>JAWWEV010000083.1:124140416-124272022 GCA_035583235.1 Hafferia zeledoni
GGATAAACGCAGGAAAAGTCCATAGGTTCATGTCACGGTCCGGCGGCTGATAAATCGTCTCTTTGCACTTTCCACACGTGGAAATCGGTGGCTTTGTCCCTCTCGTTCTTCCAATCCTCCATATTCATGTATGTCCCATCTCCAACAAACCTCTTTTTCTGAAACCTAGGTTTTAAAAGGTGATTGTATTTGTCTTTTTCTTTTAATCAGAATTTTTCTTTTATATATAAATAGATATATACACACACCTATGAGTATATGCAGTTTAAAGTTAATCTATTTAACAAAATTTGATCTTAATAGTTACATTGTTACATTTGTGGTTAAATCCAATTTCATTTAGTTTGGTTTTTTTTTTTTTTATTTTGTTTTTGTTTTTTTTTCCTAAATAGAATTAACTGTAACTGATTTAATTGCATAAAAAGTAGAATAAAATCAAGATATTCTGTCTCTCTGTTTTCATACTTACAGCAATAATCCCCCTCAGAATTCACAATTTTTTTCTCATAATTAAAATGTCTTTCTTTGGTGAAACTTTTCTATTTCTTCGTGGGTTTATTCTCTTGAAACTGACAGAGGGAGAAAAATACAAGGAGGTTTTTTGGGGAGTGGTGGGGTGGGTGTAACAACAGTGGCAACAAACATATTAAAAACCCCAAACAAGCCATGGTGGGAGAGGATGGAACCTATTAGCACCCATTTGGTCTCTATTTCTAGAGGCCAGTAAAGGACATCTGAAAATCAATTAGTCCAAACTATTTTTCAGAGCTTTGAGCTCAGCTCAGGTTTCTCAGGGCTGTTCCATGTTGAGGTGGAACCACAACATCTTCCCTGGGAACTTATGCTACTGGCCAGCCCTTTCACCCTGTAAAAAAGCCATACCATCGGTTTCTCTGTCTGTGCTGTGAGTAGGAGCCTTGAGCGCCTTCTCAGTTTGTTTCCTCACACATCAGGGGGCCAGATCCTGAAAGTGTTAAGTAGTGAAAATGCAGGACCCAATGGAAACAATTTTTTCTCAGCAAGAAAGCTTGTCTTATGTATTATACTATCAGCTAGAGTAGTGGCGAATAGCTGTTTTCAAGGGCAGTGTCTCCTGGTTTTCTCTAATATAAAAAATATAATTAATAAGTAAGAGAATTATGTTATCGAACATTAAAGCTCGACCTGCGAGCATTAATATGTTAAATTAAAAAGCTAATGAAATTGAAATTTATGATCCAGTAACCATTTGATCAATGACTTATAAAGCACTTTCCATTGTAGCTGCAATGTATAGAATAAAATTCCATAGGGTATTTGGGCTGGATTGATTTACAAAAATATATAAAGTTACCAACTTTATCAAGCAAAGAGAAAACTTACCAGGTTTGCTATTAATTAAAAGGAAAAGTTTAGTTATGAAATCTTACTTCATCCTATGCCTAAGCAAACTCTTTTGGTTTTGCCCTTTAAGCATTATTTTAGCCATGTTACCTAAATTCCTGTGCAATTGTAAACTACATTTTTTTAATAACAGAGAGATTCAGGTCATTGAGTTTTAATTAATATAACACAGACTAATTTGTAATGGTTGAATACCATCGAAGTGACTTCTTATATCTACTTAACATGTATCAAAGTCTCTAATTATTATCTTTATGTAAAAAATCTAGTCCATTTATGAAACACAGCTTCACCGTTATGACATCTTTACAATATTATTAAAAAATATATAAGTGGTTACCAATTAAATACAATATGTCTATTAATAATTTTAATAAAAGTAGTGATGATCCATAATAATATGACTTAAACATAAAACAGCAAGAAGGCAATCTACTTCAACAGAATCTAATTAATAATAAAGCTATGTAACAAAGGATCAAAGTAAGCAAAGATTAACTGAAATACAACAAATAATTCCTGTGATTTTTGTATAGAGTTACTCTAAATTATATTATATTCTCAGAGCTTTAAAGCTGTGAAAAAGTTTGATTCCAAATATACAAAAAAGTTTTTATATTCTGCAAGAGTTTTATGCATAAAATTGTCTTCCTTTACTGGACTTTGAACACACAATTCTGCTGATCAGTAGGACAGTTTTTGTGATTAATCTTCAAGACCACTCTAGTAGCTAGTTAGGTACATGTCTGCATTCAGAATTCAGCTCAAAAATTACACAGACACAGCCTATACTCGTATATTAGTGCAGCTTTTCAGTGTATGTTAATGTAAGATTTCTATGCCTAAAATGAACAGATTATTTAAGAAGAAACCCATGTTCTATCATGAGTATTTGAAGTCACCATATATTGTATACCTTGATCAAGTTTTATATATCACCATTTTTTGCATAGTTACAATATAATTTATATTCTGCATTTTGTTGGTACTGGCTGTTGTATAAAGTGTTTACTCTTACTTAGAACACTAGTGGAAACTGTTTACTGCCCTGTATATTAATAAAGAGGTAATATTATAATTTTACAGCTAGCTGAAAAAAATAATAAAAGTTGCCTTTATTTTGTGACTGTCTCCTCTAGTGTGCTCTTGTGATGAGAATTAAGTAGTCTGTTAAATTTATTGGAAATCTGTTTATAAGGAAACAAGACTTTATAAAATACTTGCCTTAGTTTGGCAGCAATTAATATTTTTTAGCTTAATGTAGGATAAATTCAGTATTTCAGTAAACTTATTTATTTAATAGTTCATTTCTGGAGTTTAATGCAGAGAAGGGAAAGCAACTATCATGGAAATGAATATGTCTTTGTTGTAACCATTTCTTCAGATTCAGACTCAGAGTAGAAGTGTACCTGTCCTGTTATAATTATGTTCACATCATCACAGTATACTGTAACCACCAAAATAATCTGAACACTCATTAGGGTTATGATTGAAAAATATTGGATTCAATGAATTCCCAACTTGAAGCTATTTGAGATTTCTTGGATATTGAAATACACTCTGTAGGAAGAAAATTCCACCATCTTTCCTGGAAATATATTTCTTGCAATTTAACTGATGCTGAAAAGTACAATAGGAATAATATCTAGAATAACTTTCTAGGGTTCAGGATACTTAGGGTTCTGTTTTTATAGAAGCAGCCGTCATGTGTCACTTTTCATTATTGGTGGTTTATGGTTCCAATTCATAGCATCATAGAATCATAGTATACGCTGAGTTGCAAAGGACTCAGAAGGATCATTGACTCCAACTCCTAGCTCTGCACAGGACCATCCCCAAGAATCACACCATGTGCCTGGGAGTATCATCCAAATGCTTCCTAAACTCTGTCAGGCTTGGTGCTGTGGCCACTTCCCTGGGAAGCTTGTTCCCAACCACCCTCTGAGTGAAAAACCTTTTTTCTAATATCCAACCTAAACCTCTCCCAACACAACTTCAGGCCATTCCCTCAGGTTTGGTCCCTGGTCACCACAGAGAAGAGAGCTGTGTCTGTACCTCCTCTTCCCCTCATGAGGAAGTTGTAACTGCAGTGAGGTCTTCCCTCAGTCTCCTCTTCTCCAGGTTGAACAGACCAAGTGCCCTCAGTCACTCCTCACCCGGCTTTCCCTCAAGACCCTTCACCATCTTTGTTGCTCTCCTTTGTACTCTCTCTAATGGCTTAGTATATTTCCTAATTTGCAGTGACCAAACTGCATACAATATTCAAGGTGAAGCTGAACTAGTGCAGAGTAGAGTGGGACAGTTCCTCAGGCTTCAGATTCCGATGCCACAACTTTCAGAAGTATTCTGCTGAGACTTAGTATGAGACATTTTCATCCAACAATAAGTCAAAATTCTGGCTTATTCTTGGAGGAAATGACATGGTAGTAAAAGAAAGGAAAGGACTTGAAATGCATACGGTGGCCAGCATTTTCTAAATCCTTAGGGCTAGGTCTAAGCATGAGTAGTGTGAACAGCTCTTGGCTAGGGCCCCTGTGAGGCTTGGCTATGTACAGGTACCGTTCAGTGTATGAGTGTGTCAAGAAAACTGCCCATGTGAGCTACACTGCACTGAGCCTTTGAACAGTCAGTCAGGGCTAAGAGCAGAACATTTGCAACTCAGCCAAGTGCTGAAGGTCCACAGCTAACCATGCAGACATGGACTAAGGGACTGAGGAAAACTCTGTTGTACAAAACAGTAATGTGCTGAGCAAATGTTCCCTAGGCAGTGTTTGGGAAGTGTTAAACACAGGGCTGAATACAGCCAAAGAGAAAATTAAGAGCAGTAGTCTCTTCCCTAATATAGGACACTGAGTGTTAATGATGGAAAACTGCAGGTCTCACCCCTGTTTAGGTGCCTGAAAGAAAGGAACGAGAAAAATCATCCAGAAGAAATGGGCTTTCCACTGGGACAGACACAAACATAGAGGACTTATGTTTTATTTGTCTCCTAGGCCTCATTCAAAATTTTTGGTAGGCACTCCAAATTCAGGAACCACAGCCAAGAAAAAGTACAGCATTTTATTAATCCTGACACAAAATAATGAACTAGAATCACAGAATAGAATAGAACGAAATGAAATATTGTAAAATAGCATAGTTCAAGTTGGAAGAACCTGGAAAGATCATCTGATCCAAGCTTTTATGAGAAAGGTGGCCTAGATAATGGCCTGCTACTGGCAGGAAAATCATACTTACCTCATCCTATCTAAGGCCACTGACCCAACATGCTTGGGAAAAAAAATTATTACTATGCCCATATTACTATTGCTGGAGTTTTTATTGTTGAGGAATTTCATTCCTCCATCTTCTAAAGCACAGGATTTGCTTCTGGGAAGCAGGGGAAGTTGGCTTGTTGAGTACATGTTTGCAAAATATGTGAGGGCTGTGGGCATTTATGGTGGTTTTCATGTTGAAACTTGATCTAGTTACAAGAGGTTTTGTGTATCTGAGAAGCAGCAATCAAGGTTAGATGACTGTTCTGAGTACAGATCCCTATAGACTGTCACATTCACACTGTGAGCCCTCCTCTGGATCTGGCTGTCACATCCCCTTTGAGATGCAGTCTAGATTACAGATGTTCAAGGACTTAATTTTTGCAAGTATTTAGATAAAAGTGAGACCACTAGCTAAAGGCTTGAAATATCTCATTATATTACATTTCAAATTCCCACTTGTGTTCAACCCATGGCAGCAGACACTTATGTGTTATCATGTACCTGATTTCATCTGTGTGTGCTTGGATAACTCTATTCTGTCTGTACATCTCACTTGTTTTTCTTTAGTATTTTACCTCAGATTAAGAAATTGTGCTGATGTGGGTCTCAAGAAACTTTGCAGAGCCAGGCTACACAATAAGGAGAACTGCTTTCAAAACCCTACCACAGCTGAGGGTTCAGTTTTCTTTTAAATTGTGAAGTTTTAGTCACTTGTTGTCAATATTATCTCCTGGTAGTGTTCCACAAGTGCATAATATCTTAGTCTGATATTTTTCAGTGACTTAAAAGTATGTGTGCTGCAATAGCCCTCTCTCTAAGCATGGGAAACTCAGCACTGCAGGAACTACTCTGCATAGGCAAAAGAAAACAAAGATGCCTGCTGATCTTTCAAGTAATATGATAATATGTTCCACATACAGAAGGTAAGATTAAAAAGAGGTTCAACAGTATATTAAATTAATAGAAATACAATCTCCAAACTTTAATATTTAATACATAACAACAGTCTCCACTGGTAATACAGCAGTGATAATGAACTGCATTAACAAATTTTTTTTTTCTGCTACTGATAAACCTTTACAAGACAGGTTGTCATCTCTCTCCCTCTTATTTGCTTTAGGTTTTGTAACGTGTCATGTAGTATGTATAAACTCTATTTAGAGAGATAATTTGCCACAACATTTTTCACAATGTAAAAGGTTACTTATTCAGAGAAAGTCAAGCAGTAAGGCAGAAAATGCCTGTTTGAATGAGATTTTTTCTTCTTTTTTGTGTAATGTCATATTCTCTACAGTACAAGAGGAAGTAAATGGTGTTAGAAGCTGTAAAACTAATTTCTTATTATTATTGTAATACTGACCTTGGCATTTTGTACAACAGCCTCCCATTTAAAAATAATAAGGAAAAAAGAACAAAGTGAATATACTGTTCAAATTAGGAAACAAATGTTTAAGAGATACATAGGGACTAGTAAAAAGAACTCTAATTTCCTGTAGTTTTCTGTCTTATAAATGGAGTTTTGAAGTATAGCACCATACAGAGCCACTGGGAATCTCAGACACATAGAACTCTCTATCTTGTTTCAGGCTGTAGAAATAAAAAATCTGGAGATAATACAGCCAAAGTTTTAAAACTGTAAGCTCTCCTCTTAAACATCCAAACTGTTGTAAGACATAACACTATGTAAGAAAACAAGGAAAATAGAAAATAATTAAAAACCTACCTCACTTAAGACACCTTAAATAGAATATTGCATGGCAAATTATCCCCAAACCTAAAGCACATTCTTATTCCAAGGAAGTGCACTTCATTTTGTTCCTACTTATCACCCTTTGAAAGGACTGAATGTAGTCCCATATGGCTGGTTGTAGTTATGTCATGGACTTATCTCAAATGACTCAGAGGATGTATGTCAACAAAAAAACCACCCACGTCAAATATAGTATGATAGTTCTGAAGGGTATAGTATCTCCCTCTGTACCCAGGTATAATTGCAGAGATGAAAAAAAACATAAGGGAAAACAAATGTGTAAGTCTGACGACTGGCATCAGAAGGTCAGGGCCAAGGGAGGTTGCCTTTTTTTTTTTTTTTTAATAATGCAGTCTCACATTCTCAGGCTGAGAACAAGAACCTTATTTCACCATTGGTCTATCTGAAAAAATTATTGGCAACTCTATATTTCATATGTTTTATGTTAGCCTTCAGCACTTCACCACTTAAAAGGAGAGAAATCTGCAGGAAAACAGCATATGCAGAATAATTCAAGGAATGGAAATTCAGTCAAACTACAGGTGAGTTTCACCTTGCTGATTAAAATACGCAAGTCATGATGTCTGCATATGAGATTTAATGTGATCGCCTGAGCATAGGTATTTTGGTGCCAGCAAGTGTGGAGCTATGAGGGACCAGCACCTTTCAAGAACAGGGCCAGTATAGAGGAGGAATGCTCCAGATTGTCTCTGATGGTGCTCCATACCTATGCTTAAGCAAATGAGTCTTCCAGTAGGTGTCTAAATAAAAAATACTTGTCTGAACCATTGTTATATACAATGGTGATGCAATTCTTGACAAAATGTATGTCTGTTGTTGGTTGATGTGAACATATGTGTAAGCTCTGCTGTCTGTGTTTAATGGATACTTGGACATCTAGGACATAAACAAGTACCTACATGTAGGCATCTGATTGTCTTCAATGACAAGTTTTCAATGACACAGATTAAAAATGGTCTCAAGATAGTACTGAATTAACAAATTGCCATGCCTAAAGGAGATATCCATCAACTTAATAGAGGCCTAGTGCCTTGATTTTATTCTTCTAGTTGAGTGTAAAACAGATAATGTTTGTTTCCTTCATTTGGATTAAAAAAAATCAAAGAGAAAATAATTGCATCGAGTTCAACATAGCATTTTAAATATAAGTGTGAGATCAAATCCAATGTTAAATGACCTCTGATTTTTATGTCAGGAAAATAAGTGTGCAGTGGTTCCTATTTATGACATTGTTCTGAATGATCCATTGTCTAAAGCTTCTTGCAAGTGGAAACAACTGGGAAAACATAATCATGCTTATAAAAAGTTATGTCCAGAAATTTCTGGTGTATAGGAAATTCACAACGAGAGACCCCAGTCAGCTAACTGGGAAGTTTCATTTTACATGAAATACAGGAGAATTAAGTGTATGTTTCAGAGCTGCTTATTTCAGAATCTCATTTTCCATTCTAGATACCTTGCAAATAGTCACAGTTCTGAGGCATCTCATGTCACAGATCAGTGCTTCAAACCTCAGGTTGCAGAGTAAATTATTAAGTTTTACTTAGGTCTCAACTATACTCTAGATTTGTGCTCTGATCAGTACCAAGGGTAAGGTATGATCCAGCATGAATACACCAGCATAAGAAAAAAGAAACACAACAAACTGAATTGCAAAAAAAACCCCTCTTACCTTTCTTTTTGTGTGTATATATATGTGTGTGTATATTTATTTAATTAATTAATTTTTAATCTGTGTCATTGAAAACTTGTCATTGAAGATAATTAAATTAGATGCCTACATGTAGGTACTTGTTTATGTCCTAGATGTCCAAGTATCCATTAAACACAGACAGCAGAGCTTACACATATGTTCACATCAACTAACAACAGACATACATTTTGTCAAGAATTGCATCACCGTTGTGTGTATATATATATATATATATATATATATATATACACATGCACACACACACACACACACACATATATATATATATATATGAAGGTAAAGTTTAATTAATAAAAATTCAATCAGTAAGAGAAATTTGCCATTTTAACATTTTTGCACTAAGAAAATATTTTTGTTGAGTATATACTTTTCTTCTCTCAGTTTGACAGCTCTTCATAAAACTAATATTCACCAAATGAAAGGGTGAGGGGCTGACATTAGTCACAAGGCAAATGGAGTAGTAATTTTGAATATCACAAATCTAAATTTATATAACAGAATGCTGGGATGAAGACAGATGAGTTTGGGTTTCCCATTCTGCAACAGGACAGTGCCAGTTCTGAGGATGCTTCCACTTACTAGCTCATCCTATTTCCTTGTTGGCTTAAGTGCTAGAAAACTAGAACTGAAAGTGGTGTTCCATGGAAATGAGAGTGGATGTTCAAAGTGACAAAGTGGCAAAAAATTTCCAGACTGTTCCTGTTTCAATTGCTCTGTCAAACCTCTAAATCATACCCAAAGGGCAACATTTGCAGCAGCAGAGCTGCTTTGTTCCCCCAACTGAATCATTGCTCATTAGCCTTATCTTTAGTAACAATTTTCATTTCTCATGCTGTGCAGGCCCAGTGAATCTTACGTAATGTGACTTCAGGCTGGGTATGGTACTTATGCACACACCCTGTGGTAAATTTATTAAGGTACAGGAGGATGAATCTCAAGGACAGCACACAGAAACCTGCACAAGTCTCTTTTACAGATTCCTTTTTAATGTTATCATTCCAATGGATCTTTTTTCACATTGAGTAATAAATTTCCAAAACATTATTTTATTCAAAAATATGGATTAAGTCAATTACAGGATTTTGGCACTCAGTTATGCAGTATACAGCAGTCATATTTTCTCATGTTGGTTATAAAGGTCATAAATTTGCAGGACAACATCAACATGGAAAAGCAGGGTATTGTACCAGGACTACCAGCTCTTTTTGCTTTGAATACTACTGTGATATACTCTTGAATCTGCTATAAAAGTGACCAAAGGTTTCCTCTGTATAATTCATTTCTGGTTAGGTATTTCACTTTGGAATAACTCTTCTAATTAAATATGACTGGCTTTTTTTATTACTGCTTCTATCTACCAATCCCATTCTTTGCTTCTCCTGTTCTTAATATTTTTTTAAAGCCTTACACCACAACAAAGGAGGTTAAAACCCATATAATTTTAAAAAGTTTAAAATTCAAAATATAAAATAAAAAGTTCAAGAAAATATTTGTAAAAACGATAAGCTAACACTTTCTGATAAATTCCCTGATTGGAATAGTGACATCATGTTGGCCAACGCCGATAGATTTATGCACTAGCTTTTCTTTCCAGTATGTTGCAGGGACTGCTCAGGTGGCACCAGTTTCCTTTCTAAAATTATTGATTTTTATAAGTCACAAATATATACATTAAAAAAAAAATCTTCAAAATTTTTTAAAAATAGACTCAGATGGCAGAATAAAGACTGATGCTGAACTGCAATCATCAACCATATGAAGTTCAACAAGAAAGTGTCAAATTCTGCACCTGGGATGGAGCAACCCTGGATATTCTTATGCACTGGGGAATGAGATGCTGGAAAGCAGTGCCATGGAAAGGGACCTGGGGGTCCTGGTTGATGGCAAGTTGAATATGAGTCAGCAGTACCCTGGCAGCCAGGAGGGCCAACCCTGTCCTGGGGAGCATCAGGCAAACCATCTCCAGCCAGGTGAGAGAGGGGATTGTCCTGCTCTGCCCTGCACTGGGGCAACCTCAGCTTGGATATCTGTGTGCGGTTTTGGTCACGGCAATATAAGAAAAGATATTAAGCTCTTAAAGAGTGTCCAAAGGAGGGCAGTGAAGATGGTGAAGGGCCTTGAGGGGAAGCCATATTAGGAATAGCTGAGGGCACTTGATCTGTTCAGCCTGGAGAAGAGGAGACTGAGCGGAGAACTCATTGCAGGTACAACTTCCTTGTGAGGGGGAGAGGAGGGGCAGGCACTGCTTTCTTCTCTGTGGTGACCAGGGACAGCACCCAAGGGAATGCCCTGAAGTGTGTTGGGAGAGGTTCAGGTTGGATATTAGGAAAAGATTCTTCACCCAGGGGGTGTTTAGGCAATAGGACAGGCTCTCAGGGAAGTGGTCACAGAGCCAAGCTTGACAGAGTTCAAGAAGTGTTTGTATGATACTCTCAGGCGTATGCTGTGACTCTTGGGGATGGTCCCATGCAGATCCAGGAGTTGGACTCAATGATCCTTGTAGATCCCTTCCAACTCAGCATATTCTGAGGTTCTGTGATCCTGTGAGTTTAGATTTATTATGTTCTAGTGTTTAATTTTTATATTGTCTGACAAAGAAATAGCAGAAGCATGTGTCACAGAATATGACTGGAGTTACATGTTGAGAATAAAAAAGTAATTCTACATATATGAATTCATTCAGCGCTGGGAAATATGTGAACTTTTGATAGAGAATATATTCAACCCACTTCATAACAACTGATACAAAGATTAATGAGAAGGGTAGAATTTTAATTGTTGGCTTTTTATTCAGCACAGAGTTAATCCTGAATATATTTACATGGATAAAGAAAGTCTGCCTTTTTGAACAATTGACGGACATTTTTTTTCTTCTTTTTTTTTAACTAACCCTGGTTGGCAGTTTTTGGAAGTTTCATTACTGTAATAAGAGTTCTTTTCTACAAACAAAGAGAGCAGTATTTTACCTTAGAGAGTTGTCACCAGGTTGTTTGAAGCACTGGGAATTGTTTATAATTCTGTCATGAAATGAAAATGGTTCTGAAACTATCAACTTGGAAAGGTATAGAGACTAACTTATTAATAACCATCTTCAAGAACTGGTCAAAGTGGACAAGAGTGCATCAGAGCAGGATAAATCCCCACAAAAAAATTTAGCCAACTCTGACATTTTACTCCTAAAAGCTTCTCAGGATAGTAACAGAACTGTGTGCATTTCAAGCAGCCCTCTGGCCCACAGGAACAGCAGAGCACAGAAACTGGCAAAAGGGTTTATTCTGCTCCTCCTCTTGCCATTGCTGTTAATATGACAGCAAAGCAAACATTAACTGTTATTCTAATATAGAAATGAGTAAAGAAAATGCTGCTTAGATATGCACAGGAGTCCTCACTGGGATACTCAGGTAGCATAAGTCTTGTGTCTATAAAAGTCAGAGGTCATAGCATTCCTCTACCTATGTTTTTTGCAGTGAAAAACATGATCTTTATTTATTTCTCCTTAAAACTGCTACAATGATGTCTTGACTGGTAATCAAAGATGACTATGAACAGCTGAAGGATTATGTAAATATGAATTCTTTTTCTTGCTATTGTGCTGTATAACACATAGTTCTCTCTTGCTCCCTGCTATCAAGTATCAAATGCAATTGTACAATAAATGTATTATGGCCTTAATCAATGCTATTATAACATTAGAAGCCATAATAGTGTGCCTTACTGGCTTCATAAATGTACCAGGCTAGGTAAATTCAAACTCTTTTTCTAATTAAAGTGAGGAGGACCATATTTTTCCTTCAGCTTTCTGGTTATGTGTCAGCACAAAACTTTGTTGGGGCTCACTCATGGAGTAAAATTTTTTTGACACTGAATTGGGAGCAGCATTAGCTCCCAAATAAGTGCATGTTTTCTATTAAACCCCTAGACCTGCCTTTATGCTCATAGTTAAGCAGAACCTCCTTTCTACTGGGGCTTTCCCTTTTGTTTAGAGGTAAATGAAACTCAAACTTGATAAATACCATAGGCAAAACAATGCAATGCAGGCTTATTTGTATATTTATATCCTCATATAAATTGATAGTTCTCCACAGTTTCTAATTAGTTCTGCTATTAAATATCCTTACAGAAGCAATAAGAGTTTTTGAAGAAAAAAACCCAATGTTTAGCATTTCATAGCAAAAATAACCTTCATCAACCACTTGACCTTTCTTAGCATGCCTTCAGTTTATTTCAAAGGAGAAAGTCAGTAAGCAAAGCTGTAATTTCAGATGTCTCCCAGTTTTTTAACAATTCAGGAATTAAGATAGCTGGAAGGATTTCTGGATTCAGCTGACCATTTTCTGTGCAAACAAGGAGAAAATAGAAGGAAAGAAATGTGAAAAGTATCACAATAACTCTGCAAGACTTCCTCACCTTTTATTTTTAGCTTTGTTTGTTTTGTGGGAACAGACAGCTTTAAGTTTGCCTCTTGCCTGTGAAAGGCAGCAATTGCATTTGATAACAGTCTGCACCAAAAGGACTAAAAGGGCTTGCCAAGCCATGCTCTTCTGCTATGTTACCTGAAATTCCTCCTCTGATTCAGAAAAGGTCCTTACTTCACACTTTATAGATCACTGTATTATAAGGAAGGGAGATTGTGAGTATGGTGACGAGATACAATAATCTTACTGAGAAGATACGTAGAAAGAGCCAGAGCTTCACACTAATATGAAGGCTTTTACTAGTTATATAGTACTGCATTGACTATCATCAATTTGACCCGTAGACCATATTCCAGGCAAACTTTCATACAGTTTGTTGTGTACCTATCAGTCAACAGAAATCACAAGCCTCAGATTACTCACTTCATCAGATTAGTTTAGGACTTCATAAAGTGGAAGAGCAGTTATATAGATTCTTCACAAATGCATTCAAATTCATTGCTACTCACTGATCTCAAAACTCAAGAACATAAATGGTAATTTTTTTTCCTGCACATATTTGTAGGACACAAGTTGAGATTTTTTTGGTATACAACATAGTGCTATTGCTATTAAATTGTATCTCTGTTGAAATGCAGATAATAACTAATCAGCACTTAATATTTGTTAAGAAGTAGTATTCCTCCTTTCTTTGACCTAAGGGAATTGTCTCAATGAATGCTTTTACTTAAGGAGCTTTTAACTGAGAAAAATCCATTAGAGCACACGGTAGTTAAGTATACATTTGGTGGCTAAGAGTTCTTGAACATGATGGTTAGTAGAATCTGTAACACAGATCCCTACAGATTTATCCACAAAAATGCTGAAACAATGGAAATTCTGTCTTTATCATGTAGCAATTTGGGCTCTACTCCAAATGAGAGAAATCTGTTCAAAGTGTGCATACAGCAACAGTATTAAGGTGATTATATTTTAAGTAATATAGGTGCTTGCTTAAAATTACTTGCTCAAAGTTATCAGTGTCACAAGAAAAATATTAGAAAAGAGGAGGATTAGGATTTCCAGGGTAAAAGAACAGTAGTAAAACAGTGCAGGAAAGGAAGCTGCTGTGCCGGGAAGCGGCCCACAGGGAGCTCTTCAGAATCAGCTCTAATTAATGTTCCAGTCCACAACCCTTGTACAAAAGCTGAGATCTGATAAAGACTGCTAATAGCATAATGCTATCCTTTATCATTTTAACTCAAAGGAATATATCATAAATGAAATGAATGACATAGTAGACTGGAGTAATAGAAATTGCCAGAAGTATCATAGGGTAAAAAGGCAAGGCCAGGAATGTGTGGTTTCTTAATGAAACCTCTATTTACAAAGACGTATTTATCAGTAATTGATCACTATCAAAGAAGCAACCTCAGGATAATCCCAGAAATAATAACAAACATGAATATTTTGCAGCCATAGGAAGAGCAAGTATGTAACCAAAATTTATAAGAGATGTTTTCAACAGAACAAGGGTATAATTATACTTACCAGAAAGGCTTTGCTTAGGAAGTGTGATTTCAAATGGGAATAAGGCAGAGAATGGCTGCAAAATAGGAGACAGAATTTACGATACTAGGTGAGTGGAGAGGCATTGTTTCATGTAGCCAAATAAACTGGAGGCTGTGAAGGAAGAGAAATGCTGTGTGTAGAGAGTATATGTAAATTCTGAGAAATGAGAAAAAAAATAATAGTAAACAAACCCATATATTTTAGTCTTGGCTGTAGAACAAATGCATCTAGGATGGCCCAGAAAGAAATATAATGGGAATTTGGATACAGGCTCATTAAAAGATTGGGGATCTGGAAATAGTCACAGAAGAAATGGAAGAAAAAACAACCTAATTATTGCCACTGTGCTAGAGTTGGCATCTGCAAGGGATGGTACTTGTTTTCTCTTGTGACCAGTAGGAAGTTGGGTGTACTTTGGGAAAGTTGGGGTGAGCCATTTTCACTTCAATGTGAGGACAAGTAGGTGGGGAATTGATATGCAGATGACAAAATCAGTTATACTATGTATCAGTTGGGTTAGTTATATGTTATAGTAGGGATTGAGAAGAAATTGCTGTAAAGATCAAGTAGGTTAAAACTGAAATTTATTATTCACTTTTGTTGTAGCATCAAACATAGAATATTTTCATAATAATTTGCAAGCTGGACATACTGCATTGTATCAGAAGTCCTCCAAAGTTAAATGTCTGCTACCATAGTGGTGACATACTGAAATCCTGGAGTTTCAAAAGAACAGATGGAGGCCACATCACAGTAGATGAGATCACTTTACCTATCATGTCCTTTTTTAGCTAACAAGATTCATAACTGTACTGAAAGACTGCTGATTTTTAAAATTAGTGTTTTCAAAATGGCCAAATGACCAAATGTCTAATATTGAATTTACTTTCTATAAGCAAATACTGTGAGGTGATATTAAATTCCATTACTCCAGTGATTATTTCATTGTTTCATCTGTGACACAACCAAGCGTATAATTTTTCAGAAACAAATATTTTCCCACGTTAAAAACCAAACCAAAACCAAAACCAAAACAAAAAAAATAAAAGGGAATAACTGAATGGTTCTAATGAAAGTAGACAAATATATGAGTGATACAGCACTGTAATTTTTAGCTGAGACTTTCACTATCAAATTGGCTTCTCCCCAGAAGATGTGGAATGAAAGAGAATGCACAGTGCTGAAAGATGGTAAGATGGTCACCGGCCTGTTAGCCAAATAGGGCAAGCTGATCCTGGCATGGCTAAACTGATATCTGGAAGTATCTGGAAATTTAAGTAGTCTCAGCAAAAGAAAATATTCCATATTAAAGCTTCAGTCACTGTTATAGTAAAATATATCTCCACTGTAATTTCTTTTTACACATTTTTAGCTAGTAAATTTACCTCTCAATGGCAGTTTACTTCCTTAGACATAAAAGTCAATGTCAAAAAATGCCATTTGAAATTTTTGAGAGTCCACTATAACTGCCTTTTAAATTTTCTTGATTAGCACAGAAAATATGGAACAGCTATTAAACTGCTGTTCCCCTAATAAACATTAATTATAAGACAGCAGGTGATTAATCACTGATAATGAGCTATAGATGACTTTTAATGGTCAGCTAATAGTGTCATGGTTCTTTAATGCTGAAAATAATTAAAATTAATAATAGATTGTATGGTGAATACACATGATAAAAATGTGCTTACAGTTCAAAAAGCAGGCACCCAGACATAGGAGGAGTATCTTTCCCTGTGATCAGCTCAGTGCTTAGCCACTTGCAAGGGGACAAAATACGATTTATTGTTCCAGTTTAAAGGACCATTTGAGACAGGGCTTGAATTTGTGTTACAACTTATGGCAGTTGTTTTTAACTCTGAAGGTGAAAGTCCTAACCAGCACACTGCGGTTATTCTTTTATTCTTCCTGACACAAGAAATCTTTAATTATAGCACAATGGAAAGAAATATATACGAAAAAATTATAGCATAATGGAAAGAAATCTTTCCCATCACATTTCCACTTCTGGAACAACCTATAGATTATTACTAAGGTACTCCTGCAAAAACAAAGATGTGAGCTAAAATCTCTCCCTGGTATCAAAGAAAATGTAACCCTGGCCTTTTCTTCCTAAATGGCTGTAAGTGTGATGGTGCTCTGTAAGGTTCTGCCTTTAGAGGAGAAAGAGAAGTTTTTTTAACAGAAACAGAGTTACAGCCCTGAAATCAAAACCATCAACATTTTGCACCTTAATATTGTTCAGAATTAAACAATGTGCTTGTCTGCACATCATCCTGTTGGGTCCTGTCAACAGCCAGTCATTCAGTTGTCTGTTTGCTGAGAACCAAACTCTGCCCTCATACTCAGTGTTAAGCCTGCAAGATTTGTCAGTTCTGCTAAGCTCTCTCTAACCTCATAGGTACACAGTACAGGAGGGTTTGCATCTTTAGGACTAGACTTTTTCCTGGTTTAAGCAGATCTAACCTTTGCACTCAGACAGGTCTCATCCATACTGATTGATTCCCTCTATACATTATCCCTCAAACCGTGTTTGGCATTGGTGGGAAAGTGCTAGTTTGCCAAGATCAAAGCGTGTCAAGGACTGTGCTAATAATCAAATAGCACAGGTAATTGTAGGGTAGTGTATGAGCTCATGTCAGGCAGAGATGCAAGGAAAAGTAAGCAGGAGTGAAGAATAGGAAAACTATGAAGAAAATCAAGAAACTGGAATAAGAAAAGGAAAAACATAAAAACAGGAAAGAGCAGATGTAGTAAGACAAGATCAATAGTAACTGCCTTTCAATTTTTCATGAATTTAATTTTTCTGCTTTGGGTTTGTTTGGTTTGTTGTTTTTTTTGGTTGGTTTTTTTTTGTTTGTTTTTGTTTGGGGTTTTTTTTTTTTGTTTTGTTCAATGGATTGTTTTTATTTCATAAGATTAAAAAAAAAAAGACAAATGTAAAGTATTTTAAAAAGTTTAATAACACCGTTCAACTGACACTGTTGACAGTTGCGGCTGATGTCCTGAAAGTCAAATAAAGGAAATAATAATGTTGCATTTCAATATGTCTTGGCAATATTGGAGGGTAATAACCTACCAATATCAAAAGGAGGTTTTTTTATATCATAATTGTACATAAATGAGAGAAAATAAACCATGACATTGCTTTGGCAAAAGTACTGTTTTTAAGGCTGACTATTTGGCAATATGACATCCATTATTATTACTATTATTGTTGTTATTATTAATCTTTGTAATTATGTATTTTTTCCAAATAAAAATGATTCCTTAAAAGGACATCTGGGTAATTTGAATCTTTTAGGAAAATTATAGTGTTTTGAATGAGAGCTCATATGATCTTGCTGCCAGATTTTAGATAAGATATAAACCCAACCTGCTAAGTGCTCATAGTCATTAAAGAGCAGAAGATAGTTTTTTGAAAAGTTGCACTGTAAAGCACTCACTGTGCTGGCCAAATTCCAGTGTGGAAAATTACATTCTGCCTACTGACAATTGCCTCTTCTGTTTCAAAAAGCAAAACCTGCTTTTTACCTATTGTCCTAGATATTAGACATGTGGCTAACCTGGAACATGTTACTAAATCTATCACATGCTTATATACTTTGCTGAATTGTCACCCTAATTCATTTATTAAGTCTGTTAAATAAAGTGTCCCATTTTTACTCAGTGGGATGGCAATTTAACTTCTGTAGAAAAGACAAAGTATTACACATGATGTCCAGACCAGAATTTCAGATGCTAATCATTCAGGAAAATGACATGGTAGGTTTTATGTGTTAATGATATCTCTACCTCAACACACATTTCTTGTATGCTGTGAAACACATTTGAACACTCTTCCTTTAAACAGTTGAGTACTTGCACGGTTTTAGGCACCTGCAAAACCCCATCAACTTTGAGCTGCAGATATACAGATTGCATTTTTTATTTATAAAGAGGAAGGATGAGAATTTTAAAAGCTCGAATTACTTGATTGGTCTTCTGCCAACACTGAAGCTGGAGCAGATTTAGGATAATGTTGAACCCTTTCACATATACCTTAATTGCAAAGGCAAGTGATTACAGCATCCTTAAACTCTTTTTAAAGACAGTCATGTTGAAACAGAACCTAAGTCTTATCAGGTAATATGGTGAATGTCAGTGGAAAGGATAATGCATATGTGCAAGATGATACTGTAATCAGCAATCCCAGAGCTCAAGAAGCAGCAGCGACAGTGGCTCATGAAAGCACCACAAGATCCTACAGGAGGAATGGCAAAGTACAGCAAGATCATTGTCTTTATTTCAGTAATAGGGCTGCAATTAGGACAGGATTGCTTTTGCCTTGTTTGCCCTGTAATTACATATAACATTTTTTATAAGATTAAGCACTGTGACAAATTCTGCCTTTTTGCTTAACCTAAAATAACAACTGTACATGTTTTCAGATAAGCAGATAATTTAAATTCTCATCACCAAACTCATGTATCAGGACTTATTCAGAGATTGATATCAGTCAGGTTCTGTTTCATGTTCAGATATAATTTTTTGCAATGCAAAGAGATATAATGCTTCCATAGCAACATATTAAATACATCAAATCCATGCCTTGGAAGACACTGACATTAGTTTTACATAAATGTTCAACTATTCTGAAGAAAAAAGGTTTTTGTTTATGCTTTATATATGTATATTTATATAAAAATGTGCACGTGCCTGGTATTTCATATTGATTAAGGGAAACTTATTCTATATAAAAGTGAATCTAAAGACAATCTCCCACCCTTGTCTCACGTATTGTACAAAATCTATTAGTAGATGGACATTTAATAGCAGTACAAGTGTATCTTAATGAACCTTAGGATAGTATAGCTTTCCTTTTAATTGCTGACAACTATGTTGCTTTACTTTTAAGATCATGCATGCTTATCAGAGATGCCATTGACTTGTACTTGTTCTGTTTATTGATTATTTAATTAGTTTCCAAGATAGCTAATCAGGGACAAATTCAAGTGTTTAAGCATCTTACTCTGAGCACAAAATGGTGGAGCAGCTGTGTGATTTGGAGAAATAAATTAACCTCACTGAACTGAATTAGTTCAAATCATTGAATAGGTACAACATTGGTGTAGCAGTATGAAATTTATTTGGGGAAGCTGGTGTGCTGACTCATCCTCCAAAAAAGTACTCGAAAGAAGACTTCTCGACATCTCAAATAGTAGAGCATAGATCTTTTTTCGTTTTCCTTCTACGCTATTGTTTACTAAATGTGGCCTCTCACAGTCAGAAAAAAAAGATTTTTGCTCAAAACAACAACCTCTATGGATTTATCTCTCACAGAAATGAAATCAAGCAAATACCAACATTCTTAGTAGGAAACATTATACATCACTGGTGAAGCTGCATAAATAATGGACTATGGAGGGTGGTAGCTCTCTCAGAAATTTCAAAACTGAGATTAAGCTAAATCAGTGTTGTTTTTGAAAAAAAAAATTGTCTTTAACTGGCTCTTTTAAAGTGATATTGAATGTTTGTCTTGAATAAAATTTAAAAAAATACTGAGAATAAAAAGTTTCAAACCAAAGAATGCAATCTTTTTTATCAGAAACTTGATGTTACATTTATAGGTTTTTTTAGAGATTATTCCTTAATGAATTGTTCAATATATTTGGTGCAAATTCACATTATTTGGTCTTATTGAACCTGTTTTACAAAACCAAGGGATTGGTGTAAAAGGCAGCACACGGCTCCACCCATACTAATACTGACACCATGCATAAGAGTAGTCTATCTAAGCATCAGTCTAAGGGTGGGCATTCCATATTTATAATTAGTTATTAATAAATATTTCTCATGTTGTTAAAAACTAAAAAAACCCTTACTTTTCCAATTTTGTCCTCGTAACAGAAATAAACCATAGACCCATTTAGAAAACAATTTCTCTCAGGTTTTAATGAAGTATTTAGGGAAGAACTTTTGCTGCTACATAACTGTTTACATGAAATTAGTCATAGAATCATAGAACGGCTTGGGTTGGAAAGGGACCTTGAAGATCACCTAGTTTCAACCTGACTGCTGTGAGCAGGGCCACTTTCAACTAGACTGGATTACTCAGAGCCCCATCCAACCTGGCCTTGAAGTCTGGCCTCCCAGTAACTGCTGCAGTTTTACCAGGTGTTCAATGTACTTTTTATAATTATTTCTGAAAGATGATCAGAAAAGCACAGTACATTAGCAGGTCTTTGTCCAAGTCTAACATGTGTTTTCTAGTCCTTTTCACAATATAGGCTAAAGAGTCCAGTACTCAAGAGTATGTCTTTATTACCTGAGAAACTGCTCTGTCATAATACCCACAGCTGTTTTAATATGAGAATAGAGTAATGGTGTTCAAGGCTGCTATTGTATCTGTAGGCAAGAGAGATGTGAAGATTCGCTTAGCAATCAGTCTCACATTTAAGCTCAAAGGACACTGAACCAAAAGAGCATGTTAATAAAAGTAGGCTGAGAAGAAAAGTGCAGGCAAAATAGGGAAAAAACCAAATAATTTCTGAAAATCTTTGCTAAAAATAATTTGTCACAGTGAGACCTGGAAGTAAGGAATATCTTAACTAGAGCCAGAAAATCTGTACATCATATTTACTTTCAATAAATATATCAGGCTGTGATTAACTTTCACAAATGTATGATTTTTTTTAATACAATGTGTGAAGTAATCTATGCGTTACTTAATAATATTGCATTGCAACTAAAATATTGATTCCTGTATTAATCACCATTCAAAAAAATAACAAACTTGGAAGAGAAACTAGTGATTGAAAGAGGTGCTACCTTCTAGTTATCCTTCACCAGTATTTTGCCTAATATTCTGAAATCAGTAAGCAGATAATATCAGTTGAATTCACAATTTTGAAACTACTTCAGTTGAGTAGTGACTTTTTTTCTGTTGAGTCTGACTTTTTCCTGAAGTATTTTTGCTAATGAGGCCAGTAAGTATTCAGATTTCATTCCGACTTTGTGCTTGCATGACTAAAATTCAACTTTTTTTAAAGTATTCCTATTAAAATACATAGTCAAAATGGATAACTCCTATATATGCACAATTTTATAACTTAAAACATCTAGGGTTTATTTCATTTTTTGAAATCAGATTTCACATGAAAGATTTATTAGACTGAATTCAGCACCTCTTTGAATAAGAATGTTTGGCCATTTCCATTTACCTACATAAACAGAAGTGAAGTGAAGACACTTTCAGTGACTACCTCTAGTGATTTAATTTTCTTGTCTACTCCTTCTTTAAAATGAACACAGTGTTCCATAAATATTGAATGTATATTCAAATAAACATAACAATGTGGGACATGAAGAAAAAACAATTTATTAAATATTACCACTGCACTGGTTTTTTGCCTGTTTCCTTTTTTTCGTCAAAAGAATCATTATTCTAACTAGTAAAAGAAGAGAAAGTTCATCTTAAAATCATATATTTGAAGAGACTGGAAGTTAAGCTTCTCCAGGAGATGCAAAACATGTGTTATTTTTTCAAAAGTGTACAGTAATCTGCTCACGAATGTTGTTGATAGAACATGGAGAATGCAAAAACATGATGGCATTGAGGTCTGACAAAGAAAAACTGTAGAAATTTTATTACTAATAGAATCAGAAAATTTTAAGAGTGCAAGACTTGCTTGATATTATTTATGTGGCTTTCATAGCCAGGTCTTGTAGTAGTTTGCCATTATAATCCTCTCGCAAACCCTAACTATAGACCAGAGGAGTAAAAATTACTTGTAGAAGTCTTTTGTTCTCCCAAGTACACAGTGCATCCTAAGCATCATTTATTGTCTACACCAAAATATTTCACAACACAATAAGAGATTATATATAATCATTAGGCTATCCAAAGCCATTGGATCTAAAGGATGAATTTAATGTTTTGTACTTAACATCATGTCCCAGCTCTGAATAAAGAAAACCACAAAGACAACAGGAGTTTAGAAAAATTCAAACTAACAACTTTGATGTGGATGAACATTTGATCATTTTATTGCTATGGCTCAATAAAATTATTTCTCTTTTCTAGAAAGACATCTAGCCAACACATTAAATGCATTAAGCAATGTTATGAAAATTTGAAAAATAAATAATTTGTCTAAATGCCAAAGGAAAATGTCAGTAGTTCCCTTAACTGCATTGAAATTCTTCAAAACCAGCAGCTTCAAATGGACAAATAAATGGCTTACTTAAAAATATCCAACATTAATTATAGCCAGCCTCAAATCATTTTAACCTGATAATTGGTTTTTTCCTGAGCCTACATTGCTACATTCATAGTACATGGATAGAAGTTTGAGAAGTGAATGACTTTCTGGTCTCCCTAGTGCCACTCAGGAGTCACACAGAACTGACAATAGCAGAAGTGCTTCAGAAAATGACAGGGACAGTCAAGAACAAACAGTTACTGGAGACTCCAGTGGTACAGGAAGTAGCAAGGTAACACTGCCTCCCTCCCTTTGCCAATAGCTTTTCAAAGTTGATATTCTGTACCCTTGGAAATATTAGGATTCATGCATGGCTAACATGCCAAGCCCATGGTTTAGAAGTCTTCTAGTGTTGCATCATTTAATTTCAAAACTATCCCAGGATTCCTGTATCTGACAGTGGATGCATTGTTGATTAGATAGCTTTACAAGGGTGACTTCGTGTACTTCTGGTTTTAATTGCAAAAGTGGATTTATCAGTGAGTAGCTTTTCTCAGTGTGGTAGTTGCTATTAACGCCACAGCCTCTGAAAAATCATGTTATTTTTTATTTAAGGCAAAAATAATCCACTAAAAGCGGTTGACTTCGAAATTTATCAGGCTCAGGAAATTAAATTTTTTCCGTCCATGCTTGGACAACTAAGTAACACCCATTTAACTCCTCTAACTACTGAATTTTAAATATTCAAATAAGTTTATTTGCAGAATGGGATTTTTAGAAAGCTATAAGGCAAAACTCTATTTGCAATTTGTGTGTGTTTTGCAAAGATTTAATACTATAAAAAGCAGAATAAAAAAGAAAAAAAGTCACAGAGAATTATAACAGCCATGGCATAATTTCTCCATGGTTTTTTTAAATCCCAAACCTTTTTTCCTTTTCTTTACTTTTCTACAATGGTTCAGATATTTGGAGATCTACTTCAGTTCTGATCAACCAGAAATTGTTCTCATGCTAAATATACCTTTTCTAATAGAATGTAACATCCTGTTTAGTTACTGGAATATAGTAGCTGTTTTTATTTTCATGCACATGCGTCATAAATGCATTTTCCTAGTTAGGAAATAAATCTCAGGGAGGAAAAAACCCAATGTTTATTGAGAATGGTACCCTGTTGTACTTTTAGCTACTGCAGTGGATATATCTGGAAGACCTTGTTTTCAAAACTGAGTTCCATGGAAAGTATTAAACTATCCAACTTGTCATGTTTGAAAACATAAATGTTTTTAGAGTCATGAATATAAATATTTGTGTCTGTATGTTTTGAAAGAGAAAAATAAAAACTGCTCATGCACTCAAACAGCTTTTAATGATCTTCATTTAATGAAATTCCATATGTTGCTTGCCAGGTGAGAGGAGAACACTGAAGTGTCAAAAAGAAAAATCTTGTTCCCCTCTCCAATCTGTTTAACAAGAAATGCAGAGACAGCAGAATTAGCACTTGTGTACAGGTGGTCCTGAGGCTATTCCAGTCCAACCTCAGCGCTGCTCAGCAGCTGCTGATCAGAGGACACCACAGCACACCACTAATGCTGCTTAAACAGCATTAACTTTATCCCAGTTACCATGCACTGAGCTGTGCTAAAAATATGATTCTGCAGAGAAAAACTGATTTTTGGCTGTTAAAACCCTGTCCTCCGTTATGCTGAGAAAGCTCAGCCGAATACCCACGGAGATGCTTCCAAGGTCTATTAAGAAGGAACAGCATGGAGCTTGCAGTGGCATCAAAGATACTGTATCACATCAGTGCTACATAACAAATTAGCAGTCTTAAATGGTGAAGCAAAAGCAGCATGAATATGGGAGGCTTATATAATTAATCTTTCTGCTGTAATAGTTATCATTTGGAGAGTTTTAGTTTCACAGTAGGTAAGTAGCTTAAAGAAATATTTCCGTTGCATATTGTATTTTTAGTGTTGACTTATAGACAGTTGTTTGATAAATCAAGTTCCAACATTGATAATGATACTCAAAACTATAAGCACACCAAACTAATTCATATTTCTGGTATTTTTTACTTCTCAGAGAACTATTTTTCTGTGTATTATACTCACTGATTTTTCAGAGAGTCATTGTTTCTGTGTTTTTGTCTTGGTTTGTGGTTCTGTGTTTGGTTGTTTGTTTTTGGTTTTGGTTTTGGTTTGTTTTGTTGTTTGTTGTTTTTTGTTTGTTTTTTTTTGGAGGAGGAGGGTGTGTCTTTTTTTGTTTAAGCAGTAACATGACATCAATTTAAAAATTTTTGAAAATTTCCCATTCATACTACCTGTGCTTATGAAAATGAACACCTGTCATACTGCAGGTACTTGTGCTTGGGATTCTTTCAAAGAAATTTTCCCATTCATTCTACCTGTGTGAAAAGCTTTATGGTCCATTCATGCCAGACTCTTCTGAATGGTGTCCATAAACAGGACAAGAGAAATGGGCACAAACTGAGAAATCTGAAATTCCTCCTGAATGTAAGAAAAAACCTTTTATACTGTGAAGGTGGTTAAACACTGTCCCAGGTTGTGCAGAGGGGTTATGGAGTCTCCTTGCAGTTATTCAAAAGGTATCTGGATGTGGACCTTGGCAAATGATCAGTCTGACCCTGTTTGAACAAGGAGTGTACTACATGCTCTCAAAAGGTTCATTCCCACCTCAGCAGTTCTGTGATTTTTAAGTATTATGAAGAGCTCTATCTCCACGCTATGATAAACCAGCTGTAAGCAGCTTCTAGTTTCTGCAAGTTTGGTGAGTACTTGCTTGGGACTGCTGTGGCATAACCATCATGGAGCAGCTATTTCGGCTCTTTTCCATTCTATTTACATGTGAAAACTTACTCTCTTGTGAAGTCACAACTCTGTGTGCACTTTACAATAAGCTGAGATACATAGCAGTATTTGTGTTGAAAGTTCACTGATACAGGTGCAAGGTGATGGCAAACAATTCTAATTTGATCTTTAGTTTTTAAAAGTCATCTTCAGTGCATGAGTCAGGGACCCCCAAGAGGCCAGTTGATCTGTGAGAGAGGATGAACCAGGAGTTGAGGGTAGGTATGGCATGGGCAGGGCAGTGGCCTCTCTGATGATGCATCAGGGCAGAGTGGTGAAAGAGAAGGATCCATCAAAAACCCCAGACAAGGTGAGGTGACAAGTCAAGCCCAAAGTGAGCCCAAGGAGCCCTTTGGGAAGGGAGACAAGACATTTTACAGAATAGGTGCAAAGTCTATCCAGGAAACCTGCAAACCAGGGCATCTGGAGACAGGTCTGGATTCAGGGACACCTACAACTTAACTAAAGGCAGATCTGCATCTCCAGGCATGTGCCCAGAGACAGAGAAGGTAGATGTTAACAGTATATGCAAATTTATGTGCTATTTGTATCTATCAATAATCTGAAATAACTTTCATTAAACCAATTATTTTTGTGATTATATTTGCTGCTAATAGTCAGAAGTATTTATCAACCATTAACACAATTTATTTATCCTTTTCATTGGTTTTCTTTCCCCCTTTAAAAATATACACCATAAAGTGATTTTCACTTTTCCTTTTGGTAGCTGGAAGTTCTAGTGCATATATGTAATTTTAAAGAGAAATCCATCTATTTAGTTGCTATTTTTTTCTATTATTGCTATTATTATTATTATTTTTATTTAGAAGCAAATGGTGATATGTATGATGATATGAATGAACTGCTTGTCCATTTAAGGTATCTTCTTTGAGCTTCTCAGAATCCCAGCAAAAAGAAAAGCCCTGGAAATAAGTGGTAGCGTATGAATGAAACCAAGCAAAAATCAGATAATGAATCACATCATAATTTTCTATGCAGCCGGGAGGAGTGTACTAGGAGGGTGAGTCTAAATCCTGTTCAGTAAAAAAAAGCCTTTCACTGATTTTCTTGTCCTGAGCGTGGGCTCGTTATCCAGTACACAGTGTCAATTCACAAACTGAAGTATTTCTATTTTTTATTATAATGTGCACAATGTCGGGAGCTCAGTGGAAACCCACAAAAGGCTCCCCAGTCATCAAAACTTTACACTATTTATGCATTATAATAAAAAAGGTATCATCTTCCATTGCTTACAGGTTGCATAACTTTTTATTAATTAGTATTCAACCTCCTATTTCCTATTTGTATCTCTTTCTCCTCATGCTTATTAGTCCACATGTGCAGCTCTTCTTTCCATTTGAGTCTGGAGTCCATTTTGAGTAGATGGTCAATGAGTCAGGGGTCATAATCCCCCACTGCTGGAATTACCTTTCCCCGGTTACTGCTCAGTTCTGCTGACTTCACTCCTGGCAGCTACCATGCAGACAGCCCATTCATCTTGGGATTGTCTTTCCCTTAAAACAAAAGATTAGCCAAGCGTGCAACATTCACAATGCAATTGCTTAATCATAACTGTCTAGCTAGAGATACTGATTAACAACTAAAAAACAAATTGAAAAATTTGCTTAAAATCTTGAGTGGCTCAACTCTTGGGGGGCTCAATATCAACTTTCGTAGATACAGGTCATGTCCTGGTGCAGCACAATGTAAAGAAATAGAGAGGAGTGTGTTGGAAAAAAGACATGTTGCTATGCAGGGTCCAATTAATCCTTAGATGAGAAGTAAAAATTACTTTTGGGGTTTAACCTCTTCAGTCTGATTTTTTATGAGACATGACTTATTTTTTCCACTGAACCAGATTTTCAAGGGCTCTTCTTGTAGTTGTCATGCTGTTTTAATACACAATGAACATTCATTACAGCAACGTTAATCTGGCAGACATTACACTTCAAATAATGGCTGCCTGCCTTAATTCCTGGTTTGTCCTTTTGTAAGCATTAATTAGATATGTCAATAGCAATCAGTTTAGAGTAAGATAATTACAGGTATGGAAAAAGGTTACTCTTTGAAAATACGTACTTGAAAGATAATGTCTTCATAGTATTAGGATTTTGTTTACTTCAAGAGCTTCAAGAATTTATTGGACACCTCTTAGTTTAACTGTACAAACAAAAAGGATTGTCCATTTTATCTTTTTCTGTATATGCTTATCACACTAAAAACAGATTTTTTTGAGGGTACTTTGTAGCAAACAAGACATACAGATACTTGTGGGTGATTTAGAACAAATTGATAGCTATTTATAGATATTTATTTCACTGCAACATAAAAATGAACTATTCAATACTATGAATTTTTGCAGATACACCTAACACTTTTTGTCAGACTGATGCAATTAGCTGAGTTGGAAAAGAACAAAAGGTCATCACACAGTAGGTCTCCCAAAGGTATAACACGAGTAGTTATAGACCAAACACTATATTCTTTAAATAAAGGAAAATGGGCAACCATTGCCTGTCAATTAAAATAAATAAATAAATATCTATTTAAAGGGGGGAAAAAAAAAACCCAACAACAACAACAACAAAAAAAAACCAAAACCAAAACCAAAAAACAAACCCAAACAAACAAAAATAACAACAGAAAAAATATCTGCAAGGCAAAGTTTACTTCAGACTACCGGAACTGACTCAATACAAAAGTAAATGATAACTTTTTAAAACATATGTGATCTGGCATTCACTGAATTCAGGCTAAACACCAGGGAAAAACATGGGTAAAGTGGCTTTTGAACTGTAGCATGTTCAGAGTAACAAATGGTGAGATTATGATATACCTCTTTCACCAGCTGAATGAATACATGATGCAACACCAGTGCAGGTTTTATATTATCTAAGATTACCAGAGATTTTTTTTATTTGTAGACCACTTCACTCAAATATTAACTATAGAGAGAGGAACACAAATTGCTATAAATTATTTGTCTGCATTTGTCTCCACCCTATCAGTGGTTTATTTGGGGCATCTGGAAAAGGCTATTTGAAAAGTTTGTCATGTGATAACTTGTTTTGAAATGTCTGAAGCTGACAAAAAACTGTAGAACAGAATAAGCTAAAATAGAGAGCAACTATTAAGTTAAAATGGATAGCAGCCTTCTTGTATAAGCTGCTTATGGCATATAAATATATGGTAGCTCATTATTAAGATCTTAACAAATTTAAAGTTATGAAAAAAAATTTAAAAAGAGAATGACTTTTTATCTACTCATGTAATCTACTGATGCAGTGCATTAATAAAACATCTAGCACTTTCAGGAAAGGTTCTTAATTACTTGTCAGCACTTAACTGTTAACGACAGCTGTAAAGGATATATTCTTAACTTATATCTTATGCAGGTACTAATGGTTAAAGTTAGAAGCATAATTAGCATACCAGGATATGATGATTCATGCTGTTATTGATTTTGTTGACATCAACTTTATGTTTCCATTCCAAAATTGTCATATTGATTATTATTGTGGTTACTGGTATGCAACCCTTACATCAGATTTCTGTCTAGACAGTAACAACTTTTATGAAATATTTACTAGGAGTCTCCATGACCCAGGAATTTTCTTGCAGCTTAGTTTTTCTTGCTTCTTCTCACTTTAAAGACTTCCAGCAACTAAAAATGCAGTTTGATTTTCTTATTTAGAGACCCTGAATAATCTTCTTTTAGAGGATATTTTTCCGAATGCTATTTTCAAAAGGCAGAATATATTATGAAATGGAAGAATCTTAGTATATTGTGTTTATTAATCATAAAGAGGATGCACGATACTGCGGGCTGTTAAGTACATTTCAAATAAGCAGATATTTATCTGGAACAAAAACATTTTAGCCAGACATCTTGAATATAAGAAATATATTTTTTTATTATAATATAGTTATTCCATCAGCTAGCTTTGAGGAATTAAAAGCTAGATGATCTTTCACACAAGGAACACCTGTGCAGAGGCACCAAAACCTGTCGAATTCTAAACAGGTTTTGCTTTCATTAAAAAATTCATGAAGTTGAATATTATAATTGAGATCCACCATGATCATCTTTCTGGGAATGGGAGGTCAAGAGAATAATCACACACTCCCCTCCATACTTCTGGGATGACTGAATTCAAGTGTGATGCAGAGGGACTCAGGGTAGAAGCACATGAAAAAAAGGGACTGAGAGAAAGGCACATCCTGACATCTGAGGCAACAGACTTCAATAAAAGAAAGTCAAGAACATAGACAATTTACCCAATAATCTTCATTCTTTGATATCATAGCTATAAGTGTCCATGTGCTGATATTTGGACACAAAAATGTTATATGGGTGCCTCGTTTGCGTAGTTGTTGGATCCATATTTGTACTGAGCTCATATCCTTGAATTTCAGAGGAAGGAAACCCAGATTCAATGCATTGAAGAAAACCTAAGAGGCTGACAGGAGCTTACATTATGCTCACATGCCACTCAGGAAAAACAAAGAATCAGGACTTAAGGTGGCTTATGAACCACATCTGCCCTGACTGCTAGATGTAGATGTTGGCCAAGGAACTGGTAAATGGAGCAGTGTTTCACCAGTGTTAGGAAATAAATTATGGTATGTGGGAATATGGGAGATTTCCTTCAATGACTTCTGGAAAAAAAATAAGACAAGAAAATCCATTATCAGGAGCAGAAAAAGGAATGTGTTTCTTTATTCATTCAAGGTAGACTGTACTCAGATAGCATTTGTTACAAGAAGTAGCCAGAAGGTAATTTTATATGTAGATTTGATCCAAATCTTCTATCATAGGAGATATTGCTAGCACAGCGTTTGTAAGCATTTGTTACAATTCAAAATGCCAGCTGAATCAATACCCACTGGTGTGCTTGATATTTATGAGAATCAGCGTAAATGTGACTTGCCTTACATTTGCTTCCTGGGAAGGTCTATTTAAACATATGCATTACAGGGAACAAGCGTATATGTTTTGGGGGGGTTTTATTGTTCATAATTTGTCTTTATCCATTTGTAAAAAGTTTTAATCATCCGTTGAAGGCACCAACATTACTATGTGCCTAAGGAGACCAATAACACAAGATAACAACAAACAAAACGCTTGAGTGATATTCAAAGACCACATAGACTGAAATATATTTTTTTATTTACTGAACACTTGCTATGATGACACAATATATACAGAAAATGGGCACTAATTTAGTGGTTTATTCATGAAAGAAAGAGGATAATTGTCATTTGGGGATGTTGTTTTATTTTGAGGTCTGTAGATTTGTTTGTTTGTTTTTAATTTTTAAATCAACTTTACAATTTAGACTACAGCCTTTCTAGGTCAAAAAGTTTTCTTCACATTACAAGCATGTGGTCACCATTAATACTAACTAAATAAAAACAGTAATCAAAGTTCAAATACGGACAAAGTCAATTGCAGATATGTAGAGAAACATCTTTTTACCATGTTGTGTCTGGCTACAGAAAGAGAAGTCCTGATGGTGAAACAAGAATGCTAAACTGCAGGAGAGGGTCTGAAGTTGCAAGTCGTAGTACGGGGATATTTGTAGATATATACCAGCTTTACACTTCAATCACACCTAAAATAAAGAAAATTGCTAAACATTTGAATTCTAGTTTATAACCAAATAGAGACATTTTTTAAATGGAGACATTTTTAAAAGAAAATGTTTACTTTTTTTAATTTTTATTTTAAGCAGACCTTTATCAAATTAGCTGTAAAAAAAATTGAGACTTACTGAGTTGATATTTGGTTTAGTTGCTACTGACTTCTTCCTAGTATTTTTAAAAACAAAACAAAACAAAAAAACAAACAACAACCAAAAATAGTCCAAGCAGAGAAAACTTCCAATCCCACTGGAATCAGTTTAAAATTACAGGATGGTGGGGAATCCCGACTTATGCATGTCTTGTTTTACGAAATAAAAATGTGCTATAACCTTTCAGCTACAAATCAGTAACAAAAAAGGATATGTTGAGAATAGCTAGAGGGTTCTGTATAAATTTAATCAATAAATGAGCCTCAACTTTTACTTGGAAACCTGGAAAAAACTAAATATCTCTACTGGGCACTCATAAAAGCTAATGGTTTCTCCTCTTGTGAGCTCTCAGTGTCGAACAAAAACCTTATTGATGGAAAAGGAGAAAAAGATTAATTGGGGAAATAATAGCTAAAGTTACCAACAAATAAAAGAGAATTATTAACAATCTTGAAGTTTCTTGGGCAGTATGTTTTCCCTTTGTGTTCCCATCTGTCAGATAAGGCAAAATAATAAAAGACCTTTCATGTGAATTGACTGGAAAAAAATGAGGGTTTGATTTACAATTTTTGTTAATCCAGTCTCAGTTCAAATGAAATTGACACCCACACCCACACATTTCTAAAAAAAAAAAAAAAAAAAAAAAAAAAAAAAAAAAAAAAAAAATTGCTTTCTAAGGCAGATTCCTTAAAATTATTGAAACATAGGCCTCTGAAGCAGACAATTTGATTCGTCTTTACCTTTACTTTGGGGATGTAGTGTCCTCTCAGCTATATCCCTTTGGTATAAATGACTTTAGATGCATAGCTGCAGTGGATCTGAGGACCCTTGGCAGATGGGATCAGATGGGCTTTTTGAGTCACAAGGTTGGAGACTTCACTTCAGGCTGAAAAAATCAAGTCCTTAAGCCTCAGATCATTTTTGTAGCTCTTCAGTGGCCTAGTTTCTGTTTGACTACTTTTTATTGGAGAACTGTAACTTGGACACAGTACTCCAGGAACAGCTTCACTAGCACAGAATAAAGGGGAATAATCACCTCCATTTACTTCCCCCAAACAACAGTGTAAAGCAGGACCTTACCTGAGCTGGTATAAATTTGTAGTTCTGCTCTGCAACTTGGCCTCCGATGTGCAACTTAAGTCCTTACCAGACCCCTAGAAGACTTCTATATGCAACAAAAGCACTCATCACCTACATACTGAATTTTTTTTAAAAAACTAATGATTTTTGTCTTCAGAATGCTTCAAGCTCTCTCTTCCTCTGTGGTGTGTTCAAGACTAAGAAGCCAGCTTCTGTCCACAGCATCACTAAAGATCTGAGCAAGCCCCATATTGCCCCAAATCCTCAAATTTGTCTTCTCTTTACCTGAAATCTGTAATCTTTATGTTTTTTATTTTGGGGTTTTTTTACGGGAAAGCTAGCAATTAATAGATATATTGAGATAATACTAATTCATTATTTATTTTGCCCCTGGCAGCAGTATCCAAGATGAACAAACTAAAACTAACACAATTTTGATCCTCTTTTGGGGAAAGACAAATGCTTTAAGGTAGAATAGTCCATACAGCTCTTAAAGTGAAGACCCTTTTTGAAGATTCTCCATCTATGTAGCTATTTATACCTGGATATGCAACATTGATGTTATTGTTTTTGCCCACATGATATCAGTCTAGAATAAGAGTGAGGGGGTTTTGATAACTTTTCAGTACATTGCATGAAAAAAGAAATATGACAGCAAAGGACATCTGATAAATTAAGTTTGACATGTTTTTTATCTATATAAAATGGATTCTGAACATCTGGTAATTGCAAATATTTTAGCAGTCATTTTTGATGTGGAATATTGCTTCTGTGCTCACCATTAATGAGATGTGAGTTGTACTTCATCAAATTGACAGTTCTTAGGGGTTTTTTTATGAGCATGTGATACATTTCTCAGAACAGTGGATAATGGATACATTTACCTGTGAAGAGAAAAAAAAAATCTTAGTTTCATTACCTGCCGGTTACCTACTTTGTCCATGTATTATGAAGTTGTGCAAATAAATCTATGGGTCCATATAAAGAGAATAGATAGAAAACTATGGGTAAAAATCAGTAGAAAAAAATACCATAAAATAGTAGAATCCTATTCTCTAAAGGAATAGGAAATAAATTCACATTTTAAAAAGTGTAAGTAGAATTAGAATTTATTCAAGAATTTAAGAATATTTTATTGAATGACTAGGACAAAACATCTGTAAGTTGTTTTGCTGCTGTATTTATTTTATTCAGTCTGCATTGTCATTAAAAAAACAGGCTGTGATGACACATGAAAGTAGCTGTTGGCTCATTAGAAGTTTCTGAGGGAAGTCAGAGGGATTATTCAAATATTTAATGTTATTCACCCACATAAGCAGGATTAGTGCCTCTGAATTCATTGTGGAAGGAATATAAAGAAACTGTGACTGTTCATACTTGAGTCTTGGGAGATGATTACAAAACTATCCACAGTTGACCCAGTTTGACTCACATGTGATTTTGAATAGATCTACATAAGGTCAATGGGTGAGCTTTCATGTCTTACGATTAGAGTTCTTGGGGGGTTTTTTAATGTTTTTTTAGTTGTGGGTCACAGTTGAATGAACACACACTAGCATGTAAACTTAATTTTGCCATCCTTGCCTGTATCAGGGGCCAAAGACTTTGAATTTCTTCTGGTGGTGAGGCTGCAAAGCAGCATAGAAAATCTAGAAAAACTGATTTGTCAACACTGCTGGTGGAGACTAAAAAGAGGTAAACATTTGTTATAATGTGATGCTTGTGACTTCAAAAAGTAAAAGCATAATAATATGTTGGTATGTACATTCCATCTGTTGGGATTTTTTTATGGTGGGTGACGTTCAGAGTACAGGAAATGGATAAATAACCAATTATTATTTGAGACTCTGCAGTGCCAAACTCCAGTGCACTCGGATGGATGCATTTTAAAGAATTCACTTTGGTTTCCCAGAAAAAAAGTAATTTCTTTACTTCTCGTTTCTCTGAACTTCATTACAATGTAATTATTAGAACAACTGTAAATGAGAAAAAAATTTAGAGGGATTCATCTGCTGAAAACAAAAATTAGGAAGTACTGTAAAAATGCAGGAGACTCAGGAAAAATTGGATGTCCTTTACCACTGGAGTAAAAGAATTTGGATAAAATTCAATAGTGAAAATAACAATCATTCTGTTCTAATTTCTTTATTTTCTTTGTATCTTTTTTTCTATTTTTTTTCCTATATTCTTAGTGACACCCCTGTTTTAAAAAAAATCTATGTACATGACCTTGGTCACAGGTTGTAAGCTGAACCCAAATATTTTCTGCCTCCTCCTGTGTTCAAGGGGTGACCATACATTAGGGTATCCTGTCCCCGGGGCATTCCACAGCGCAGTCCAGAATTTAACTTTAGAAGCATGCAATTTTACAGCTATCCAAATATGAATAAAAAGAGAAAACACTAACATCTACAAGGAAAATATTGATGATGTAGCTAAAGGATTGGTAGTGCTGTAATTTTGACAGGTCTAGAAACCCAAGTTTAAGGTGTAGGTATTCAAAACAATACAAATATACAACAAAACTCTCTTGGGCATTTTAGCCCAAGTGAAATCTGATCCTATAGTCTGCATATGCATCAAGGAATTAAAAAGATTATTAACAGCAGTACTTGTTACATATCAAAATAAATTCATTTGAAAGAGGTATATGAAGGAGTTTCCTGAAAATTATTGCCATTGGGTTTTGAATTGGTCTCCTCAAACAAGTTATGAGGAGCCTGAAAATGTTACAAAATTGACCACTGGCTCCTAGTAAAAACAGCATACTTCATACTATTATCCAGAAAATTCCCTTCCTGTGCAAAGTTGTTTGCACAGGAAAAAAAAAAGAAAGCCAGGAAGCCAGGTCTTACAGAATATGGAGAAAATAAATTTATTTGGTGTTGATGGACTTAATGATTTAAGTTCTTGGTATAGACATTCCAACTGTGTTTTCTAAATTTTGAGTATTCTGTACTACAGGTCAGCAGGCACACTCCTGTAATTCTGTAGTATCTATTTATTTTTATCAGTAACATTTGGTAAAGAAAAAAGTTATCCAGGAAAAAACCCAAACATACCTCTATCTGAATAATAATAAAAACCAGAATTCTTTCTCACTTACAGAGCACTGCTTTTTTTTTTTTTTTTTTTTTTTTAGTGGAAAAATCCATAAATTCCACAAAATAAAATAGGACTTGGATGTCTTCCTTGTTATTTCAGGCAACAAGCTTATTTAAAGTAACACCATCATAAGAATCTCCAAAATAAGGGACAAGAACAAATCCTGGAGCTTGAAAGATTCACAGAAGAGAACTGAATAGTGCTGGAAGCACTTATTAGCCATCAGGTCTGTGAATCAAAGCACAACATAAGAATGGGATAGCTATATGAATGTAAGCTCTCAAGATCTCATTTCTGATTTAAGACCTAATACCAATAAGTAGAAAGCACATATGCTTTAAACTTGCTATTAGCAACCAGTCTGGGTTGCTACAAATCTCAAAACTTCTCTGTCATCTAAAACGAGAAAAAAACCTCAGTGATCCCTCTAACTCTCCTGTTTTTCTCCACCTCCTACACCTTCACAAAGGTGTCAAGAAAAAACGAAAGGCACTGGAGATATTTCCTCACATTGATGACGACATCAAAAATGATTTCTTAATACCACAACGCTGAATCTAATTCCTAAAGCTAAGAGCTTCCTTGCAGGGACCAGAGACACCATCCAAAATTTCACTGAATTTTTAAAATATGTTCTTATTAAGGGACACAGTACCATCCCACAAAGACCTGACTTAGATCAGTCTATGGAGACAGCTTTTAGAAAACCTCTACAGAAGCTGATGAGTGCAGGTAATTTTTTTTCTAAGCCTAACATTTCTTCAAGCATTTTACTTGTTGAACCCAGAATAATTTTTTAAACAAATGTTAATGCCAGTGAGATTTTGCAAGTTTCTGCTATAAATAGATAAATGATAGTAAAAAATATAAATGCAATTTTAATTCCTGTATCAATAACTCTATTTTAACAAGGTTTAGGGAGCATGAATATTTTATTCTGTTCCTCAGATGAATGTAGCTAAGCAGAAGCAATAATTATTCTGTTTCTGAACACTGATTTAAAGGACCTCAGCAGGTTACAGAAGAGAGTTGCAGATTAAAAGGTGAAATATGAAATACAGGACTTTTAATGACTTGCAAGAATCTACTGTAGCATTGCCTCCATTATAATTTAAATTTCTAAACCTGTGCTTTTGAAAATAAAATCACAAATTATTTTTCCCAAGTAATGATTTTTTTCTTTTTTTTTTCTTTTTTTTTTTTTTTTTTCTTTTAATGGATAAATAATGAATGTTTTGATTGGTCACTTTATGTGAATTGGTAGCACATATTTCCATTACAGCTCAGCTACAAACTTTAACCATGAACTTCAGATATTAATCCATTGAAATCAAAAACAAAATAGTCCACTCATTTGCAGATCTTTGTGGTGTAGATTTCAAGAAAAATAATGTATCATGAGACACATAATTAAATTAAGTCACATGGCAGTGCTGCACTGTTTGGGATCTTTTTCATGATATTCACTGTGAACTATGCTGTAGAAAAACACCCTGTGGTTGTACAAATAAACAAATAACTAATGATTTCAATACTAGTTGCATTTAGTGTTTTATGAAGCAAAGTTGAAAACCAGAAAAGTGGAAATATTTTCAAAGCCTATTGTGAATTATAGTGAAGAGAACAACACCTAGACCAGTGATTAAATGTGTCTGAACAGTCATTTTTAAGAATTTTAAAATTCTTATGAAATCAAAAGGATCTTAAATAAATGTTAGTACATAGAAATAATTTATTTTGGTTGCTTTCACTCAAAAACTTACACGAATAATTGATATATATATATATATATATATATATATATATACAAACAATGTAGTTTGCAATTCAGTACAATTTCTTTTCCAGTCTGAAAATCATAGAATCATGGAATAATTTAGGTTGGAAATGATCTTGAAGATCTTCTGGTTTCAGCCCCTAAGTCCATACTATTCAAAATCTATTTTGTGAATTCTGAAATTTCAAATCTGATAATTTAAAACTTTTTGCAGTTATTCTAGACAAATCTTAGAAATTTAAATAATTTATCTGAAACTGGTATGCTCAGTTCAGAATGACTATGTGACCCCAACCCTACACAATGATGTGATCCTTATATTTTGGAGGAATTTAATGAGAAGTGTAAAACTCAACATTTTCCCCACAGGAAAATTATATACTTAACACATGTTATATAATGTATTTCTGAAAAATGTTAAGCAATAAATTTATGCTCCTTCTTGCTATATTTCTTATGTTTTTAAACAGAAGTTTCTAAAGAGTTGCAGCAATATACAAAGAGATGGAATGTTTCAGTCCCATAACCTAGAATTTGGTGAATCATGTTAGGAAGGCACAGACAAGATCTCAAATTTTGTAAGTGTAGAAATAAAAAATTATTTACAGAATGCTTAAAAGGCATTTGATATGCCTGCATTGTACACCCACAAAGTTTTTCTTCTGGATGCATTACTCAGTGAAACTGATGACAACATTCTATGTAACACCAGAACCTAGTAAATTATCTCATAGATAGATAGAAATTCTGTATGACTAAACATCTCTATGACAGATGAAAATACAGATACACATGATTCTCAATACTTCAGCAATCATCTTTCAATAGGATCATGGAACCAACCAGGTAGTGGTGTTTGGGTTACTTCTTATGCTCAAATTGTCATTTTACAGATATATTCTTAAAATACCATGGCAATGGTTTTCTTCGTATTCCAATTTCTTTGTAGGTTGAACTGGACGTCCTCAAATAGTATTTAATCCAGTCCTTTTCTTTTTCCTCTGTGTGTTCTACTTTTCATATCTTTATGTCATAGCCCATTCTTTAAAAATGAAAGTTCATTATGTCATTTTGCCTGAATCTATTAACTTGACTGCAATCCTGCTTGTTTTCTCTCCAAAAGTGTAGCTCTCCTTCAGGGTTTCCAACCAGATGGGCTGTTGCTATTACATTGAACTGACAGCCAAGAGAGTTGTTTTCTGACAGGCATAAATAAGGTCTGGAAAAGGAACTTTCAGATACAGAAACTAAACAGTCTATTTAACAGTGCTGTTTTTCCCACTAATTGACTTTAAAAAAATTATGAGTGCATTCTTCTTTATTTTGCTTTTTAGATTCATAAATGGAATACTGTAAGAATGGGGTTTATATTTTATGTAGTCTATTGAAAATGTAGATATTTCTTCACCTGCCTACAAACTTTTTTCTCTAATAAAATCTGAAAATTCTGAGATACTGTTTTCTTTGCTGTTTAAGTCTTACCATACTAACTACAACTGCATTCTATTTGCTAGTCATCATCTTTTATGCATCTTAATTATTTATTTGTAAGGATAGCTGGCCTAATTTTGAATATGAGAGAACAATTATTGTTCTAGAATTATCAGTTGGATTTTTCTGTTGCTTTTCCTTCAGTTCCTCCAGAAAAAAATGTTCTAAATGTTTCAGACAAAATTTGATGTTTTAACTAATAAACCTTTACTTTATATTTTAGAGGATGAGAATAATGTTCTTATAACTTTTAGATTTTTGCCTTTTAATTGAAAAAAGAATTGTTGATGACATGCAGTACTCATACTTTTTCTCTTTTCTGAGAATTTTAAGAATGCATCACTCTATTTTTAAGTAGCTTAAATAATGGAAGCCAAATTATAGAGAAGATATGGAGAAGAGTAAACCTTTTTCTTAGTACATAACATGGCTCCTATTTTGAACACAATTGCAGTAGAATATACATATTTCAAAGCTTAGTAGTTTGACATGCAAATCAACAATATCGCTGTTTCTCTAAAAAACATCCCATTCTTTTTGTACCTAGACAGCTGAATAGGGGCAAAAATCAATATCTAGAAGGAGCATATGATTGCACATTCTCTTCAAGGCATGGTCTCAAGAGTAAAATGTGCTTGTTGATATACTGTTATTGGTTGGCCATATGTTCTGATTCTGTTTATGTAGAAATAAGCATCCTGGATGTGCACTGACATTTGAAAGTCGCTTTCCTGCTTACATGTAACATATGCATTCAGTCAAGGTATTCCGAGAATTTAGTGTATTCTCATTTTGAAGATACAAAAGAAGATCCAAACTCTAATTTGATTCCCAATATTGTTTTTGCCTACATCTCTGTGCACAATTATTTTATACTGATGAGAAAGTCTGATACTGAATCATAAAATAATGAATGTGAATGTAAAATTATTATCAGACTTGATATGTCTTTCATTAAGTTGCAGAAGAATATGTGGAAAAAGGATAAACTTTTCTCAGAATGAATTACAAGATGATTTGTCGTGAACCTCTGTCCTCGAGTGTCATAACAGACCCATATGGGAGCTAGGACAATATTAACATAACTTAATAGGTAGGCAGGACTGATGTCTTAGAATGTCAAATAAATGACAACATATCAAAAATAGACATGAAATCACTATTTTGTAGAGTGGAGGCAAATCCCTGTAGTAGGAGAGTCTGACAAAAAGATTGTGACTAGTATACTCAAGATTTGAGAGGGGAGTTGATGGTTGAGATAATGCCAAAGGTCTGTATTGCAGAAATAAATAAAGAGCCTGAGTTAAGGCAGCAAATTACAGATTTAATTGTTTTTAAAATGCAAGCAGTGCTTAGACTGAAGAGCATAATCAATCCTTTACTCTACTTAGATCAACGCCTCACAAAAAGTGATGTAGGTAGTTCACTAAAATTTTAAATGGATCTATTTGTATAATATGCTTTTATTAAAATCACTACAAGTAGCCAATGTTAAAGCTAGAGATAACACTCTTGACTCAGGGTGTCCATTTCTGATATAGGTGAACTTAGAAATTTTGCTGTTTTCTGTAACAACAGAGAAAGATGATAGGCAAATAGTTCACTTATAAGTACTATTCTATAGAAAAATTTCGTGCAAGTTTATGATTTGCCAGAGGTAAAAATAACATAAAATAAGTTTTTAAAAAATAAAAAAAAAAATAAAATAAAATAAAAAAAAAAAGACAAGGAGCCTAAAGAAAGTATATGAAGTCATCCTAATTGGAAAAATTTTCTGAGCCAGCAGTAGATATTGCACAGAAATATTTTCTGTCTAGTCTTCCACTCATAGGGATTGTAAGTCTAAGAAATGAAGTAAAAAAGAACAAAGCAGAAATGGTTGATACTTGAGAAGAACCTATACTTCCATACCTTTGCTTAGAAGAAAAGGGAAGTGTTATGACTGAACTAAAGGAGGAACATTTGTCAGAAAGTTAGGACCTGAGGAGATCTATGGTCACCTGTACTGGCAGTAGGAAGAGACTAAGCACACAGAAATAGAATAGATGAAACAAATTAATAGATAAATTAACATTAACAAAAGCAGAAGACTTTGGGGTATTTATGTTAAGGCTTTTAGAGAACTAGTTGCTTTTTGGCACTGTTTTTAATTTTTACATCAGTGTTTTTTTCCATATTAAACAACAAATATTTAAATAATTTGATGACTGTTGCTCATGTAGCTCCAAAGTGTAAAAAACACCCATGACTGACAGAGCCAGATGGAGTAAAATTTAATAATAAATGGGAAATTTTACCACTGCAAATAGTAAAAAAAAAAAAAAATGCAAACATATAATGGTAAAAACCCCAGATGGTAGAACTTATCTTTATAGGTTATTAAACAGTGAAGAAAGATACAACAGAGTACTGCTAAAACTGGTCTGGATTTTCCATTTTCAGGAATCCAGGAATCCAGGTGTATATGCATTAACAACATCTTAATAATAATAAGCACTGTGTGTGTATGTGTGTGTGTGTGTGTATATCTCAGAACCTCTTAACATCTTTCTGGTTAATTACTCAAAACTGAAGTCACTGTACTTTTCAAATACACTCTGACAGTCTGTTTGTATGTTGTAGCAAGAAAATTACCACTGGAATTCCAATAAAGAAGATCTGAAATAAATATTGCAATATGAGCATTTATTCAGACAGTTTAATGCAAGAGGTAAATTTCCATCAGAAAAGTTTAGAAGACTGATAATTATCAACTAGGAGGAAGTAGAGGGAGAATTCTTACAAATAAGCACTTAATCCTGCATCACTTTGCCTGACAATACATACAATCACTTTGCCTGACAATACATACAGTATTCTAGCTGTTGAACTGCTGCAGTCATTTAAGGTTTTTACTTAGAGATCAATGGAGAGCCTTTTCCTTACTTCATGATGTTCCTGAAGATAGCTTCAGCTATATTATCTATTGAAGCACTGTGCTGCTTCTACTCTCTTGTTATTGGCAATCATGGAAGCAAAATGAGAACAGAACTAGCAAAAAAAGTCATGGCTTCGTGTTCCTTAGTGTGCCATTTCCTAACATGCTGAAATCTGAGCCTCCCTAAAACTACTTATATGTGCAAAATATGTCTAGCAGGGTGCTGAATTAATTTTCCTTTGTTTCCAAAGCAGAAATTCTTCAAAAGTTATCAGAAAAAATGTGCTACACTCTGAATTAGTTAAATATTCTACCAAGCCAATTCCACATCCAACATTTTCTGAGTGAGAAAACTCCCAGTGATGCCCTAAGGAACAGTAGTGTGCTCAGAGAGCAGCTGAGACACACAGGTTGTATACAGCAGATGGTAATAAGTATGTGTTTCAGGCAAAGCTGCATGGCTGCATGACATTTACTCTGAAAGAGTTACTTTTTCTTAATATGCTTTTTTGGTGTTTTCACTATGTTGTCAATCTTCATTCAAAAGCTGGGGTATGTTCCCTTCAGACAGGAAGCCGGGGAAGGAGCCCTCTTGCTCTTATCGCAGTTGGGCACTAAGACATTGCAGAGGCATTTTCCTGAGTGGTAGTTTGAAAGTTATAACTTGTTTCTCAGTGATGAGATACTAGTTGGACCTTCCAATAAGTAATCTTGCACCACATTTTTATTGTTACATGTTTGTTTTTTGCCAGCATTTCACAAAAGCCCATATGTCTGAAACAACTCTCTGGTATGGAAATATATCAAGCTCCATTAAAAATGAAGCCAGCTGTACTGTTTATAGGTGTAGAAGAATTTTTTTTCTTTTTTGAATGAAGTTTTATGTGATGGATGGGAGAACGTGGTCTCTCATAGCATAGATATTCCTGAGAGTCTTCAGTGTCAGAGACTTAAAACCAAGGGGTTTATAATTTGCAGAACCTTTTTCTTTGAGTTTCAGATCTTTCACTTACGTTAGTTCATATCTCTAGATTTCACTATTAAAAAACAACAAAAAAAAAAACTCAGGAGAACTGGAAAAGGTAGAGAAGAAACTTAAAATCCAGTGACAAATCAAATGAAAATTAAATAAAAAATAAAAACCTTTTTGAAATTCAAGTACCTTGCAAGGAAGAACATTGTAATTGAACAGTGATCAGCACACCGTGAACACAGACATAAGCTCATTCCTCTAACTTTGTGCTATTCAAGAATTCAGAAGACACTCCAGACACTTCTTTCCCACACTATCCCCAGTCTTTGATCAGTGCCACAGTCAGGAGTGGTCTGAGTTGAACAGATCTGCCTGGGGTGCAGGAGCTGACACACATCCAGCCTCATCTCTGCAGGCTTCTCAGCTTGCCGTTCTCTTGCTTTTCCAAGAATGGAAGACAAGACACCTAACTGAGGTCTTTGTAATTTTTTCTTCAGAAAGGAGCTTCAGTTTTCTGGGAAAACCTGTAGTCAAACAGTCTGCAGGAACCCAGAAGTTTTATATATCTTCTAGGACTAACTTCTTTCTTAGGAGAAACTTCTCTTCCTTACTAAGCTCATCCAGCATTAAACAACGCACTGTCTCAGATGAATCTGATAAGATCACAGAACTAAGTCCACAAATAAGTTACTGCAACCTAGTACTGCCTTTTTTCTTTTTCTTTCACTTCCTTTGAGAAGTAAGTGTCACCAGGGTGTGGGTTTGAAAAGAGATTTCTTTTATCCTTCCTGTGAGTATGGAAAAAGATAGGAAAATTAGGTTTCCAAAGCTGATATTGTACAATAACTGTTTGTAGAACCAAGGAGGGAGGTGCTACAGTTGAAGTGCTGATGACCATGTCCATCAGAGATTCTTTTTTCTGTACAAAACTGACTGACCTTTAAGCTTAGGTCAGTCCCTTATTCCCTTCAGTTGGCTCATTTGTTTTCCCTTCTCACCCGCAGGTTTTTTGCTTTTTTATTAAAAGAATAATGTAATTATAACAAAAATGTTTTGTGCTTAGATACTAACCCAATTTAGCCAGTATTTACTACTTTTTTTTTTTCCCTAAAAAAATGCACCAAATCAGAAAAGTAAGAGAGGCTCTGATGGCTATATTAGTATGTCGCTATGTAGTAGACTCACTCATTTTTACACACACATTTTTTTTTTTATCTCGGGTTGTTTAACCTTGCTTAAATCATGACAGCAAATTAGGTTAATTTAAATGAACTGCATACTCCTATAAATTAGTAAATAAGACAGTCAATTAACTGAATTAAGTCTTATTGGAAATTGGCTGCTGCCATCTGGAAATTTTTTATTAGACTTTATCGCTGGCATGACCTTTAGAATGTAACTAGCAGGGGTTTTTATTTCTCTAAGAAATGCTTGACTTAGAAGAATGAAGAATTTCTAAAGCATTCTTAGCATTCCTGCACATCCTGGGTAATGGTAGTGGGACATAAAATATTCCTGTCAGTGAAGAGCCAGTTTAATAGTTATGGAGTTTCTTGCTGTAAAATCTGAGTTACATATCTTTGTGCTGGAATTTCTTATTCTGTGGCTGGTTTTGTCTCTCTTTTTTTATACAGTCTTCTAGTACTTTTTGGAATCTATTATAGTAAGATTGGCCTTTATCTGTCAGCCTCTAAGCTGCTTAATTTATTTTTAAATTTGCCACATTTTTTTACCTTTAAAACATCCAGAAAAATAAGTCATGAATAGTGATTATTTAAGGCATTATTTCAGTGTTATCCATGTCATCCTCCCTATGGGGAGCTTGGAAGTGTGCAATCTGGATGTGTTGAATATATGTGTTCCAGGAAAACAGCAGGGTGATGATATTCTGCAGGATCAGTGCTAGTTTGGGGCATTTCACCCTGCTTCGTTGCATGGTGTAATTTCAGGGCAGATTACTGCATGTAACTGCGTGAAGTTGCCTTTACCTTTAGTCACTGGGAGCTTTTGTAACTGCTGACCTCATTCAGGATGCTTAACACACCGCCTGTATCAGTTTGCAAACACGATCCTATACTGAGATTAAGCCTCCTTCTCCTGGTAACCCTGTTTCCACAGGGACTTTACTGGCAAGTAATAAATAGATGGCCAGATAGGTTGCACAGAAACGCTGTGCAGTCTTCATCCTTGGAGATATTCAAAAGCCATCTGGACATGATCCTGGGCAACTGACTGTAGCTGGCCCCGAGTGAGTAGAGTGGGGTATGGACATGAAGATCTTAAGAGATCACTTCCATCATCATATATTCTGGGATTCTGTCATTGAATAACCCATGCTCATGACCACAACTCTGTATTTGCTGTTGCAAAGTGCCTTCTCTCTCATAACAAAGTGTCACGTTCTTCAACTCCATCAAGTGACAGACCCTCTCAAAGAAAGCAATGATAGGAAATATTTGCCAAACTCCCAAGCTGTTGACCTAAGCTCTGGCCTTTTGCCTGGCTCTGAGAAGCCCCTGGGATGAAATGATTTGCTTCAAGTCATAAACTGCTTTTGCCTCTGTCAAGAAATGTGTTACATGGTGCTTGACTAATGCACAGTAAAGCTGTCACTGTACTACACCCATATGCATGAACAGACGGCCTGTGGTGCCCAGATGCCACAGAACTGGTCATATGGCTTGGAAGTTCCCTTAACTGGAAGAAGAGTTCAATTTTTCCAAGCTGAAGAGAATAGCAGAGCTATACAAACACAAGTAGGGTTTATTTTATGTTTTTGGAAATTTTTTTTGGTTTGATTTTTTCCCCCCAGAGATGTGTTAGAAACAGAGTGGGAAAAGAACGGATTTGGGAAAAGGGCACTATTATGACAAAGTAACAAATCCTTGTATGCATATATATGTTGCATATATAGGTGCTATCAAAGCCCAGAATGACTTTACCACAATAAATGACCTAGCCCTATATGGTCAACAAATGTGCCTTCCTTTTACTGTATTTCCAGTGGTGTCCTATGCTGTGCTCACTTCCCTAAAATATTTGCCAATCATTGCTAAGTATAAGATTTCTAGCTTTCCATATTTAGAGAATTTGCTTGTACAAATCATGGACAGTTCAATAATTATTTTGAATGCCTCAAATTACTGGGGAATTAAAAACCTTGGTTCAGTGAAATCATGATAGTAACTGAGGTCCAGAGTGTAAGAGCCTCTAAGCTGTCTTTCCTAACTGCGTCATGCTAGTTTGGCAGCCACTGACAACAGGTGGAATCCGTGCCACAGTTCCTGGAAATGCATCTGCTACCACAGTTGATGTTCTGAAGTATTTTTACATGATTCTGACAAAACATAAGAGCTCTGCTGCAGAAAAATTTTATGCCCTCTAGGGTGGACAACAAGTGGCTGAATGATCATTGAGAGAAAATCTGCTGCAAGGCTTTCATGTGATCTCTTCTACAAAGAAGTAAGGGTATGCTAGGACAACTTTGATCCTTAGATGTATCTACACTTCCTCAATTCCACAAGGTTGTCAGTGTACTGAAAGAGAAACTGGGGTGTGGAGGTGTCCTAACTGTATTATTTCTCAGAGAGGAAAGACTCAGACTTCTGTTAATACTTCAGAGGTCAGATCTGTCTTAGTCCTTTCTAATTGAGAGGCTGAGTATCTAAGGAGCCTTCAAGAATGAAATAATATGGAGGGAAAAGCCAAATATGGCAGTGGAAAAATTTGTTTGAAGTGAGGTAGGGATCCATTTCCTTGCAGGCACTAGGTAATATGAAAGCATAAATTTTGAGTGTCTGCTGCATTCCTTCAGATAGACCCTTGGGAATACTGTTTTTGAGGAATGACTAAAGACTAGCTTGCCCTGCCCTAATCAGAAGGCAGAGTGGGATGCTGACATACTACGGTTAATAAGTATTCCATTATTTCCACATTTCTGACATTACTTTGTAAACCAGTTTTCCAATGCAGTGTCCCACAACATAATTTTGTGTTTATTTTAAAATGTAGAGTGGTGTTTCATTTCTAGCTCTTTTAACAACAGAATCTTTATTTCTTTAACTTCTATGTAATAATTTTTATTTGTGGTAAGTATCAGAGAAGAGAATTTTGAATTCTGCTAAACCACTAAAAAAAATGATTGGGAATTTCAATAATTTTCACCACTTTCTTGCCAGTGTCTACTGCATAAACATGAAAACTAGATACCAATCTTATGCTCTTGAACACTCTATACTGGACTAATATAGTAGCTATTCTTTCACAAAAGCATGCTTTAATACATAAATCACACTATATTAAGGGTAGTGTGAAAGTACACTTACCGTGATTATAATGAAATACAATGTATATCTGAAAGGCGCTTCCAAAGCTAATAAATTCTTACTGTCATTACCTCTTCCCTGGGGCTTGTAATTTCTCTTGGTCTCCAATTGTAACATTTGTTTGCTTCTAATTGTAGCAGTATTTTTACTTGCTTCAGAATTTTGTCTAATCACCTGATTTGATAGATCTGTAGAACTGAATATATTTATACATTTACCTCCATGCCTGGGAGCATTAGAAAGCGGTAAATTATCTATCTCTTCAGCTTCACTGGTGTTTTGCAGTCCTTATGACACTGTATTAGAGCTCCAGAATATTAAACTACCTGAAAGTCATTACGTCCTAAAAGCTGGATATGCTAATAGAGTGTATTGAATATTTGACTAAAATTGATGCTATATGAGCTGTCTTTGTCCTTGTCTTTGTTACTAAATTCAACTAATATTAAGTTTTAATGTATTTGTCTAAAAATATATGGATCATAAAATATTTTATGGCAAGAGCTGAGTTTTAGGGATGAATGAAACCTTAATATGTACTGAATACAGTAAGTTGTTTACCCCGAAACTAAACTGTCCCTTGCAACTGGAATTGAGCTTCTCAGCTTTCTCTGTGTTGTTCAGCAGCCTTAAGGTGACATCAAATTATTCTTCAATGAAAAATTGTATGAAGTCACTGAAATTTTTAACCTCTTAAACTGTGCCATGGCAAGCTTATGAGTTTCTATGAATGCATTCATAGTGGTATATTACTGCAATGGACAAATTTTCATTGTCTTACTCTTTTCTGCAGATATCCATCATAAAGTTGCTGTCCCTCTGTTGCAAATGTGAAAAACAAAAAAGTAAAATAACTGACTGGTTTGTGTTTTTTGGGTTTTTTTTCCTTATCATCACTGTGGAATCCAAAGTCTGTTTATTGAAGTAGGTATAGGAGGAGCTTTAACATGAGATGTAGGCTATTTGGTTTTTCAAAGGAAACCTTTAACTACCTTCCACAGAAGGCAATTCCTGACCCTTATTTATCTATAGAGATGTGACTCCTCCCCTTTAGTCAAGGAAGAGACTGTAAACTATTTTGAATCCCAATTTATTTATCTACAAAAGGAGATACTATGCATCTTATGAGGGTTTTTACCTATGTTTTTGGGGGGCAGAGGTTATTATTATAGCAAATAGGATGACAGACTTCCAAAAGAAAGACAGAAATTACCATATTCTGTAGTGTGATGGGGAAAATTCATAGGAGACTCAAACTATCTTCCCATTAGGAAGTAATTACTCAATTGCTCTTTTTATTCTCTAAAATTAAACTTTGCTTGCTTTGACTTCTGAAAAATCAAGGGAGAAGAAAAACAACCTGTCAATGTTGAATGTACCTTTTTGGAAAAGATATGAAAATGATAAGTTGAGGTCATCTATGAAAGTGGTCAGGAAGCCAAGCCAATCTTACTGGTAATTATACTCTATAGAAGACAAAAAAAAAATAAAAAAAAAATAAAAAAGGCAATTAGTTAATTTTCTCCTGTGTTCATGTGGAACTTTATTCTAGCCAAATTGGCTAAGCAATTCAGCTTCTCTGTATTGCACAATGTTTCAGAACAACTTGTTCACTATGCAGAATTCTATCTTATAAAGAAAGAATTGTTTCTTTCTTATTTAGCGATTATCTACTCTAAATAGAAGGTAGGTTACTGAAGGTAGATAGAAAAAAAAATCTTAAAATCATTTTAGATACTAAAGAAGACAAATGCAATTTGTAAACCTTCTTAATTATCTGGACTTTGAGAGACTATTCTAACCTTTCTTGCAGGTATCTGAATTGCAAATAACTAGTTTAAGGTAATTGAGGTTAAAATGAGTGCTATGAGTGGCACTTTAAATATAGGGTGAAATAATCAGTTGTTTAGAATGTTCTTTACCATTTCACTTTTTCAAAATCTTTGTATTTTATGCCTACATTATCTTAGTATAGCTTTTACTGTGAGCTCTTATCTAACTAAAGTTATATGGGGCAGAACAGACATGTTTTGATCAGAAACCCTTGTGCCATGTCTATATCTCAGTGCAGTACATAACAAGTGTTGCTTTTTCCCCATATTGTACTTTGTTTGTCATAAACTTCATGAAATATCAAGGGGGACTGTTGTAGTTGACAGACACGAGTGCTGCACCACTGACTTAAATGGATTTGTGCCTGCCTACATCCATCATAAGTTTGGTTGTCTTCCAAAATATTTTTTCTGTTGGAAATGACAATTTCAGCCTGTTGCACTAGCAATATTGCTAGAATTAATGGTGGTATTATGCAGTGAAATGTAACTGGTCAAGTTCTGCCAATTGTTTGAGGTTTGTTGTGGGGTTTTTTGGTTTTGTTTTGTTTTTTTGTTTTTTTTTCAAATTAGACAACCTTATTTGTATTTATATTACAGTGTGCTTTTTTATGAAAAATGCAGAGGTTTTTTTGAAATAAATTTCAATGCAGAAAAAAAACCAAAACCCTTTCTGTTCTGATGGTCTTAACCAAATGTCATTGCTATGTTGATATGCATACACATTGCCGTTTTAAAAAATATTTTACTAGCCAGTCATTCTGACAATATTGCTTTTCGTTTGCTGCATCAGATGTTAAATTGTCTCTGCTTTCAAGGCCCTTCATAATATTACTCCTCTGCTTGTTTCCCGTTTGGTGTCAAATGCCGGTCTTGCTCCCAGATGACTCCTGATGTCAGCATCCTGCTCCATGTTTCAGCCAGCTTTCCTTTCTTTTGCACCATCCCTCATGCTTGAAAAGAGATTTCAGTAAATGCTTGTTGGGCTACTTCATGATCACCTTCAAATCCCCCCTTTACTGCTCTTTGTTCAGATGCCTGCAGGGATCATGCCGACAGTTAGGCTAGTGATGTGCTGTGACTACTGCCAAGATGGTCCCACGGTTTCCTTGCACTCCCCTGTCTGCATCCATCTGTTCTCCCTCCTCTTGCATTCAGGATATATGCCTGTCGCTGTTGCTGGGGGAATGATAGGAGAGTTGAAGTAACTTCACATTAGCTAATGAGGACACAGACAGCTGGGAGCTCAGCATGTGTGGACTTCGCCTGGTCCTGGGGAGCAGCACAGTTCTGGCCCTGGCTGTAGGGAGCAGACAGTCCTCCTCAGCCGTCCTTCCTATGTGTGGGTCCTGTGTCAGGCTCCCATCCTTAACCTTGCCCCTCTCCAGCTAACTCTCATCCAGCTTTAAAAATCTAACTTCTATGAGACAGTCATCTGAAATTTAGTAAGTGGTAGAGAAAACGCTAAATTGCTACTACAATTCTGATAAATCAGATCAAGACACACAAAGTGAAAAGCATGTACAACTCCCATACATATCAAATAGGATTTGGAAGTTTTCAAGTCCATGCTAGCAATATCAAATAAAGATTGAAAAGAAAAAAAAAGTCCATGGGTTGGTACTGAAAAATAATATCTCAGTAAATAATGAAAGATAATTTCACTAAATCAGCAACACTTTGACATAAACAAATTGTTGAAGTTTTAAAGTTGTATAAACAGAACAAATAACAAAGACATAAACCAAAGTCCAAGTTCTACATCACTGAAGATACTTTAATCCCTACTGTACTGGGCAGCATGTCTTGGCTGTGGTCTCAGCATGATTGAGCCTGCTTTGTGAGCCTCTACAAGTCATGCCTATTGCTTGGGAAATTCAGACTATAAAATAATCTTGTATGTTCTTGGTATCTTGGTGGTTAGTTGTTCAGGTACTTTTACCTGTGCTTAGGAGCCCTAGGCCATTATTTAATATCAGTACAATGTGGATTTATTTTGATGATTTGAGGACTAGCTATTTTAAAACCACTGAGTTTATACAACTAATCACACAAGCAGTTAACTTTGGATGGAGACCATTTAGAGAATTAGTTTCAGGTGGCTGGTTTCAAGGTTTTCTGAAGATTTAGTTGAATTAGATTTTGTTCTAAATGTTTTGAAAGTGTTGTGAAATGTTTATTTTACTTATTTTCTAGAATATGAAGATTTTTATTTGAAAAATGTATTTGAGATTCAGGGTAATATCCCCTAATATTGGCCAACCTGTTTTTACAGAATCTTTTTGATATGAGACAAGAAGTAATTTCTAGTTTTGTAGACAGATAGCTTTGGAATTTTCAGGAGGAAATAAAGTACTGTCCATGCCTAGATTTAACAAAACTAACAAACAAAACCAACCAAAACTCCCCAAAACACTCCCCTCCGCAAATTTAATACTCAAGTATAATTGACTATCCTTGGCCTTCTCTGATGAGGATCAAAATACTTTTTTTGTCCTGAATAATTCTGAAGTTCTGTGATGCTGGTATTACTATTTCAATTAGGAATGGAAAGAAGTTGCAATCAAGTACTAGTTCAAATTAGGTGGGCAAGACAATAGAAAAAATATTCTATAAAATGATTATGAAATAATTAGATAGCTGAAGTATTACATAAATTCAATATGTAACCCTTCTTCTAAGCAAGAATTCTAAGAGGAATCTATTTTAAGATCATTAGTCTGAAATCTGGATGTAACTGGTACTGGTGTTATTATGAATTAGTAACTTGTGACATATGGTGGTAGCATCACTAGAGATAATAATAGTTAAGGCTCTTAAAGAGTACTGGCAGTTCTATAGTGCTAACCTCTGACTCAAATAGGCCAATAACGATTGTACCTAACAGAGGTGAGCATGCTGCCTAGGAAAATTAAAAAAAACCAGTGATGTGTAGGGATGTGTCATCATTACTGATATATTGGCTTCCATGGTTGCTTTTTAAAAGAAGATTTTATAAAAATAATAATAGTCGGCACTGTGAAGCTTCAAGTTGAAATATAAGGGAGTTTTGAATGCCTTCTACATTATTTTTCAGTGGATGTTTGTCTTATTAGTTTCAGGACTTTTGTGGGGAAAGCAATGCACTAGGAGGAATATTACAACACTAATAACAAAAGGGAGAGCTGAATATGTCTGACTACAGACATAAGTACTTTCCAGGAATTCTTATTAAATATGAACTATTGCTGGAGTTAAATTAAAGACATAACTCACTGAAGTCAGTAGTCTAAAATAAAGAAGTCTCCCTAAAGTTGAGGTGCTGAAAGAAGCAATATCAGTACAGCAAATAGAGTGACGTGTAAAAAGACTCTTTTCTCAGATGGTCCCTGTTTGCCCATTTCTCAGTCCTTGTCCCACAAAAAGTATAACCAAGAGGTTATTTTTCAAGGGATAACACAACCCAGTGCTTAGCTGATCTCACTGTCACATTGGAAATACTCACCCACACATGTCAACTTATCTCTTCTGCAGCTTAATTAGCAAACATAGACTTCAACAGTCCATAATAGTAGCCTTTAACACCTGTTTTACTGCCTAGTCTCTCTCACTTTTTTAATTAAATGGTTTCCCCTAGCAAGTACACAAATAAGCTGCATAAAATATTCTATCAAGTCTCTGTTTCTAGGTAGCGTCTAAAAAGAATAATAACAACTCCAGCTGTTATGACTTCTCACATGATGATTTCAAAATGAGATTTTTTGTTATTGGACATATGTAATTGCGGAAACATGAAAATTAGAGAAAAGTGTTTAAAATTTGTTAATGTTTTTGGTTTGCTTTTAAACAAAATGGGTTTTTTGAGAAAATTAGCTATACATAATCTTCAGAAAAAGAATCAGTACTTGTTTGAAGTCAAGTAGTTGTATAAACTTTTCTGCTTTCTCCTTGTACTTACCAATAACCTCCAGAAGTGGTTCATAACTACTCATTATCAAATTCAAATGTTATACGCACTTACATTTCCATTTCTTTTTTTTTTTCCTTTTTCTTCCTTGCATGTTACCTCTTACATGATTCACTTAATCTTAGAGTGCCTGGTCCATCCAAGACTCATTTGTGCTAATGTTTTCCATTGAGTTCTGTCAAATTTCAGATTATCTTGAACATTTAATTATTTAATACTAATATTATTTTTTGATAACTTAGTCATGCTGAGGACATAAGCATATACTGCTGATATGCTTTTCAGTACATTATTTATTGGCATAATTTAGATGATATTACTCTTAATACTGGGAAATATAGTCTAAAATGTCTGAATGCAAAAACAGGCTGTACAACATGTCTGAATCTCTATATTCAGTTATGCTAATTCAATATACTGTATTATAGTGCTGTTTCTGAAGAAAGACATGCCTAGGAAAAACGTGATTTTAAGGGAACTTTAGAAAATTTTCAAGATAATCATGAAGGAGTGAATACCCTCTTTCAAATGGCCTCTGTGGCTTTCCTGAAAGCATTCTTGTGAGCAGAGCACTTTCAGTTACTTAGAAGAAGGGGTTATGGTCCGTTTTTGGAAGGGACACACCTCAGTAGTAGTGTTGGGGAGAAATGGCATGCTGCTGCAGTCAGAGGTTGTTCTCACCGCGTGTAGTGCAGGGCAGGCAGAAAGCACTATGGTCTCTTAGAACTGACAGCCATCTGTTGAAGTTCCACATCTTTGAACAGGTCTTCAGCTGATGCAGGATTTATCGTACCATCATTCGCTAAAAATTTGCCTGTAGTGTTACTGATCTGCCAAATGGCCATGTTACTAATATTTGTTGTCTGTTGATATTTAACAGTCTCATGAACATTTTTGTTAACTCCTCTGTCTCTGCTTTTGCTGGATTCATGGTGGTACTTTTAAATGGTGCTTTACTGAAAGAAACAGCTTAAACTTTTTGTTTCACTGCATAAAGAATCCTTTACAGATGACATTAACAGATAATTACAGCCTTAATAAAACTGGTATAATTATTTTGTCCTTTGGACTTCATACCTAGGAAGCTTTAAGCTTTGGGGTCTCTAACAGTATGCATTCTTCTGCTTCTTACCTATATGGATGATTTCCACTGGGTAACTGTTGCACAAGATAACTATGTAGTCAGAATATATTCAGGAGTGTGAATAGCAAAGCAATTCAGTAATCATGAAAAATATTTCATTTGGGGAAAGAATGCTGTGTTCTTGTCTCTAGTCTGGCTTTGCTTTTACCATTAAGAGCTTGGAAAGTTTTCAAAACTGTAGCTAAGAATCAGTAACAGTTTGCTAAGAGCTTGCAATGCTTTTCTTCAAAACATTAATATTTTAAAAGTAAAACTTGAAACTTGATTCTGAACCTTTTTAATTTTTTTTTTTTTTTTTTTTTTGAAAAGCAGATTAAAGGAGAGATGGAAAAGGACTTGATACACTTGAAGGAAAAATGACTGTACAGTATGTGTAATATTTGGTCTGACTTCCCACGCAACAGCTTTGCCAATATTGTGACTGTAGAGAAGGTACCTCAGTGTCGGAAATTTGAGGTGTAGACATTCCTAGTCTGGATTTGACAAGTCAAGGAGGGAATACAGGAAGTTTGCTTCTCATAAGGTTTTTCTCTAAAAGACATCCTAATAAACTGGTGATTGACAGAGGGAAGTAATTTTTCCTTCTCCTCTTTTCTCCTTCCTTACTCCAAGTTCCACATCAGAAACATGGATCTCTATTAGTATCTGAAAAGACAAAATGCCAGGACATGCAGCAAAGACCACAAATCCCACAATGATTTGCTGTACCATGGTAGCTTGAAGTAAAAATCCAACCTGAAAAAACAAAGGTTTTGTAATATAAAAGAATGACATTTCAAGTAATGAGAATTTCCAATTATTGCAAGTCATTTTGCAGGGGGGTTTTGGGGAGATATTTTGGGTTGTTTTGTTAAGGTTTTTTGGGAGGTGGAGTAGGGACTGGTAAGATTAATTTGGAGAATGTGTGATAAGCAACAACTAATGATACACACAGAGCTAACTCAAACTCATAGGAATAATCTATGTGGAGCTGACAAAACATTTTTCACTAGTGAAATTTAAATGTATGAAAAATGTTTCTAAAATCTGGGGAGAATATACCTTTTGAGGCATTCATAAAAAAAGAAAATATTTTCAAGACTTTTTTTTCCTCATCTAACAAAAAGGGCTATTTTTAGGATTTTCTGCCTACCTAGACAACACAGCAAAAACTGTGCTTGTGATGTCAGTGGGGAAAAAAAAGGTTCTACAGCTTGTCTTTTTTAATACGCCATTACTGAAGCAGTTTTCTGCACAGATCTCATTATCAGTGATTCAAAAGTCTTAATTATAAAAAAAATGTTTATTTTTTTATTTCAATTTTTAAAACTTGAGGTAGATTGGCAGTTTACAAACTTGAAGTGACAGTTTCTGTAACACTTTCAGCACCACCATGAATAACATGCAGGTTCTGTTCCAATTAGTTATTTCCACAGAAGTGCCCATGCCATTCATTCAGGAGGAATTCAGTTTTGCATGGCGTCATTGATGAGAATGAAATTTATTTTAATAAAGGTCTGTCTTAAATATTAACAGGTAAGTGTTTTTATTTTCTGTCATGTTAGGATGTTGTCCAAAGGAAATCCCTGGTCATCTCTCCAGTTCTTATGAATTCTTTTTTACCTTTCTAAAAGTGATGTTATTCAATTCTGTTCCAAAAATTTCGCCATAATTTACTGTAGATTTTCTGCCTAGTCTCTCCTCTGATTCATAAATTCTTTAAGAATACAAAATCTAGCATCAATACAGTAAGTTAATCTTATGATAAACTGAGGAGTATGATAACTTGAGTGTTATGTCATGTCCCATTTTATCTTAAAATACTTTTATGTCTCTAAATTCAAGGAAATGTAGATATCCCAGTTTTTAACTTCACATGCATTTTACTCATTATAATTTAAGATCTCTTCAGATAGCTTTTATAAAATTACAACAGAACTTACAAGATTTTCACATTAAGCTTTGAGCTGAACATGTACAAGATACACTATTCAGATACAAAGCAGTTTGACCTTACTGCAATCATAGAATAACAGAATCATTTAGGTTGGAAAAAACCCCAAAACCTCTAAGTTCATCAAGTCCAACTCTTAACCCATCAATGCTGTGTTCAGCCCTAAGTGCCACAAGTGCCTCATCCCCACGCCTTTTGAATGCTCCTAGGGATTAATCTTATTTCTCTGGGTAGACTATTCCAGTGTCCAGTGTGTGCAATTCCAGTGCCTGAAATTCCAATATTTGTAAAATAGGCTTTTTCTGATGTGTCTCTTCTTTATGGCTTCAGCTTCATGGATGACACAGTAGTGGTGAGCTTCTCTGATTTCCTGTCATAGTTCTGGTAGCTCTGTGTGATAGTGCTGGACATGAAAATGTTCTGCAATCTACAACAGGCACTCCCAAACCTGAAGGGGGTCCATGGGCTCAGGCACAGAGCTGTAACTTCCCCACAAAGCTGTAACTGTTAGGAGAGGAGTTGCCTTTGAAACTTAGATGCTTTGTTTCTAATCAGCTCCAAAAGGGGGACACAGGACTTGTATATGCCCAAGGATTAACTTGTTATGTGCCTTCACCATATTTAGATCTATATTTTATAGCATGAATTTAAATTCCTATTGCTAAGCAATAATTTAAATCAGAAAGCAATGAATTCTAAATGAATTCTTAAAGAATTCTTTTTTTTTCTTTTTTAAACAGTCAGTTATTTTTCTTTAGCAGCAATAGAAAACCCAAAAACAGAACCAAAACACTACTGCTTTCAAAGGCTCAGAACATTATGATGTATTGTACTTGGAATAGACACTTTCACCTGAAAAATCTGTTCTTTCTTAGCATGCCAGCTAAATTCAAGCTAAAATACCTAAGCTGAAGCTTTTGTGTGCCATCACATGCATACACACATGTACACAATCATGCATATACATGCTCTATATACAGATATTACTTTTATCAGATGTAAGATATCATCACTCACTCTCTTTAAGTGTTTTGATTAGCTCAGGAATCAGGGCCAGTACTTTAATCCTCTTAGACAACACCGATATTTTCCCAAAACACTCTCCTTACTTCTACTTCAGTGGTCTAGAGATATATAAAATGTACTATGTTGTCATTTCCAATGTTTCAGTTAGTTAAAAATATATTTTTTATGTGTAACTAGGACAAAAGCACTTGACCTATGGTACTTTAGGTGGAATTTCTGAAGACCTTTTTAATATTATATAGTTACTTCAACAACATAAAATCTGTTAAAAAGATTTATTTAAAGTAGAGTTGGATATATCTTTTAATTAATTCCACCTAACCATCTTCTCGTGGAATACGAATATGTATCATTCTGTTGCTGAATACAAGTCATTTTTAGAGACAACTGTTTCATCTTTTTCAAACACTTGAATAACACAAATCATTATGTAAAATATGTACATGTTCAGTCTGTTGCTGAATATAGGGCTATAGAGAGGAACAAGCACTTTACCTGTCTCAAAAATGGGTCAGGTATTTCACTTTTGATAACTGTAGATTATCATAGTTCCCTTTCATTTGTTGATGTGTTTTCCTGTGTGCATTATGATGAAAAAATTGAGATCAATAAAACTAGGTCAGATATTGAGAAAATATGAAATAATAAGAGAAGATATTCTGGGTTACACTTTGGTGAATAGTGAGGCAATTGATGCACTTAAAAGAGCTAATACAGCTCAGAGTTCATTTTGATCAGAAATATATTGAATAAATACACTGGCATTATAATGTTAACTTTACTGTATGAATATTTTTGAAAAGCTTATGTGGAATAAGTAGCAGTGTGCTCAGTGCATGTTTTGCTTTCCAAAGAGAAAGACAACAGTGTGAAGGTCCTTGAGCCTCTTGAAACAATGCCTTTCTAAATTTTCCCATATTTATATATATGTGTGCATGTGAAAGGACAAAATATTGTGCATCTCTTCATTGAAACTTAAACAGCAGTAACTCCAGGAAATTAAGGGTTAAAAATAACAAGATTTATTATTTTATTGTGTCTTTCAGTCTCACCGCAGTATAAAGACTTTAAAAAAACATCTCCCGATATGAATTCATCAAAATGGCTCTCTGATCTTTAAAAAATCATGGAATTGATTTTAAAACACTTTGAGTAGATACAATTTTCATTAGGTAAATTGATTTTTGCTTTAATTACTTATAATTTTTCCTAATATTATCAAAATTAGGCTCAGGATTTATGATGAATTTTTAATTTATATAATAAGCTTGTGCTGTGATCTTTTAAACTTTAAGGTGCTAGGCAATGATTCCTCAATATGCTTTCTGCTTCCAGTTATTAATTAGATTCTTTTCTAGGATATGTATCATTTTAAGCAATATGAAATATAATAAAATCTAGATGTCAATGTAATTGGTACCCTTTTCCAATTCCATTCATATTTGGTGGCTGGACTACAGTATCCTGTGAAACTCCTGGTTGATTGCCACTTAGATATATACTTCAGTTCTAGTTAGGTTCTTCATGTCAAAAATTACACTCTTACTGTGTAAACAGCATAAATTATCTTAATTTGTAATTGCCCAACTCTGTTCATCAGCTGGTATAACTCTTCTTCAATTTAAATATATCTTCCATTATCCAGCACTAAATTTTGGTCTACAATGGTAACTACAATGACTTTATTGGGAGAAAATAAAAAAACAAACAAACAAAAAAACCAAACCAACAAACAAACAAAAAAACAACCAACCAAACCAAACCACAGGAATGTGATATATGATTATCTCCACTTACTAGTTCTAGTCTCTAGTTCTTTAAAGAAGGAGAAGGATTTGGTGGAATATAACTGTTTAAGTTACTCCAGTGGGTCACCAGCAGTCTGAAGAATTCAAGGTTTTTCGGGTTTTGCTCTAAGATGATACACAGTACAGTGAAAATCATTTTTTTGGTTCTGCGTACAGCCTAACTAAGATGTCTGAGAAGCAACTGGGAACTATATGACCAAAAAGGAGTAAGGTCAGCATCCTGTGGGTTGGATACCAATACGGCTCATACAGTGAGAAATTGTAAGAAAGAATGTATAGCATTGAGCTTCAGGTAGCAATCCACAAATGCTGTATAGGGTTTTACCCCCATGCTTTAAGCCTTTCTTGCTGTGGTATGTCTCACTACACTGGTGAATTCTCAGTTCTAGTCTATTTCCCTGCACTTTATTCCATCACTCCCTTCCGTCTCGTATTTCCAGACAGAAGAAGGAAAGTTTTGGACAAATCTGCATAACAAAAAGTGTTCTGTCAGCACTTTAGAAAGATACACAAACCTTTGTATAGGTATATAAATATATATGAATGTATTCATATATATGTGTATTTCTTTAAATATTTGTAATTTCTTTAGCAGTTGCCTCATGCATAGGCAGAGGGTAGAAGGATAGAAGAAGGCAGAAAGCTGAACTTAAAGCAGTAATTAGTGATTAGTGCTTTAAGGAATTGGCCAGGAAGTAGAGTAACTAAGAATGCTACTGAGCCAAAACTGTGTTCATTATTTTGGTTGTAGGGATAAACTGACTAATTGCTGTCTGGAAGCTGATATTAAGATCCATTATAGGAACATGATTGTAAAATTTTCTATATTATCTGTAAATTGATGGCTTAAAAAAAAATTACAACAGTACTTTCAATGAACATGGCTTTTTGTGAAAGCTGTTCTAACTGAAGTTCAGAGGACCTAACAATTATGTATTAATCTCAGGATGGAAAAGGAGAATAGAATATGCCACACAGAGAACTTTATAATCAGCAGTCTGTTGATGGACTTAAATTTGTAAGACCTGGCAGTCACAAAGGGATAGAGGCAATTTTTAAGTTATATAAGAGACAAATTCACTTTAAATCGAGGTTCTTTTAAGGCTATTGAGTTTTACAGTTGAAGGAATACCTTCTTATAAACTTCCTAAGGCTTGTAAATTACTTTTTGTATGCATTTTTTCCTGTCACATCAGATGTGATGCATGTTTCAGTGCTGTGCATGTATGAATGGAGAAGAAATATTTGAAGAAATAAGAACAAATATTGGATAAAATTATGATACTATTGAACCTGATGGAAGTATCCCACTGTTTCTGAAGGTAAAGATTTTAATTTCTTTAGTCTGCATTGAAGAAAAAGAAACCAGGGAAGGAAATTCTTTGACATTTTCGTCTTTGAAACTTCAAGCACTATATGAACATGCCTTGTTTGATAAGTTTCTTACTCTCCTTTAAAATAAGTCTCCCGGGGTCAAGCTGTGCCCTTTTAGGACTATGGGATCAGCCTAAAAAGAACACAAAATTCATTGCTGCAACACTGGTAAGACACAAACTAGCTGGGATTTCAGTCTTAAGAATATCTTTTACCTTCATTGTGCACATCAGGGAGCACCTGTACTCAGGTGAACAAGTATTCAATTATTATCCGTGATGCTGCTAATAATGCAAATCACAGCTTTAATTGCTAGCCATCCTCTGGCTTTTCTTCTCTTCTGACTTTGGTTCTACATATTTAAACAACTGTTCTCTCACGATCCTTCTCCTGAAAGTGAAATCTTGCTCTGCAACTGTTATTTGCAACCTCAGCTTTCCTCTCTAGAAGAGCAGATAGGATCTGACTGCAAACAATGGCTTGTCACTGATTGTCTCTGAGCTTCCTTACAAATACGCTGAAGTAGACAGCAAAAAGCGGAGAGTGTGCCATCCTCATAACTTGCCAGTGTTCTTGCTGGAGGCATAGAAATGTCTGCAATATATTTAGGCAACCAATACAAGGACAGCTACTTTCAAAAAAAACAACCAAACCCAAAATCTATGAGAAGAGGAATAGGAAGTAAAACTAAAAATTCATTCTAAAGCACTCTTCAAATAATTCTGAAGCTAGAAAAACTGATGGGATATAATAGCCATGTAAATGTTCCCTCTTCCCAATGAAATGTCATGGATTAGGTTTCAATAAATGCTGATATTCGCTGGGCAACAATTCTGACTGACATTATAAAATTCTTACTACACAGATGGCCTTACCTGATAATGTGTGGTTGCAAATTCATGGTGTTTGAAAACAAAAAGCAAGCTCTGAAGATGTTCAGAATGCAAAGACAGCCTTATAAAGTATGTACATCCTTTACAGATGAGAAGGGAAGTAATTTTTCTTTTTTTTTTTTTTTCAGCTAACAGGTTTTTATTTACACTATTAAACTTCGGAATTTATTTGTTCAATATGTATTACAATAATAATTATCACTTAATATTTATTCTTAAAACTATTTTAACTATTTAAACTTTAGAATGAAGAAAGAGATCCTTGTTATTGATTTAAAGTCTTATGTAGAGGTTACTGAATTGACAGTATAGGCAGTTCTAGGCACAACCTGTTTAATATGTAACTTGACATATGACATAAAAGACTGGAAAGAGCAATAAGGGAGCAAACACAAGATGGCAAAAATATAAATCAATGTAAAAGCCCTCTTCACACAACCATAACACTATAATTGTGATTATAGTTCTCATATTTTTATTGGGAAACATAATGTATTCTGCAGAAAAGTGAATGGGAAATTTTCTATATCTTGTCTGTCCAGCATTTCATCCTAACTCCTCCCCTCTGACTGAACACTATTTTTCCCAATACTGATGGTTAATGATCACCACGTAGAAAACTTCTAAATTTCCATGTCACTCAGGTTGATTGAAGAGCCAATCAAAGACTGAGGAGTACTCTTTAAAAAATTATGATACACCTGAAGCTTAAAAAGAAAAAAAAGAAAAAAAAATTACAAGGGATAAAAAAATAATCTTTACAGATCTTATCATCAATTGATTGACAAACAAATGGAATATTTTATCTTTTTTTTTTTTTTTTTGGTACTGATCCAAAAGATAACTAAGTAACAGGACCAATTAAATGTAAAGGTTTCAAATACTTGGATACTATTTTCTGTTGATATGTTAGATTCTAGTTTTCAATAACATCGAACAAGGTGTAAAACAAAAATTATCTAATTTTCCTTTACAAATTAGCTATAAAACTGTTATGGAAAACATATATTAGGTAAACATCAGAACATTAGCAGTGTTCACAGCATCTTCAGAAACAGCTATTTCCATGATTATAAGGGTTTTCTATTCCACAATTTATCATATCAAAAGTTTTCAGTTTGCCAAATCCCAAACATCATGCATACAGATGAACAAGGTGAATTCATTAATGATGCAAATCACCATGGAAATGATACAACTGGCAACACCTGTAATCTCAAATTTTCAGTGATCTTGAATTTAGAAAGTTTTGTACTAATAATGTATAACTTATTTGAGTTCATAGTGAATAATAAAATCTAAGAAGGTAAAATGCACTCACAGCTTTACATTAGAATTAACAGTTCAATATAATGCATCACAAAATCAGTGTTTTCCCTGTGAATCGCAGTTTTTCCAATACACAATTGGAAAAATAGTTGCTATGGATCTTCTAAAATGTCAGGTGATGAGACTAAACTTTTATATATATATATAAATATATGGGTTTAAATCTTCTATAAAATATATATATATGGGTTTAAATCTTCTAAACCTTGAAATATGCAGTAACTGCAATTTTTAAGCATTATGTTTTACTGTGGATCCATAAAAGATGAAATAATTTTTTAGAAGCCTAGAAATAAATTTGTTTCATGATGGCAGCCCTGAAATCAGGAGAGTGGGAGTTCAGGCCTTGCTGTATTTTAAATCCTCACAGATTTGCAGGAAATGAGAGCAAATAAATTAACATCTCTTTCTTTGAATTACTTACCTCCATCTATGGGTAGATTTCTGCCCTGAAGGGTTTTACAGCACATGAGTCATTCATGTGAAGCCCTAGGGGGGGAGAAGGAAGAGTGTTTCAGAAGGGAAAAGTACTTTGTCTAGCAGCACTTTCATAAATGGATTATACTGTTATCCGCTTGAAAGCAGTCTTTGTTTCTAAGGTAATTTCATTTGGTATTCTAATCCTTTCAGGTGGTCATGTTTGCTTTGCCTTATTGAACCTGGAATAGGATTTTTGCATGCTTTCTTGATTTTTTCTAGGCATTAAGACAGTCTGTGCCAGTGAATTGGCATAAAACTAGTCTTACCCTGCCATCCTGTTCTTTGCATACTTGTGTGAAGCTCAGCAGATGCCTTCTGTAGTTTGCTTAAAGTGTGGCTGCAGTTTCAAAATTGTCACCATGTGGAAGAGCAGTTTAAGAACCAGTTTCCATAAACAAGGGATGTAAAGTTAGTAAAATTAGCTCTTGGCTTATTCACACTGACTGAAGGCAAAACATGCTGATAAACTAGATATTCACAGAGAGGTAATTGTTATTTAATATACTGATGTGAAATGTATGTAATAACTGGGGAGAAAAGCCCATGTTGTACGTATTGCACAGTTCTATCAGTTCTTCTGTGGTAGTGAATTTTCTACAGTTATTTCTCATTCATTATATTGATTTGTTTAATAGCATGGACTGAAGTGCAGAAGCCAAACCTTGAGATATGTTTCAATGATCACTTAGAGTACTGCCAATGCAGGTGAGATGTGACTACCAAGCAATCTTTAATGCTGCTATCTACAGCAAAAACAATATGATAAAAATCAGTAAACTCTGAAAGCTAACAGTCAGAAAAATTATTTATCTTTCAGGGTCCTACTTTGATACCTGGCTAAGAAATGTTTTGAAACTTTCTTCAGCATGAGTTACTTCAAAAGCAAAACTACAAGATAGACCTAGATGATGGTAGGATTTTTTTTTTTTTTTTTTTTTTATGCTGCAGTTTCCCAGGAGTAAAAGAGCTATGAATGGAGGGTGGATGGCACCATTTTTCTGCTTTTGTTCACCTAGGCTTGCTCTAGTTGTTCCTTAGGGACATGTTATGTAGCTTAACAGCGTTTTGAACACAGGTCTTTTTAAGTAACTTGCTGAACTTGGCCCTTAAAGCATGGTTACTTGGTGTGTTATGCTTGCCTCTCTGCCCAGAGTAAGACATGGCAGAAGTCTCCCTTTGTAACTGGCTTATAAAGAGTACATTAGTGAGCATGGCCTACTATACTGCAAGGTAGATTCACAAATGTATCCCTTTGCCAGCCTGCCATATGAGACAGAAATTCCCAGCATAGGCTGGATAATTTGAGTGACTGCATTTTTGTTTTAAAGGAGAAAAGTGTTGTGTGTTGGAGGAGAAAAAGGTGAGGGTGTCAAATTAGAAGTCAGAATTACAGAGGTTAGCAAGAGTTTCTTTTTCCCCCCACTTTCTCCCATACAAAGTCCAAGGCTGACATTCATCCCCTGCCGTCTTTGTGGTATTTGGACAATTTTCTGCATTGAGTTTTGTTGCTGCTAGGAATCCCTTTATCTCATGAGTTAATCATGGAGGGTAGAGATGGTGACTCCTTCAGGATACTAGAATCACCAAACTTGAGGTGCAGTTCTTCCTCATCTGTCCAAGTTCTTTCCACCTCATAGAATTACATTCATTTCTCAATTTGATAGACTTCAAAGCTTAGAACAAATTCTTGAAGCAAAACTTTTTTGTGTCACCACTGATGTTCATTTTTCTTCACCTGCAACAACATGGATGAAGCCTCTGCTGTAAATAAATGAGGGGTTCCTTTGGACCTTACTCTTTGAACAGGTTTGTCTTCATTGGCATATATAGGCATAGGACCATTGTTCCTAGCACTAAATTCTACTATCTCAGCAGAGGGAGTAGAGACGTGTTGCAATTTTGTGTATGTAATGTTCATTCTACTTCAATGTACCAAAATTTTGGGGCAAAAGTTCAAATAAAAAAAATACGTTAATCCATAGCTAGCTCTAGTATGATTTATTACAAAAGATCATCCTGAAGTTGGAAAGGAATGTTTTGTCAAATAATTATTTGTATCTGATTCTGAAAAAATTGTCTTTCTGTGTTTAAAATGCTTGTCCCTGAACATTATTTACTATGAAAGCTACATGAGTTTTTCTCATATGTATCTGTATTCTCTGTTAACAGATGTGTAGGAAGATTTCTTATCCTTTCAGGATTTTGAGAAATATATACAAGTGGGGAAATAAGATCCAAAAATATTAAGTTACTTGCCTTATGAAAAGCTTTGATCCGAAAACTTAATTTACGTGTCCCAAGACTGAGATGTCTTATGCAGAAACTTATTCTCTTTCTCCATGATAAAGCAAACTTCTGCATATACTTCAGCTTCAAAATACACTAATCAGCAAAGAACTTGCATGCATTAATACTCTAATGTATACAAAGGTGTTACCTACTTTGTATTTGAGTCAGACTCAGATAATAAGTACTTCAAAACTCAAAAATTATTCTCCAGTTTGTTCTTTTAGTAAATTGTACTAAGCATCTACTCCTTCACTAGTGTTGTTAGGAAAATGCCTGTTTCTGAAAGACTTTAATCACAGGTGTCCTACTCTCCAAAAGTAAGATTTATATCCTCATAATCAAGGTAGAAATGTACTTTTAGTCAGCAGTCCACTTTATGAAATAATGCTACTTTTCCATTGTGTAAAATGAGGGGAGGGAGGGGGGGAAAATTGCTGCAAAGACCAAGTATGTGATCTTACACGACAATATTAGAATTACTTACTCCCATTAGTTTGAAGCAATCTGTGCACCTGTGTTCCTAATCTGTAACAGAGAGGAAGGAGCTGATTATTTACCAGCAATGTAGAACTTTGGTTGAAGAAACCGATTTCCCTGAATTTCTGAGCTAAGGCTATTGCTGTTTTTTTAGTTCACAAACTCTCTCTCTCTCCTCTTCACATTTGTGGATAAATGGTTAAGATGAACTGAATTCAAAATAAGTCAGCAACTGGCTTATAAAGCAAATTTTATTGGATGACAGAGCTGGCTTGTTACTGATATCCCAGACAAATCAACCCTGCATTTTAGTAGAATCTATCTTATAAAGAGGATTTTCTGAAACAGGCAAATATAAAACCTCAATCCTCACAGTGAAATGACATAGTAAGTGATTTTTTTTTTTTTTTTTTTTTTTTTTTTTTTTTTGCCTGGTCTTTAAGACTCAAAAATTCTTGTTAGGTAAGTGTAATCATAATACTAGTCCTGCATTTCTGTGCATTTTCCTGACTTCCATACTCAATACTAATTGAATTGCATCTTATTATAGCTATTTTAAGGATCAATACTCCTTCACAGGGCTGGATGAATAAGAATCAATCTGAACACTTCAGCTCCTTCATCAGGAATTGCTTCAAATAGGAGCTCTTTTTCTGCAATAATGTGTGATTCTGTTAGCAGCATCAGTCACTGACAACAAGACACCTAAACTGTGTTTCTTTTTCTGTTCATTGGGATCTTTCACTGTTACAGAGACCAATATTCTTTCTTATAAGGTTAGGAAAGATCCATAATAGCTTTTATACCATTATATTTTAAACTCTAGACTTCATTAAAATACTCTTCAGTACCTTCACTTTCAGCCTCCTTGTTGCTTATGAATTATTCAGGTAAATTTCACTTGAGGTAAATAGTTTGATTTGAAGGTTTTTGTATCTGGATTTAGATGCAACGACAAGAGTTAAATGCTCAGAATTTTAAGTGAGGAGAATTGCAGAGGCTCAGCTATTAAGATGGAAGACATTTGCCTTTAGTGCTCTGGGGCTACCATTGAGATCTCAGCACGGTGCTATTTGTCATTCTGAAATAGGTAGGCATTATGATGGTATAAATCAGCCTTTACATGGTGTTGAGTCCTGAAGCACTTTGAACACTCTAATCCACTTCTGAGTTAACAGAACATTTTTGGTTTTACAAGCTTGAAAGCTTCCCTTTTTAGTTAACCCTGTCATCATGTTATTAATCATCATTATCTTCTAGAATTTTATATACACACCCAATACAATTGTTAATGTTTTGATTCAAAGTTGTCACTGAGATGAGATTTAGCTTCAATCATCTAGTAGAGAGGAAGTTTTAGCAAAATTAGTTTTATGAATTCTGTTCATATAAAAAGGAATACTGGCTTGTCACAGTAGTAGGCTGGGCAGGCCAGCCTTATTTGGATACTGCACCAAAGGATGATGTCTATACTTTGTCTCCTTCACTCACTTCTGCGTGGTATCATGTTAGTGTTACCCCATGGACAAGGCTGAAATGGCAAAGTAGTTGTTTCCATTTGTCTGTTTTCACCATAAGCCTGCAGTCCAGTAGTCAATATTAGCTCAGCATAGCAAAGCAAACTCTTTCAAATGCTGATTATCACCATTCATCTGGACAGCTAGTGTGTATACAAAGGGTCAGTTCAGAAACTGTGCATACTGTAGGTTGTCAGTTCATTGAATCCCAGTTTCTGTTCTTCCACTGGCTGAGTAAATATTTTCACCACCACCAACCTTTTTTTTTTTTTATTGCATATTGCCATATATAGTATTATATAGACTTTGTTCAGCCAGTACAATTGTGCAGTGAAGTGAATTTACAGTGTTTTCACAGGTGGAGTTGTTAGCATTAATGAAGTCTACTAAAATTATATTCTTTTCCTGACAGGCAGCAGGAATATGCTGGCTGATATTTTACTTGCTATTATGCAGTGATGGAGTCAGTGTTATGAAACAGTCAGGTACTACCCATGAACTGGGAATAACCCCAGCTGAGCTGGATACACTAGTAGCAACCTATTTCTGTGCTATGCTCTAAACCCCCTCTGTCTCAGTGATGTTGAGAATTCTCTGTCGTGCTCCATGTCCTCAAGACAGCTTGAGAGGAAGGAGAAGAGCTAGATTCTCTCAGACCAAGGTGTTATCACTCACCTCAGAGAAATGCAGGTCATACTTTCAATTCTTTATTCCATGGAATAGAGAATCCTGAAAAGGCATGACATCATTGAGGACAGTGTTGTCAGATTTATTTCTTTGTTAATTCTTAACTTTTGTCCAGTGAAACATAAAAGTTCCATATCTAATTGATCTAAATGATTGTAGCCCAAATTTAAGGCACTGTGATCTCTGCTAAAAAGCGTCTTTACCTATGAAGCTACCCAAAGTTATTTTCATTAAAGTGCTGATGCTCAGTAAGGAAGTATAATAATTTAGGGCTAGAGTGATTGCTTGTTCTAGCAGTATCACATTGGAATTATATGACCTCTCATTAATCTGTACTTTGATAAGGTCCTGGAATGGTAGGATTAATGACATTCCACTGCAAATTATTCAAATCCCTGCCTGTGCACAGACTAGTACTTTGGAAAAACACAGAAGTGATACTGAATCATTTACTGCCTTAGGGAGTAACTACAGTGGTCCAGGGACACAAATTTGCTCATCTGTATTGTGGCTCATGTGAAACTGACTAACAGTAGGCAGATTTTCTTTTATTCTTATTATTTTTTCTGCATGTGACTTTAGTTTCTCATAGAAAAACTAGTTTTCCTGTTCCCCCATCGTTTTCATTTTATCTTTTGGGCCACACACAGCATGCTGAGAGCTCTGTACCTAGACTTGCTTGGTGACATTGATTTCATTTGGTCCACAAGTTTTCCTGGTTGCTTATGTTTCCCTTGTGTCACATCAGCCTCATCAAATCCTATTTTTTCTCTTGGCTCCTTTCTGTCAGCCTGCATTTTTTCTGAGCATTGTCTCTTCAGCCATATCTCATTCCATATAGAGCTTTCAATTCTTGTTACCAAAATTACCTCCCCTGTGAGGATAATAAACCCTGCTCCTGGTGCAGCAAAAGTATGTGGATTTCATGGTCAGGACAACCTTTCCCTATAGAAAAGGTAAATAAGCATGCCTCTCTTACATTTCAAGATCTCTTTCCAAAATTCAAAGACGTGAATGTCAGAGGGTCTATTAGTGTTTCTGGTACAGTCCTAAATAACAGCTCATGGAATTACTTCCTCAGTTTTCCCTCTATACAACTGAGTAAGCTGTGATTAAAAGGCATCCTAGACCAATCTACAGCAAAGAATACATCCAGCAATGGAGAGTTTTCTACATCTTTTAGCTTTCATTGATTAAATATTTATCAAGTGTTCTGCTGGGAGTCTAACATCTACTCATGACTTTCATAGATGTTTCTTACACATAAGAAAAATTGTCCATTTTAGTTTCACAAAGCACTCTTCTGTGTACTACTGTGTACTGTATTGATGTTGCTTGGAAACTTTTGTCACGTCAAAAGCAAGTCCTTATGCATGACAAGTTAATTTTATTATCTCTCAATTTTTCATTTTTTTTTTTTAAGTGGAAAACTGGATACACTACAGATTGTTATCTCAGCATTGTACATAGAGTCATCCTGCCCAAAACTTTCTTTTTTCTATATTGAGGAATTGCATTAGCCATTGTTGCAGCAGCTTTCTGTTGACAGGCAGTGTTCCATAAAGAAAAGCTCAAATTATGCCAATTGGAAAAAAGTCATCAGAAAGTAAACTTCCTGCAGTGAACTGCAGGATCAAGCAACATTAGTCGAAAGACCTTCCTGGTTAAGTGTTTTTTTCCTCAACACAGTACTATGCCCAAATTCTACTGATAATTTCTACTAATAGAAGTCATCCTTTAATTTGGTTCTGTATGGGACTAAAGCTGCTATGCTATTCTGGGTGAGAGTGAGCATCACTGTACAAGGGATGGCTCCCCCGAGACTCTACCTCACCTATCAGCACTGGGCTTCTCTGCACCATACTTTAGTAAATAGTACGGAGTAATCTTTTGCTGAGTTGAATTTCGGTATATGGCATGTGTGCTGTCTACACTGCTTCTCAGCAGTTTTCAAAGCAGTCCATAGCAGAGTGATACTAATGAAGAGGAAAAACCTTATTTCTACTGCTCTCCTTCCTACAATTTTTAGACTGTTGCTAGTTAAAAGAATTTAATTTTTATTCTTGATGATACATTGCTACTGGAAATAGGCATCAAAAATTTTAATTTTGTTGTCACATAAGAATCTTTAGAATCAGCCATTTATGTATCTAAAAGCTGACAGTAGACTTGCTACACCCATGCCTTTGGAGTCCTCATTGTTCTACAGTCCACAAGAATATTGCTGTTTGCTAATCTCATGCTTCTTGTATTATATAAGCCTATTTTACAACACCAACAAACCCCCAGATTTCAGGAACTTTGCTTAAGATCTTTTATGGCAGTTCGCCTTTGAAACTGCTGCAAAATTGCAATGGCTTTTCATTTTGATTTGCTGGCATGAAACAAGTTGACTGCCCTTTCTTTGAAAAACTTAAAGGCTGAACAGAAAATTATTTTGCTGACACACTAAATGCTTTTTGCAACTGAACTGATTTTGTTCAGTAATAAAAGTTGATTGGTATAATGAAAAAATGTTTTATGTAAGCATCACAATTATGCACTACTGCAGCCCTCCAGCCTTCACTGAGACACTGAGGCCCCACTCATTTGAATCAATAGATATATCCATGCAGTAGAAGCTCAACAGAAAACAGCACCCTCAAAGTATTTGTCATTTTTTATATGCTCAGATTAGGGAACAGCATGTTAACATGCTCTCTGAAATATATGCATTTGCATATATTTACCTAAAGAAATGCATATATTCACATATAATCAGACAAATACATATTATTTGTATCCTTTAATTTATGCTCAGCACTGTAGTTTCTATTTGTGTGGGAGCCTGTGGCAGCTATCTTGTTGTTAACTGGTAGTTAGTGACTCTGGTAGTTTCTGAGCAAGTTTTCTAAGCAAAAATAAGACACCGTTACATTTCCCAGAGTAAGGCAGAGGAGGATGTTGCCATTGCACAAACTATTGCTGTTCTTTACTGAAACTCTAGACATCATTGGTGTTTTATATTGCTATCTCTGTACTATCTGATATAAACTTAAACTAGAGATGGATGCCTTGATAACTGCATGTTCACTAATGGTTTCTACTCTAGAAGTTTAATATCTCTACTCATGCATTTATTTAGACACTCCTCTTCTTTTTTTTCTACAACCTTCTTTATCTTCTGTTACTGAAGCATTTAAATCTAAGAACTTGTACTCCCATATGCTGTAATTGAGTTTAAATGTTAATTTTTCCAATTTCCTGAAGTATATGGTTAACAGGATTTCATATCAGCAATAACAGTATTTTTTTTTCCACTGGAACAATAGAAAATGCTCATTGTGTTTATGCTTCAAGTAATGAAAGCTACCCTCTTTTCTAAGAGTACTAACATCCCCCCCATTGCCTTATCAAACTGATGAAATTCCTCTGAAATCCCCACATAGTTCTACAGAATGTTCTCATTGGCTGATGCTGCTGAACAGAGGTAGCTGGCACTAGTCTCAGTTTATTTTTTGCTTGAAATTTACCTGAAACTTGTGTTACTTATTACTCTATCTGTTACTTTTTTGATTGAAATTTATCTTAGATTACTAGAATCTTCTTCTTTATTTTGGTAGTTTATTATTAAAAAAAAAATCTGCTCAGTTTGACAGCTTAGAAAAACCAAAATGGAAGGGATTCTGGGCTAACCAAGTCTAGTTTCTTACTCCTGTTGTAAGAACCAGCTTGTCTAACTCTACCTATAGCTAGCCAACAAAGCTGTTAAAATCAATATGCTTGTTGCTCAAGGAGTTATGATTTATTCAGAATTCCAGACTCTGCTTTCCTTATGCATGTATACTGTCTTTTGCAGTCAATCCTGTTTACAGCTGGTTTCTGCTTCACAGAAGGGGAAAATGCATGAGCTTAAGAGGGCTTCTAAATCCAACAAATTTTTCACAAAACCCATAGATTTTACTGAAATGACTCTGCTTTTCATAAACTTAATTAATCTCTCCTCCTATTGTGAAGGGCCAGATGTGCCACTATTGTTATTTCTCCCTTTCTAGGGGACAGAGCAGTTGCAATAGTTTCTGTAGGTGCACAGCAGACTTGTTTATTTTTCATGCTGGTCACACATGGTAGAAAGCTCCTTTAAATAGGGTTGGCAGAAGTCCATTCTGTCCCTCACTGTGGGAGCAATTAACTCTATTATATAGATAACCAAGCTCATAGAAATGAGGTATGGGTACCATTACATGCCCTGGCAACATTTGTTTAATTGCTAAAGCACTTGTTTATGCACTGCTTTGTTGGAAGCAAATGTATTAAACTATAAAACAATGATCTGTCAGGTATAAAGCCTGCAACCTTTGGGGGATCATTATAGGGCTCAGATCAGAAGAATTTAAGAAAATTTGTCATATATCAAATGTCTGAGACCTAAGCTTAATCTTGCAGCTAGCTATAAGGCACTTATACGGACTGTCAACATGAAGAGAATATTTACATATTTTTATCAGCCAGTAATTGGTATTTTATCATTTTTGTTTTCTGTCTTCTTGTATTACGCTATATCACTTTGTTCACAAAAAACCTGCAGCATTGTCATGTTAACTGTGTTACCTCAAATCTTCTGATTTACTTCCTTGCAGTTGTTTGGTACAACAATGAAATTAATGAATTGCGTTCAGGCCAGTGGCAGCTTTGATGCTTTTTAGCTGGCAGGTATATCAACAGAAAATTTTATGGTATATGTGGGTATGCAAATATGTGTAATTCAATGGAGGTTTAACGGATCGATATTGTATAAAAAAAAAAGGAATGGCATATATTATTCATTATCAAGCTAAAACTAGCTACTGAAGAAAAAGCAAGTACCATACACATGTAAAGATGAAAAATGTTCAATATATTGTAGCTTTCTCCTATGTATTTCTTTCTGAGCTAGCTTTGATTACCACATGCCTGCTCTGTGGGCTTGTACATAGGCAGGGAAATCATCACTGAAAGCTAATGCTCAGGTTTATATGAAAATTCAAACACTTCTTGCATGTTGTGACACTTCCATTTCACAATTACTTCTGGAGACCAGTAGGAGAAAGTTGCAAGGTCCTTTCAAGGTGATGGCCATTTTTCATCATTCAGCAGAGTGAATTTTAGCAGGGTTTGTGAAATTTAGCAGGGTATTGAAACATCTGTACCCTGGATAAGGGCTATCTCTAGTTGAAGCCTTATAAAATTAAAAGTTATTTATTCCTGGAAAAGTGTGCCAAATTTGCATTTAAAATTTTGTGTCTAATAACCTTCATATATATTCATAGTGAGATATACTTCTTTGCCTTACATTTATTTGGTTAACCATAGAATTTTAATTAGTGCAAGTTTTTTGATGAACCTGAGTTGAATGGAAGCTGTGGTACTCAAGCAGTCTGTCTGTCATTATGTGGCTGTTGCATCTGCTTTACCATAAGGTGTTGTTTATGACTGACAGTTCTTTATTAGTATTCTGTTATCTTTACTGTGTGTTACCTTTGTTATCATGTATTTAGATGCCAAAATTAAAAAAAGTTGAAAAAATATCGTGCTTTCTGTACCTAGGGGCTTTCTAGAGTAATTAAGAGTCTGTAAGTAAGTTCAGGTTTCTGGGAATTAAAACATGACCTTAAGTCTTAAAAAAAAATATTGTCTAAATTATCATTTTCTTATCTGTTTTCTTATGTATTTTTTTAAAATACTGATTATTCTTGGTAAAGTTGAAGCAGAAGTTACTTCTACTGGGAATCTAAACCTTCCCATATCAATGGTATTAATTTCTTTCAGTCCTCTTAAGACATCAGATCTGAATTCTGTCAGTGCCTGAGGGTTAAGTATAAAATAGCATTTCAAGCAATCTAAAGACAACTATCAATGCTAATGATCTTTGGAATAGAAGAAGATATTATGGCCACTTATTGAAAAGGGTAAAATACAAGAATAAATGTTTTAAATTATAGTATGTTGTGCTTTAGAATATGCTGTTATAAAATATAATCTGAAGGCTCTAAACTGCTTGTTAAAACTCCAGCATACTTCTGAAACATCCAAATAATTTCCCATGTTGGTCTATCACTCAAGTATTGATCCAGTCTGCCTCTGACACTTTGAAATCTAATAAGCTGACAGCCCAAGGTCTTGTAGCTGCAGGCTATTTCTTCCAATATCTCATAATTTTCCTGCTTGTTTTTAAAGCAACCTATATCTATTTCTCATTGTAGGTCAGATGACCTTGGACTATCAAACTGTAAGCTGTTAAAATGAGTAGTCCTTTGACTTGCACAGTGACTTTCTCAGAACTTTTAGCATTGATGATAAGCCACCTTGCTCATTGTGGCTAACTTTCTGTTATTGCATGTTTCAATTGTGCAGATGTGAGCTTTAAAAATTAATGATATACTTTCTTCAATCCAAAATATAAAAATTCACATATACAACCATAGTTCTGATTTTTTTCGCCATCTTTTTTCTCCTCCACTCACAGTACCTTTTGTTAGAGAAGGTGCAACTCCCCAGAAATACTGTCAGGTATAAACTGACAGTTTAGGGCTGATAAATGATCCCAGATATTCCTTACAGCTGGGTATCTCAGAGCAACTAATTCAAACACCTTTTGGATGTAAAGTGGTGACTGGGGAATACTATCACATGTATCTGAAGCTTTTCTGATTCTACAAGCTACTTGCTATGCTTTTATAACAACTGCATAGGCCTTCAGTTGTCTTTGTTAGCAGAAATCTATTTCTGCTACCAGGGAGCCACTTGGACTTCATGACATCTGAGAGTTCTCTGACAAGGAAATTGGAGATATTCCGCCTGCTATAAAAGCTTCTGACTGAAGTGCTGCAGTTACAGGGCAAACCTCTAGACCTGCAGGCATGTGTTTGCAGCAGTAGAACAAGAGCTTCTCAGTAAGGTCATACCTGATCTGTATTACAGGATCTTCCTTATACAGAAACAGATATTTTTGGATCTGTGTGAACAATTTTTTCCTCTGTCACAATGCAAGCTTCCAGAAACAGGTTGCTCTGTACAAAACCTGCTTCCACCAGACATCTTTCTCACCATTGCAGTGAAGAAAGTAAATTTTTAAGCAGATTTAGAGAACTTGGGATGCAGCTTTTAAGTCACACAGTCTGATGAAATGAGCAAATACACCTGAATAACAGATTTATATATATATATATATATATATATATATATAAAATAGTGGTATTTTGAGTTATTGTAGGAAAACTTACACATTATACTTTGATAGCTAGTTCTGAAGTAATTGATTAAGTGGTGCTCCATAAATTCTGCATGATTTTGGTGGCCACAAAGGACAGATGAAAACAGATATCATTCTTAGACATTTGTACAAGACATTGCTGGTTAATGACATTTTAACCAATGAGATATCAGTAGACTTTTTTTGGATGACTTCTTGCAGGCTGTTCTACCATGATCAATCAAGCCATAATCTGAACACATAACCATTGGGAATGCAGAACTTAACACCTCAAGTATTAGACACAGATTTTTAGTCAGAGTGAGCTGTAAGGAGGCCACAGGCAATAAAGAATTGCTCATATTGTTATTTGGATGTCAATAGCACAAATGCCACAGCATAAGTGTGAGCAAGGTTGTGCAGGCCAGTGCATGATCAGAGCATTTTTCCCAGGGAGGGGATCCTCAGCTTTGCTGCCTGCCAGAATCAGCGTCTACAGTGGCAAAGTAGCCCTTCAGAGCAGGTATAGGGAAGATAGCCAGAGCATGACCCTTTTTCTATACTGCCAAAAATGCAATACTTGCTTAAATATCCTTGTGAAGGTCATCATCAATGCTTTGATAAGTTTACCCTTCAAACTGAGTCAGAAAGTAAACTGTGACTGAGATTTTGTTGTGTATTGACTGGTAGCCTCTATTGATTTCTGTACTGTCTTTGTGACAATTCAGTTTTGCACATTTTTAGATCATGGGATTCTGTTCAACTAGAAATGATTGCTTTTTTGATGTTCAGGTATTTTTCCTGTAGACTTTAGTACCTGAACAACTATGCTATTTTCTCTTATGTGAATGGGTATTTCAAGAATAGATGTTTTAGGAAGCTTGTATCTCTATAATCAGTTCTGAAACTATCTGCTTAGAATTGTAATGCAATGCAAAACCAATAATCTTGATGATCACCAGAAAACATAATTTAAGCTGAAGAGCAAGCAGTTATGGCTGCTGTTCTGTTTGTTACTTTGAGAGTCTTGAACATATTATATAGATTTCTAAGAGGTTGATGAAATCACTTCTACCTCCAAATGAATAGAAACTGGTGAACATTTAATTTTGGGATTTACTTTCTGAGTATGCTAAGAAATCAATCCTAAATACCTGTAGTTATTGTTGCGGGTTTTTTTTTCTTTAGACTAATTTAAAAAATCCCCACATGGTCCGTGAAAAATGCTGAGAAACACACAAATGTCCTTAGTGGCCTCTTTTAAGTCTTCTACTTGTCCTTGCTGAATCCACATTTATTAATGTGAAAAAAGAAACCTTCAAAATATTAAAGTCTATTAAACTAGACCAGCCTAATAAGGTTGTATGTAAATTACAGAAGACTGAAACATGCAATTACTAAGAAGTTAAAATTATTGGTAGAGCAACATTTGTCTGTGGTAAATTTACAAATACAAAATTACTGTTTGTTTGTTTGTTTTTTTATTGTTATAACCTGCTCTGACAGAAGGTGAAAAGATATAATTTCTCATAACTAAAAAAAAAAAATAAATTGTATATTGTCACAGACTCTTAATGGAAGAGAAAATTAGCAAAGTATTCAGATAGAATAAAAAAAATTAACTTTTCCCATTCCAAGTAAATTATTAATTTCCTGATAATTTAATGCTTTTTATTTAAAAAGAAACATCTTACTTTTCATCAAACATCATTGAAAAAATCAGTTACTGGAAAATGGTTCTAGGAAATTCTTGCTGTTTGCTATTTCATGGGTCTAAGTCCTTTAGTACAAGAAAAAAAGAAAAAAAGAAAACAAAAAAAATCAAACACCATCCCAACAGTCAGCTGACTTTGCTGAGAGGGAGGACAAATTTCAGCATAAACCTGTCTTGCATGCCTTCTGTGTAAGGTCTGGACCATAGATATAAAGAATTAATTAATTTTCCAAGGTATTTTCCACTTCTATTTTCTGGTCTGAAACTAAACAAGAAAGTATTGTGGAATAAAAGTCTGATTCTAAAATATTTCCATAAAGTTGTGTCATCTTATTCATGCAACAAAATTTATCACATAAATATATGTGTGGTATGTTTATTCATCTATAGGAATACAAAAAACTTGACTGCTCTCAGCCTTGCTATGCAGTACAGAGTAGCAAGAAACAAATATAATAAAATGGTATTAGAAATTACTTAACTTCCACAGAGTGAGTATGACTAAAGCCTTATGAATTTTTGTTTACTTCCCATTTCTAGGATTAGCCAGTTCTAGAGCAGAAGGAGAGAAATTAATATCCAATCCAGTTCCAGTTCTTCTGTTTTTATCTTCCTCTTATTGATCCTAAATGAGATCAGTATATTTGGAGGATGAATTCTATTAAACAGAATTAATCAATGGATTTAGAAAGACATTGAAAAAATATCACTTTTTTACTAATGGCTCATAGTCAGAATGGAGGTTGCTGCAAGAATCATAAGATATATGAATATACTTTGTACAAGAAGAGGAACACGAGCGGTCCCCTGGCTTAAATTGTCGTGGAGTCATGGTATTAATTAGAGGAATCAGGGGAAAGAAGGAAGATGAAGAAGAAAGTAAATATGGAAAAGATATAAAGGAGAAAGAAACAGGTAGGGATGGAAAAAAATCCTTCTTTTTCACTGTTTAATGATCTGACACTGGGGTCTTGTACAAGACGACCTCCAAAGGTCCCTACCAGTCAACCATTCTGTGACTTTCTCTTTAGAAGTGAGAGGCAGAAAATGAGATCCATCATTTTAATTTTGTACTATATTTCTTTTAAATTGAATTTTTCCTTTACAAAATACTAGTCTGATCAATAAGTATTCTGTATTAAACACATGGCATACATTTGAGGATACTGAAACTATGTCCAACTAGCATATTTTCTGAAATTATTCAATTCAATGAAAATACGAGTAACCTGCTACAATGATGTACTTTAATCTGTTTCAGAAACCTTTGCTATTAGTTGGTCTTGGCTATTGGAATAGGCAAGCCAGTGGTTAAATCAATAAAGCAATTTTATTAAGACCCTGCCATATAGAAGCAAGGCAAATCTTGATGTGCTTCAGATTAGGATACCTTTTGCATGTATTTAATGTCTTCTGTATCTCCTGACTGTGATAAATTATAGCACAGAGATGCTTATTTAAAGGTTTTAAAGATGACAGTGAAATAAATTAAGTATATTGGGAGGGGATAGAACACATGCAGGTATATTCGACCTAAATTACCACCTTTTGTCATGTATGACAAGGAGCAAGAAGATATGGGGTGAATTGAGATATTCTTGTGGGGGCAAGAAGTGCATATGTAGATTTTCTTTTTCCTTTGAATTAGAGAACAGCGCAAGCTGGCTAGTGAGGGGACTTTATGTACATGTGTCCATATTATTTAATAAACAATATTATATGGGTAGGAAGCTAGCAATTGTTCTTTTTTTCCCTTCTATCCATACATCTGCCACATCACTGAATCTGACAAAGTGAAACTCTCTAGCTTTCAGTTTGTGCATAACACTGCTGCCAAACTTCATAAAGATATTTTATGGCCTGTTGAAGTGCTAAGATGCTAGACTTCATGAAAAGTGAAGTCTCTAAATGGATTGGAGCTATATCACTTGAGAAGTTTAAAAAATGTTGCTGAGAGTCATGACTATTAGTGACAGCACTGAGCAGAAATCACACCCTGCCTATGACATTATTCTGTTGTAAAATATCCAGGCACACAGTGTCACTAATGATGAGCAATTTTCACCCAGAAACCCAGAAACCAAATTATGGCCCAGACAAGCTTATTTGGTGCCACAAAAAGAGTAGTGGCACAGACTTTCTCACTGCCTTGATCTGTGAGAAACGCAGGGTACAAGATATGGTCATCCACCAGCACAAATTCACCAAAGAAGCAGCTGCTACATTTCTATGCTTTCTACTGATCTTGCTCAGGTATTTCTGGGTTTTGCATTACAGGCAGTGGCTTTGCATGTCCAAGCTGTTTCAGAAATATATGATCGAAAGATCTAATCACCAAGAGGTGAAATCTTGAGTTAGCTTCTAAAGTTTCCTTGTATGCAATTCCATGAATATCAAGACTTTCACAAGGGAAAGGATAAGAAAGCAAATTTGGCGAGATAATACTGGGACAGTGCCAGTATATTGTACCTTAAACACTGTAAGACCTCACTAGTAATATCTTTGTTGCTATTTCATGGGCTCATAACCTCATGTCACATCAGTCCAAGTCATCCAGCACTGATTTCCGCCCTCCATTCCCCAGTTACATGTTTCCAATACATAATCACTGCCAGAACTCCAACTTTGTAGGAAGCTCATCTAGAGTTCATCTCTTCAGGAACATGCACACAATAAAGCAAGAATTTATGTTTGGTTTGTTTGTTTGTTTGTTTGCTTGTTTTCCCACTCAAAGCACTTTTTGGCTCAAGTCTAGTGTGCAAAAGAGTCTAATTCTTCCCTTACTTTCCTGTAGAGAGATTTCTACTCTGGCATGTGGATTCAGCCAATCCCATATTTATCACCCAGCTGAATCATGTTTTTCTGTCCTGGCCTCCATTTTCTCATGTAACTGTTTGCAGGCAACTTTGCTTTAGATTCTTCAGTAGTCTGTTGAATAAAAATGTTGTTGAGATGACTAAGCTTCATCATGAGGTGATATATTGTTGCTTTACTTGGGATTTGGGATGTGAGTTAGTAAATACTCTGAGTCCTGTCACACATTCCTGGGGGTAGATCATCTGCAAAGTTTAAATATTTAATTGCTTGGTCTGTATCAAACTTCTTAGGAATCTGATTTTTCTCCGGCACAGATATTCTTATACTAAAATGAATAAGTTTTTTTTAAAAAATAATTTGATCTTGCTTTATGAAATCCTGTGCCGAATTAGTTGATTGTGGTGGACTAACATTGGCTGGTTGTAAGGTACCCATCAACAGGCTCTATCAGTCTCCCTCCATCAAGAGGATAGGGGGAGAAAATACGGTGAAAAACTTATCTGTTGAGATAAAGACAAGGAGATCCCTCAGTAATCACCATTACAGGCAAAACAGACTTGATATGGAAAGAATAAATTAATGTGTTGTCAATTAATTACATAGTAGAATAATGAGAAATATGAACAAATAAAAACATCATACATGCACCGCCTTCCTTCTTCTCAACCATCTTGGGGCCAGCTGGAAGTGTCTGTCCAAGATGGGACCAGCTTCTGATGCTTTCTCACAGAAGCTATCCTTGCAGCCCCCTCCCATTACACAAAAACTTACCACTTAAACATAATACACTGACCTCTGAAATGATAATTGGAATAACAGAAAATTAATTTTGGTAAAATAATAAAACCCAAAAAATCCTAAAAGAGCATTCCAGAAGTGCTCTGATTTGATTTAGGATTATGGGTCATTTAAATTTAATGTTAAATGAAGCTATCATTTTGCCAAAGTACTAGAACTATGAAAAGGTTTTGGAATAGAGTTCCATTCCTATTCCAATTAGATGAGTAGCTCAATCTAACCTAAATAGTTGTCTGTTCCCCCAGCATCCTTCATTTAAGGTCTGTGTAGCAACCTAAGGAAAAATAAGTATGTGTCTAAGTTCTGAAGAGCCCAGGGGAAAGTGTTTGCAGTACTTCTGAATGACAAATCTAAAGTTCCTTTCCTTCCACTCTGTCTAAAAACTGGTTGCTGCCAGGTTCCACTGAGGAAGAGCAAATATTCTGCATAAGGCATTGGGTGACAGAAGTTCATCTAAGCATGTAAGGTGTTTATAGTCTCTCTGCTAGAAGCTCATTTTCTAATAGCCATGACAGCCTAAATGGACACTGACAGTGTACATCAGTCCTTGAAAATGTCAGATGATAGGATGGTAAAGCCTTCAGGAGCAGCAGAACTTGAGGAGCAATAGATTTCAAAGAAAGCTTAAGTCTGAAGGTCTGTCAGGGTTGTTACTAAAAGCTTCCACAGACTAGTGATGGCTGATGCAATGTATTCACTACATGATTTAATAATTAAGCAAGTAAAATCCTCCTTGAAATGAGAAGCATAGTCTCCTCCATAGTCCAAGCATAGTCTAAAGTAAAGCATAGCCTTGTTTAAAGAATTTTGCAGTACTTGGAGCTCAGGACAGTAGCTACTATGAGCATATGCCCATGCAATTGTTAGTACTTCACAATTCCATTGGAACTCTCACTCAAGAATGTTGGTTGAAGGTTCTCCATCACTGCTGTCTGTCTACCTGTCAGAGGACCAAAAGAAATAGTCACATTGTGGACTGAGCTTCTCAGAGGTTTTTATTTACCTTCTAGTGTTGTGTGTTCTTTCATTTTGTCTCTTCTGTCATTATCCTGTTCTTATTTTCACAAGACTAGCTGCCACATCAACATTAGAGTCCAGAGAGTAAGTCATATGAACAGTGGCTGAGGAAGCTGGGGTGTTTAGTCTGAAGAAAAGGAGGCTCAGAGGAAACCTTATCACTCTACAACTACCTGAAAAGAAGTTGCTGCCTGGGGGACAGCATCTTCTCCCGGGTAACAAGCGACAGGACAAGAGGAAAGGGCCTCATATTACACCAGGGGAGATGTAGATTGGATATTAGGAAAAAATTCCTCACTGAAAGGGTGGTTAAGCATTGGAACAGGCTGCCTAGGGATGTGGTGGTTTCACCATCCCTGGAAGTGTTCAAAAAACGATTGGACATGGCACTTAGTGCTATGGTTTAGTTGACATGGCGCTTTTTGGTCAAAGGTTGGACATGATGATCTTGAGGATCTTTTCCAACTTTAATGATTCTGTGATTGGAAAATTCTTTGGAGCAGATGTGGTAACTTGGCTCATCACCACCATGGAGTTACGAGGCAGACTTTGTTGATGAAAGATCAAAGAAGAACAAATAATGAGATTATTTTGTTCATATTTGTGTTTTCTGTCTTACTTAACTTGCAAAGTCTTCTTATTTGTTCATTGTTTCTGGATGCCTAGATTTTGTACTGCAAATGTCAATGTATGATAGAATCTGTCCATATTTGATTTTTTTCCCTTACATAATTCTTCAACTTCAAACTTGTCAACATAATTGTAGAAGCTACATGCAGTTCTTTTGACTTGTATTTTAATTCAATGGGCACAAGTTTCTTGGGTAACTTTCACATACTATCCTTCTAGTGTTTAAAACCTACTTCCTTCCCATGTATTATGCCTTCCTTCTCATCACATTGGATTTTTGTGTGAGAGTTTTTCCCCATTTCCCCCCTTTTATTTACTATTTTAACAGAATTATTATATTGAACTTCAAGGCAATTATTCTACTGTTTTCTAATCGCTCATTCTTTAAAGAGATTTCACCTGTTCCAAATTGGATTAAGAAACAGGAAAGATATTTAGCTCTTGTCTGTCCAGGCATTTGGACTTTGCAGGTTTAGGAATACACTTATCAAATAAGTGGGTGTTGTGGTGCTTTTTTTTCCTCAAACATAGGACTGAAATAAAGAAGAAAATCAAGAAACATTAACACTGACAGTAAATGGCTATTTAATCCTTTGTTATGATGATGAGGCTACAGTAGTCAGTATAATGCTCATTATCCAGTGTAGAGAGTGATTTGTATTCATTAATATAATCACGGGTTATATTCCAATATCTCCATGAGCTGGGAAAGTTAACGTACAAAGGAAGCAATAAAAAAATAAGGGGTTAGGTAGGAAATAAAATATAACAGGTTAGATAGGAAATAAAAACTTCTTGAGGGAAGATAGCATGATTTTTAAAATTAACTTTAACTGAGACTAAGCAGCTGCATTAAATGTGTGAAATCAGAGGGACTTCTCACTTAGTAGAAACGGAAACAGTTATTGATGGTGATCATTATCCTGGTTTCAGCTGGGATAGAGTTAATTTTCTTCTTAGTAGCTGGCACAATGCTGTATTTTGAATTTAGGATGAGAATAATGTGGATCATACAATGATGTTTTACTTGTTGCTGAGCATTCCTCACTCTAAGTCAAGGACTTTTCAGTTTCCCTTGCTCTGCATGTGAGCAAATGCACAAGAAGCCAGGAAGGACCAAAGCCAGGACAGCTGAGCTGAACTGGCCAAAAGCATATTCCATAGCACAGAACATCATGTTTGGTATATCTGCTGCGGTGAGCTGACCAGGAAGGACCAATCACTGCTTGGGAATGGGCTGGGCATCAGTCATCGCTCTCTTTTAAATTTATTATTATTATTATTATTATTATTATTATTATTATTATTATTATTATTATTATTATTATTATTATTATTATTATTGACCTAATTACCATCATTAGTAGTATTATTAGTGCATTTTAGTTTGTTTCAATTATTAAACTATTCTTATCTCAACATGAGTCTTCTTTTTGTCCCCCTGATTCTCCTTTCCATACCACTGCAGTGAGAGAACAATGAATGAGCAGCTGGTGTGGTATTTAGTTGCTGGGGTTAAACCATGAAAATTATCTGCAGCATTAGTAATCACTATCCACTATTAAATTCTTATGATGAAATCAAGAAACAATTGGCCATAGAAGGAGAGGTGGAGTAACCTTTAAAATAAATAAATAAGAGATGAAGTACTGGAACCAGCAGTGTGTCTCAGTTTGCTTAAGCACAGAGTCAGCACAACAGAAACACTGGACCACGATGGCAAGAATGTCTTTTCTTTCTCTGCCTCCAGCTTTTCTGTTATCCTTTCCCTCCCCAGTGCCATCATCTCCTTCCTTAAGTTGGAGAGTAGGGGAAAGGCTTCAATGACCTTGATACACTTCCATGTCTTTTCTTTGGAGATGGGAACAGACCTTATAAAGTTCACATGTGCATATTGCAGCCATCTGCTGCAATTATGAACAGTGTGGTGGTTAAGTTTAGCATTTGGAGAGGAGGTCTGAAGGTCAGCTGTGCTTCAGCTGTAGTGTACCTCCTCAGGTTGACTTGAATAAGTGAAAAATAACAGCAATAAGTGAGCAGCTAAGTTTTAAAGTGGGTTAGTATGCAAAGTATTTAAGATCAGGAGTAACACCAGAGATGAGATGGTATGCTCGTATTTCAGAAACAAACAGGAATTGGAATATTCTTAATATCTTTTAGATGCTGAGTTAGTTTTGGGGTTTTTTTTTTCCTTTTTAAATGTGATGCTTAAAAAAGAGTAGACTTCTACCTTAGAATGTATTTCCTCAGGTTTGAACAGAACTCCATTATTTAGTTGGTTTTTAGAACTTGTCACTTCCTTTCCTGCATGAGGAGATGCAAAATGAAGTAGCAAGTACTCCTGATGTGTTGTGTGAGCAACCAGCTCTCCAGAATATGAGTGACTGTTATGTAAACTCTGGGTGTTTATCACCCACATTTTAGAATTCCTTGAAATTATGCACCTAGGTAATTCTGTTGGTTTCCAGTGTTTTGGTTTTTTTCATTGTTTAGTTGTTCATTGCCTAGATGCTAATACATTTTTGTGAAGTTTCAACTCAGAGATGCCACTGCATGTCTTTTTCTAGAAGCCATAAATATGATCATGAAGTACATTCTTTTTTGAGACTGTTTCTGTTATTTTGATTAAAAGGATAGTGAGACTTAGATAGTAATCTCCTTATAGAAATTCCCCGATTGGCCAGGATTTGCTTTGTTCAGTGTGAATGTTCAGTGTATCCGCTCAGTTTTGGTAAATCAGGGAAAAGTAAATCTATCTCCATCATGATCTAATAAAAACTTTCTTTAAAGTGCTCTGTGCTTTCGTGAACTGGTGATCAAAGTCTCAACATGGAGCTCAGGGACTCGGGGGAATGATAAAAAGTATTGTGAGTGAGTGCAAATAAAAGAAAGAATGATTCAGTACAGTGTTTAAACTCATTCTGTTGCATGCCCAATAAAAGGAAAAATTATGCATGCATGAGCAAGGGACAATGCATAGCCGCAGTTTTGGAGTATCTAAAAAACAGTAGAGAAACTAATACGACTGCAATAGTTTTTCAGACTTGAAAATAGTGTTCATTGACCTGACATCAAGGTATACAGAAAGGTGAACTTGAAGGAACAGCCTCATGTACAATTTTTAGGCCATGTTTCTTTTGATGCCTAAGGATTTTAATGTGTATTTTGTAGATTTTTAAAGAGTTATAGAAGTTGAATGAGTTTTCCTAAGTTTCTCATATTTTAGGTGGTATTTAGAAATCACTGAGCACTTTCACACACATTACCAAGGACAGGTTGTTTTGACGAACACCTGCAAGAACTCCATCTGAGACAATAAGATGGCTGGTAGTCAAAACAGAAGAGTAAGCTCAGAGTCCTTGGAGGGGCTCCAAGGGGTGGTTCTGAGGAGTTCTGAAGGTGGACACCAGGAGAAATTGGTACCACAGGTTGGCTATAGATATCATCACATATGTTAATTACTGAAAGTTATAAAAACTGTAACATTTGGCTGGAGCGCACGTGCGTGGTTTTAGTGTGCACCTTAAAAGCTTCTAATAAAAGAACTACTTTATCTATCTCCACCAACCTTGTTTTGATAATCTTTTGCAGGATTTTTAGGCATCACCTTTATGAAATGGAATATTTAGAAATTAGCAATAATTTTATCAAAGTGTTATTAAAAGCTGCTAAATTTCACTAGAAAATATTTTGACTGTAGATGTCCTTTTCTGGTTTTGTTTTTTGGGGTTTTTTGGTTTTGGTTTTGGTTTTTTTTCTGGGAGATAGGGAAAGGCCTGAGGAAGAGAGGGTTGCTTGCATTTTTACCTCAGCCCTTCTGATGCCTGTTGAACTTGAATTCAGCTTCTGATTTCATAAATCAGGACAATTACAGATTGCTAATAACTTCAAGGTATTGTTTTTACATGACTTTGTCACTGGGTTGTTTGATAAGCATGATGCTGCAAATTTTTCTTGTTTTGCTTTTATTTACTTACATATGGAACTCTGTAAATATGATTCAGTGTGTCATTTTTTATCTCAGATCTAGAGAGCTTTGGATACTTTGAAATTAGTGGGCTTCTAAGACTGCATTTCTGGAAACTTGGTTCAACTCAGCTCAATCATAAGAGTTACTAAACAATTTTTTGTGCATTTGAATCCATAAATGTAAAAGTACCTTAAATTTCTTATTATGTAAAAACCACACTTTTCATTTTTAATTACAAAATGAGAAAATGCATCCAGAAATCCTATTCTATGCTGATTATTTATTAATGAAACATACCTCTAGCTGTTTTATAACTTCATAAATGATTTTGTATGTTTACAAGGAGTTCCCTTTTTCTAAAATAAAAACTCAAACACAACTCACTCACAACTTCTAAATCCTTGACACTTCTGCACATTTTCAGAAGTCCTTTTTAAACCATGATTTAAAGAGACCACAGACATTCGTCTATGTTATTTTATGTTTACATATTTATTTCTTCAGTGGGTTCTATTCTGGTCTTTGTAAATTTTAGGTCATCTTTTTTCTGATGTGAAGAGTAAATGAGGTAATCAGACTCTAATTTATAAGGCTATAACTTGGAAAAATTATTGCCTAGCTTATTAGTATGGTGATTTTAGAACTTCTGTAATGGTTACAAAATGTCTTAAGCCATGGCAAAAACTTCCTAATAATTAGTTTCAGCTGTTCAGATTTCAGTGCTTGCTTCTTTTTTGAATATTCATTTCTGACTCAGCTGATGTCTTTGTCCTGATCTCAAGGGAACAAAGCTTTAAGACCATTACTTCATTGTTTTTACTTCTTTCAGCATAAAGATTTAGTGTGCAATGCCAAAATAATGCTCTATGAGTCCTCATTAGTATGTGTTACTCAGCTTGTCCCTCCCACTCCCTAATTAGTCCTTAAAAAATTTCCATCTGTGTAATGCTGAAAAAATTATATTAAGAAATAACAAGTAGCAAATATTACTCTGATCTTCCCTGCTTAATATTAAGTAGTAGCTTATGTTATCTGGAGCTGAGAAGAGGAGGAAAAAGGGGGGGTCATTCTATCTACTTGCAAGCACTAGGAATTGTGGTTGATATGAATCTCCTCATAATTGTAACAACTTTTCTGCAATCCTCACTGGTACATGGCTGGCTCATGTGAGTAGCTGCCAGTATATATCATCAATAGCTGCACAACTTTCTGGAAGAGCAAGTTACTATATTGATTACAAATGCATTATTAAACTAAATTAATTACTAGCTGTGTAAACCAATATAGGTGTTGGGACTGAGACTGGGAGACTGAAGTTTTACAGTTCTGAAAATTTGATATATATTCTGATCGGGTGGGGGAGCAGTTTTTATATACAGGAAAGCAAAAGAGAGTCAGCTGAAATAATGCAATGAACTACTTGTACGTTCTTGGTCTATTATTAATGGTAAATTTAACTCACTGGATTGTTTCTGAAGGATTGCAGTCATTTCATCTCCTTAAGTAACCTGAAAGTAATGATCATTGTTAGAACAGTTATAAAGGTATCTGACTTGAAACTTACCCTGTAATATTTATGCCTTTCTGCTTACTTAGTTATTCTGTTAGTATTAAATGAGGGACACCATATCCTTCTTGAAATGCCCATTTTGCACTCCTCAAAGTGTTGCACATAATCTGAGAGGGGAAATCCATATATGCCTTCTAGCTGTGACCTCACTAATATCTGCAATGCTTGATTTCAGGTTTGTCCCCTTTGTAAACCGGTTGACTTCTTCAAAGTTTGTGTTAGCTTCTGCTGTGATGCTGACCTAAATGCTTTTCTATTGCATAATTTAGATGATGATGAAGATTATAATGATAATAATAATGATGGTGATGATGTTTTTCACAAGGCCTTCAAAACTGGGCTTTGTAGTTGGTATATGGTGTTTCTTAACCAATCTGTGTTTTAATTAACTGAATCAGTGCTTGAAAACCTGGGTATACTTTTTCTTCCGCTATAAGTTACCGCTTGAACTTCACACTGCTGAAGTTCTTTATGCAGCATCCATTGTCATTCTGCTGGTGTTGTCTTGGAGGAAAACCTGCAAGAAATTTAAAGGTCACATGAAATGTGCATCAGAAATGCAACTTGCTAGGTTTTTCCTTTCAAAGTAATAGATAAACCCTCCCAGTAGTTAGAAATAGCAACAGATTGTAAATTGAAAATCATCTAGTGTTGTAAGTCTTTGTGCTTCTTGTAGCATATGGTTGGAAATTTTAGATGAGGAGAGGCAAATCTTCTGCCTGTTTTGTGTATAGTTATGAATAACACAGATCAATGAATAAAAAAATCTCTATAGGTCATCCTAAACAGGATTCAGATCTTGAATATTCCCCACTTTCCCTAATGATGTGTGTGCACTATTTAATATGGAACTAAAAAATTAATTAGTGTGAGGCAAATCTGCAGTTTTGCCTAGCTTCAAAACTCAAAATACTGGGTATTTTCAAACTGTGAAACCTTAAACTGCTGCTTTTTCCAAAGTTTCAACTTGCAGATATTTCCTTTCAGCCATGAGACCTAAAAATCAGTAAGATTTCCAGTTAAAAGTATCTGTGACTGTCAATGGTTCACAAAGGGACAAAATTTCAATAATCCAAATGTCATAATTTTCCCATAAACTGTGTGTATCTAGTATTCTGTGATTTGAATATTTTTCCATAACAAACTTCCCACATTGATATATCCTTTTTTATACAATTTTTTTTTTTCTAGAACTGCCAGGGGCAATGATCTGGGCCCTGTAATGTGACATCTTTTTCAGGTTATTGAATCCAGTACTTGATCTTTCTGCAAAATTAAGCTCATCTTCTAATAATAGCAATTCTTTAGCTATTCTTGCCTAAATCTACTTTTAAGAGCTGTTGTTATGAGCTTTGAAGTGTCCACTGGAGACAGGATTCTGAGGTTATCTCAAGGACAAGTAGACAATCCATCATTTTCAAACATTATGGTAGGTCAAGTTGTATACAAATGCTTTTTTCCTTTAGGAAAGACATCTGAACATTTTTCCTCTTATCAGAAATGAACTAGCAATATAGTTTTCCAAGAGAGAAGTTGTCTGTTGTTTTCAGGATAATATGAATCCATTAATAAAAGCATAATTACCCTCTGTTCATCTTTGACTTTGATTACTTAGTTAGGAAAATATTTGGATTTTTCTTCTCTTTGTAATATTTTCTTTTTCTGTCAGCAGTCAGTGCTGCAGACAGCTATTATAACACTTGTCTCCAGAAGCTTTCTCACCATGATGTTTGCCCATGCTAGACATGTTATATTAGATATAAGACTGCTATGTCTGCCAACAAACCTTACTGTCTTAGACATTGCTTCCTTGATTTATGCCTAACTGGATTCTCTGAAAATAGCTTGCTTGTGCAAGATTTGATCCCCTCTCCAGTGCTTTCAATATAAAAATAAGACATAGATATGGTAATAATCTGTGTAATGGTAGTATTGATGTTATAAGTTTGCTAACTTTTTGCTAAACCTGACCAGGGAAGCCAAAGGGTCCATGGACGCAAGTGGCTACTAACATATGTAGGTACAGCTGTATGCTGAACTGCTAAATTCATGTACATGTCAATTGCTCAAAGCTATTGCATACTCTTTCGGGGAGTACTGTGCTCATTTTGTCTAACTCTTTGAAATAAGATATTTATCAATATTCCCTAGCACAGGAATGTTGATAGTTCTGGTCCTGTTTGTAAGTGACTCTAGTTCTCCCTTTAGGGGTATGTGCTTTTTTACCTGCTAAATCCTTAACTGCAATTCCATCTTCTCTTTTGTGGAATAAACAAAAAAAGTTCCAAAACAAACCTTACATCTGTCTAGGTTTCATCATATAATTTTCTTTACAGTATTTTCTAGTTTTCATGAATAAGGATACAATAATTATTTAGAAGCCATACTAAATTTGTTTGTGTGTCTTTGCTCTGTATTTAGTAGAAATATATATGAAGTGAATATTTACTTTCTAAAATCTGAAGAAAGAGTGCTGTGAAATCAGACTATAATGACTTTCATCTAAGAGATTAAAGAATTTGTATTCATCCAATTTGAGATGGAGCAGCTACACAAATATGTTTTCTTTGAAGCATTTTGAAGTTGGAAATGGTGTTGAAAGAAAACACTCCAAAGGAACTTTCCTACAGTACCTGATACAACTGCACATTGTCATTAGAAAATGAGTACATTACACTTTTGAAGGATATTCTTTTAGCCAAATGAATGTGCAGTGAATTGGTGAAGTTCCGAAAGTAGATGTCAATCCTTGAAGCAATGCTGCCATCATGATGTTTTAAATAATAACAGTACTTGAGTTTGGAGTTGGATTTAGGTGCGTTTTGAAGCAAAAGCCATGTCTTTCATAAAACAACAGTAACTGAGCTCTTAATGAATTTTTTTCTGTTTCTTTTCTGCAAATTAAAATATAAATAGCAGATGAATTGATGTATTTTGTGAATACAGCACTTCAAAGGAAAAAAGGTTTTAAATGTGTGAATCCTCATTTCTTTATACAATAAATGTCAATGTATTAAGATTTTAAGAGCAGCCTAGAAAAGGATATAGTTACAGGGCTAGAAGGGATGTAAAGTTAGAAACTAGAGTTTCTGTACAGCATGCATAGTATTCTGATGTTGAGGATATGCCTTGATAGTATGGGGGTAATTTCTAGACCTCTTAGTGAGAATAGCCTCCGTAAATTTTTTTCAAAAGAAGTCATTGTGGAAAAAAGTATTCTATTTTAAGCTGTTTGTACTTTTACAAAGTAAAAATAATATGAAGAGCAATGGTTAATTATAGATTCAAGATACTATGCTTCATAGCTAAAAATCTCATCCATAATCTGTCTTGATTAACTCAAAAATATAAGCACCTCAGAATAGCAAAAATAAGTACTATTTATCTCCAATATAGCAAAGAAACTATATCAGCTTTATCTAGCCAACTGGAGAAAAGCTTGTGTTGAATTTTGTATTATATGCATTATATACAAAATATATTTATATTAAAAATATTTTACTTTAACATACTGGATTCTAATCTAGATACCAAATACAGCTTTGATACTGTGCTCTCTCACTGTCATGTTTAGGTGGGACACCCCCACCCTTCAAGGTTATAAGACTGTCCTTTATTTTACTTCTTAAGGGCAAATTCTGCCTTCAAACATGTCCTGGACTCCAGCTGCTAAAGTGTATCTGCGGGCATATTTTCTGCCTTAAGTATTTGTCATTGCAGTTGCAATCATATGGCTAATTTTAGCCAAGGAGGGTACTTAAGGAATAGATGTTTTTTAAAAGTGAGTTTCTAAAAGTGCCTTCTGTTGTTCCTTTCATTATTTTCCTGTGCTGGAAGATATATTAGATGTGACTTGTAGCAGTTTTAGATGAAGAACAAAACCTGATGACATTTAGAAAAGATTTCTACAGAAACTGAGACTCTAAAAATGTGTCTTAAAATCTGCCATCAAAGTAGTCGTTAGCTTTTCCAAACATTATTTTATGTCACTTAATTTGTGGTCTTTTATCTGACTGTTCTATAAAACCTTTTCTTTGTAACTGTATATAATGTATGATTTCAAGACTCAGTACACAAAAAGCCAAGGTCTCTATCTCCAAAATATTTCCATCCCCTTTAACGAAGAGTGTCCTTTTCTTCCACTCCCCTTCCTGTTCCCAGAAAGCAATGGGACAGAACTATCTACATCCAAAAAGACACCCATTATACTGTTGGGGAGTTTTTCCACTCAAGGTTCACTTCTAAGATTGCTCTCGTAAGTTTTGGTATTCTGCTCTTAGAGAAATGTAAGCACAGGTTTTATGTACCCAAAGGTTTTATGTACTCTTGGGTGTTGAAACATCCAAAAAATCAGGTTTGTTCTCAATGAAAGGTTGAGCTTCTTACCAACTGAAGTTTGCACATTTATGTAAAACACAGTTAAATGCAAGGAATGAGATGAGAAGATGGTTACCAATAGACTGGTGTGGTCAGTGGTTAGAATAGCATTTAAAGACTCATTAGACAATCACCTTGGAAATTGATACAGATGGTTTTATAGCAGTGATATTTTGCTTTAATTGTGGTAGCATAAAGATGTGGGAAGAGGTCCTGGGGTTTAAAGATAGCTTTAGCTCAATTCCCCATCAGGTTAGAACCAACAACTGCTGGGCTAGCAGTGTGGGAAAGGCAAGGGAGAAACATTTATCTTCTTCAGCCTTAATGAAATTCAAAGTTCAATTTGATATTTGAATAAAGGTTACAGCTGTGCCTTAAATGATAGTGTACAAAATGAAGTTCACACTTAGGAGCAATATTTAAGAAGAAACATTTACTTTCATTTATGCCCTCTCAGACTGCTTTATAGAAAAATGCATCTAGAGTGCAATAAACCATAGTAATTTGATGTCCTCTAGGATTAAAAGAGGCCACAGCAATGAAGAATTAAGGAAGATTATCTTGCCAGCAGGACCAGATTAGATGCGGAGGTGTAGGTCAAGACTAAAGCAGCTCTGTTGAAACCACCAGGGTAGAATCAGAACTAAAGCACATATATTTCCCCGTTCTAGATTATTTCTATATTTAGCTTCTGCTAAGAGCACTAGAACAAAAAAAAAAAAAAAAAAACAACCAAAAAAAAAAAAAAACCAAAAAACCCCGAAAACTGGTGGATTTCTGTTTGGGTGTACACGTTTTGTAAAAAAGTGTACATATAATGCATTTTAAAAGTTTTTTCAGGATACTGCTTTTCCAAATTTAAATTACATATCAATGTTTCATCTTAATGCAGCCAAAACTGACTACTGTAAATAAATAAAGTAGAAGAAAGTAGCTATTGATTAGATATATGCTGTGACATAGTTGTCAGGTATGAAATTGACTATCACTTGAATGAAATGAACCTAATTTAATATGTGTATTAAATATAATAAAACTGCACACATTTAATAAAAATGTGTGCAATAGATTAAGACTGATCAAATCTTCATACTTGCAGAATGTTAAGACATGTAGATTTTACATAATAGAAACATCGGTTACTGGAGATATGGAAAACTTGACAATGAAGAAACAGCCAAGAAAGAGGACATGTGAATGCAGCTAGTGAACATTAGTACCCTACCTCCATTTGTTTAAGGCCACCCTTGCAAGATATGCTCCTGGGAACAGTCCTATTCTCACCAATTTCAGTGAAGCAGCTCTTTGCTGCAGGACTCAGATCTCAGGAAGGAGTTCTTTGATCAAAAAGTTTCAGAGGTTTTTATGAGATCAAAGTGGAAAAGCTTTAACCCATCTGTGTGATGTGCATTTTGAATAAAAATGCCTTAATTCTTCTTTTGACAACAAAAAGAGAAGATAGGATGAAGTGAGGAGATGAATAAAAAATGAAAACAGAGAGCTTCAAATTCCTTGAAATATTATTAGCTGTTATAATGACCACTTGACATCAAAAAAGAATGCTATAAGTCTTCCATGGAAAATGGAAGGATTACAGAAAATGAAATTGCAGTGAGAATAAAGACTTCACTTTTATGGCTGCACAAATTCCAGAAATTGTCCAGTGAAAAGAATTAGTAAAGGTATAATCTCAAATTTCAACTGTAATCCATTTAAAACTTGCTTCTGGACATCAGCCTTAACCTAATCATTTACTAATTCTACCTTGTTACTCTGTGTTTAAACAGAGAGCAAAATTTGGGTGCTTGAGAAATGCAATAAACAAAAACATACAAGTGAGGTTGAATTTGCAATGTTTTCTGAGGACATGCATGGCAATTTGGAAGCTGCAACTATTTCAAATAAAAAATATAGTTTAGTTTACACTCCTAAACCTGATTTATTATTTGCCACATCTTGCTAAAGAGAAATGTCAGTAACTTGTCAAAATACACATTATTTTTTTTAACAAGATTGAACAAAAATTATGTGAATTCAAAATTCCTTCTTTCTATGACTAGTAACACTGTAGTTAAAACTACGTGTTTTCTGAAGTTGTAATGTATTTGTTTCATAAAGACAACTAATAATCTGGTTTGTTTTGAACTCTGTATATGCATCTGCATAGCCTCAATGAATGTATTCATGACTGGGACACTAGTATCTTAAGTACTATCTAAATGTAAAGACCAATGTAAATCTGCAGTCTAAAGTCATGTAACTGGTAGTTATGGTGCAAGGAAGCCTCTGTCACAACTCCTGAAGACTAGTTCAAACAATGCATCTTCAGGAGTACTTCACCAAAAAGGAAATACAATAAACTCTTTTCAACCTACTAACTAATACATACATGTAGATGTTTAGGGCTGAGCAGTTTCTTGAGTGTGGGACTCTTTTCAAATAGAAGTAACAGATTCTGGAAATTAATAAAACAAACTCAGATTTGTCTCAAGTAAACACTTCATTCAGAGAGGGGTTACTACTGCCACGTGGATACTGACTAAAAAGAAGATGCAACTCAAAATTTCTATTCTGCTTTTTAAATGGAGCAGTCCTGGTGTTGCAGTCAGTGTTTGCTCAGACATGAATGTTAATTTGGCACTAAATAATGTTAATCTACTTGTGGGAATGTGGGCAAAACAATTGTGTGGCAAATCTTGGCCTTACTAGGAGCAAAAAAGTAAGCAAGAAAATGATGTGATGAAGAACCCATCCACAGGCAGATTGGTCAATAACCTTGCCCTGCAGTTCTCAATTTCCCTCCACTGCAACAGCAAATATTAGTCTCACTGCAAGTTTCAAACAAAAGAAAAAAGTTGTAGATGAAGTGGGCTCTAATCATGCTCATATGCGAGTTATACTATATTTAGCATGGAAATATCTTCTTGAAAACAGTTCCAATGATTTCTACATTGTTGCCATATTGTGTCAACTCACTGCAAGGAGTTCAAGCTTGGCAGCTTGGTATTAGACCAGATTCCTCCAAGTAAGGATTTGGTCATTCCATAAAAACTTGAGAAACCTTGATAGTTGTTGCAGGGCAGCAGAAAATTTTGCCTGAACTCCAGATGATGAAAGAGAACTGGAACACTGATATTGATCAGCTATTATTTATTAACATTATTTATCAATATTATTTATCATTACACCTGATATTAACATAATACATTAAATTGACAACATTTGAAGCTCTGGATATTCCACAACAGAGTAGTACTTCCTTCACTACAGTATTCTGCTTCTACCAGTTTTCATAGGTGAAAGAGTGATACATAATAGTAAACAGTCCTTGACCTGTGCTTCAAAAAAGCAAGGACATTGGTAGAATCTGATTTTCATAAAAAGGTGTTCTCTTGAACTCTGTGATATATTCTTGAGTATGTGCATTTACAAAAACTTTGAGCAAAATAAGAGGCCATCACTAATGTGAAGCTTATGACAGTAAGAGATGAGGTTGCTTGGTTTGTTCAGCCTGGAGAGGAGGAGGCTGAGGAGGAACCTCATTGCAGTCCTGAACATCACAAGGGAAAGTGGAAGGGCAGGTACTGATCACTTCACTCTAGTGACCAGTGACGGGACTCAAGGAAATGGCATGAAGCTGAGTCATGGGAGATTAGGTTGGATATCAGGAGAAAGTCCTTCACTCAGAGGGTGGTTGAGTACCAGAACAGGCTCCCCAGGGAAGTGATCAGAGCACTGAGCCTGTTTGAGTTCCAAGTGTTTGAACAATGCTGCCAGGAATATGCTGTGATCCTTGGGCTGCCCTATGTGGGACCAGGAGTTGGACTCGATGATCCTGATTGGTCCCTGTCAACTCAGCATATTGTATGATTCTATATTTGTCTAGTTGAAAGTAAACTTTCACATTCACAGACAAAGGTAAAACAGACCCCAAATAGAAAGTATTAACTGAGAAATCCTGATTCTCTGTGCTTTATTTTTTCCAAATAAAAGAAACACTTACTTGTGCTTTGAAGGTTTTATTTCTTGATGAAATATGGGTGTTGAACTCACTGGGGAAAAAAAGGAGGTTTTCTACAAAACTACATTTGATCAAGCGCATATGTGGGTTTGCACTTTCCTATCTTATAGGTCATTATCAGTCTAACTCCCCTCTGTGGTCTCTGAATATGTGGGTTCTATTCAAGTCCTTCATTTTATACTCTGTATAGTGTCCAAGCACTGTAGAAAATGTGATCTATATGATGCAGCATATGTTCATAGACAGGAATACAATAACAAATAATAAAAGAGCCATGTAATTTGATTACATTGCAGTTTACATTTATATTAAGGCCAAGGAGGAAACGAAGATCATACCTGCTTAAAAGGACCCAGGAGATCAGGCAAAACTTTGACAGGAGAAATCAGAATTGTGCAGTCCAGTGAAGAATTAAACTACTGGGAGTAATAATATGGGCTGATGCACTCAATATAGCAGTAATGCCCTCCGAGAAGGGTAGGAAATAATTCAGTTCCTCTAGGCTGCACAGAAGCTAAATACAGTATGACAAGAAATAGTAGCAGTACTCATTATGTCTGATTGCTAATTACCCCTTTGAATGATTCGGTTATGCCTGCTACTAGATAATTAGTTTAGTAATTTATGGCTGCAGCACAAACTAGTATTTTAATTTTCACCGCACAGTTTTCACAACACCTACAGTTCAGACAATATCTCACTTTTTATTCAATTTCATATTGCTTTTTGATAACTGATGGAGGAGAATAAAACCCAAGCAATTCTTTCAATTTCCTATCATAGCTTTAATGGGAAATTGCATAATTTTATATAACTGTATTCAAATGTAAACCATATAAATGTAGAAAACAACTTTACCTGAGCTCTTAACATAGTTTATTTATAGATTTGGGAATTGATCTTGGAAACATTTCACAGGAATATTTCCTGTAGTAGTTATATTTCTGCTCTTCCTGATCGTTTTGCTTGTAGGCGTTGATTCTTTTGTGTAAGGAAGGCAGAGACTGCAATTGGTGACAGTTAGAGCACTGCTTGTAATGTTTTGGTTGGTGGGATTTAAAAGAACAAGCAGTTTTCTGGAATATTTATATTTCTTAAAACATCAACTACTTCTTAGTTCTCTCATGCATGAAAACTAATTCTAAAAGGTATTCAAATATATATGTTTGGTAATTTTTCATCTGTGTTGTGTTTTTAATAAAGCTACCACATTGTAATTTGGACTGCCAATGGAAGATGAGTATCTGACTACTACTGATGGTCAAGGTCATATTTTCATTATTTGTAAAATGCTCAACCTCATTTTGCTAGTTTAAGCAAAGTACTTTTTTTTTTTTTTTTTGTCATTAGGAAATTTTGTGTGTGATTCAGTTTCCTCTCTTCTTATAAACAGATCTACCTGTGCTTGATTCACACCATCACTTACTTATGATAGGGGGTTTTTTTTAATATATTTCTATGCTCTTTTTTTCCCTGTGACTTTTGGAAGACATACTCCAGCAATGCCCAGGAACTAGTTAAAATGAGGCTGCCTGTGTGGGGCAATTGAAAAGTAACAGTCAGTTTGCCTAAGATACTTTTTATCTAAATCCACTAGATATATATCAGATTTGTTTTCATGCGTGAAAAGGACAGCATCTGAGACACAGTAACCTGTATAACTTGTCCAGCTGGGTGCAACACAGCAGCAGCAAAGGTGGACAACACAGAATGTGGAGTAAAAGGAGGCAGGGAGCAAAGATCCAACCAAGAGATCTCGGCAGTTTTAGGTTGCTGTTGCTCCCTCTCCTGTTGCAGTCACCCTAGTTCTAAGTAGAATGCTGCTGCTACACTCTTGTCACGTATATCCCTCTTTTTCCAGTGACTATTTTTTTTCTCTACCAAGAGAACCAGATTGAACCAAGCAAGTTTGCTTCTAAATTTACAGTTAATCTCTGTGCTAGCCAAGGAATGGGTGGATAGAGAAATGAAAGCTGGCTGTGTAGGATATACTTCTCTTTTCAAACAGCACAACAATTTGTATGCGTCTTGGCCTCACAGAAAATCAGTAGAGGTTTTCTTGTCTCCAGTGATGCTATATTTCAATGGCATTTTGTCATTCTTCAGAGGCAGGTTTCAGTACCAACTCTCTTCTTTAGACAAACAGCTTTCTGTATAGCACAATGATGGTTAACCTTGAGAGAGAATTAGGGAACAACATCCTTGAACTTGACCTGTAAGTACCTATTTCTCAAAGACAGCACAACTTTTTGAGCTTTTTTGCTACAACACTCAAAAATCCCAGCCTGAGACTCTGCCATGGCCCCAGGAATCAAAGGAAGCATAAAAGTGTGCTCAAAATCATTGTATTACCATTCCTAGCATATTAACACTGTTACTGACAAATCAGTTGGGACTAGTGGGCAAATATTTAGATTATCAAAATGAGTTTTTCCTTCTGGTCATTAATGCAGTTGTTTTTCAGGTACTGTATTACTGAGAAAAATATTTGGTAATATGAGTTTTTCAAACTTTTTTAAATCTTATTTTTTTTTCACCACAATTCAGTGACACAGCATGCATGGCTTGTACTTGCAGTAAGATTTCTGTCCTCTTTCTAATGTTTATCAGCACTGGATCCATGTTCTAAAGGGCAACTCTGACAGCATTATTTCTATGAACATCAAGCTTGTGTTTATTATAAAATGAAAAAACACCATTTATAGACAACAGTCTAACTTCTGAAATTGTATACTCTGACCTATTTGGTAAGTGGTTCCCCACAGGCTAAATGTAGTGACTCTGCTCCATTACCAGTTACACATAGAGGGGTCTATTCCCTGTAAGACAAGATGTTTCAGCATTAACTTGACCTTTCCAAATTTTTTTTGGAGAAAAGGTTTAAGTTTTTTCTACCTGGCAGAGATTTACACTTCCACAGTCATAACAGCCTGTCTTTCTGTTCTTTCTGTTAGCTGTCTGCTGCATGAATATTGCATGAGAATAAATGTATACACAAGCATTCCAATCAGAATTTTTTGTTGTGTGCCACCTAACCAGAAGAAAACACACAAACAGCTTGTTGCAAAACTACATCCACCACATATTTTCTGCAATATGGAGGAGCAGACAAAGCAGCTAGGGCCAATTCTGTGTTCTGAGGATGCTGTGGGCAAAAACAGGGTGGAAAACATAATATGAGTTAGACTGGACATCTGGAAGATATTTTTTTATTATGTGTGTGATGAGTCACCAGAACAGAATGCCCAGAGAAGCTGTGGATGCTACATCACTGGAATTGTTTAAGACCAGGTTGGATGGGGCTTTGAGCAACCTGATATAGTGGAAGATATCCCTGTGTGGCAGTGGGGATTGGACTAGATGATCTTTAAAGGTCCCTTTCAATCCAAAACATTCTCTGGTTCTATGATTCTATATGGATATTCCTCCCAAGTATCTGTAGTACCTTTGAGGAACAATGAAATTTAGAGCAGCTGTAAAAATAAAGTCAAGCTAGTACACAGCAAATCTAACATGGTAAACTGACAAAATGTTTAAAGATTCCCTCGTACACCTGACTCATACTTAAGGGTATTGTTGATTCATTGCTGAAAAAAAACCATAATAATAATGCTTTGTTGCACAAAAGAAAAACACAGAATCTAATGAACTCTTATTTCTAGTCTTCATTTTGGATCATGTACACTTGGTAACTCTATTATGATAAATGTCAGTATCTCAATTTTAAAAACATCCTTGATATTTTATATTTGAAGAATATATACAATGACTCTTGAACTTGCAAATCCAGGCTGGATACTTCCTCCATGGGAATGGTCACTATATAACTGGGTGGTTAAGTTTCATTTTGGAAGTGCCAAAATATAGTTAATTAAAAGCTCTAAATTGGATGCTAGGTGTTAGTGTGAGATTATTGGTCCTACTGGCTCTTCATCTGATTTGAGAGCACTGCACCTTGATCTACTGGAGGTGAGTGTCTTTGCTACACAGGCTCTGCCAGTTCTGGATATGCTCCAAAAGCAAAACTTCCTAGACAACCATCATACTTTGAGTCATAAAGTGATTTAGGAGGTGGTGAGTCACCATACTAACATACATAATGTCAGAGTAAAGCACCAGAGAAACTGACACATTTGTGCATATCAGCTTCAATTCTGCCACTGAGAGGAATAAACTGTAATAATTAGATTAGAGGTCACTGCAAGTGGACTAATAACAAACCTTTATTTTCCTGTACTTGTATGCATGCAAAAATTAATTATTACTCTGCAAGATAATTCTGTAGCCTACAAGTTACATGACTGTATGGTTTAGTATGCTGCCCTTAAGTCTCACCTATAATCAGGATACATGATTGACTATGTCTATACTGTAATACTTGCCTTGCATACACTCCTCAGTGTGGACTTGCCTCATGCTGCCAGTTTTGTGTGAACTCTGGATCACAGCTAGCTTGGTGTAGAAATAAGCACCACCTACTCCTTCATTTAAGCTAACCATTCTCTTTCCTGTGTGCTTTTGGTGCCTTAACAGGGTACCACAGGGGAACTGCAGCACTGAGGAATTGGTTGTTTTGTACTTTTTCTTCTTATGTTATTCTAGGGAAGAGACAAGGTAAAAAAGCTATGTCAAGACTGTGTTGTTGGATTAATATGGGAAATAGCCTTCTAAGCCAATGAGAGAACCTTTTTAGAATGCAGGATCAGATTTTTCTACTGCAGCGTTTTATTGAAACTCATGTATCAGTTTTAGATCCTGTTTACTAGGTCATATGAACCTGTTTTCTAATTCCAGGCCAGATCCAAAGGGTGATCCTAAACCAGTCACTGCTCTTAAAGAAAAATGCAAATTAGAAGGGGGGGGAATGTACTGTAATGCAGACAGGCTTTAAAATTCTCCTGGGTTTTTTTGTTGTTTTTTTTTTTTTTCTTTTGCTATGCTTATAGTAGGATGTTCCATAGTGATGGATAGAAAAGCAGGTGGTTCTGAGCTCTGAATTCCAAATGGTTCTATTTTTTGGCAGTGTCTCAATCAGACAAATATTGCTGAAGATTGAGTAAAGTATCCTAACAAGTTAGGTGGCATACAGAATACCTAGACTAAATATGTTTTCAGTTATTAGTTTGAGAAAAGCCTTTGTACTGATATTCTATTGTCTTTTTGCTGTGAGAACAAAAGCCCTAATTTTATGGCCATAAAATGTCTTCCATGAACATTTAGGACTGAGAATTTTTTTTTTTTTCCACAAACAGAAATTCCACTGAATTTCAATTTTATTCTACTGAGTATAGATTTAAACCTTGTAGTGGGAGATAAACACATCCAGTAAGACCTTTAAACATTCCTGACTGGTCATGTAGTACGTGGAGCAAGAGGGAAAACCAGGACTGTATTCAGAGGAGAGAGTATGGCTCTGTCCTGGGTGACTGGACCTCGAAGAGCCTCTGGGGACCATTGTAATGTGTCTTGCAGTTGACTCACCATTGCTTTGTGAATAATAAACAGGTCCTGAGAAGTGTGCTCTCAAAGGATTGCAGCTTGGAGCCTTGTGCTGCTTCCCTTGTTATGGTGAGTGCCCACCAGCATGGCACAGTAGCACCAGGGCTGCTTTCGTGGTTTTACTCTGCACATGGAGAACTTCTCATCCCTATGGTTAATCATGGTGTGGGAAAAGCCAATTAGGCTGAAGGATCAGAGCCTGAGGAGTAATCAAGCCAGAGATAAAAATAAAATACAGATGTAAGAAAAAATGTCAGTGTTCTGTGTAATTCTGCAGAACAGGGAGGCTTCAGCCTCAGAGGTCAATCTAAGATGCCCACATACATTTCTTCAAAATTGAATTAATGTATCTAGTCTCTTTGTTCAACTAAATTGCTCTCTTCATGATCTCAAAAGACTGTTCACATTTGCAATGTCTTTGTAAAGCCAGCAGAGACGAGGTTTATGGCCTGCCAAGACGGCTTCATGGGAGTTAGCAAGAACAGGTACCTTATTCAACTACGCATACAATTATATACCTCTTTAAGTCTGTAACCTTCCACAGGTGATGGCACTCTGTGAAATGATAATTGGTTAATCATGTTATTTACATTATAAACTCCTTCATAATTGGTTGACCATGTGCAGCTGTTTAGAACTCTGCCACAGCCATCTCAGACCTTATAAAATAGTTCTTAAAGTCACATCACCTAATTCACATATGCAGTTCAGCACACAGCTTGCTTTTTAAGCCAAATACTAAAAAGAATTCCATCATCTTTGTTCCCTAGTATGCTGAAAATAGTTGGAAAGAGATGATAACAGGGAAAGCTTCTGACATCAGGGCTGTCGAGGCATTTTCGGATTCACCACTGGGTAATAGTATAACCTAGCCTTTCATGCTTTCTCAGCTTTCCTTGGGAATCAGACAGGTCTGGTTTGGTGAATGTAGCAGCGTCTTGTGAAGTGATTGAAAATAAAGAGGTGAAATTAACTGACAATTTTGTTACATCCGTAATAGAATACACTTTCTATATGTAATCTCTGAGTGGTAACAAAGATGGTTTTAACATTGATTCAAAGATTTGTTTTCTAAGCATAACTATTAAGGGCATTTGTATTATAATGCCAATTTCTCTAAGAATGTAAAATGGAATGATAATTCATTTATATGATGAGTATTTCAAACTTGCTTTTGTCCAACCTGCATTATTTTTCATTATATTTTCCCTTATAGCACTATCTCTACAATATTTATTTAGTTTAGATCAGTGAATACAGGTTATTCATGATTTTAAATAAAATCTCTTAGTAAGTCAGTCTGTAAGCAGACCAGTCTTTTGGAAATATAAAAGGTACCACAGAAAAAGAATCTATATTTATTGCATCTTTATTGTACACAGTTTATAGCCAGTGATATTTGTGTGTGCCTGCATGTGTGTGTGAGAGAGAGATACCACTGTGCAGTGACATTTTATTAAAAGCATTTTTAAAAGTACAAAAAAAGGAAGACATAATTTGGAATTACTAAGTATCAGGGTGAATTCATCTGGAAGCATATTTTGGTCTGACATTTGATTTTGGAAATAAGAGCTGTTTGTTCCCTCTTCATCCACATCATGGAAGGCAGCAAAAGGAGCAAGCTGGCAAAAAAAAAATGGAAAGTAGTTTAAAAGCTAAAGATGGAAAAAGGGCAGAAAAGTCACTATTTGTTTTATTTCATGGTAAAGGTTCTATAAAGAAGCATTAGTATAAAGAAACTTAAATCAGAAGTTAAAGATTATCTAGTCTGAGTGCCAGTCATATGGAGAAAACCTGGACAAAAGCTAGGGAGTTTACACTATGTTTAAAATCCCTGTCCTTTGAAATCCAAGTGAAGGGTGTGCTCCCAGCTGCAATAATGTGAGGCTTTCTATTAGGGACTGGGAGCATCCAGACTACAGATTTTATAGCATGTGCTGTGGATAGTCTATGCTGGGTGTGATTCTATGCCTTGGATACCCACCTTAACTGAGCCAATGGCTGCAACCACAAATGTGGTGATTCTCAGAACCAGAGGTCTGTACCACCCTAGTTTTAACTTTCTCTTTATGGAATAGTCACAGTGCCCATTCTGTCATTTTTGGGGGATCTTAATGACCCAGCATGGAACCACTTAAACTGTATGTTATGCAATAAATGATTCTTTCTCTGTGATTTAGCAACCCAGACAGAAGAAACCAGCTTTATGAACTATGGATACTGGTGATGTCCTTTCCTTGAGCTTATTGTACAAAGATAAGTGGGTCAGAGCAGGGCTTTTTATGTTGCCAACTTCAAGTTTAGTGGATTTCTATTCTGAAATACAAGATTGTTTTTAGGGGCTTTCTATGTAATCATCAACAAATTAATGTCTGAAGACTCCAGTAAATGGAGATCTTTTTCATCTTATCTGATTGATAAGATGAAAAGATCTGATATCTCTCCCATCCAGTTTCCGTTGGCGTAAGGTTCTCACACAGGACTGAGGATTGCTCTGAGACCATGACTGGATTTTAAATGGTATTAACTGTCTACCATCTTCAGGCAAGGAGTTTGAATGTCTACTTCTTCCCACTAGTGTCCAATTAACGATGCAAAGAATAATGATGGAATCTGCCTGGAAAAGTTTTTACATGCTTTGTTCTTTCATTCACACATTAAAAGAAAATGCTGTCTCATTCAAAGGTGACACAGAAAATGGATTCACTTATCAAATGTCTGTCCAAGAATGAAGAATTTTGCCTGTCTAGGTTCATTTAATTTTATGCATATTTTATTTCTGAAGCTCACAAAATAGCAGAGTTCAGTTTCTGCAAATACATTGCCAAAGCAAAGACATGAAAACAGCTTTCTTATTAGGAAAATCCACATACTTTTATTAATCTCAAAATATATATATAAAAGTATCTGAAAAATTTAGGCATAACTTTATTTGTAGCAAGGCTCTATTTTAAACATTGATTACTGCATTTTAACTGCCAGTTTCTAAGCCAATATAATGGGATGTTTGCAATGGAAACTTACACAAGCCTGCTTGGAATTTAAGTGATGGCTTTAAGATAAACACTATATAAAAATAGATACATGGAATAAAATGTCTATTGATTATTTCTAATAGAGTTATAGCTGGTATTTGAGATCTTAACCTACATCACCTCTCCCTATAAGACAGTTTCAAAGTTAGAGATCTAACTCTGTGGTTTTGTCTTAATGCAGAATTCCAGGAAGAATTTACCCACCTCATTGCTTTTGGATACAATTCTCTGGACAATAAATTAAAAGTATTTCAGCCTTTATCAGAGTCAAACTAACATTTTCCAAAATATCCCAAACCAACAAAACTTCAAAAATTGCAAATTTTCTAATTTTCTAATATACCTTCGGATCAATGGCTGTACACATCTACACATGTACAGGTAGATAAACACAAGCACAAACACATGCACGTGACTCACTGCATTAAGGAGTCACAGGAATTTAATCTCCTGCTGAAAACAAGCCATAAAGAAAGTTAAAAAGCAATGTGTTTCATCCGACGTACAGGAAAACTAACTTAAAATATGTGACATTCTGACTCAATACAGAAGATAGATAGATAGATAGATAGATAGATAGATAGATAGATAGATAGATAGATAGATAGATAGATAGATGTGGTTTAAATTCAGATTTTTTGACTATTTAGTGGTGACCTTGGTATTTTAACTGTATCATTGAAACAGAATTCTGGAGAAAATGGTTAAAAGTCTGGATTAGTCTCTTTGAAGATTACTGTTACTTTCAGCTTAAATAAAATATTTATTTGAAGTTAATTTTAAAATATACATTAAATTAGTAATAAATGTATGGATTAATGTTAGTAGTGAAGTATAATATTTTGCACCACTCTCATATTAAACTTGTTCTGGACAATTTGGAAATTACATCCTGATTAATGATATATATCAATTGCAGTGATAGCCTTTGTCTATCATTGAGATTGGGCAACATGTCATCCTCCTGCCTGTACCGATCCATTGCACAAAATGTCAGCCTGAGACTGGGTTACATTTCATTCCATTCAAGTTCATAAACAACTGAGCCTTTCTGAGCAGAGTAATTTTATTTATATCTCAATTCTTTTTAGCAGGACCTGTTTAGGGGGGACCTTTACCACAATGTAAAGTAAAATATAACAAATACTGACTGCAACTAACAATTGCAATTTTCTCACCATTTTTCATTCCTGAGAGACTCAGATATCTCTGTAACGAGTAAACTTAAAGATAAAATGTACCAGGTTTATTCTTTTTTACAGGCCTTTGCTTCTCTTATTTTAATTATTCCTTTTCGAAAGTATCTAACTTGTCAAAAGGTATGACTGTAGAAAATCAACAGTCTTTCAAATAAATCCTACCATAGGTTATGGGAACTTTAGAGTTACAGATATGTAATGTTTTCTCCCTCTCCTACACTGGAAGAAGAATTTATTCTGCCAACTCCATGAGTAGATGTTCTGAATGAATTAAAGAAAAATTATGTGCAGTGCACTCAACCCTGTATCCTTAATTGGAAAATGAATATGGATTGTCTTTCCTCTAAATAGATTATGAAAAACTCTGTTTGAAAGTAAAGCTTTTAATACCAAATGCTATAATTTTTATTTTCAAATTAATTTCACAGTTTATTCATATGTTTCTGCATTTCTGCTTTGAACTGCTGAATCTATCTTTTCTGGTCTGGGCTAAACAAACCCAAGTATCTTAGAATAGAAGTTCAAATAGTCCAGACTTAAAAGTTACATCTATTAAAGATATAGATCCATGCTAAAATTTATACTGTTTAGGCTTAAAAATAGTTGTGTTCTTAGCTGCTAGTTGATCTTCTTTTATGGAATTTGAGAATAATTAGATAATTTGATCTAATCAGTAAACCTGATATATCTATATTTATGAGATTATACCAGTCTTTAGAAAAAATAACTTTTATAAATAAGAGAAAATAGCAGTCAAATGCCATGGGTTATGGCATTTTAGTGTGTATGAATATCTGTATAACCAAATGTATACATTTAACATATATATGTGTGTGTGTATATATATATATAATCAAACTTTGTTGGTTGTCGCCTTTTAGTTGCAGTAATTCAAGAAAGGTTCCTTACTCTAAAAAAAACCTTGTTAATATTTTATCATGGCACCTCTAAAAACCTCATAATCCAGGATCCACGATGAAATACAAATCAAACCTCTCTCAAGTTTTTATGGAAATAGGACAGCATGCCTGTGTCTACCCACCTGGTCTAGTTACACAGGTGAAGCTCCACTATACAGCTGCACTCGAAGGGGAGCAAGATGTTAATAGGCATAATGCTTTTCCTTCTTTTCCACGTGTTCCTGATTCTCTCTTCTTGGCAGCTTTTCTGTGCTTCCTCTAAGCGATTCAAGTGAATATACTGGCACCCCATGGGATCACCATTATTCTTATGCTCAAAGGAAGCCATTTTCCTTCTGAGTTTTCTTGTCCACAGGGACAATCTGAGTTATCTCAAATTGGTTTTTATTCTTATGCAGGCATTTGTTTGAGTGTATGCATTAACACGTGGCCACTTTGGAAGCCATTTCTACATCCAGTCTAGCAACGAAGTGTAATACTGCTCTGACAGAAGTTCGCCGACCGGGTTATCTGGGGTCCTGAGCAATGTTTCACAGCTCACTGGTGCTTCTTAGTTCTCCTGCCAAATGCACAGAACTCGATGGCAGCCTGGTCTGTAGTTCAGAGGCCTTGCAATAAATCTGAGCATTATTAGAGAAAACATTCAGAAAAAAACCAATGAGGTTTCACCCTTCTTTATGAGGCAGTAGATAAACTTTCTATTTTTGTGATGTGCTTATACTGTTAAATTTGGAGTGTGATGGTAGTTCTGGAGTATTCCATATGATTCTTGCAGAAAGAAGAATATATAGTAAAGCCTGGTGAAGATGAACAATGCATCTCAGAAACCTCAGAGTCTCTTTAGGGATCAGAGTTGCTGAGATACCATGGTATCACATCCACCAGAGACTGTGAAAAGGTAGGGAAAGAACAAGTATTTTTGTGTGGTAAGAAAAATCTCATATTCATACCAATGGATGAAATGATATAACCTTCCAGTTCCAATATATTCACTTTATAAACAAATTAGACTTATCACTTGAGCAAAGATTTAGATTTTAAAAATTTAGGTAGCTGAAAGATATGTAAAATTAGCTGATCTTTTTTGCTTTGCTTTGCTTCAAAATCAATCTTCAAAACCGTTATCACATGTAAATTCAAGTTAATACCATGTGCCCCAAAAACAAGAAGGTTGTAAGATTTCTGTCCTATCCCTGGAGATAAATATCAGCAGAATTAGATAAGTAGTTATTCCAAGATAAATGACACTGCTGAAGATCTAATGTGTTTATTTCAGATGACTATGGAATATTTTTAGCTTTTGATACATGTGTGTATGCAGTGGTGCTGGGAAACTCTACAGTTTAAGGTTCAGTGTTTTTGCAACTATGAAAAAAAAAAAAATCAAAACCAAAAATGTTGTTCAGAGGTTTAACTCCCTTTCCTGAAGCTAATAAACATCCTAAATAAGAATGTACATTTTGAGGTGAGGAGTGTGAAGAGGAGAGTGTCGAGCTAGCTAGAGAGGATAAATGACTAACAAAAAAAGGAAATTAAAATAAGATGGAGTAGTATTTCTTTCTCCACAGGCTGTTAGACAAGCAGGGAGTGATGGAGTGGGTACTCAAGAAAAGCATCAAATTGGCAAAACAAAAGCTAATCAGGCAAGAAGGAGAAGATTATGGATGATTAGGGACCTAGGCAAAACTGCTTATGTTACTGGAGAAGAGGGCTAGAGAGCAGATGTGGCCAATAAATGGCAACTTCTTTAACCCTCCTGTAAGACAGAAAGCATCAAGACTGTAGGTGCACTGGATAGGAAAGCAAATCACAATGGTGGGAACATGGAACGGCTGGGGGAGGGAAGAGATCTTTGTGGTGTTGGAAGGAGCAGAGATGTGGGATGTTTCAGACTATGGAGCAGGGAGTTGCTTTGAGTAGCACTCTGCAAAAAGCAGCCACCCCGACCTAGCTGTCTGTCTTGTTTGAAGCAGAGCCATGCAGAGGCAGACTTATGACAAGTTTTCTCTCTCAGAGGCAGGAAATATGGAGGAGGTTGTTAATCTGAGAGAGAGATTCCTCCTTGGCCCACCTACTCTGCTAGCAGTGGGTGTAGTAAACCAGACTCTATGTCTCGCACTGTTCTTTTCTGCCTTGCTTCATCTTCACCTCCTTTTCTTGCTCAATATAGAGGAAGTAAGGTCTGTCCCTGAGGCAGTGAAATTCAACATTGCCTTGATCTGAGTCTTACAGAATCAAAGGATGAGGGGAAAACCAGATTTGATGAAAGATACAGAGTGTGAAAGGGTTGTAAAGGGAGCTGCAAGACTCGAGGCAGAAATATTGTCAAGTGCTTTTAGGGTTTGGAAGGAAGTTGATAAACATATTTTACTAGTCCTTTCATGATTCCATATCACCTCCAGGAGTTACATGTATAGTTTCTAGTTTGTGTGTGGTGTGACCTGTTACAGATTGCTTGTCATAAAGGAATGAAAACTATTAACAGTTATAAGATACTGACATCTGTTTCTTAAAAATTCTTTAAACAGATGAATCAAGAGTATTATTTTAATAATTAATTTCTTTTTCTGTCTCACACCTTTTAAAAACATCCCCTTGTGTCTGTGTTGTAAGATTAATTTTCTACTGAAACTCAGCTCTTGGCCATTAGTAGTTTTCTTCCTTATCAACAACATTAACTTTGACTTGAAGATTTCAATGGAATTTTCTATAGTTTTAAGCCTTGCTTATTACAGTTTCAGATCAAGTTGAAAGTAAAGGCAAGAGCACATCTGTTGTGAGTGGGCGCAAGTGAAAATGTTGATTCAGCACTTAGCTGTCAGCAAAAAATATAAGGCATGAAGAAAAGTCAGAATTTTTCTGCTGTTCACAATTCAGTTTCAAAATCAAAAGCATGGGCTTTTGTTGTTTTGGGTTTTTTTCCTGAAATTATATCCTGCTGTTCTGCCCATTTCATCTAAGTTCTGTCCCTGATATGTTCCTTATTTTTTCCCAGTAACTCTTCAAATTGTCATTACTTTTGATCTTTTATAGTATATCAGCAATATTACATTGAATCACAGTTCTCACTAATCATCTCACCTCTGATTTGTGTGCTTTTTCACATCTGAAAGTTATTTCATGTTCTTTTTCTTTGCTTCTAATTCAACACACATTGTGTGTAATTGCAGGGTACAGTGATGATTACTCTCCAAAGAATTACAATCAAACTTGGCTTGTTAGTTTATAAAGCTCTGGCTGTTAATCACAATCATTTAAATGGCAGCTAACCCTCACTAAAACACAGATGGCATGTTGTTAGTATTTCAAGCTACCCAAGTCAGACATCATCCCAGAGAGGACTTTTTTTGTGCTTTTTCAGTTCTGCTTCTCTTCTGTAACGCTAAAGGGTATCTGCTGGGTTTGATTCCCTCTCAGACAGTTAGAAGGAACATGTGAACACTGTACAGCTGTAGCAGATCATGCAAATAAAAACACATAAATTTCTTTCAACTCAAAATGAAGAATTTAACCATACAATGCAGAATGAATACAAAAAGAAACTCTATGAAATAAAACCCAATATAAACAGGGAAATATCTTGATTTAAACTGGTAAGTAATTTAAAATATGTGCATATTTGACTTAGGAAAACCTTGGTAAGTTTGATCAGTAATGATAATTGAGAAGGTCCCATGAGCCCTTGAGAGTCCTAAGGTCTGGTGATTTTCAACAACCCATTAAATAAATAGGTAAATAATTATTCTAGTGCTACTGACCTAAGAAACTCAAATATTGTATTTCTAGGAGTAGAACAAATCATAGCATCAGTGCCAAGGCCCAAAGCAAGGATTTTTAATAAGAATTATTAAATGCTTGATGCAATACGACAATCCATTTTATAAAATCCTGTATTTCTTAAAAAAAAAAAAAAAAAAAAGATGTTTTGCAAAGCTTTAAAATAACTACATCCAGGAAAGTTTAATTCTTACACTGTAGTAAATGATTCTCTGAAAGGCCATGATACAGTGCTGTGAGCAAAAAAACCCCCAGAAAACAGACTAAGGTTTTTGCTACTGCAGACTCAGTACATGCTTGCTTGTCTGTCACCCTGCCTCCCTTCAAAAGCTTCCCTATCCCTAAAAGAAAGATTAAAAATGCCTTATGCAGAAAGTACCTTTGGGAATTGAGTTGCTGTTTCAAAAAAAAAAATCTATTGTTTTAGATAGACCCTGGAGAATATTAAAAAACTAAACAAAAACTCTTCTCGAAGGAAGAATATTATTTAACTGGAACAAACTGTGCATGACTTTTCATGAGTCTGCACCAAGCTAAAAGCTCAGAACTCTGGGTATGTGTGTACCAATGCTGCCAGAGTGGATGACCATTGTCATGCTTATACTTCCCAGGGTGCTGTGAAAGGGATAGGCTTCACCAAGGAACACAATCCTACTCAAAGACTCAGCCATGTATTAGTTTTGTTTGTGAAATAAATTAGGTTTTTCCCCTTACCTTGGACCAAGGCTGTTGGGTGTTTTTCAACATAGATGCCACTCCATGGTGAACTGTGGTCTTGTAAAATCAGAATTGGGGAGGGGGGGAAGTGTTATTCCTGTATTTATTTAGATGCATGGTTTGATAAATACTTGCCATCTCTGTAACAGTGTATTTTTTTCATGTTTGTTACACAGACATAAAAGCCTGTTTTCTTTTTGTTCTGGAGAGTTATATATGCAGCAAAAAAAAAAAATCACATTTACTGTGGAGTTGTGGTTCCTGGTCCTATTCATATAATTCTTCAATGGCAGTGGAATAGGTTAAAAAGTTGTCATAGGGACATTACTCGTGAAACCCAAATTCCAACCATATTAAATATGTGGCTATATATATTGTCTCAATAGAGTGGCACAGTACAATGCATATAAATGTTCTTCTGTTGTTTCCCAGGGCTGATATGCTTTCAGATCTTTCCAGATATCAGTGAGCATCAGAAGTACACCTTCATTCAATCTGAAATAAGGTGTAATACCCACATTGTCATCTAAAAAGAATACACTACATATCATATATAACCGCCTTTCTACTTCCAAATAGGCATGTTATTTCTCTCTTCTGATCAATGTACAACTTGATTCCTTTGATACAAAATGAGGTATGATGTGAATATAATATGTCTTTAATTCATCATCCTCATAGTACTTGGGCCAAATGTACAGCTTGTCTTACCTCAGCAATCAGGGAATTGAAGCTTTGATACAAATTCTGACCTTCTTGTAATATGGTTTTCTGTGTCAAACACCTTGAAATTGAGTTTATTTTTACAGCAGCAACTTGAATGTCAAGTGCTTGAATGAAAATTGAATTAATTTGTTGCTTTCAATAATTGACCTTTAATTTTCAAACTTTTTTGTTTATTTAATCTTAATACCTTTTGCTTTATTCATGAAATGTTGCTCTCCTCACTTTGTAATAATCTCTGACTATTCAAACATTTTCAATATAATATTCTCTATCCCAAGTTTTTAATGAGGTTTCTTATGTATGCATTTTTGAAATAAAAATTGTGGAGGTTGTTTCCTTTTTATAATCATAACTTAATATTAGAAACTGTGTCTGGTTAGGAAAATCTCATGAATTTAAGGCTCCAGAATAGGTCACCAAGTGTCTTTCCAATAAAAATGAAATTTGCATGCAGTGCTTCATTTACAAGGAGTGCTTGTTTATCTTCTCTGGCATTTATTACAGTGATCAAGCAACTGAAATTATCTGCATATTATGCAAAACAGTCCTTTTTCAGGAAATTTTTCAGGCTTTTTATATTAAGGAAAAATTAATGTAAAGACTTGTAACATGGCATGAGAAAAAAATTGGATCCTGTCACAAAAAATTCTTCTTACTGTCATCTCAGGAGACTAACTTATTTTAGGAAATTAAAAGTTCTGATATAATAGTTTACATCATCAAAATATTTTATTGTGGGTGGGATTATTCTATTTGCTTTATGGCTAATTGGATTATTGCCCATTCTCCCAGTGCAACCACAGAGATGATTAAAAGAATTGGAGCTTTAGAAAATGGAGATATGACAGTGATGTGAGTTCCTACCAAAGGTAATTTAAGCAGGAAAGGCTAGATCAGCTGGGAAAAGAAAGCGAACAGTACCTGTATCTTTAGAGTCAAGAATGTGAAGATATTGAAGGAGGAAATGTTAGGTTATAGCAAATCGTTCAAAATCACTGTCTATAAACATGTAAAAGGCTCTTTTTAGTCTTTAATTAGGGACATTTGTGAAAAGACTTTTCCTATCAGATAAAATTATTAGCATTAGCTTTGAAAAAACAAAACTCAAAACCTCAAAAACTGCACAAGAAAACTGCTCTCAAATTACATGTTTTGATATAGATGTTTAGGTGGTGGAAACTTTTTTGGCCAAGCTTTCTTGAATTACAGTTCTTTTTTACAGTACTTGCTGCAGAATCCTTTCTACATGTGATTTGAGTCATGGTGGCAAATCTTATATAGGAGAAGACAACTTTGCAAAGGAACAGGACTTTAATAAGTAAAAATATACTTTTTAACAAAATGCAGCATCCACATGGCTTTAATTAGAACATGGGAAAGAATAAGATCCTAGAAGTTGAACTTTAACAAATACTGAGTACCTTCTTGCCATTTTCTTAGTTTATCCATTGGATAACACTTAGATCTTCTGACAATAGTTAGACTTGACAATATTAAAGGTCTTTTCCAAACTAAACAGTTTCATGATTCTCTGGAGAGGGGGAGTCCCCTTTGGAGAGCAATTCAGAGTATTAAAATTCCAAGCTGCCCGCAGGACTCAGTAAGAAGCCTGAGGAGACCACCAAGATTTGCAAGGTGCAGATGTGTGGGAAGAAAGAATAGGCACATTTCTGCCTATTGTGATATTAGAGCAGAGACTTAATGGAAATTATCCCCTCTTGGCTCTCCCCACTCCTCAAGCTAATAAGTTCTATTTGTCCAAATAGACACTACTTTCATGGATTTTGCCAGAGTAGCCCATCACTCTGAGGTGCATGGTTGGCAAATCAATGGCTGTCTGTTTCACAAAAACTTTTTTTTTAAGATCTTTTAGATGATTGAAAGCACAAATTGCACTTTGAAAATAGCAAACTGTATTGTCTGTCACTGTTCCAACATCTGCCATTCCTTTGACTGTTATAACCTCTCCCTGTGTCTTACCTGAAATGCGATCATAAATTCTCCAAGGAAGGATTTGTCTCTTGAAGTAGCACTTGTACAGCAATTAGCACTTTGGGTTGTTGAATTTTAATAGAGTTTTCTGATCTTGTCATAACATAGCAAATAACCACTGAAGTATGGAAAACAGATCCAAACATTTTAAGACTATATCATCTGTTCTCTGCTCTGAAACAAGGTTATAATATATGTGCCAAGAATTATATTCATATATGTTGAACCTTAAAGAGCTTTAGTTATGGAGGTCCCACAAACTCATAAGACATGTATATTCAAGGACTTTAGTGTACATTACATTGTCTTTTCTATACACATTTTGCTACTGTTTTTACCTGCATTGCTTGCTGTGGTTTAACTTAGCATTGTTTTTATTTCCATCAAGGATATGGAGAGTACATAATTTCCTTCTAAAGCAGAAGTCTTTTATGTATTTGAAGTCTGGACATCTTCTCACTTGTTGGTCTTCATTTGACTGTGAACTAAGAGAAGACAGCAAAGAAATAATCCAAGATGCTTAAAAAAAATATGTTTAGGAGAGTTAAAGAAGTTAGGGCTAAACAATATAAAGATGCTGAGACTTTCTTCTGACCCAGCAAACTACAGAACCGCAAACTGTATGGATAATTGTTTCACTTGCACAGTTACAATAGAAGGTGCCTGACAGTTCTTTGTGGACTACAGAGGATATTGCAGGCATGGTCTCAAGGGCTTTAGAACTAATGTGGATGTTTCCACTTCATTACTTTCAATGGACCCAGTCTTATCTGTCTATGTTAATGAATGGCTACCCCTCTGGAAGACATGCTACTGGGTATATTCTAATGATGACATAATTAGGAAGCAGAAATAGATCTCTGTGAGAGGATTGCCTGTAGCCATGACCCACAGGCTCCTTGGTTTGATTGTGCACATATCCAGGATTACTGAAGCATGGAAAGAAAAACTGTGTGGTGTTAGGGAAAGTGTCAGAGTCATAAAATTATTATCTGGTTGGGGTTTTTTTTTGGGGGGGGGGGCGGGTTTGGAATACACTCTCGTGTTGCAACTTTGGAAGTCACAAATTTTTAGATCCTGATTTTTCCAAAATATTTTCATTTTAAGAAGATATAAGTTGGAGAGCAGTACGGAAAGATGCACCAGTAGCTCTAGCACTGGAAATACAAATATTATTATTTTCATAGTAGGAAAATAATGAATTACAGCATAGTATAATGACGAGGGGGTGAGGTTTGCTTGGAATTAAATTATAAACCCCATGTCTGGATTGTAAAAATGAAGCTGAAAGCAAAGTGTTGTTTTGAGTATGACTTACCAATAAACATTAGAATAATTAAGTGGTGGTCAGAACCAATCAGGCAACAGGAATGATATGTGAAATATCTTCTACACTGGCTGTTAAGAATTTGGCCAACAAGAAAGTAAACATGAGGCACTTGTACAGGTCACACCATGTTTCATATTTTTTGTTTGTTTGTCTATGCCAACTTGCTTGCAGTCATTACTGTCCAGAGAAAATTAAAACCCAAAGCCAGAAACTGTATCCAGTGCAATGCTAAACTTTGAGTCGTAAATGCCCTGCTCTGTGGTATCATCTGACTTTCATATCTAGCAGAAGATCATTCATAAATTGTCGTAGATTATATCAGTCCATATTTTAGTTTTCTTCAAGGCAGTAATTAAAAAACAATTTAATTGACACGATGGGAAATTTAAATACACCACTTCAGTATATTAGCCAGGTCTTCAATTTTGAGTTGGGTTTTGTTTTTTTTTTTTTAATTATTTCTATTATGGTGAGAAGTTTTATGTATTTGCAGGTACACATGTCTGAAACAAGTTAGTCTTTCTTCTGCTCAAAGACTTTGACTTTTCTTCTCTATATGGGAGTACATGGGCTATTTTTCTCCAATTTTTGTGAGAGCTGGAAACTAAAGACTAGAGCTACTTGTGCAATACAATGACTATTGCCTGAAAATCAGCTCTTAAAAGAAACTTCTATAAGTCAATTTGTGAGTTTTAGGAAGCAGGCATTTTGATTACAGCTCACTGGATGCACTGGGAATCAGTTCACCAAAGTGCATGCCGAGGTATTTTAGCTACAGCTTATATGTTTGCATTACATGACTATTCATTTTCATGCCCCACTATCTTGTTACATATTCATGCCATTTCCTAGCATTAATTAGCATATATACATAAGGTCTCTGAGGGGCTTTGCCAAGGGGGCCTGGTGGCCATGTCTGTCTGGAGCCCTCAAAGTTCTAACTGAGCACTTTATGAACACCTTTAACACAATGCATGTGATTGTGTAACACCCCTCTTTTGCTTGCTTGGCTGTTTCAGCCAACTAAATGACAAGTTCCATTCTTTATTGCTTCTTTACTTTGATTGGGTGGTTTCTTTAAATTGAGGGTTAGTTACACAGTAATCTTCTATGGTATATAGCACTACTACTTCTGGTATATCTCTAAACCCTGATATCATGAGTTAAAATGCATTATCCAGAATAATTAGCACCACTAGTTATATGATTGAGATTAAATGTGATTTAAATGTCTGCTTAGAAGTAAACAACACAAGGTTCCTACCAGAAGTAGCCTTCTAATAAAAGCAGCACAGAACAGAATGTTATACCAACTTGCCAGTTCTTTTCAAATCCATGTTCAAATTAGAGGTCCTGATTCGGTATCCTATTTGCTACAAATAACATATTTGCTTTTTATTTGAAGTTTTTATTTTTATATTTATAGATTCAATACCATTAGTTGAATAATGTCAGTAGAATAAATGTGATTATTCCATCTCTGTATTTGTCTTTAGAAATTACCAATTTCAAAAGTGAGATCACTTTTTGTGTCGATGTCTGTGTTCCTGTATGATACAGAACTGTCCAAGTTTTTCATTGCATTTTGTGAATTACTGTGGAAGTCCTCCCTCTGCAACTTCAAGTTTGCTGTTCATAACTGACTATTTGCTTTTTCAATTGCATACTGTAGTCACATCATGTTGTGTTTGATGTTGACTATCCCCAGCTCCCTGAGCAATTTCTGAGCAGAGCACCAGCACAGATCCTGAGACCAGTACACATTCATACACATATTTATTAAGGTTTTTTGTTGGACAGTGATCACAATGAGAAATTTTCATCAGTTTTGAAACTGCAAAATATTTAATACATCTATATGAAACAACTGGATATCTGTGATTGTGTTGTGGTGATTCTGTATTTTCTGTTACCATATCTCTTAGGAACTTGTATGCTCTAATAAAATAAAATATTCTTTCACCTTCCTTTTATCCTCCACTACCTAGCCTCAGTTCTTGGATTGAAGTAATTTAGCTAGATCCTGCAGCTTGTACTTTTAAGTATTGTCATGCTCCATGGTCCCAATGAAATAACAGGGATTACTGGTGCAGTGAGATTTCATTCAACTCAGGTTAGCAGAACTGATCTCCTAGTTTTTATAAGAAAGACAAATTCATCTGTGGAGGCACCAGATTTAGTGGTTGTCTATTACCCCTTTCTACTTGCAGGTAGAATTTGGTACTTACAACATCCATTTGTGACACTTAACTGGAGACTGAGGTGATGTTTAAAACAGGGAAGGGTGGCATGACCTTCACTTAGGGATAAGAGACTAAGGCATTGTGCAACTATTCTGGTATTAAGTGGTCCCAGGATGAGGAGAGACTATAAACTGGATCTCTTAGAAGAGAGCCATAACCCACACACTGTTGCTCAAAGAACTGGTTGCATCATCAATCACATCAAATCGTTTCAAATTTTATCCCATTGTAGGTTCCGTATGATCGCAGCATGAGGTAGACACCAATCTCTCCAGAGCAGGCACTACTGGTAGGTCTAGGAGATTACTTGTTTGTAATGACCCAGCTATGCTTTTGTAGCTTTGACTCCACTCTTTTTAATAAAAACATTCTACTAGGTCTTCTACAGATTTGGAGGCAACATTCTGCTTACCACAAACATATGTGTGTGTGTCCATTATTTCAGGGGTTTCGATAGTCTAAAACCCAAATAATTCCTATTTCCCCTATTTTTCTAATATAAACAATGAGGCTGTGAGAGGCAAATTTCTTTTTCTTCATTTTGGAGCATAAAATTAGCACAGAAAAAAAGCAAAGTAGTTTCTATTGTAACTTCCAGGGAATACCTAAGCAGTCCTCTTTTTGTCATCAAGGTATGTATATGTAAATTTGTCCAAACTTCAGAAACAGAGGCAAAACTACATTACTAAGTTGAATTTCTTCCAATTACAGATTTTTGGCTTTAGCCAGTTCTTAAAAATGCTTTAGAGTGGGTATGTACTTTATTGTTTCCTAATTCCCACTTTCCCATGCTTGTAGGATAGGTTTATCAATAACAGGGGTAATTCTGGAGGGGGATATTTCATTTTTTGTTACTTTTAAAGTATATTTATTTATATTCATGCATGAAATCTAAACTGTCTATTAATTTTTCAACCCAATTGTGTAATCACTAAAAAATGTAGCAATAGCCACAGTTATGAAATCAGTAATAATTGTGCAAGTGATTTTTTTGTGTCTGAGTTTATCAATGTGACTTACTGGGATCTAAAATCAAATTCTGGTCTATTTTCAATTTTACATAAAGCAACATTTAAAAGTTCAAACTAAACTAGAATTTAACCTGCCTGTTAACTATTCTAATCTGCAGGACAAAAATGCAGTTTTTGAAGAAGCAATTGCCTGTCCTAAACTATGTGACCTACACTAGGAGCACAAGCTGCCCGCCTTGCTGTCTGACCTCTGCTAACTCTAAATCCCTTCAGTGGGGCAGGACACTCTCTGCCCAGCTGCACGTAGTTAAGCTGGGACTCATCTCCAAAAGGTGCAGATCAGCAAGAGATATTTCATTCTGCCATATCACCCATTTTAGCCTTGAATGTCCTCCTCTGAATTTGGCTTTATTCAGTATTTTGAATCTGTACATATAAGAAGCTGTCTGATGCTTTATGAAGGCAACAGATGTAGAAGACATATTGCAGATTATTTTCTGATTGTGCTTGGCTTTTTTTGGCCATTCTTAGAAAAGTAAACTCCAGAACTAGATCTGGTTTTTAAACAGCTTTTAATAATTATTTGTATAAGTTGCTGTTCTTTCTATGATGCAACTCATAGAAGCTGGACTCTAGAATAAAAAACAAGGACACTTTTTTCCCAGAAGAAAAGAATTTTGACTAATATCAAGATATTAAGGAATTTATTTAAGATTTATATTTAAAAACCACACCCAGGCGTTTGTAAGACTTTTACCTCTATGGTGAACAATTGCCTGATGTTTTCATGAACACATCCTTCTCCCCAATACACTGATTTAGAATATTTGAAGAGTATCTTTCCAGCTCAGCCTCATTTTCCAGAGATATGAATTAAAAAAGAATTATTAACTAAAAGTATTTTATAGACATTGTTCTTTAAGTGCTGGACAGGTTTCTGGTACATATGTTCCTTTATTTCTCTGTGGAACAAGAAGTAGAAAAGGAAGATGGTAAGGAGCTATAGACTGACCTTCTGAAAGGAATATCAGGGAGGTTTAGGCAGATAAGTGAAGACTAAAAATAATTCTTTACTATGTAACTTGATTTCCCAAATCTTCAACTGGCCCCAGTGCAGCTCTACTGTCCTCTTGGAAAGTAGTATAGAATTTGAAGATTTTCTGTTTGATATCTATCATGAACTCAAAATTTATTTATCTTTTATTAATTACCAGAGACCATACAAAGTCCACTACACAGCTTTTTCAAACTAGCAAGGTTCATTTTGATCTTTATTAGCATACACAGGCCAAGATCTGAAAGATTTAATTACTCTAGATGATTCTATGCTTGTCTCCTGTTGCTGAGAAATATAAACTTTTGATAAAGTTTAATATTTTCTTAAAGACTCTTTTTTCCTTTGTACCTCAACTTACAGTATGATATGACTATGTGAAAATACTGCTTCTTCTTTTAAATTTTTTTCCCCTTAATATGTTGCCAGTCCTACATATTATAGATAGAACAAACAAAAAAATAAATAAACAAAGAAACAAACATAATCCCACCACAAACCCAACAGCAGTTAAATAGCAAATTATAAAGGTTCAAATTCTGGGAGAGACATGTAAGGATTTCTAAAACAATTAAAGACCCTTTCATATTGAAGTAATTTCCTTTCAGAAAACAGTTTAGAAAACTTGGACCATTTCAGTTTTTTTAGCTTTTAGACCCTGTTGGACTAAGTGGTTTCATGCAAAACCATTAATATAAACAGTTCATTTGCTTTCAGAAATACAGAATAATTCTTGTAGATGATTTGTGGTGAATTTTCATCAGGATCTATATCTTCTGAGTTGAAAGGGAACCACAAGGATCATTGAGTCCAACTTTTAAGTGAATGGCCTGTATGAGGATCAAACCCACAACCTTGGGCTTTATTAGTACAATGCTCTAACCAACTGAGCTAATCTCAGGATCTGCAATACATGTTTATACTACTCATCTTCGGGTATCTGAGAGGGTAATGTCTAGGTAAAGGTTTAAACAGAATTACTTTTGAGAAAACCTGGCCAACTTCAGTCTTAAGAAAAAAAAAAAAATTAAAAAATCTTTAAATGTTTATAAACTATATATGACTATAGAAAACATCTAGAATAAATTGTAGACTACAGACATCAGTGAGAAGTTCTGAGAATCTTTTTCATAAGGAATCGGTATCAGTGCTTTGGTGATATTCTTTGAAGTAATAGTATCTTCAGAGATCTATCACAGCAGAGAACTATGCCACAAAATTTTCTCCTGGCATGTGTGAAGGATTTATACTTGTTGGGTATTCATATGGGTGGTCAAAACCTCTTTTTTTCTTTTTTTTTTTTTTGTTTTTTGTTTGTTTGTTTGTTTGTTTAGGAAGAACAGGGCACACAGGCATGGATTGATTTGTTTCATTTGTGTTTGTCAAGGAAAAGTTTATTTGGCATTCTCTGAAAACATTAGTGGAAACACTGGCAGGAAAAAAAATCACTTGGAACTTGTGAGAAGCTGGACAATGAGGAAAGTCATGTAGATGTGTCCACATTTTAGTTTTTTTTCCCTGCTGGTCTGTCATTGAAGGGTTGTGATGGGGAGCAGGAAGGCTATTTGCTGTACTGAGTACTGCTGAAAGGGTAAAAAAGCCAAAATGAAATAAGCAGTGGGTAGAATTCATTGCACTACTTCAGTCAGAAATTGCTGCCACATGGAGTCTGACTTTCTAATGGTTTCTCACAATCAGCCATCTGTAAGCCTTCAATTGGTATGGTGCCTGCAGTATTTATTTTGAAATGCTGTGTAACCCACAGCACCAGGGTGTACCCACAGTACATACTGTGCAACCACAAACTAGATAAATGTTGGGAGGATTCCACAGACTCTTAAACAATTTTTTTGTAGTTGTTGTTGAAACATGCAGAAGAAGTAGGGCCAAAATGAAATAAGGTTCATCCAAGTGTAGGTGACATTTTGTGCATCCTTTTACAGTTTTCCTATAATTGTGGACATTCTTGTTTTTTGAGATATAATAAGTCTTGATGAAAACTTTATGAACAGGTATTAAAATAGAGTAAAACAAAATACTCTTAAGAGAGAGTTTGTGGGGAGATGTAATGGAATAATGTCATCAGTGTTCTCCATTCTCATTTAAGTCTTTCTGTTAACCATTTTGACTGTATTTCAAATGGAATTACATGTGCTTATGAGTAGCTGATTAGGACTTAAGGCTGAGTCCACATGTCTATAGAGATATTTTGAGATAAGAACTTTGTTGTTATGCTGACATAGAAAACCTCCTTCCCATCAGGAGACATTGTGACAGCAAATTCATGAATATTTGTGAAGCGATGTCACTTGACAAATGTGGAATAATCATTGAAAAACTATAAAATTTTTCAAGCAGCTGCACTTAAATTTATGTCATTCTTACCATGTTATTTCAGCATGAAAAACAGAGTGAATAAAATTCAAAGCATTTTAAATGGACACTTCCAAAATTAGCTCTGAATTTTCTCATATACTAATGTTCTAAAATGTCTGTCTTCCTGTCTTCTTGTGTCTTCTAGCTTTTACCCAAAACAGTATATTTCCTTCAATATTTTTGCTTTGGTTTGAGAGTGAGAAATGTCTTTAACATTTGTGCTGTAAACTCTTTAAAGTGTACATACTTGACTTCATAAAGAGAGGAGGATGTATATTTGAATTTAGAGGATCATTAACCAAGCTCATAGCAGTTTCTTTATAATCCTTACAGTTGAGTTGTCTGAAAGCTAATATTTTCAGGTTCTCAACAGACTTCTTCTGCTATCGACCTTAAAGATTTAGTGAATTTACAGCACAGAGAAAGGAAAACATTCTCTCTGAAAAATTGCCTAGATAGTTGTTCAGATTGGTGGCATGGAAATAGGCATAAATAAGATAAGTAGGAATTGGTGTTGTATTGCTAATAAAGCAGCTATAGACTTTTGAAAAGCAATAAGATGGTTTCTGCTAGGAGTTGTTTGGGTTTTTTTTCCAAAATAAATATAAGAATACATAATCACATTAGGAGAATACTAATACAATACAAATGGAAATCAAGGACTGTTGCATGCAATGTGATTGGAGAACTGAGACTTGAATGTTAAAAGACAAGTGTGGTCCCTGCTGAGTATGTTTTAGTTTCAAAATAATTAACTCTGTCAAATAATTAATATTTGTTGACAAGACCAAGTTAAGTGCATGCAGCATTGCATATCTTGTAATTAGTTGGGATGATAAGATAAAATAATCAATTTGAGATGCCAATGTAGATCACTTAAGGCAAGTGAAAAAACACAAGAAGCTTTCTTCCATAGATTTCATGCCCACTTATAATTAGCTTTGCCTGCTTCTGTGGTCTTTTTATATTTCAGCTCTGAGTAGCCAAGTTTCCTTGGTGTGAATGTTTTTGAACATTTATTTGAGAGCTTTCTGAGCAAATTTGGTTGAAGAAACACACTAAATGTCAATTACAAGCAAATTATAACACTGAAAATCCTAGATCAAATTAAATCCCAGTGACCTAGATAAAACTAAAGAATATTTAAAATATTTAACCTTGAAATGCAAGTGCTATGAAAGAGCTGTTTGCAATAGATCTATATTTACAGGAAAAAAATCCTAACTCATTGCAAGCTGTTGAGTATCAAAATTTAATGTAGCTCGATTCAGACTGAATTTGGGGGGATAACATAAAAGTAACAGCAAAACCTCTCTCCTTTCAATTGATACCTATTTCTGTTCCTGTTAAATCAGTGAGAGCTATACTGTGGTTTAAAGCAGAGTTATTTTAATAATGAATCCTAATAATATAATGCATTAGACCAGATATTAGGTATTATGGCAGCATGAGCTATAGAAAAATCATTACAAGGTAGAAAATTTGAGGGATAAATTATTCATTGTAAATTATTTGCTCTAACCAGCTTTTACTGCACTCCTATCAGATACTTTATAGTTCTAAAGCATAATGGTGGAGATCGAGTATAATCAATAAAATAAATTATTTACATGTAAGATTCATAGGGAGGTTTCCTTACACTCAAATTTGTCCAATCTCCAGTTATAAAAGAGGGATAATATGAGGTATATTTATGTTAAACATTCTGGATTTTTATGATTGCTACTGAAGTTTTTACAATGGCTTGGGTTTGGGTGTGTTTTTTTTGGTTTTTTTTTTTTTTTGGGGGGGGGGGGGGGGGGGGGGGAGAGCTTAAAGATAAGTCATAACCCACTTTGTAATTTGAAAATTTAGTGGAAAGGTTTTCCTTTTTTTTTTTGTCCTGTCCCAAATGTATGCAAAATGTGGAAAGAAAATAAAAAAGCAATGTACTGCATACTCAGTATTACTACAATAATCCTTTTTTAATCTTTCAAAATGCTTTGCAGCTGAAAGACCTAGTGTCAGTTTCTATGAAGCACATTAAGAGCCAAAACATCAGAAATAAAAGCAGTGTGACAAACTTCATACCAGTGGTGTTTTTATAAGTTTGAGGAGAAAGACAATCTACATGGAAGAAATAAAGTGGACTTGTGTAAGAAATGGTGTGAATGGACTAGACATGGGAAGAAGCAGACAATATATGAGAGGTGTTACAGAGGTAAGGGGATAATGTGATACAAGAAGTCATTACAAGAAAAGACCATGACATTTATATCAATATAGAAACTGGCTTATCTTCTGAGTTACTTGCAAACTGTTAACCAAACCCAGGAATATGCAGCCAGCACCAAGTTATCAAATTGCTCAAACAATTTGCTACAAAAGCTATGTTGACAGCTGTTTTTGATGGCTTACAGTCTGTATTAAAGTTGGTTGACTGATCTTCAGGTAATGTTTTTAGGAAAATATCTTTGGCATGTTATTATTTCATTGTCTTTGTTTAAACAAGTCTCTAAAAGAGCATTAAATAAAAAATAAAAAAAACATTAGTTGAGAAGGGACCACTATCATTGTCCTTGGGCATCATATGTCTGCTAGAGAAAAATCATATGTCCACTAAGACTTGCTATTACCCCAAACTAAATTAAAATCTTACTTATTTTTACATCACTTTTTACAAAAAGTTAAAGAGGGAGCATGTGAGACTTTTTGTGTGCATATATAATGTATTTTAGAGAGAAAAGTTAATGTTTCAGCTGTTCTCAATGATACATAGTATTGGACTACATTGCTTTTAACACATTTCTTAAACTATGTATTATATTCTTTGTATGGTATGCGGCATAGCAAAGGAATTACAGGCTTTGCAATCTCTCAGTAACAATGAAAATATTACTATGCTATTTTTTATTTAATTTCCGTGTCTCGGCATGCAACTGAAAAACAAACAGACTAATATTAAAATTATTTTTTATTAAAAGTGCCTAGTGAGGCTTCAACATGAATATTCACATAGATTTAATTATAAAGTAAATATCAGATGCTTTTGAAGATAGTCTATGAAGGGAGATGTAGGGGTAAGAGCCTGAAGCAGCCATGGTACAGGGATTGGTGACAGAGCCAAGGCATATGTTCAGAAGACCAAAAATGCAAATTCTAATTTTCAGCAGCAGAGAATTCAAGGAAGCTTTCCATTGTCCCAGAGAAGGTCCTAAATGTTGAACTATCAGTTAAAACACTGAGAAAGGTACTGCAATTGGATATTGTGTCCTTAATAGCCACAACAGAGGAAAATTACTGAAATAGTCTCTGCAGCCAAGACATGTTAATGCATTACTTGAGGCAGATTTAAACACACTATATGTGTCAAGCCACTCAGCCTTGAAAAATTTTAAAGATTTCTGCAGAACATTAGTCTACTTTTAAGCTTCAAGCTTTAAATTGCAATTACATTTTAGATGCCTTTGGGTTGAGGTGATAGAGGAAGAAAAGTTCCACAGATAGCTTTGAATTTGTGTTTATGAAAGGCTCAGGAGAGTCTATGAATCTAGTTTATAAGAATCTTGCACATGGTTGCATTATTGTGGTGGAAAAAGGAGCTGAAACCATACCCAAACACAAGATTTAAGACTCTAGAGACATCATTGTTAGATCCATATTCATATTTTCTTCAAGTTTTTGTTTATCAGAGGCCTACATATTGTATGTACAGATAATGGAGATACTCACAATCCCATGCAGAAAATCACATTTTCACATTGTGGACACAATGAACTCTAAGGTTTATCAAGGAAAGATGTCTTGTTGCACAAGGTAAGAAATACCAGATGTCTTGTTGCATATCCTCAGTGATTTCTTGACTACCTTGTAACCTTAAAATTTGATATATGCACATGAGATTCGGTGTGTGAAAAGACAGAATAGACTTTGTAGATAGACTAAAAAAGCATTTAGCTGTTTTGTGGTGAATGGTAGAATATTACTTTGGGTTCCTGACTCAGGATCTACTCTACAGGCTAAGGAATAAAACCAAGGCTCTGCCAGGATGTGGTAGTTTGTAGGCAGTGTGTCTGCAGATGTGCTTTTGTTCTAAAGGGGAAGTTCATTTATGACCAACACAAAAATTTAGTCAGGCTGAATAAATGCAGTAAAAGAAAGAAATGGAGAAACCAAAAGCACAATATGTGAGTGATTTACTGCATAACTTTGGCAAAGTTAGTGGTGAAGCTAGAGTCAGATATCAGAATTACTTTGTCGTCAGTACTAGCTTTTCTTCCTGTAAATCAGTACAGGCAGCATGGTCCTCTGGCATAAATCCTCAAGACATACGTGTGAGAGGGAGTGAATACAATAGAAAATGTGATTCCAGTTTGACTCCGATTATGAAATCCAAGTGTTCTTAAATACCTCTTGCCACTATGAAAGATCAAATAATTATTTTGGTCAACCAATAAGGGACATAAAGTATAAATATACCCATTAATAGAAAATACTTAGAAATATACAAAAATATAGAGATAATACAGAAAAACAAAGATATCAGTAATTCTCAAAACAAATTCTTATATTTTCAATTAAACAGTATATTTTCTATTAAACTTCCTAGTGCTACAGCATTTTTGTGGTGTTTTGCATTATTTAATTCCATTCATGCAACAATCCACTGAGCTGGAATATCATCGTGTTATTGCCAGTTTCCGAAGAAAGAAGACAAGGTGAAGATATTAAGTGACTTGCATAAGGTCTCTTATCAAGTCTGTACCAGAGCTAGGATTACAATTTGGAAGCTCTTGACTTCTTGTCTGGTATTCAACAGCCTAAACCATCACATTCCTCAAATCCAATTTCAAACCCATATAAAATAATAGAGGGAACATATGAGAGTAAAATTCTAGTTAAAATAGTGCTATCAAAAGTTTTCTCAGAGACCTTAGTAGAATAAAAATAAGCTGAAGGAGTCTATCTGTGAGTTGATTATAGCGATTCCACAAGTGATAAGTATCAGATGTTACTTTCAATATGAATGTCAAATTTGCCCAAATAATCTTCTTCCCTTAAGAATAATTTGAAAAATTATATTTGTGTCCGACTTGCTATGTTTAATGTCATGTGTCCCACAAAAAAGCTTAGTACAGCACAGAGAAGAATTGAGGAAAGAATTGTATTGTAGGGGAAACATTTGACCATGCCATTGGTATCCTTGTCAGACTTGCTTTTAAATAATGGTTTTAAATTCTAAAGCATTAAAACAATTCACTAATTAAAATTTCACAAAATGTTGTGCTTTGGGACTGTAAATTCCCTTAAGAACAGAGAAAACGGGTCATGTCTATTAGGAAGGTTAGAAATATGCAAATGATAATAGGACACTGTCTCACTTGCCAAGGCTCCTTTAATATTCACAGTGGTATAACGCTAAAGAGAAAGCAAAAACACAGAGGGAGACAGCAGTCCTGCAGCTTTTGCTGTCACTACACCTAAAACTGAAGACTGAAAACAGATTTAGGTCACAGAAATGACAGAAAGTCAGAAATGCATTAAAAATTATAAAAAAAAAAAAACCAAAAAAACCCCCCACAAACAAAAACAAAACAGCAGGAATGAGTGTTGAGAGAAGATTAAAATACCTTGCTGTATAAAGTATAATAGATGGCTTGGAGATGAGATAGCTGGCTACAAATAGATCTGGTCAAAATATTGGAAATGAAGGAAAAAGTCACAAAAGTTTCTTTACCTTTTGTTGAAAACAAAACCCAGACAAAACCCCCCACACTTGTTCAGATGAAAAGTTTCCAATTTAATTTCCTGGACAGACATATCCAGTACATAGATCCCAACAAAGAAATGTTAAAGAAAGGCATCAAAGTTAACCTATCAGTTGTCTGCCTTGCATTAGTATCAGAAATGTCTGGATTGTACTCTCTCTCATTTTATAAGATTAGGTATTACCTGTGGGATAATACCAAAGGCCCCATTCTGGAATCTGCTAAGCAATCTCAGTGTTCAGGTCTTTCAAGTATTCTCTTGAATGGCATACCTCCTTATAGAATTAGACAGTTAGATAATGTAGTATCTGTACTCCATTTCAAATTCCTTTTCACTTAGAATCCAATTAAGTCTTATCTTTTTTTCTTGTAGCATTTGGTTTTAATATTTTTCTCCTGAATTTGCTCTGTTATTTAGAAAACTATACTGGTATGTGCTATCACAATTAGTTTCTCATCCTAGCCAACCGTTATATCTTGATTTTACAACTTAGAAATAAAGAAAGTCTTGTATTTAACAGGTTTAAATATGATAGGGGAAAGGGATGCATATCTGAGTGCTCATAAAATATTATACTAGGGAAATGTATTTCTTTACATTATTATGTAGGGTTATTTTCTATACCCTGAGAACAAATAGCATATGAATGGGAAGGAAAATCTCTATTATTCTGTGCTGACAGGTTTCATTTTCTTCTGCCCATGTGGGTGGGAGAAGGTCCCAGCACCATGAGCTAGTGCAGTGCAGTAAGAACCTGCAACTTTTGTCCACCTGTACAGACTTCAGAACTTCTCCACCTCCTTGCTGCTGCTTCTGGGACAGAGTGCACATCTCCCCCTTAGTCTTTCAAATGTTTAAACAACTAAGGCAAAAGAATGTATCCTTAAATTTTATTTTTTTCTCTATGCGTTATCATTAATCTCCAGATACATTTTTGTAACAACTACATACATTTTATTCACCCTCCACAAAGAGACAGTGTTTTTCTCTTTGAGAAGAGTGATAATAGAAGATGAAATGAGATCTGCTAGGTAAGCATTGATGCATATTGTCATTTATGTGACTATAGAAGTCCCAGCTTGAAGGGATCACTATCCACATTATAGACATTATATGTCAACCTCTGAAAAACAATTGAAAGGATGCTAAAAGATAACCATAAAAAAAAGGTGCATATTCTGATGTGAATTTAACCAACCATCTTATGAATAACTTTTTTCTTTATTTATGTGACTTAGATTTAATCATTCATTAAAAATGAACTTAAAACATAGAGAGGAAAGGATTTTTCCAAAACAAAATACATTTTATCTCATAGCTGTCCATTCTCTGTCTTCCCTCCTTCCATTCCTTCCTGCCACTGCGAAATATCCAATAGTCATACTTCCATAGGATATGTAAAATTATATAGGAGTTTTGTTGAGTACTGATTTAACTGAGATAAAATATTTTTAATGACTGCTTATTAAAGGAATTAGCATGAATATTTAATTTTCTCCGTAAAGATAAATCTATGTTGCAGGACATTTCACCCCCCAGAAAGACATTTCCAATGTCTAAACATCTTAGATTTGTCTGCAATGTTTCAAAAATATTAATGTTGTCATTGTTGCTAAAAGGTAGCTGAAAAGAAGAGAAAATATATCCTTAATCTTTTTTCCTCAATACACATTCTGATAATTATTGATTCTTAAAGCTTAAAAACAATAGGTCATAGACAAGCTCAACTATTAAAGTAACAATTGAATGTTGATATTGGCAAATGTTCAGCTATTAACTAAGGTTGTATAACAGAAATAAATTGCTTGGAGAGGCTGAAAATAGCAAAACCCCACATGTTTTGGGCTAGAGACTGACCAGATGTATAGTGATGCATTTTGTCTGTCTAAGGACCAATGCTGTGATGTTTGATATTTGCCGGAATACCCATGTTCAGCTTGACCCCTATATATCCTACCAATTAATTTCTTATAGTCTGTACTTTTTACTGTGGATTTCACTGTGGAAACAAGCATCACTGTTCAACTGTTTGTCTCTTAAGGTATTTGTCTTTCTTGGAAGTATTTGCTATTATCAAATGTGTACTCTGCATCTCAGTATGCAAAGACCTTAATGTAAATAGTAAAAATTAGAATTTGGAATTTAATGGCGCTTAAAGAAAGCTGCCATTGGTGGGAAAAATTTCCTATTTCAAAATCTTTCTCCAGAGAATTAATCATGCTATCACACAAATCTAATACAGAGTGTTGATTACTTCCTCACTCAGCTCTACACATTATCTCAAAATTAATTTTATTTATCTGGGGATAGGGGAGGGGAAATGAATGTATTTTTAATTTTTTCCTCTATTCTTTCTAAATAGAATAAGTACAAAGACATTTGATATTAAATCGCTATATAAGTAACACAGTTCAATTTTCAAAAAGCATTTATATTTTCCTTAATGATTTTTAGTTTTCTTGTTTCAGTTTTTCCTCAGCAGATCCTATTTTTTTCCTAAAGTCACTGCAAATAATTCTTAGTTCATTTAAATATGTAGACTTTTTCTATTTGCTTAAAAGTTGCAAATGTTTTATTGACAAAACAGCTCCAAAATAAAAGCACATTAATATGAAGAAACTCCTGAAAGTGTTATTAAACTTGTTGAAGATAATTTGTTTAAAACCAAAATTAGATATAGATCTTAGGAAGATGAATTTCATAGCCACAAAGCAATGTTTTGTCATGCTCGTGCTTAGTCAAAGTTTGTCAAGAAATGCTGGAACACTGAAGGAAGCCAAGACTTAAATTCTAGCCCCCTCTTCAGCACTTTGACTGGTTTAAGCTTCCCATTTGTGTGTCCTGGACAATAGGAATCTTATTTTATTAATTTGCTTTTTCATTCCTGTTTAAATTGTTATAAATTTTAATGTTTAAGAAAGATTTGCAAACTTTACTCTTCAAATCAGAGATCTATGTAGTAACAGAAATGGCCTATCTTGTAACTTTTAAGTATTCGAAATATTAAACTAGTTACTTTTTGATAGCATAATTAAATAGTATATAATGAAGTGTATTGAATAAATAAATAGGATGAAATGCAACGGCAACTAGATGTTGTTTGTAAAGCATTTTTTAAAGGTATACTTGGCATTTAGAAGATATTTATTACCAGAAAGGATCACTGGAATAATAGGAAATCAGCAAGATACCTTATTAAAGGCTGCAAGGAAATGAGACTATTTCAGATACATTTCTCTCACTGTTTAATTTATTTCTGCAGTTGTATGAGTTATAATGTTTGTGACTACCGATAGCTCAGAAAATATAGGTATAATTCAGTATTCACAGTTGTGTATTGTAAGTGAGGTGTAAAACTTACCATGTTCTTTCACATTGTGATGAAGTTCCCATGGATCTTTGATTTTCATAAAGGATTCACAATATTATTGTATATTGACCAGCCAGGCAATCAAATCTCAATCATTCACATTAGTATCATTCTCACCCTTTGAATTGCTGCAGCATGTTTTCCTGACAGCTTATTTGAAAATGAGAGAACTCACCGGGCAACTACTTTTCTTTGTGTTATGAAAATATTGTAAATTTGCATTGAAAAGAACAGCTACAAGAGAGAAATACTCAAGGTCCTATTCAATGTCTATTTAAATCAGTGTAGAGAAAAACTGGACAAAAATAAAATAAGGATTTTTACAAAATAAAAGAAGGAATAGTACACCAAATCCCATGTTAAATGCCAAAACAATAGAGGAAATGCAGTGTAGTACTCTGGCATTTAGAAAACAATTGTGATGGTAATAAATAAAGAGTTTTGTTGCATATAATTTTCATGCAAATCCTGACTTCTGGCAGAAGATTTTCTGTAGATTTTTTCTTCTTGTCATTTTTATTGTTAGTCTGTCGGTTGTGCTCAATCATTCCAGCTGAGGTCACATCATCATGTTAGAAACTATATAAAAATACATTGAGAACTCCCTTAGTCGGGAAAAAAAAAAAACCCCAACAAGTGTGAAGATTAAAAACTGGAAACAGAAGCACTAAAAAAAATCTTAATAGGAGTCATACAGCAAGTTAGTGGAAGAGACACATCTACCAACCAAGACTACTGCTTTCTGGATCAGTGATCTTACTTGTGATAAATTACCCCTATGAGTTTAGTACCATGACTTCAGCTACGAAGTCAATAAAAGTACACAGATGATACTAACGAGAAGCTAAAAATTATATAAGGACAGACACAGCTTTTTATTTTCCTGGGACTTGACAAAGATGAACACAATACTGTCCATGTTAGGTTTTCCCAATAAAGTAGTACTTGCACATTGAAGTGTTGTGCAACTTGGCCCCACCAGGGATACCAATGGTTCCTTGTTGTCTTGGGTTGAGCTGGCAAAACGCCGACTGTCCAAGGCAGAGTGAAAAGGGTACCTTCCCCCCCCAACCAGCCAAGGGAGAAGGAAGAGGGAGAGGAAAAAAACTCTAAAACCCAGGTTTATGCTTAAAACTAACTACATGTATTTATACAGAAAAGAGGAAATTAAAACTACAATATAACA
>JAWWEV010000083.1:124274849-124304116 GCA_035583235.1 Hafferia zeledoni
ATATCATTGGCTAAAAGAGGTCAGCTGTTAGCTAGCTCAGCCTAGCTCAAGTCACCTGACAATTTCAGGCCTAATCTCAACTTTAAAGCCTAAATTTAGCCCACCTGGCCAAACCCACGACACTTGTTCACCAGCAACCTATGTTAACTTTAATCTTTATGCCTAAATACTCTGCCATGTTACCTCTTCAGTTTGGGTCATTAGGGCTCTTTAAGCTAACCTGGCTGTGTTATTGTCACTTTGACTCCTTCGTAAATACAGGTATATCTACAATGGGTTTAAACTTTCTAGGTCTTAGAAAATATAAGCAGTCCACTTTATGCCAATATGGAGCTTAACGTGCATTATATTTATGTTTTTAAATGATTTGTTATCAAAATACTGTGGTACCAAGAGTAGTACTGCTAGGAATGTTCACAATATTTAGGGTTAACTACATATAGACTTGACTTCAAATATGTACAATCTGCACGGCAATCTAGAAATATACAGCATTGAGTCTGTTTTATGGTAAAGCTCAGAGGTTTGTGGTCAAGGCAGTTTCCCTGGTTTTCTATGATGAAATTTGTGCATATATACAGTATTTTGTGTTTCCAGAATGTATTTAAAAATCAATAAACTTACAAGAAAACCTTATTTTTTTCTTGTTTTCTTCAATGTTATCCCTAAGTATTGCAATATAAAGTTTCCATAGTAAATTGTAAAGCAAGTGAAAGCTATTTGGCTCATAGCTCCATTGCATGCATTCGTTCAATAGAGCTGACTGTTTGCTGGGACTCAGGACTGCCCATACATCTCCATGATCTGTTCTCATCTGGAAGGTGAAGCTTGGATCCTCTGGGATGGAGGCAGTCAAAGTGCTGATGGCTGCTGCTGTGACTGTTTTGTTCAACAGAAATTGTGCAGCGTTCAGTAACAAAGGTTTCTTTTTCTAGCTTCATATGTGGTAGCTACTGATTTAAAATATGAAACTTCTACTAGTTAGAGTCAGGCTTTAAGTGTTCAGAATGGAGGTCATTATATCTTTTCAACCAGAGGAATGAATTGAGATTTAACTGTGAGAAGTATTTAACTGGATTCTCTCCTTGCCCTAGCTGTTACTGTGACATGATCAAAGCATGAACAGGTTAAAAAATAGTAACATATTTCTTGCCTGTAAGACATGGCCTATATTTGACTGCTGCATAAATGACCTCCTTTCTACAAAATAAGTTTTCTCTGTTTAAATCTATGTGTATTTTTGTCATTTCTCTGTTCTACTAAATCTAATAAAAATCCAACACAGACATGGTGACAGTTATTTTATTTCTATCTGGTAAATTGATGCAAATGGAGAGACCTGCTGACAGGCAGAATTTACATACATATGAAGAAAATAACATGCCCTTCAGAGGTGTAAGGCTAGATGAACACAAAAAGTGTTGGTTTTTTTTTTTTATATTTTACCAAATCTTTCCAGAAATAATGTGGTTATTTCCATCTGAAATATGTCAGGATGCATTTAGACTTGTGACATTAGAGGAAAAAGCAAAGCAGCAAGCAAATCTGTGTTCCTACAGTTAAAGTGGTTTGTTTTCATACCTTTTAATTCTCAGAGCCTAAGCCACTGTCTCTTCTCTTTCCTTTTTTTGTACTGAATTTACAGGAAAACTTGTTCTGATAGAAACATATTTATTGCAGTAAAGAACTGTACGTTACCTGCCCTGCACACCTCACTGCAATATTTAACTGGTGAGAAACATGCTCTAACTGACAACAAACAAAAGCAGAGTTGTCTTTCATTTTAAGAGTTTGCTCTCTACGTGGCCTTGAATGTTCATTTCTTTGACAGAAGATAATGACTCATTTTCTTGCTTTGCAGTGTCTAGATAGCTTGGTACTTAAAAAGTCAATATTGAACTTCTAAGCAGAAATCCACATAAGATTAGAGCAAAGCTCCACTATCACAGCATTGTATTAAGAGATGTATTGGCATATTTCATATCTATAAAAATAAGAAGTTTTAATTTGACTTCTGAGCAGTATTTTAAAATGTGCTACCTTGGTTTTATTGATAATAAGTTTTATAAAGGCTGACTCTTCTCAGTCTAGGTTCACTCAAAGTGAAAAATAAAAAGTGAATTATTGCTGGGAAAATCATCCAAAGTCAGAGTAACATTATGCTTGAAACATAATTATTTTTTGTTATATTTTAAGGTTTAAAGTCAAGTGATCCAACCATGACCGGCAAAACACAGACCAGCAATGTCACCAATAAGAATGACCCAAAGTCCATCAACTCCAGAGTCTTCATTGGCAATTTGAACACAGCCATTGTCAAAAAAGGCGACATTGAAGCAATCTTTGCAAAGTATGGGAAAATAGTTGGCTGCTCAGTGCACAAAGGTTATGCATTTGTGCAGTACATGAGCGAGAGGCACGCAAGGGCTGCAGTGGCAGGAGAGAATGCCAGGATCATCGCAGGGCAGCCACTAGGTAAGGACTTGTTCATATAATTAAAATACTGTTTTCTCTTTCCCTTTGATTTGAAATATCGTCTGCTGCTGGTGACATCAGGACTAGTAAATTTGTTTTGCCGTTGTTCCATCTAAGCATATTTCCAGAATGTTGCATCTGACAGCATTTTTAATGTACGGGATGTTACCTAGATGTTACAAAGTGTTTAGTTCTATAAACTCCTGATTTATTAAATAGATCACTTCTAATGAATTAGTATTTCTCTTTGTAATCCCAGTGTAGTGAACATGATTACTGATGTGAGGAAAACATAAGTACTTTTTCTTGGACTGTAGTTAGAAAATTTAATATAATATACCAATGTTCATCTAGTAGATATGGTTATCTTTCATGTAATGAATCTAAAATAATGTCCAGCCCAGTGATATGTCAAATGTTATACCGAAGCAAAATACTAGCTTCTGTTTGTCCTTGAAATTGTACCCAAACAAACTGTAATACAGTTCTTCATTTAGAGAAGTCTATTCTTAAAAAAATTTTGTTGCCATTATTTCCCCATAATATTGTGGACATTGTTGATCTGAACTCCAATTTTTTTTCTTAAAAAAAAAAAAAAAAGAAAAAAGAAAAAGGGTAATATTTTCGTTTTCTAGTGCTTTCTCACTAATGCTTAAGTAAGATCTGGTTTTTTCTTATTGTAACTTTTACCTCTCAAAGCTGTTTGCAATTATATATGGAGGCTGTCAGTGATAAAATCTGAAGTACATTACTTGCCTCATCTGTCATATATATGGCAGCCATGGACAGTACAGTGAGATGCTTGGTAGGAGCCAGAGATCTTTCACTAGAGCTCTGAACTGTATTGCTCAGATCCTAACCCCGGTGTCTAATGGCTATGTCAGGAAAAGGTGAAGTGCAGCCCGTGCTTTGGCTGTAACAAATCATAAAGAATGGGTTATGGCTTGTTGATTTTCAATGTTGCAAGCAGTGGAAGTCTATTTTTCTGATTGTTTGTAGAAATTGAAGCATTTGTGTTGGATGGGTTGTTCTTTTGTCACAATTGTTCAACAGTAATTTTAAGTTTTATAGCTTCTATCTTTTGGGTTCAATAGAAAAACAGATTAAATCATTTCAATTATATTCAAGGGGAGATTACAACTTTAGTAAAAGTCAGATAGATGAGTGAAATAAAAGAACTCAAATGATAAAAGCAAGGTGGCAGAGTCAGTCTGTGGGAGGGCATTATAAGATGTTTCCTGGAATGGTGTTCTCCAAGCAATAGGCCATATAATGCCATCAGTGCATTATTTACAGCCTGACCATATTTTTTAAACTGTATTTTCCTAAAGAAATAGATCTGTTATTACTATGATTACTGTTGCTAGTCTCTTTTAGCATTTCTTGTGGCATCTATAATATACCAAGAGTTTTATACAAGGAGATGTGCTTGCACTATTCAGTGAAGTATTGGGCTTTCTGTAGCAGGCAAGTGAAGTTGTTGCAAAGGAAATTAACTAACGATAATTACTTGAATTGTTCAAATCCTTTCATAATAACAGAACGTTTACTCAATACTGAGTTTCACCTCTATAATTGTAAAATACTTTGATTTTTCTGCAAAGCCTTTTGATGGCCTGCCTATTTCATGCCTCCACTCCTAATGTATCAAGGAATATAAATTATCAGCAAGGTGAAATTTTCTTTTAGCTGTTCCAAACCTAATTTACTCTTTCTGTATATGAAATACAGTTGTCATCAGTATTGTTTGATAAAAAGAATGAATTTGTAAAACTGATGCTTCTTATCAGTTCAACCTGTTCCTATGAATTCTTTCAATTGGAGGTAAATGTTTAGAGTCACCTCACATTAACAACTGAATGATTGAGAAAATTTACTGGGGATTATGACCCAGAAGAATAACTTATGTGAAAATTGTGCATTATTGTGAAACTTTTTGATGAAAATTTACTTTTTTCTCTGTCCTGAGAGCTTTGAATTCTGAAATGAACAGAACTAAAGAATTTATATAAACAGGCAAGTTCTGGAAAGAGGACAAAACCCCCCTGTAACAGATGTACAAATCATCTTGATTAACATAGCTGAATATTATTTTAAATGAAATTAGAATATACTAGTAATGTGATGAGGGCTGGATGGTAGTCAGTTGTGTAAAGCTATTTGAACAAAGGACTATTTGAAAAGTATTACCCACAGTATATGCCTGATACTACCATATATTGTATTACTCAGGACCTCACAAAAGACAGAATGCATTCACAGAGGCTGCATTATTAATGTACATTAGTTCTTTTATGCTATTGCCAAATGATCTGTTTACATTAACTGCTGCCTTCTACAGACTCCTGCCATTCAAAATTATACAGCTTTTCCCATGAATCAGAAACTGTTTGCATATATGTAACTGAAATTAAGCACTGAACCTGTACATTTCTATAGCTGTATAGATTCCTACACGTCACTGAACATTCTGTCTAAATGTTTCTTCTGTGGTGGTCACAAAATATTGAGCTGCATAGGTATATATATATATAACAAGGCATTTTGTTTAACAAATTCCTCAGAAGTACAAACCTAAAGCATTTGATATTGTCCTCAGTCTTGCCAGCTTCCCATAGGTCATTATAATTGCCCTGGTGGTCTCCGCCATCAACTCTAAAACTCCTACTGATGTATTTAGTGGTCAGTGATATGCAATGGCTGTGCTGTGGATACTGGAACTTCGTGGAAGTGGATTTCATGAGCTGTATGATTATTTCCAAGCCCTCTGTTCCATGAAGTGCAACACAATCTAAAAAGCTGTGGGGTAGTGATCATAAAGGAACACAAAAAATATGCTTAATAAATTTATTGGTATTATTGTGAAGTTCAGTGTAGTTTCGTGAAGTGATATTATGTCTTCAAACTATGGCCATGCCACCATGATGCCCAATCTCATCAGCTCTCTGAAGGTAAGCAGGGTTGGGTCCAGTTATTACTTGGATGGAACACCTCCTGGGAATACCAGGTGCTGTAGGTTCTAGTCCTGAGGACTTCGCTGACACTGTCCAAGGTCGCTTGGCCATGGCAGATGAACCTCAAGAGTAAAGGGTGGGACCAGTTCCATACATGCTGTGCCTCAACTAAAAAATCCACTGCACAGACTCGAAAGACACACCTATGTGGGTAGAGCCCTTCCCAAAATCTTCCTTCATGAACCTGAGCCATGATGATTGTTACGTCTTCATGAGAATAGTGTTTTCCTGCCCACAGGACAGAAACAGGTCAGTATTGTGCACAGGAGTCTGTTTCGCAATGATTATTTTGTGAATTGCTTCTGGCTGGAGCAAAGGAAATACTGAAGTTGGCATGGGACGAAGCGTCATTTCCTTAGTTGTGGAAACACACCCACATAATCAACTCTCCTCAAAAGTTCTTCATCCATGGAAACACGCCTATGAGTTACAGAGTATTTGTGCATATTCAGTTCCTTGACACAGGGTGCAGAGAGACAGGGTGAAAAGGAATTATTCTGAGGAAAGATTGAGTCTATGTGTGAACTTTACCAAGGGTAGTTTCACTCCTTTTTCGCGAGAGAAGGATTAGACACCTGCTTGCTCGAAAGCAAATGGTGCAAGTCCCTCATTGCAGCTGTGGGCTGAGGAGCAAGCTGCAGCAAGAATGAAGCTTTCAGATACATGATTGAGAATACAGTTCTTCACCTGTAGTTCTTCCTGTTTTTCACATGGGTCACAACAAAGCTATTTAACTTTTCATCCATTCCAGCACATGTGAATTCTGTGGAGTCAAATACCACATAAAATGTATGTAGTGTTCTGTAACTTTGTGTTATATATTCCTGTTTAACTTATGCATTTGGCAAATATATATAAGTACAGAATCATATAATAAAGGTTGGAAGACACCTCAGAGATCATCAAGTCCAACTGTCAGCCCAGCATTACCGTGTCCATCACTAAAAAATGTACAAACCACACATCTTTAGAACTCTTCCAAGGATGAGTATTCCACTGCTCCCCTGGACAACCTGTTCCAATGCCTGACTGTGCATTCAATGAATAAAAATTTCCTAATATACAGTCTAAACATCCCCTGGTGCAACTTGAGGCCATTTCCTCTTGTCCTGTCACTTGGGAGAAGAGAGCAATCTCTGCCTGGTTGCAAGCTCCTTTCAGGTAGCTGTAGAGTATCAGTAGCAGTAAGGTATCCCCTGAGCCTCCTTCTCTCCATACTAACAACCCCAGTTCTCTCAGCCACTACTCCTAAGACTTGTGCCAGCCCTCCACCAGCTTTGTTGGCCTTCTCTGGACATGCTGCAGCACCTTACTGTCTTCCTTATAGTGAGTGGCCCAGAAACGGTGTGGTCTCATCATTTCCAAGTGGAACAGGACCATCACTGCCCTGGTCCTGCTGGCCACACTATTTTTGATCCAGGCCAGGATGCCATTGGCCTTCTTGTCCAACTAGGCCCTCTGATGCCTCATGTTCAGCTGCTCATTGACCATCACGATCAGGTCCTTTCCTCCAGGCAGCTTTCCAGACACTTTACCAGTCTTGGGTTTAGTTAAGCTTAGATTTAGGATTTGATTTTTAGAGCAGGCCTTGGATTATCAGCTGACTTGTGCTGGGTCAGGCCAATTGACAGCTGACTTCTACTGGCGAATGGTATTCCATACAATATTCTGCCATCATTTCAAGTATAAAAGGAACAGGGAGGAGGACCTTTGCTCTCTTTTGTGGCCAGGGTGGAAGGAGGACATGCTGCTGTTCTGCTCAGTTAGGCCCCGTGCCACCCCACCACTACATTATCTTAGGAAAGTAAAATGTTTATTCTTAGTTTTCTCTCTGCTTGGGTCTGTCCCTTAGGAGGTTGAGCACTTTTGGGTGATTTGTGGTTGTGGTGGTGCAATCTGTGTTACTGAGTGGGTGACTAGGTGTGAAGTTATTGTTGTTTCTTTTTACTTTTGTATATGTGTGTTATATTATAGTTTGCTTTCAATTTTCCCTTTTTCATGTAAATATATATACCAGTTCCTGTTTCAAGTTTAAGTTTCCAGTTTATTTTCCTCCCTTTTCTCAGCTGGGGGAGAGAGCTTTATTGCTTTGGTTTATAACTTGGAATTTTGCAAGGTTTAAAACTAAAACACTACCTTCAGTGTCTAGCGCTGCATGGGGTTGTTGTGACCCAAGCCCATCAGTCTTGCCTGTCCAGATTCCTTTGTAGAACCTACCTTCCCTCAAGCAGATCAACACTGCCCCTGACTTGGTGTTGTCTGCAAACTTGCTGAGGGTGCAGTCAAACCCCTCATCCAGACCATCAATAAAGATATTAAAATAAAGGTATATGTAACAGCATTCATCTCAACTTCTGGAATAGCTATCATAGCAACTTCTGCATTGTAATGTGCCTTTGATTTGCTTGGTTTACAGTTCATAGCCTTGTATTTTATAATTATATGACCTAGTTTTTGTCCTCCTTCATGCACCTTTTTCTACCAGCATAATTCCTTTAACCTCAGAACATCTTTTGATTTGTGCCTAAATAAGACCTGGGCCAAGTTAAATGATGCAAGGCTCGTACTTTTGTTGTCTTCTGTTGCTTTCTTTAAGACATCACAGAATTTCATTCTTGGAACCTGAGGAAAAGGAAAAAGATTACAGTACCAAGATTATGAAAGATGCTGTAATTCTTCAGCTGATGCCCTTTTTAACTAATAAATTAGTTCCACTGTAGCTTCAATCCTGTTTTGTTGCTGTAAGTATTATTCACGTGTGTCTGCCTTCAGGTCTAAATTAGATGCGGTCCCCGAATACCAAGTGAGTGCGCATTGACATGTAGCCTAAGGTAAGATGATGGTTGCAGATAATTATTTTGGGTGACATACTCTATTGCACGTCCTTTTGAGAAGCACAAGAGCCCTGCAGGTGCTTTCTAGATTATAACTACCCAGTAGTGAAGATCCAAGGAGAAGAGCAGGTAATAAAGGCAGACTTTAGAGAGACATAACATATACCTTCGCTGCAAATTGAATTGATGTGACAATAGGGCTGTTTTACCTTTTGTTTCCCTTTACTCAAAACATATATTTTCTATTTTATGTTTGTAGTCTCTCACAACACTGAGAGACTTAACCAGGTATTTGCAGAAGTAGAACTATCCAGACTGAATCAATTTTTCACCTCAGTCTAAAATCCAGAAAACATTAATTGTGTCATGAATGTTTATATTTTAAAAATAATAAATATTTATGATCACTTAGTGAACTTGTTTGTGAAAAATATACTTTAGCTTGAAAAATGACATATTTATCCAAATTGTCTTGGTGACTAAGCTTTACCTAAACAAATGGTATACTAAGACAGGAAATTCAAAACTGTAGCAGTGGTTATTCAGTTTCCACTTTGCCATCTTTTGAAAAAATAGCTCATGACTTATTAAGCCAATCTTCTTATCTAGTTCTACTACCATAATGGCAGGATGTAACAGGAAAGCAATACTATTTTGTTTTAAAGCATGTAGTAAAGGAGCAACTGGAAAGGTTTCTTGCTTTTGGCAAGTCTGTTAAGACTTGAGTTTTAACATGGGCCAAAAAATTCTAGGCAAGGACAATGGCTACCTTAGAGATACACCAGAAATTGTACTAGTATAACTAAAAATGGGAATGTTTTTGTATTTTAATGAAATATTAAAATTAGTATATATTCCACATATAATAATTAATCATATATTAAAAATTTATTTTAAGTCATATAATGTTAAAAGATTGGATATTGCAATGTTGCATTTGCACACTTCTGGACCAGAAAGGGCAATGCACTTCACAGAATATTCCATTGTAATTCTGCAGACTATCATTCTAAAAGGCTGTACTTAGCAGCATTGCACCATGGAGTAAATAATCTGAGAACTGTAACTTAGTAATATGCAGGCAATTGTCTATACAAGTGAGATTTAGGAAGCAAGGTATTTAAATTCTGGTAAGTCATAAAAACTATATAACATATGGTTTTCAACACTTAGCTGTTGTACTTCCAAGAATATTTATTCTACTGGTGTAATAATCCCCTTCTCTTTCTGAGTTGAGTTTAAGCAAAAACAAAATCCCCCTTGTAAAATGCTGTATAAGGAATTACCATTATCATATAAGTTTAAACAAAAATGTTTAATAAGCAAATAATTGAATCAGTTGAAAAAAATTATCCAGAAACCGATAAAACCTGTGACATGTCATGAATTTTGTTTTACTGTTGGAATGAGTTTTGCATTTGCTAAATTATTTGTTGAATACCTCAACAAGTTATATCAATTCCCTTTGCAAAATAGTTGTCAACTTCTGGGCCAGGTTTTGAGAAAGTTTATTTGATCCACTATTTTTGTACGTTGAACAAAACATAAAGTTATGATAAAGAAAAAAAGACCAAGTGGTCTTCCACAAGCAAACAAAAACCAAAACAAAATGCACAAGGATTGTGCATATGCAGACATAATGAACTAATGCCTTTGATGTCACAGGAACCTAGAGTGAAACTAAGAATATCAACCTAGACTTGTGCTGTCTTTATTAAGTCTTTCCCACTAAATCACATCTTAGTCAATGTCTTCATCATCCAGCCCTCAGGCACAAACAGGCTATTACAGAACTCCTGAAAAATTATTAATTAATCTTCCACAGCTTAGTTCAGAGGTGCTAACTTTTACACACTAGAACTGACTCTTATCCTGTTTCAGTCTGTCTCTATATTCGTGAACCAGTGTAATCCTGTTTCAGCCTATTCTGTGCAGGAATAGGGATCCTGCCTAAATCTACCTCATAGCTTTCCGCCTTTTTGCTGCCTACCCATGCCCTTGCGGTCTTAGTGAAGGCTGTGCAACAGAACACACCAGTGTCAAGTCTCACTGTGAGGACCTTGGATACAACTGCTAATCATGGCTCATAGGGTCTTCTAATAGTAGATAATTTCCATATGTCCATTCTTATTACACATTTTGGTGTCTCCCAATACTTTTCTCTCTCTTATTTTTGCATCATTAAGGTGCTGCAGCCATAGCAGCAGATTATGCTACAGCATTAAAACTCAGTTTTCTTATGCTCTTGAACACAATAGATGTCACTCCATATTCCTGTTTGTTGTGCATTTTTGTAATTGATATTTTCTTATCCTATAGTAACAATGTTGTGAACCATTTCATGTACTATCCACAAAGTTAAAGCACTTTGTATGAAGAAGTGAAGGGAGGGTGATTTTTAAGAATCATCCTCAGCAGGGTAGGGCACCATTCCATAAAATTGATGTATGCCTGTTCCAGAAGCACAAGTTGAATATTTCATTATTTAGAATAAAATAAAATAATGTCCATATTTAAATGGAATGAGTCATTTTGTTAGATTGAGAATACCTAGAATAAGAACAGCTGAGTTCTACTCCCCATACTTTACAAAAGTTTGTATTTCTCTCTCGTTGAACTTGGATCACTCCATCTTGCTATGAAAAGTGAAACTACGATTTAAATCTATTTTTCGTGTTCAGAAAAGTACCAAGTACATATCAAGAAAATAGTTTAGTTATGATGTGAACTTACGGGGGTAAACCTTTCCATTTTATTTGGGGACTCTTCCTGTGAAATTCTTCATATATAGCGAAACCAAAAATTTACAAAGTTCTTTGTAGGAAGATGTTGGAATAAATCTCAAGGAGAGCTGCGCTGGAAAAACACCTCAAATCTGAAAAGATTCAACTGAGAGACTTGTTATTTGGGTTTTGGAATTATGTTCTTACTTGCTATGGGTTTTTTAGTTGCAAGGTTTGTCTCACTCTCTCAGTTTGTTGCAGTTCCCCTGCGGGGCTGTTGCACCACACCCGGCTTAGTTCTGTTACCCTGTCTGTGCTGGGCTGATGACCCCCACACCCTGTCCATTGTATCCCTCGAGCCTTTTTTGTTCCCTTGACTACCCAGCCATTAGGCTGGATTGCTTTGTCTTGGGCCGGGCGATGCCCACCCTCACTCAGGAGCCTTGGGGGTCGGAGGGCTTCCAGGTGCCCCCTCCCCTCTTTGCCCTGAAGTTCCAGGGTAGGAAACCCCCTGGGTGGGACTCCTGCCTGGTGGCTGGGTGGGGGCAGGGCCACGGCTCCAGCCGGCCCTGCCCCTGTCCCAAATCCATTGGTTAGTGGACCCTAGACCCTGCCCCTTCCTCAGTTTTCACCCAATCCAGCCCAGACCTGTGGACTGCCCCCAGGATCTGATAATACCTCGTAGAGTTTTTGAATAAAGGCTCTCTCACACTCTCTTGCATGCAACTGTTTGGAACTCCTTGTCTCTGTGTCCCCTCTCTGCCCCCCTTGGACAAAGGGGAAGGCAGAGACCCCTTTTCCCTTCCCTTCAACGCTGCATAGTTCCTCTTGGCATGAGGTTTGGTACCCTGAGCAGCCTGATGCCAGCTCATACAAATGTTAAATATTTCCTCTATCATACTGCTAAGAATAATGATCTAATTGCTTGCCATCAGCAGATGTTATTGTACAAAAAAATTCCTTCAAGGCTTTAAAGAGGTGTGTATAAAGTCTTCTGCATGGCCAGCTTGTCTACAATCAGGCACAAGGTGGTATTACGGGATTTTCCTACATCCTTCTCTGCTGCTTGACATATCTGTATATCGTACAGGGTCCCACCTGCATGAAATGTTACTTTTTTCATCATTCCTTGAGTTTTGTAACACTCTACACTTTAAATCTTTTTTTCAAGAAGTATTTACTTGTCCATGGGCCTAATACATCCTTAGCAATTTTGTAGTGCTTTTCAAGACATTGAGATGATGTTATCTCAAAGTTCTTAGTACTTAAGCCTTATTATATGCACATCTTCAGATTTGGGGGGTTTGCTTCTTTTTTTAGCAAACGGTATACGGTAGGTTCCTCTGGATTTGAATTTAATGCAGTTTTATTTCTGTTGCAGGTCTATAAGAAGTTGCAAAAATATGTTTCCCTTTGTGGCAGTCAAAATTCTGTACCTTTTCTTAAATTTGCTTTGATTAGTGACTACTGGGATCATTGAAATTTGAGTATCTATTCTTAATGTTAAATTCTGAACAGACATATCATGGAGTGATAAAAATGCTGTCATGATAGGTTCTCTCAAAACATTTGTCTCAGTGTCTTGTGTGGGATGTACGGTATGAAAAGAAAAACTATCTCTAGGATGCTCTGCAATTTTTGGTTTTGTTGTGCTGGGGGTTCTCACGTTTTCTACAGCTTCACTTCTTTGCTTGATCTAGCTTGATTCAATTTCATAGACTTTTCCATGCATTTGGCTTCTTTCACTTCAAATAGAATCTCATCCATACAGAATGTGATATTTTCTTCTTGATCATTTGACAATACTTCACTATTTCACTTGAAGTGATGAAGTTAAGAGTTGCTAATGTCATGTCACCTGGTTTTATATGTGTGACTGCTCCATGTTTTCGCATTCTTTTGTTAAAACATTTCACTTGCTGACCTTATTCCAAAAGGCATATGGAGAAATTCATATCTGCTATGGGGTGGGTGGAAAGGGCAGAGATCAGATGATTTCTCATTAAATCTGACATGCCAATATTTATCTTCCTAATCTGCAGTTTGAAGCATGGGGGTTTTTTTAACATATATTAAGCACTGAGATGGTGATAGAACACAATAATACTGTTTTAGTGTCCTACAGCATCTAGGCAAATACTAGCCCTGCTATTTGTTGTTTGAACTATGATAGCTAAACCCAGGAAATAGCTTTCCCCTCCCAAGACATTACTCAGCTGTTTAGAGGACAAAGTATAGCAAATATTCCTACCAGAATACCAATATAGCATCACAAATTCTTCACCAGATCATAGTCTAAGTTCATTGAAGCAGGTCTTTAGCATTATGAAGTTTTAGGAACACTCTTTCTCTCTTTTTTTTTTTCCTTCTTAGCAGCAAGCTCATCTACCATGCAAGTGTTCTTTTTCTGTTTAGCTTAACTGAGACAAGAAATGCTTGTGAGGGCATATTTGCTAACTCAGATTTGATTTCATGTCTTAAGTCTACTTGCACTTCACACCTAAGGAAAATACAGTAGAGGAAATCTGTTTCTTTCTCAGAAAGCTTCTATCTCAGGTTTCACACGTAATCCTACAATTCTTCCGACAGTAGGCAACTTCATCAGCAAAAGTGTATTAATCATGTATAATGTGAAAACCCCCAAAACTTAATTGTTTATAATATATTAATAATTCAATAATTTTTCATTCAATAACATTTCATATGGGGAAAGTGAAATTCACAGGCAAAGAAGGGGAAAATTGACAAATGAGATTCTCTCATTCTGTATTACTTCTCCCTTCTCTAGAAGAAATTCTCATATTAATGAACTCTGCCATAAACCTACAAAGTTTCAAGAAAAGTAATTTTCTAGGTATTTTAATGACTCAGAACTAAGCACTGTTCATATCCTTGAACGTTACAACCATTTAAGTGACTTCAGTCCCTTCTAGAAAATTAATGGAAACTGAATTAGACTTTTTTTCATGGCAAGACTTTTAAATTTCAAAAGACCAACTGAAAAAGAATTAGGCTGGGTTTTAGTATAAAGCTGGATATTTTTATAACTATTTTAAGTTCCCTAAAGTCCTTCTATACCTTACAGAATACCATGTATTACTTAAAAAATGATAATGTTTCTCTAAGATGACACTGTCTATGTTCAAACTCAGCATGGAATTTCTAATTTGACATATATGTAAGTTCAGAAATATGAGTTCTGAGGCAGGTGATGATGACAGGCAGGTAGCTAAAAGTTGGGAACATACACTAGCTTACCCCAGAAAGAAGTACAATCATGTCCACAATTAAAGGTCGGCAGAGCTTGCTTAAATGTCTGTGTTGCCATGAGTAAGACTCCTTCCTTCCTCTCTTCTGTTATGATCACAGTTATTCCTACGCATTGTCAAAATCTCATTAAAAACAGCATTTCCAATTGACTTGTGGTAATTTGTTGTAGACATCTGTCCCATCTCTCCTACTGTTTGCAGTTAAAAGTCAAATTTTAATTCTCCTGTGCTTTGTTTCATTCTATTCCTAATGTTTTATACAATGATGGAAAAGAGAGGAACTGAACTTAATGAGTTTAAAGTGTGGAACTAACTTTCAGATCCCCAAACAAATAAAGGACGTTTATAATATTTTCTAGTTCTTCTACTACTTTAAGGTTTTTAGATTAACTTCATTAAATCTGTGTCTATTTAATTAGCTTTCAGGTGAGGGGCACAATATTAGACTGAAAACAGCAAGAGTGAAATGAGTAGATAAAAACCAAAGAAATACTAGATAATAGACAAACCTGTAGTTGGCAAAATCTGAAACTGTATCAAGCTGTGATTTACCTTTCAGGTATACACTATGTGATAATTCAAAATCTTAAATTGTAGAGAGACACTCAAAAATACTTCTTTTTAGTGATATGATAAACTTTATCCCTTGATTTGGTACTGTCACAGTTTTTGTTGAATTATAGAATAATCTGTGTTGGGACCTCCTCTAGTCCAACTTCCTGCTCAAAACAGAGCTGACACAAAGCAGTGAACAGTCCACAAGGTTTTTCAGCTTCTTTGCAATCCACTCATGTGACCCACACTTTCCAGTGTCGGCTGAAAGGATCTCTACAGGAGATTGTTAAAGATGAAGAGCACTTAAACCACCTCTTCTCCCATTCACTTAGAAAGATCATTGGGCTGGTCATAGTTTGCCTCAGTAAAAGTACTGACTGCTCCTAGTCATCTTGTCCTTCGTGAGTCTGGACACAGCTTTCAGGATGATTTGCCTGTAACTGTCCAGTCTGTCTTGTCAGGTTTGTCTGTCTTCAACACTGAATCCATCCTGATCACAAAAGTAGATCTGACACATATGTTGGTCAGCAACTGTTTTATTTTCCTGCTCCAGGCTGCACAGATCAGAAGCAGGGACTTCCCTCCAAAAAATTGAGGACATGATTTGCTTTTTTCTTATATTCTCTTTATCCTCCTCAACCTTTTCCAAGTTCTGCCCCTTTACCACCTTATTTCCTCCTAAAAAAATCCATTTCTGTCTACCCCTAGCCTGTTTTTCCTGGTTTTGTTAGCTTTACAAATTTATTTGGTATTTGTAAGAGCTTGTCCCAGAAATATCTCCCTTATTCATGACATCTGTTAAGGTCATACCAGCCTGCTCTTGTTTTTTTTTAAATCTGTAGTGTTTTGCCATGTTCATGTTACTACGTTTCAGTGATGCCAGAAGCTGGGATTAGTCATCTGCATGCAAACCTTAATGTTTCCAATCAAGCGAGGTGACACTGATTATGCCTGTAATTCCCCAGAGCCTATTTCTTGTCTTCCTTGAAGATAGGTATGACATTTGCCTTTTTCCAGATATTCCTGATCATTCCGGTCTTGAAAGGAGATAGAGAGCAGCCTCCCAATAGTATCAGCCAGCTCTCTTACCACCTCTGGATGCATCTTATCAAGTCTCACTTTTATTTTAATACTAAGAATTTATATTTAAGCCAATCACTACAAAAACTCAAAAAAAGAAAAGCAGACACCTCACTAATTATTAACAAAATCAGTAAATACATTTGCACTTTTCCTTTTCCACAATAAGAATATTGCTTTTTTTTTTCCTCTTTTACCCTATATGAGTAACAGAATTGAGAATTTAAGTCTGATTTTAAAAGGTTTGGTTTTGTAAACACACTGCAAATAAATAGATGACAAAAACTTTTGAGGTTACACTGACTCCAGCAGCTGATATGGATAATATCCATAAAGATGGCAGTTCTCCCAGCAGTGGAAGAAAATGCATGAAAGGAATAATTTATTTTGAATTGGAACTCCTTATCTAAAAAATGTATTTTAAAAGGCCCAATTACAATATTGATTTCAACAATTAAGAAAATACTTTAAACAGACACAGCTTTAGAACTTCAGAAATCTAGGGAAATGTTTTGGGTTTGGTTCTTTACTTTTTAAGGCTTTATTTTTTCTTGGAGTTTTGTTTTACTTAATATACTTCATCTGACAAATGGGACATACTGTTGTTATAAAGTTATAGTCACTTATAGCTGATATACCTAATCTGAAAACTACTATTTGGCTTTGTCCAATTTTGAAAAATCCAGTTTGGTGCTAAATGACCTTGCTGCAATTCTAGCAGTTCCAATTGCCAGAGTTTGAAAAGACCTAGATATGTCTTGACTTACAGCAGTGATACTTGACAATTATGCACATAAAACCAGATTTATGTCTTAGTCAAATTATTGAAATTATAAAGTGCATCAAATTATTTTAGTTTGCTTTGGGATATTTTTAATTGCAAAAACTTATTATTTTTACCTTTTTCTAAAAAAACTTAAGGGGCCGTTATTCTGAGAACTAGTATTTTTAAAATTGTATTAGCGAAATCCAAACAGTAAAACTTAATGTGGTTTTCCCCTTTAGTACATGCACACAATAAAATTATGCCCCAACTTTACATTTCAAGCTATTTATGAAGACCCAAAAGAGAAATGGAATGAAACTTAAGGCATCCTGACCTTAGTTAAAGGTAAATTCTAATAAAGTTTTCAAAATAGTATGAAAACTAGGTTTATGGAAAAACTTCCATGCCGCCACTTTTTTGGAAGACGGGCTAATTTTATGGGTAAGAAGGTGGTTGCTGTTCTAGGGGTTTTTTTTTCCCCTCCCTGGGTACATTTTGTTTCTTGCCTGGCCTTTTTTCAAATCTTTTAAAGAAAAGTTAAATGCAAATGATCAAATCACATCAAGATAAAATCAACACTCATACTAGCATTGCAGCAGCTGGAAAAACAGTTGTGAATTTTTACAGCCTGACTTTAGTGGTCTTTATTTTCTGTTAATTGGCACTTACTGCTGCTTTATTTGTTTTCTAGTCTTAAATTTTGGTTGTGATGTATTTAAATCCACAGGCAGACAAGGAAGAAAAGACAGAAAAAAAATTGATTTTTTTAGATGTAAGTAATCAAAGTGGTTATGTTGGTTTTTTCTTTGGTCTAGTGTGCAAAATGAGGTAGCAATATCAATCCACTCTGATGGACCTTGAAAACTATTTTGATTCTGGACAAAATCTTTTTATATAAGAAAAAAAAGAAAAACGATAATTCCTTAAGAAGAATATTGACCAGAACATAGTGGATAATAACAATACCAGCTTTACCTCAAAATACTGTTTTCTTTATTCTATCAACAGTAGAACAGAAATGCATTAATAGAAACAATGCCAGTTTTGGAACAGAATGTTCTAATTACATCACTTTTTCTTCTTTTCCTTTGCTCTTCATCTCAACACCTTCAATTATTTTTTCTTATACTGACATCATCATTTTGTTCATCATCACATAGTCATTCAGTCCAAAAACATACTTTGACCCTCTCAATAAAATTCCTCCTTTTTAGTTTTTATTTACTTCTATTGTACCCCAGTCCAACTTTACTTGGTGTTACACTTTAATTTCAGACTTTTAAGAGATTTCATGCACATGAACCTTTGAAAAGCCATTGGTTCCTTAATACCTTGATTCCATGTCTGGAGAAAACTACGCATTTTCTCTAAGAGATTTCTTTTAATTTGGTGAGAAATTGTCTGTTTTGGCAAAAAGAGTTTTACAGAAATAACATGCAACTTCACAAAAGCATTACAACAGACTACCAGGACTAGCAAGCATTGCTATAGAGCAGGTAACATTTGTTAGACCCAGCAAACACAAAACCTTATGCAACTCAAGTGAGATTCCCATACCATACAGAAAATAGGTGTTTAAGTTACTCACAAGAGGAAGAACAGAGTAAAGGAAGAGAGAGACTAAAAGAAGAAAGAATAAAGAAAGGAAGAGGTAAGAACAATATAGTTACCACTTAGAAGTTATGTGTTGACAGTCTCGAGGAAAGCAGGCCAGGGCAAGATGGAAACCTGGTGCGTGCTTCTGTGGCCAGTCCCCCCAGGCAAGACCTTTGGCTCACTGGCCACTCACTGTCCTCCCAGCCAGAGTGATGGGTGCCACAGCCAATCAGAGGCCCGGGGGGAAAGGGGAGGGGGGTGTGTGGGGGTGTGGGCGGGCCACCAGGCAGCCTCATTAATGGAGAGATTGTCCCATGCCTTCATGCCATGTGGCTGCTGAACTGGTGACCATGCAGAGGAGGGTGGTCCTCTCCCCTAGCACACATGCACACAGACAAAATGGTTTATTCAATGCATCAGTCAGATATAAATATGGTCTCTGACAACTTCTCCCAGAAAATCTACTTTCTCCTTTTTTTATAGCAAGTGCCTGTTTAACCAACAGCTCTTGCTGCCTTGCTACTTGCCTCGTTCCTCAGAGCTGTTCCCTTCAGGGTCTAGTGGGAAGCTTTGGCAATTCCATGCACTTTCATTTCCCACTGAGAGACCAGCATCCTGGTAAGGATGGAGGTTCAGGACTGCATGGTCCTACCAACTACAGCAAAAGCTGTAATACAGATTCCCATGGCATACTTTGATAAGAGACAAAAAAAGAGTCTGGGAGTTCATTATTGACTTTGTTACTTGAAACATGAGAAAATGCTACATTAAATCCAGTTTTCTTGGAGTAGCATTGTCACAAGTGTGATTCTTTTACAAATGAAAAAAAATGTGATTTCTTCAATTGTGTTCAGCCAGCATGACTAAAGTGCATAAGCTACTGGACAGGAATGTTTTATAAAACACCAAACCATGGGAGTTTATCTCATCATGAGTCATATTCTGTTAACCAGAATAGTGCACAGAGCACAGAGTGCAGACAGGTGAAGAATCATAATTTCATGTAATTTCATGTCTTTTCCCTCTGAAATTGTACACTGCCTTGAAAGCAATCCCTGAAAAGGAGACAGGTTTAGGGCCAGGCCTACTGTCTCAGGAACTTATGGATTAACCCCAGGGTCAAGAGCAAGGTGTCAGCTTTAGCTCCTGAAAGGGTTAAGTATTGTCTCAGTCCTGGGCCATGTGTTTCATGAATTCCCATGAAAGGTCAATCCAGGGACAGTAATTCACAGACAATGTAATCTTTTATTTTTAGTGGTTATGTAAAATTACCAGTAGACTTCCAAGCCATCTGTTTTAAATTTTGATGGTATGCAGTATATCTACAGTGAGATATTTTGACAGTGAACTGTATCACCACTGTAAACCATATATTTGTTCCAGTGAAAGTTCATTAGTATTCACAGGGATCCTCTGGCTCTGTGATACTAGCAGAAAATGTCAAATTGTTCTTAGAATTTATAAGAAGGTATAAAACTCATGAGCTGAGACCATGAAAATCCCCCAAAAATGATGGCTACCATATATTGTACTCATTTTGGCATATGATTTCTTTATGTCTGCAAAAAATGAAGGCTAGTTACCTAACCTTTTATCGAGTCAGCATTTTCTGAAATAGAAAGATATGAAAAGTGTTTACTAATGGTTGCTTGGCATCCATCCTAATATATGTAGAATGAGAAGCGCAAGTTAAAAAATACAAGTATGACATTTCAAACCCAGTTTATACACTTCAGTGAAGCATCCTTCAAAGTACATGACATTATTGTCTTAAATCTTGGTAAGAAAAGAATGTCCCACTGTCCTTCAAACACCTAGAAATGTAACTGGGATTATTTTTTTTTTAAATAAAGGAGATAAAGTAATGGGAAAGAGAGAGGGGTGTCAAATCTGTGTAAAAATACAGAAAATAGATACGTCACTAAGGCTCCTTGTACTTCATTTGAACTCAAGCCAAATCTCTGTCTATTACAAAAAGTAATTTTCTAATTCAAAATAGAGAAGAACCAATTATGAAACAAATATGCACTTGTTGCTTAGGTACAAATAGTCACAAGCTGCTCTTGCTTAGTATGCATGCTGCTCATAATGGCCACTTTTATAAACCTTTAAAGTAGACATGAGCAAGCTCAGTTTGGAGAAAGAGTTGAAGTGGGAAGGTAGAAATATGACCTGGAAATATTAAAATATTTTAATTATTGCCAAAAAAAAAGGAGAAAAAATTAAAAATAAGAACAAATCATGAAAAGAAGGTGGTCTGCTTAAAAACACACCTTGGAAAATCATGATCTGAGAAAGCTGCAGGTAACTGAAACAGAATATATAGAAAAATTAGATTAGGTAGGTGTCTTGGGTTGAGCTGGCAAAATGCCAACTGCCCCAAACAGATTCAGAGCCTCTTCCCCCCCACCATCCCCCACCCCACCCCCGCCCGCCAAGAAAAGGGAAGAAAAGAAAAAATCTCTGGACATTCAAACTAGGCTTAAACTTAAACTAATTCTGTATACATTTATACGGAAAAGATAAAATTAAGAGTAAACTACAATATAACACACACTTACACAAGTTAGATATGACAGCAATTTTTTACCTCCCACCGAAAACAGATTTCATCACTCTAGATCCATAAGCACCCCAAAAGACACCCAGCAAGAAACAGAAAGTATAACAACAAAATGTTTCTACTTCCCTGAAACTAAAACAAAATATGATGTAGTGGTGGCAGGAGCAAGGCCCAAGACAGCAGGACAGCTGCAGCATGTCCTGCCTCCACTGCAGACATGATGGAACTGAGTGAACACCTCCTACTCCTGTATTCATATCTCGGGTTTGTGTCTTCTGGTATGAAGCATTTTTTTAGTTGCTTAAGTCAGGTGGTACCTCTCTCTCCTAATCTATGTAGATTCTCTGAGCCTGCTAATTTGAGGCCTAGCTAAAACTACCACAGTAGGATTAGATCAAATTTATAAGTATTTTAAGTATAAAGGACAAAGAGAATTTTAAAGGGTTTCAATGCACTGCTGGGAAGAAATGTAGGATGTTTGTTTTAGTTTCAATATAGATGTATCTGTAAGGGGTTTTTCTTCTGTATTTAGAACTTACCAGATACAGACAGATCACGGAATGATGATGACATGGTATCCATTACAGGATTCATTACAGAGCTACAGAATAAGTTATCTTTAAATCCTTGCAATTAATTTTCATCCCAGAATTTCTAAAGAACTAGCAGAAATGTTTTCCAGGGAGATTCTTGGCTGCTAACTAGGAAAGTTATCTTCGCTAAGTCTTGAACTGGATTGTGAGTTACAGAAGGGTAGAATTTTCACAGGGAGAAACTGTTCAGTTCACATAATTTAAACCAAATCAAGATTGAAGAGACCTATTTATTTATTAACAACACAAAATTAATCAGAACTCATGACCCATACCTATAACAAGACATTATACTTAATTCTAGATACTTGCAAAATTTGAAGAAATCATTCCAAAATTTTTAAATCCCCCTCTGAAATTAATCCCGACAGAGCACATCCCTGCTGTGGGAGATGCATGTCTGAGTTGCCACCCCCTCCATCCTCCAAGGGTGAGTGGTAGTCAGAGGAGGTGATCAAGAGCCCCCAGGGCAGAGGGCCCTGGACAACCCCATGCTGCCATTGGACAAGCTGGAGGCAGCAGCTGGAGCGCCCATGGAGAGGCTGTGCAGTCAGGGCAAGGCAGAGACCCTGGGCCATGGGGCTCCATCTGGCAGGGGCATGCCGCCACCCTACTGCCCTGCTCCCCTCCTCTCCTGCCCGCTACAAATCTCTTTCACCTGAATTTCTATTTAGCTGACTTGCTTGGGTTTATTTCCAAATCTTTTCTGGTTAGTCCTCAGTTACTGTTTAATCTGGTCAATGGTTGTTTTCTTCTTTACCTAGATCAGCTTAGGGCAAATGCCATCTCAGGCAGTTTGGACATCCCACTCAGCCACATCCTTACACTCCTGTCATGTCAGCTGAACCCTGCAAACACACCCATTAGAAAAAGCAAATAACTTAAAATGGTTAAAGGGCCAGGCTGTGTGAAAATAGTCCTGTCACAATTGTTTTAAATTGCAGGAAAATATAGTGAAATTATTAGTGCAGGACCTGAATAATGGAGAATGAGCATGGCGATAATGTTACTAAGGTCAACATGACTTTACAGAAAGTCGAGATTGAGAAATTAAATATGTATTCTTTTTTATAATTTAACACCATGTAGCAAGGTTGAACTGGTGTAACATTATTCTGCAAGGCACTTGATTCATTCCAAGTGGAAATTTGATTAAGAAACTGTCTTATGACATAGTTACGGAACATGCCAAGTGAATTAAAAACTAGTCTCAAAAGACTGGTAAGTGGAAAGTAATCATGCAACAGATGTGTGACCTTTGTGCATTCCATGGTAAAATCAGTTTTTCAATCAGACTTTTACCCAGTTGGAAAAACAGCAAAAATCACTGATAAATTCTGTAGATGCCACAAAGATGCTTGAACTCAGGAATAAGGAAGAAAACAAGACTGATACCAAAATAGAACACAAATACCAAAATAGGAGTCAAAGTGTGACTACTCTAAATATAACATCTAACACATTGATAACCAGCTCTTCAGCATGAGAAAAAAAGGTGTAACAAGATCTGAAGGCTGGTATCTTAAGTGAGAAAAAAACAAACCTGAAAAAAGTTTCAATTAAAATTTCCAAAGTAAGCATTGGATGTTATTATAAAGGATGGGTCCTATTTCAGCCCAGACTTAATTCCAGGAAGTTCTGTGGTGTATTATACCAAACGAAGTTGGAATTTTTGTCTGGACCAACTTTGGAAACCTCTAAAGACAGAGATTCTACAATCTCTTTGGATAAATTAAAAAAAAAAAAAAGGTTTTAATTTTCTTAAGGTTCCTAATGATTTATGTCTGATATTAATAAAAAGTGTATAGAAATTACACAAATAGTCTTGTTGTACCAACACCTTTGGGAATTAGATGAGCAATATCCACCTAAAAATAAGCATAGCTTTATTTCTCCAACAGAAATAAGTAGTTTTTGTCAGTGGCATTTAAAATTCAATAAATGAAGGAGGGATTTGGATGTAGAAAACTGATCTTTCTAATCGCAGAATGTCTCTTTTAGATGCATTTGTTACAACTTCTTTACACTTAGGTAGATATTAACAAACCTGGTAATAATCTGTAAGAAAAACAAACAAAAAACACAGTGATAAACTATTGTTTCATCTTTCTGTGCTACAGAAGCAAAAGATTTCCCCATCAGGCCCATAACTTCTTTTTTATTGCAACCTACTTTCTCATTCCAGACAAGCAGCGATATATTTGCACCCAACTTTCTGACTCTTGCAGACATAACATTGTTTGTCCTTAAGAAAGAAAGGCAGACAACATAATAATGTCATTAGCTTAATACCATCTTAATGTCTTAACTGTTTTTTTCTTAGCATGAAATTAACCCCAGTGCAAAGGGCTACAATCAAATTTGTTTAGAGAAAGTGCACTGTTCTTGTTAGAATCACTGCTTCTTGAAACTTCCATTAGTGATTTCATTCTTCTCCCACAGCAGTTATGTTCTACTTTAACTTGCTGCATCACGTCAAACAATAATTGTGCATCCACTGCATTCTCAAATGTTTTCTCTTCACAGAACTCTTGCAAAAGTTAGCAGAGAACATGTTAACTCTTCTCAAATTCCTTGCTCAAATGATTAATCCCTGATGGTTCTTTATTTTGTGTCTGGGCTGATACCAGTTCAGAAAAGATTAGGGTTTTACTGCCCTCATATTTCAGATCCTTATTTTAGTAGTTGCAGCCAGGATTCTTTCTCTTTCTCTTATATCAGAGTTTAGCAATTACAGTCCTCTCAAATTACCCTGAAATACTTTTTCCACTCATGGGCATTCTGTAATTTCTCTTCCGAAGTAGCTCATCTTGCCAGATGAGAGCTTAGCCACACAGAGGTCTTAAAATAATTTGAAAAGTTTCATCACTATACTTACTACAGTTACTTATTTAGACCAATACATGTTTATAAATACACGTTTTCCATATATTTATATGTGGAAAATGAGATGCTTTTGTATGCATCTGAGTAAAAGGTATTTTTAATATAAATTTCACAGTGTAATATTTGTAAATATATCATTTTTACTTTTTTCACACAATTCTAGTCAGGCTGTAGCTGCAGAGGGGATTTATTTTACAATGCAGGCACATCTCTACCAATATCTTATGGCAAAAAAACCTCAGTAGATTTTTAATTTGCATAACATTACACATATTTGCATAAAATATTGCCCAGTGGTACTAAGAGCATCAGTTTCTCCCTAAGCCCCAATTAATTAATCTGTGTCCCTCCAGACTTACAGCAATTTATTATGCATTCTTAGTATAGAAACAGCAATTAATTATAGGCTTCCTAGCCCCACATCAATCATTTTGTACCCTCCAGATGGCTTTCCACCTCTCTCAGCCCCACATCTGGCTAGAAACACACCCTCTTCTTTTTCCATAGCTGAAGAGGCTTTCTGCAATTTTGCCAGTCAGCATAAAGCTCTAGGAGCTCCCCATTCTTGTTATTGCCCATCAAGTTTTAGAGATGGTAAGGTAAAACCTCAGCAGACATACTGCTGTATATCTGAGGACTAGGAGAGGAGTGCAACTTATTTTTGTCCCCTTTCCTTTATCCCCATCTCTTTTTGTGAACTGAATAGAAATGTTTGCCTGTTGCTGCAGTCACACTTGGGATCAAGAGCTGCAGTTAGCCCAAAATGATCCAAATATTCAAACCACTATCCAGACTCCAGTTAAGTATAGTAGAGAATGAAAATGTGCAAAAGGGGGCAAAATGGCATATGTAAAATGCATACTATAAATGGTGTTGAAACTACACACGTTGCACTTGGGGCAAAAAAAGTAGTTCGTGTCTCATGTTTATCAGAGTGTTCTTGGACTAGATTACAAATTTTAGCTAGCAACTTTATTCAGGAAGGTTTGCAGGAAAGGTGAGGCTTTCCAAAGATTTTCCTTTTTCCTTTGTTTTCAGTAAAAAGGTGAAGCTCATGGTTGCAGTAAAGGAGCAGGAGGGAACTGAAACTGCCTTCTTTCCCAGGGCATCCCTTGGCTGAGTAAGGTCAACACTCCAAGGAGCAGCACACTCATCTGACTGAAATATTTGAAGTTTTTCCTCTGTCCTTCCTTTTTACTGTAGCTTCTAAAACAACTTTCAATCCCTCCCTATCGCATCTGTTACTTGTATGGCATTTCTAGGGCCCTTTAGGTGCACTGTACATCATCCTTCAGTTCTGTTCATTAAATTCAAAATGTGTGTGTCATAAAGTAGCTATGGATTTTAAGTTTGCAAAGGGAGTATACCCACTCTTTCCCTGAAACACTTTTTGTATGTTGAATATTTATGCCCATTTGTGTTTCCTCTGACGTTAGAAGGATTGGCCTGCCAAGGGTCCCCTTGTGACTATAAACTCAAGCTTTGGAAAAAGTAGCTTAGATAAGTTTTTTATTAACTGCTAACTATCACTGTTCTATTGTCCTTATGCCCCCAGGGCTGAATCAGCGCCTTCAAACAATTCCTTTGTCTCACCTTAGAGATGCATATTCCTTCCCTGGATCCTGAAGAAGCAGAGCAGGAACAGGGCAGTGTTTGGCCATGACTTTTGCAACCAGGTCAGGCCATGGAATTATTTTTAAAGATCTATGAAAGTATCTGTTAAAAATTATAGACAAAACAATTTGATGGGAATGAGGGAGAATAGACATTTTTCTGCTTTAGCTTGATACTCTGCCTCTTTTTTATCTTTCTGCTCCTTATAAACTGTCATAAAAACAGAGACCTGAATTGTATATATGAAAACCCAGGTGTTCAGCTACATTAATACTGTGCAGTTCAGGAAATGATTTTGCTAAATCTGCACCCTTCCCAGGAAATTTATTGCTTGTTTTCATTTTAAGAAATAATAATAATAATAATATCTTTATTAAGAATCTGTTTCCCCTTTTCTTCTCTGTGTAGTCCACTCCAGCATCAGCGGTGGTCTTTCCTTCAAGAGGAAGGTACAACTTGAGTCATAACTACCCTTGCATATCAACCATAGAAGCAGATCTTTTATTTTGACAATATGAACAGGTCTTTCTCTTTCCTTAGGTTCCTGTCCAGGAAACTTATTTCACTTAAATATTGGAGATTTCTGGAGAGTACATCTTTCCTCATAAACAGTATTTAAAATCTGTCTTCTTCAGCATGTGGTTTCTGGATCACATCCTGTCTATGAGGCTGAAATAAATTACTATTTTCCATAGTATAGGAGTATTTCTAGGTGAAGAGGCCTATTATTTGTAATGTAAGTTGGGAGCAAATGAAGCCTTTGTGTCTTCTGGGGACTGTCCTGAGACTACTGCTTTGTGTGGGAAATCAGACATGGCTTCCAAGGAAAGCAGTAAGTTACAATGTGGGGAACTGCTAGAATATACCTGGAAAATGGTCCTTTCCCTCCTGTGGTGGCATCTTGGAGGGGCTGGACTGAAGTCAGGAGGAGCAGATTCTTAGAAGTCCTGGGAGGTGAGGAAATGGTGAGAGGTGTCTGGGTAGAGCAAGGTGGTGAGGTGTGTGAGTTGGGGTTGGATGAGCAGCCATGCTCAGGGAACAGTGGATCAAAGAGAATGGTGAAATTGTGAAGCTGAGTACTGAGAAAAAGATGTGAATGCAACTGGGGCAAATGTACAGGGATCTCAAACCTTGGTTTCTTTCTGGAGTGGGAAATGGAATAAAGCAAGGCTTTCCTCAAGGAAGCTGGGGGATTGCATAGAACATTGGGAAGCAGCTGCAGGAGGAAACAGAGGATGTTGCTAGAAATAGGGCATGAAGTAGCAAATACTTGATCTGTGATGAAAATGAGTAGGATATAATTTCAAAATGGTGTGCTTTAAGAAAGATAACTGAACATCTGGCAGACATTAACTACATCTCCATAGTGTTGTTATCTGCCCTTCCTTGCTGAGTTTCAGGCAGTTGTGGGGGTACAAGAGACACAAAGCTGAATGATGATAAGTAACACTGAAAACTTTTAAGCCTTGCTCTCAAAGAGATATGAAGGATTCATGAGGTTGTTATGACTCACTCAAACACATTTTGTCATATTAAAACTCAATAACTTCTTCCACAAACTTTCTGCTTTCACAGTTGAACAAGTTTTCCTTCTTTATTCATTATAAAATGATATTGCTGAAGGAGAGTATTACCAAAAGTATATGGAAAATATCTATTGTTACTGCACTCAATATTGTTTTCAAATTCCACTAAATAATCTTTCTTCTCTGTTCAGGGTATTATGAAAGATCAGGAAGTGAGTGAAGATGAACTTTTTAACAGGAAAGAGAAGGTTGATATGGCCAAAAAGGAAAACTTTTAAACATTCATCACTTTGATATTTCATTCTCCACTGAACACAACTGCCTTTAGATGATAGGGACAGTTGGCAGATTTGCTATTATACTGATCTTCTGCTGCTTTGAGAGTTACTGTTCCTTTTGGAAACCAAAATACGCAAGTATCCAAAAAGCACTTATTTCCCACTGTGCTTGGAAGTGTGCTCTACCCTGTCAAATTAGATTTAAAATTGTCCACGGCGATGCACACCTCTGTGTCCTGCAGGTATGATTACATGTGGCACCTATGAATGAAATCATGCAAAAATAACCGTTCTAGCTGGTTCAGAGTTCATGAAGAGCACATCACAGTGGGGGTATGATCTCTGTCCAAGCTCCTTAGGAAATTTTGTCTTCGTCAGGACCTTTGAACCATTTCATCTTTTTGAAGTAATTGATTCCTTCTAAGAATCTTACAGCTCACTGAAGCAACAGGATGATTGACTGAAGTGTATATATTTAGCAGGTGGGATTTTCAAAGATTATCTGAAGAGACTAGTTGGACAGTGATCTGTGTAGCAGGGATTCTCCCACAAAATAGAATTCAAATATTGCATCGTGGTCAGAGTGTCTCACAGAATTACAGGGTATGTTGTGACATCGTTTAGACCAACTTCCTAATCAAGCATGCCTTCAAAATAAAAATTAAAAGAAAAAAAAAAAAGATTGGGCAATGCACATTACTAAAAATAGATAGATAGATAGACAGACAGACAGACAGACAGACAAGGGAAGGCCATCTACTTAGACTGTATTATTTGACTGTCTTCACAGTATATTACCATGGTGTTCAGGCCAAGTGCCCTAACCTGTTCATATTTTATTTTGGTTTGTCTTTTTATGACAGATTTTAGTTATTTGCTTTACTTGCTAGGTTTAGTTCAGATTATTACCTCAGTGATGTTTTCTCTTGTCAAGATTGTTGTTGCATTAGTTTCCCCACCCGCTTAAAACTCAAAGCATTGTCAAGATGGAAAATTTGACAGCATAGGTGCACAAAGTCCAAACATGTGGGAACATTCAGATTTGCATACACCCTGCAAGGAACATTCTGCCTGAATGGCACAAGTACTGAATTACTTGGGTTTATTGTAGAAAAATCTGTGAAACACAAGTAATTATGGGCTGATACATCCCACACACTTCAGAATCAGTACACATGCTTTGTCCTAGGATTAAGTATGATGCACCTGAACTTGAAGATATCTGACAGAATATAAGTCTGGGTCTCATGTAACTTTAATTTATTGTAAGGATTTCACATTCCGTAAGCATTGAATTGGACAGATTGGTAAATCTCCTTTTTTTTTTTTTTAAATTTTTTAATTTTACTGTAAGTACTAAGTAAAGAAAGTACTTCTGTATCATGTCCTGGATTTTTTTATTCTTCAGCCTAGCATAAATTTTTCTTTCTTTCTTTCTTTCTTTCTTTCTTTCTTTCTTTCTTTCTTTCTTTCTTTCTTTCTTTCTTTCTTTCTT
>JAWWEV010000083.1:124305563-124341744 GCA_035583235.1 Hafferia zeledoni
CTTTCTGTCTTTCTTTCTTTCTTTCTTTCTTTCTTTCTTTCTTTCTTTCTTTCTTTCTTTCTTTCTTTCTTTCTTTCCTTTTGTGGCAGGTCCAGCAATTATGGTTTATTGTTGATATTTATTATTTACATGCAATTATGTTTAAGAATCTGCTGCAAAAATATGTAATTGCTTCTTTAATGCAGAAGATGTATTTTAGGAATAATGGGTGGGATTTATTGCATTATTATCAGCAAACAAGGTGGGGTTTTTTTCTGAACCATGCAAAAAATGTCTTGGGCATGTTGCAAACTGATATTTCTGATGTTTGAAATTTTTCAGTAACCCATTTAAGAGTGTTGCTTGAGATTTAGAAAATCCTGTCAATTATGTCTCTACACCATAATACAGGTATTGCAGTCACTTTGACTATTCTTGTAAAGGTGGCAAATAATGTAAAAAATAAAATATATTTTCTGGATATTTTGAGCTTCTTGACCTCTGCTGCTCAGTAAAGAATAGTTCAAAGTTTCTACCAAAGTTGATCAACTTCAGTTCTCATTTGAAATACCAACTACAGGAATCAAATCAAAGAGGTCTGTACCATTATTTGACTGGTAAATCATTTCTACTAAAACCCCGCAAAATCTGGTACATCTACAGCTGATGATTGCTAATATTTCTTTTCTCCATTTTCATACTTTTGGTTTCTTTAAAATAGAAGTCATCTCTGAGTTACAAAACTAATTCTCATGATGATTCACGTTCTTTTCATGTCCACAGAATGTGTTTTAGCATTAACAAGTCATTTTCCTTAGCCAAAACACATTTGATTTCAGGCATCACTTTATTGTACAAATGAAAAAATAAATGTTTGAAAACCACAGGAACTGTAATCTCTTTTGCACACCTTTGTGGCTTTTCTGCTTTGGAATAATTATATGATCTACCTCTTCATACCAGCAATAAGGACATCCACACATAAAAGTTCCTTGAAACTTCCCTGAACAATGCCCAACCTCTGTGCACGTCATTGTCCCTGCTCATAAGTGAAAAGGTATCACCATCATGTTGAGGCATCTTGCACAATGCTTTTGTAGTTTAATAGAGACATTTAAATTTTGAGAGATATTCTGATGTGATTACACCAAAATAAGGAGGAGTTAAAATGTATATTTGCCAAAGTTATTCTTGGTGAAACATCTTAATGCACCTGTACTGCCAACAGTGTCATTTGATTCCACTCAATTCAGATCTTTATTTAGATACAAGCAGCTTTAGATATTTTTTTAATTTTTCATGACCTTTATATCTCATTTGATCAGAAAATTAGCTAATGATCTTTCTTCTGTATTAAAAGCTACAACTCTTCAGGGGTCCTAATTAAAGGTGCTAAAGTGCTGTTTCCTGGGAAGCAGGAAGAAGGGTTGCCAATCAAGGTACTTACTGGCTGTTTCCACTATAGCAGCTGATTTGGAAATTGCCAGATATTTTGGTGGACAACATGCTTGCATGTTTTTAGCATAGAATAGGGTGAACTTTACAAGTAAAATTGTGTTTCTCTTTTTAAACATGGATTTACAGAATAAGGAGGGGAAAAAAACCAAACCATTTTTTATATTACTCTGTGTTTACAGAGAAGTGGTTTTTACCTGTACAAGAACCACACTTGAAAAAAAAAAAAAAAGTGTAGAAGGTATAAACTCAGTATGCTTTATACCAAAATCTGTAGTTCTAATATCACACTGGTGTTAGTTTATACCTCTACACAGTCATCGACCCAAGAAGACACTGCAGAAAGCTTCCTGACAAGTTACAACAGGAAGTGTTTGGGGGGGTTTTAGTGGCATTATTTTCAATTGTAAAACACTCATTTCTGCAGAGTTGTAACAACTGTAATGAAAATATTTTTTTCAATATTGAAAAGGAATGTCATTTCTTTCAGTCAATAGGAAAAGAAAAAAAGAAACAAAATAACAACAAAAAAACCCCCAGAACTTCAAATGCAACAGAAAAATAGACAAAAAAACTTATTTGGTTTTCTTTTCTACCATAACATTTCAATATAAAGAGAAAAGAAAATTTACCAAAACATGGTGGTCATGAAATTGGTTGTGCTAAAATTCCTTCTTGTAAAATTTCTGTTCTGTGTTTCTTAAGATTTCTTTTGTTTAGATATGAAGATAACTGAATAACATAGATATACAGTGTAGAAGTATTAATATGTGCATTGTCTGTATGTTTATATATTATTTTCACAATTCAATTACTTCAAGTTCCATTACTTAGGTTGTAAACTTGGGTGATTAGAGATAAAATTCATGAAATATAAAATTATGACTGGAAATAAGAAAAATCATTCAGCCAGATCCTAGTAGTACATAGAATATCAATTTATATAATGTTTTAAGTGGTGTTTGCAATTTATTTTAAGATTAAATGCTAGATTGGTAAAAAATTAATACAGACAGGGCTTCAACAGCTATGGAAGTTAATTAAAAGCTTCACATGTACCTTCTTTTTAACTGAATATTTTGAAAAAAAATGTGTTGCTACATCTTCAATTATATGTTGTTCCCACCTCCTCTTGCACCCAAGAAATGGGGAGAAATACAGGCTAATGGTGCATTAAGTAAGCATTATCAATGGAACAGTTTCCTTGAATGTTATTATACCTTGTTGACTATTGAGTTGTCTTTGAAAAAGTGTTTCCCTGGCTGCTCCTCTTAGAATTTGCTTACCATTCCCTAGCACAAGTGCTTCCACTTACATGCATATTTAAGTAAGAATTTTGCTGATATCTTTATGCCAAAAAAAAAAAAAAAATTATAACAGAGTCTAAAAAATTAGGGATTAGATACTAGGTAAGATTTTAAGATAATGGAATTTTAATTGCAAAACTACTGAGCAACCCTTGCAAATTAAATTACATAACATACAACTGTAATTTGAATTAATTTATCATGATTAATGCTACAGAGAAAACCACATGAATTAATGATGACTGACCACCTACTCTTGAATGTTTCCAAACTAAGGTAATATCATTGTGCCTATTAACTTATTCTGAATTACACTGTGACGTCTAAAGTAGAGTAGGCTCATTAACAAATGACTGAAAGCCAAATACATAAGATATTAGATGTCTGGCCAATTGAGTGGCAAATCAATTTATTGAGAAAGGTCACTTTGCAAACTCAGTTACTGTTTTCAGGCATCATCAACAGTATATGCATCATAGGTGTCCTGATAAACTGATGCATTAAATAGTTTACATGCAGGAGACTCCTTTATTAGAGCTGGAAGAACGCTTTCCTTTCCTGATGAGAGAAGCGTCTTCTTCTCAGCTCATTTCACTGCTCCTGATGTGGCCAGGAAACTTCTTGATTCTACCATCACTGAGTCTGCTTGAAGATCTTGTAACAGTGCTGAGTTCTCTGCATGATAGCCCACAGATGTACAAGACAGTATGTCTTAGCACTGAGAAGTAAAATCTTCACCTCTTACCTATGGGTCAGAATTAAGAAACTCTTTAATCAGTGAACTTCTAGGTTTATTTCCAAATGCCAAACTGTTTCTTCTTAACTCTCATAGCACACCCCATCTTGACTATTAGATTATACTGATAATTGTTTCCTAACAGCTATTAACAAAACAAAAAATCTGAAGAGAGCGATAACTATATTAAGGATGTCATAAGATGGGAAAGCATCATAAGAGGTTGTCTAGTTCAGTGCAAAAAGACACTGGCAGATCCTAGTTCAAATCTCTGCTTCTGCTGGGTCATAGAACAGGCTCTTAAGTTTTGAGCCTTAATCAGTATAAAAGAGGTTCAGAGAAAACTTTAGACTAGTCCTTGAACTTTTCAGCATTACAGATGCACTTTTTCTGAGAGTGTGTGACTAAAATCTCCCTTAAAAATATTTTCAACCAAATATGTATTTGGATTAATGGAAACTTCATACAAGAGTATTTATCTTACTAGAGTGCCGCAGACACTTGAGTCACTTCTTTTCATACTTACAGGAGTTGCCCTCATTTACTTAATAAATCTTAAAAACAAGCTCTCCAGATATTTTTGTTATTAAGAATTTTTCCAGACATTGTTAAACAAGAGGACTTATGCCAATTAGAACTAGATTAATACCATACCAATTAGAAATAGATTAATATCTTGTCTTCAATATTTTCTGAGTTCTGTTGACCCTGAGTAGCCAGAAAAAGAAAAGGCAAAAACTGATTTCTAGTAACAGTCATTGCAAGTTAATCATTACATCTTATGGAAGCATAATCCAACATATTTATTTTCACCATATAATTTTCTTCTTTTTGCTTTCCTCTTCCTAACCTGTAAATGTTTGCTACTGCCTCTTTTTCTGCATATCAACTCTGACCAATTTACAGTAAATTTTCAGGTTTGGAATGTTTAAAAAATCTATGGAAACTACTGGCAAGTACAGGGTACTTCCTGCTCAATTTACATTGAAACACATGTAAATAACTATATAAGATATGGAATATTTCTGAAAAGAAAGGAAAACCTGAATTTCTTTCTGAAAGAACCCATCATCCTTTATCACAGTGGCAGCTTTTCTGTGCTGTTCCAGGCAGTAGCATCAGTCTATAATTAGTTACTTCCTTGCAGCTGCAGCAATGGATGTATGTGCACTTTCAGCACGCAGATGTAGGGAGATGGCTCAGTCAGTGCTATGCTTTCCCTTTTGGCACTAGGCTCTTCAGCAGAAGGAAGGGTCACGTAGGTAAATAACAGAGAGGGCTGTCTTCCATGATAGATACAGACTTGGACATCTGCTCCTTCCCATTAATCAGTCATGGGGGCTTATAGGCAATTTTGTGACAGGCCAGTGCAAGTAGATGACTAAGGAAGGTGAAAGTGAGTTCTGCAGCCTGAAATACGCTGACTCTGTCTCAGCCAGAGAGAGAGATGCACCAAAATCTTTGAGAGATTTAAATATAAATAAAATACAGGAATATCTTCAAATATTAACAGTTTCAATGTTGTTCAGAACTTCTAACAGCTCTGTTTGGAGATGAGGCTGTTCCTTGAGGCAAACAAGAGTATTGTCTAGGATGCAGAGCTTTGAAACTCTTCCCATCAGTTTATAATGTGTATTTGTCAGTCTGATCTGGTTGACTTTCCTTACTTTCCAAAGTTTCTCATAGTTATTTTCTTGTAGTGCATTGTGGCATGTTTATGTGGTGTAATTGAAAGAGAAGTACAGTAAAGCCCTCAGATACCAAAGTTGTGATGGCTATGAGTTTCTCTCCTTTATGGAATTTTTCATAGACATATTTGTACACATAAAGAGCTACATGCATTTATAGCATCTTCAGGTGGAATCTGATCACATGAAGTGATTTCCAGGGAAAGGATACTAATTTTTTTTCCAGTGCCATAAAATGTATAATAAAATTATATCTCCATGAGAGGTGTGTGATTTACTGCTCTTTACTCCCTGTTAGATGTAGGCGTGGTGGTATTTGGTTTGAAGTTTTCTGGTTTGTTGTCATGATAGCATATGCTGGGGTTTGTGATAGACTGGTTTCTCATGGCATTCCGACGAAGCCTACCAAATTTAATGTCCTGAGTCATTTGTGAGGGTTCTCCCATTTACAGTCACATTCCCATCAGGGGTAGTTTGAATGTTGTTTCTTAAATAGGCTGCTGTCAGAACACAGTATCAAGTGCTACTTCTGTATTACTAATGCTGTTATTTTTGAGGAAGAACATAGATGGAAATGGTCTTTGACTAAAGGGCTTGAGACCTACAGATAGTTAGGGTATGCATCATGCAACTGTTTGCTCAACTTTGTTTAAGGGAAAAAAAATTCCATACAGCTTGTTTAAGAAGCCAAGAATTTATTGTTAGTATAACTGAACTGAAATGTCAACAGTTTAATCATAGAATGTTTTTTGTTTGTTTGTTTTCATTTTTGCACCTTTGCTGTTTCTTTGGTGGTTTGCAACTCTGTTACATACTGTTTCACTGTTCTCTTTGTTCCCCCTGAAATCTGACTTGGGCAGCTTCAGGCCTACATTTCTTTATCTGGCCATTGTGAACCTGTGCCTCATCTTTTAAAATACCATGCCTACAGTCCTCTGCATAGCTTTCTAAGCCTCCACTTCTCCAAGCCTCTGCTATCATATGCAGCCTACATTAACCAATGCTGCTTCATTTCATTAGTCCAAGGTATCTCCTTTGACACACAGTAACTATTTCATACTTATAATTGCATAAAATGTAGTTGTGCCATATAAAATTAACCAAAGGAAAAAAATAAATACCCACGTGTCAGGAATAAAAACTGATGTTAGAGCTAGGCCAGATGTAAACAAGGTGTAGGCAGTTTGAGACAACTCCAGAGAATAAGCCTGACAGCCCCGGTTCTGAGGCCTTTTAAACTCAGTACCTTCAACTTTAAGTTTTTATTACATACCATCTAGAATTTGGGAATATACAGAAATATTACCTTTTTCTTTTGCTTTTTTTTTTTTTTTCTGTTGAGGACGTTGTAACTTATCCTCTAATATATTTGTGTCTAGAGTTTGAATCCTACCAGATAAAGACTGGAATTGAAGGTTCTAGGGATGGGATTTCATTCACTCTTTTATAAAATTTGCATTTGGAATGGAGGGAGGGACCTGTCCATGCCTGAAACAAAACTCTTTCAGAGCCTGGCTCTGCACAAACCACAACATAAATATGTGCATGGACAACACAGAAGTGCTACTTAAGGTAAGTAATCGTTTTGTAGGCTGGTGCTCTAAAGGAGTCTACCAAGAATTTAATCACATACTCACTTTTCATCATAATCTCCCTGTTGGCAGAGGCAGGAATTTGCCCAAAATAACCTTAGACATGCAAGCTGTATTCTTTTTGCCCAGTGAAACAAGTTGGGGTTGGTATATTGCTGCTGGATAAGTGTTAAAATGAATCTATGCCAAGTACAGAAAGCTTCTCACGGGCCCAAGTAATAGTATGGCCTATTAATACTTGTAAAGTCGCAGTCATAAAACCTATGTATTTTTTTAATCTTTAATATAATACTTAAGGAAATGCCAATTGCTATAGTTTTGCTAACTGCATTTGCAAGGAGGTCTTATTTTGGTAGTCAGGAGGAAAAATATTTCCTAGATTTCAAAAAGTTTTTCCATAACATGCTACTGTACCCCACTGCCTTTTATCCCTGGCTCAGAATCTAGAAGACTTTAGACTTTAAAGAAGAGATTTCTTTTTTTTTTTTTTTTTAATTTGAAGTTACATCTATATTAAGAAGCAATTTGGAAAAACGGAAATGGACCAGTAATCAAAGCAGTGGACACCACAATTCTTGCATTTTCCATCTATAACATTTGAGTATTTGCTTCAGCCAAAGTTTAGTTTGCCATTGACAACACAAGATTGAAGCTGTCTGAAGTACCCTTCTTTGGTTCAGTGTCTGTCCTCATTAGGTATAGGAAAACATTTGGTGCATGCTTGGAGTAGAGTTCCCATTTTAGCTTTCTCCTAAAGAAACATGGATATCATGAACAAAAAAGTAGTCTGTGGGCTGAGCCAGCACATGGTAAGTGGGGACAATCAGGGGGGTTTCACTCTGAAACATATCACTGTATCGAACGTAGCTGCGGCCAGAAATGGTCTGTGCTGTAAAAGATAAGAAAGCCTAAATATTAAAGAAGAAACACAAGTTTTGTTTTTTGTTTGGTTTTTTTTTGTTGTTGTTGTTGTTTTGTTTGGTTGTTTTCGGTTTTGTTTTGTTTTTTTTTTTGAGAAGGGCATGAGGAAGAGGAAGGCTGATGCTATTTGAAGCTCCCCAGGCAGCATCCTGTACTGACAGCGAGCACTTTAGCTACCTCAACATTCAGTTCAAGAAAACTTCACCTTGCTGCAAGCTTACTGCTTCCTAACAGTTCATTTGTCAGAAAAAGCTCATGCTCAGCTTATTAGCAGCCCATTTTTACGGTCATTATCCATGCTTCTACAACATCTGGCTAAGTGTTGTACTCCAGATTGTGGCTGTTCTGGGAAGTAGTTTTAGCGACTTTAAAGGTTGTTGTCTAAGTCACGCTTATAATCCTCCCTCTGTCTCTTATCCGTGGAGTGATTCTGGGGAAAAGGCTGTCTGACTCCTACCTTCTGCATGCCCTGAACTACTCTGAGTAAGGACCATCATTTTATTTGTTCCTGTGGTAAATGGGTTCCTAGCTAAATGGGTAGTTGACCTCAGAAGAAAATTAATTTTTGTGCTAATTATTTAGCAATATAGTTGTCCTTTTCTGAACTATTGTCTCTGCATAAGTGGTTTTGTAGTGTCTTAGATGATCTTGTAATGAACTGGAAAGGTTTTATTCATCAGTGTGTGTTCTTCATGTATGCCATGGCTAGCAAATAATTTTCTCACATAGAAAGTCTTGTGCAGAATTAGGACCATGCCCAAAGTTTAATTTCAAGAAAAAACCTTTTCCAGAACTCCTGGATATCAGTTCCATTTCACTGATTTATGTTTATATTTTTAATGCAAAAGAGATAAAATCATCCTTTTAATTTTGAACAATTTTTTTTCTTCCCAGAAAAAGATTATCTGCGTTTCTGAAATTCTGTGAATATGTAACCTTTCTAGTTTTCTATAATTTAACCTGGATTTTGTTGTCATTTAAAGTGTTTTCTGGTCTTTTCTAACAAAGCAGATAGAGTACTCAGTTATGCTGGTAGCAAAATATGCATCTGCTTGTTAGGGTTTCCAAACTGCTCAGTGATGCTTTGTCATTTCTCACCAAGCCATTCTTGGAAATGGTATTCCTCCAAATGACAGTACAGCAGCAAAAATGTGATTGAAGTCACTCAACTCACTGAACATATCCGAGTCTACCAGCAAGATGCATCTGACTAGTCCAAACACTAAACAACTGCCAATTGAGACACTGATTGGCACAGCTAGCAGCAATTTCTAACCAACGTGCGTTCTGACAGCCACAAACTAGCTTTCCTCTCGATTCTATTGCCTTCCTTGTCGTCTTGCTTACTGAACTTTGGGCTGTACATAACAGCTGACAGGTGTTTTCCCAGGGGTGATACGAATGCCCTGGCTCAGTCATTATCAGACAGTTTTCAGGCTGTCCCATTCCAAGGGAGTGATAGATAGGCTGTAAGACAAGCAGGCAAACAGTTTCACTTGGCACAATTGCAAGCTTTCTGGAGGGAAAGAACAGTCCATCTCACACTTCAGTCTGCCTGACACTACCAAGCTATTTGCAAAGTATGCTCAGAGAGTTCAAACAAGGAATTGGGCTGACTGATAAAAGCTGAGCAGAAAAGGGTAAATGTCAGGCTCTTTGTGGCAACTCTGTAAGATGCTGGCAGATGAAGTGAAGTCTGGAATGCAGAATGACAAGAGAGTGATGGATAGCAGAAAGTAGGATGGTGGTAGGGTTACAAATGATTATCTTTTAAAGTTTTTATACTAACTTGAATAGTTCTGGTTTGAAATCAGCCATTAAAATAATTGCTATTATTAACATTGTTGAATTTTATTAAAAATATTAAGAACTTTTGAAATTGTTACAGAATAGGATCTATAGAGTTGGTTCTCTCTACTGAAGTTTTTCCGCCTTTTTAAACCAAGGAAAAGTATTTCAACAACAGTTCCATGTTAGAAGAAAACTGAGTGCATGAGTGGGCCACATTTTATAGTAACATACAGGAAAATGTAGAGGGGATGTGATATATTCACAATTCTCAAGGCACAATCTCCCACAGTATATTTATATATATCCAAATTGGTGATATCTGACTAAATAAAGCATAAAGTGGGTGGAAAATTGCCTAAACTGCCAGGCTCAAAGGATTTTGAACAGTGGTACAAAGTCCAACTGGTGCTTGGTTACTAGTGATGTATCTCAGAAATCAGAAATATTCAGGCTTTTATTTTTACCCAGATGGTGGAGTGGAGTGTCTTCTCAGCAAGCTTGCAGGTGACACTAAACATCTTATCTGAGATGGTTGATACCCTCGCTGCTATTCTGATGGACCTCAACCCTGTCGAGTAATGGCCTGGCAGAAACCTCATGACTGCACGAGGCCTCAAGAAGCCTGAACTCTTTTATCACTGTAATGGAAATTGTTGAACTGGTTTTCAGAAGCCTTAAGCAGAGGTATCAGTGCCCATAATGACAACTCTAGTGATTGCAACACTAATGGCCTTTCTTTCTTATCTTGCTTTCACATTGTAGTTTTTTTAAACACACTCCTATAGCTCTTGCTTTATCATTACCTTTAAACATTTAATGTAATTTATAGATATAGACCTCTGACAGAATGTTCATATCAGAATAAGAAAAGAAGTAAAAATTAGAATAAAAAATTAACACTTGTATGATTAATAATTTAGAGATTTGATCCTTAAAAGAATAAAACTTATTATACTTATCCCATCAACTTCAGTGATCTTAACCGGAAGATGATAATATCAAATCTTGAATAGGCGGCATAATCCTACAATTTGAGATACACATCTGGAAGAATTTCAAATAGGTACTCTAGTTTTTAGGATGGAGAACAGAAATAGTTTTCCTAACACAGTGTGAATACCTAATATTTGCCTCACATTTCAGACAAGAATGAAGAATTCCACTAATTATCACTCATAAGATATTGTAAGATATGCTTTTTAAAAAAATACAGCTTTGTTTTTAGATCTTTCATTATTTAACTCAAAATGAACTAAAGCTCTTTAAACTCACACAGAGTTTAAATTCTATATACAGATAGTAAACATTTATTATTATGCTGCATACTCATCATGGCTGTATCTAGCTAAGGGTAGAAGTGGTCTGAATTGCTGATTTGTCCCTACTTTTAAGATTACAGGCAGCCTAATCCAATCTGAATAAAGTACCTTGCAGGCCAGGTTTCATATTATTATACTGGCTTCTCAATGTTAATGGAAAGTGATGGACTAATACAAATATGTAAAAAGTAAAATCTAATAGAATAATATATATTTAAAAGCACAGCTAAGAATTTTAAATATATATTCCATGAGATGCCAGCACCCCCATGCTGAATGTGCTTCTTGAAAATGTCTCCCTATTATAAATACAGATTTTGACCACATCATATCAGGTCAGTTGGTGCAGAAAGTGAAGCTATTCACATTAGGAAGGCGAGAAGAGTTGGAGTTGCTTAAAAAGTAAGCAGTACATATCTTAAGTTCAGGATTTTATTTTAACCTAAAATTATGTGTGTTTTGAGTCTGACTCACTTTTTTTAGCATCCAGTATTTTACACTGTAAACTGATGAATAAATGAAGAAAGTCACAGCATTCTACACCACCTATATGAAAAATTGTACAGAAGATGGTGGGAGAATTTAATAAAACTCATCAGTTATTAATTTAAGAACTCCAACTAGAAATAACACTGAATTATGAGACTGGGTATTTTGAGGCTCAAGCAGGAGGTAAAAAGTCTGTGATAGTAATTATTAAATAACAGAATTCTGATGGAAATTTAAATGTGGTGCATACTAAAACAAATAGTTGAATTTAAAATATAATCTCAGCTGAGAGCAGATAGTCTGTATGGGCTAATTAATGTGCTAACACCATGTTCAAAGGAAAATGCATTTATTATAATTGTCACCTCTGGACAGGTAGGAAACACCCATTTATCACAGTAATATTAGTAAATAAAATGTTTGTTTAGGCAATAATATTTCAATATTTTTCAATTTCATGAACTAAAATTAACCGAATAAAATTATCTCAATAAAAATCTGGTTTTAGACACATTCCTGAATATTTTACCTTCCTTTTTCAGTTTGAACATAGTAGTTTTTTTCAGTTTATGATGAAAATCAAGAAGATGGAGTATATGGGGAAGATGCATGAGGAGGGTATCAGGATTCTATGTTGGTGACTCAGAAGGGCAAACTCATCCTTCTCTGAGATTCAGATCTTTTAACAGGCTATAAATGGTTATGATATTACCAATATATACAAATATCATGATTATTTAAATTTGGGCTGTAAAGAAGAAAAATTGTACATTTGTCTTTATCGATCAATAATGTTTTATGTCATTATACAGTTTGAGTTTGACTTTTTTTTTTTTTTTGTAATAGAAATTTTTAGACTTCTTCCATATAAGGGTCTTTAATCTTTGTAAGACTCTCAAATAGGTTATGGCACTTACAGAATTCGAGCTACTGTTGTCCTCTGACCGGTCTTGTTTCCCTTAAAACTGTTTCTTTTTTTTCAACTCCTGGCCTTGCTCTCACTACCTTAGTGCTGCTGCTGTCTTCCCTCTGCTGTGCACAGGAAAGGAAAGTGCTGTACTGCAGCTGCAGGTCTGTGAGTCTGGAGTCCAGGCTTTCCTCACTGTCCTTGCCACTCTTCTGTCTTTATGGAGGTTTCTGTAGCTTCATCTCTTCTCAGTAATTCACACCTGACATTGTGCTGCCACCCTCGTTATAACTCTTTCAATCAGTTTAGAGCTGGCATTTACAAAGAAGTACACCAATTAATTCTCAGTGTTCTAAAAATCTTATTCTAGGAAAACACTGTTTTACTGTTTATTTTTACATTATTTAATATGTATTATAAACATATTTCTTGCAGAGGGAAGATATTCTGCTATTCCAGTGAGCAGAAAACTCATGCAATGGGAGTAAATGGCGTACATGACTTTGTATTACAAAAGTGAAAATACTTAACTAAGAAAAGAAAATTCTGAAATCAGATTAATAGACAGTGATGCCTTTATAGGAAAATAGTTCTTGTATGCCATTTTATACTGCAAAAGAAAAGAGAAAACAAGGCCATTTGTCTAACACACTCTGCTTAGTAGGTCATAATCTCATCAGCATTATTTCAATGTGTCATCATTTGAGCAGCAGTTGCTGAAATATTATATAAGTGTTTCACCTTTTAAGCCTTGATACAAAGGATGAAGGGTCTCTGCTGTACTCTCTAAAATATAAGGGTACAGTAGCATGCTTATTCATGAGTGTTCAAGTTTCAATTTAAAAAAATGAGAAGGTTGGTGTTTTCCTGGTTTGTGTTATGTTTGGTTGTTTTTCTTTCCGATTTACTATTTTATGTGTAGTCAGTCAGTTGGACTGTTTTGTTTTGTGGGTTTTCATTATTTTTTTTTTTAGTCTTTGGTGGTTTTTTAATAAGCATTAAAAAAATTATGATGATCTGCTAATATTACAGGTTGTAATGCTAAGTAAAAAATAAAATATTACAAAATTATGCAAATTGACCACCACTATCACAAGGTCTGTGAGAGGAATAAGAAATATATAAAAACTTGACATTGCTGTTCTTGTTTTCAGACATGATCTAGCACAAAATCATTGTAGAAGAGGGAGGGTTTGGATTATGCAGCTCCCAGACTTTAGCATTTCTTTGCTAAATATCTTCCAGAAAAAAAAAAAAATTATTAAAATGTTCAACACAAAGTTATTTTGCCAGTTCACGAGTCTTTTTTTTTCCTTTCTATTTTTCTTCAAGAAGGCCAGGTTAGCCTTCTAAGACACATTGCATTGAGTACTGCATCTTCTCTACCTGGAGATAAAACCACACATAAACTTTCAGCAAAGGATGCTGAAAACCACCATATGGAAGCTGAAGCATAAACACATTAACTGCACAAAAAGAGTAGGGAAAGATGGAGAGCCCTGTGATGTCAGTCTTTATGGCAATATGAAGAAATTTTATTTGGAAAAATACAAAAATCGTATATTCTTGCATTCCTGTTTTCTTTCATCTTCCCTTTTTCCATCCTGTCCAGAAAGTAGCAGACAAAGACATGAGATAAGAAATGATATGACATCGCGATAAGTGTCAGAAGCCACAGACCCTCCACTAAGGTGAGAGATGCAGAGCCAGCTGGTCATGTTACACTCATTCTAACCATTCCACTAAATGTGTGGTTTCAATGAATAACGCTTTGATATCAAAGCTAGTTATTAATTACATACCTGCAGGGACTAAGCATTTCTCAGCGGCAGCAAAAGCCACCTCAACCCAACCTCCAGTTACAGTCTTAGTTTTCTTTCAAGAGAAGGCTCCAGCCAGACACCATCTGGAGAAATCTGGGCAATAACTTTTCAAAGATTTGGTTGAATGTAACTGTATTGCCACTGTATGGGAAAACAAGGTGGTCAAGTACCTTGAAGGATAAATCGGTCTTAAGCATACAATTTTCCACTCTCCCCAGTGTATTCTCTGACTGGAACAACAGGATATTTGAGGCAGATACTTTTTTGAAGATGTAACTGACAGTTTTGGAAGTTATATTCCCACTGAGTAGAATGAATTTTAAGGTGTTCTTGTACAACATACACATTTGGAGAAACACATTTGTCAAAATACCATTTCAAGTAGATCTTGCTTCAATGAGGGAACAAGCCTTTGAGGGTGTTCTGTCACATGGAGGCCCCACCAGTCCTGCTCCCTTGTAACTGCAAGTTTTATTTCATCACAAGTATTGGATGTTCCAGATAATGGCATAGTGAAATTTAAGGTGTCAATCAGTGGCAAAATGTCCATGTCTAAAAAAATGGACTTCATCATCCAGTAAGAGGGACTAATCTTTTCTTGTTAGATGGAAAACTAGAATCATGAAGACATCCTCAGAGAAAAGGAGAGTCTAAAATCCTTAAAAATACATAAATAATCTTGGAATCTCAGAGGGAAGTCTGCAGTAAAGCTCAGTAAAATTGATTTATAAAACTCCTGGTATTTCCAGAAAACAAGATCACTTTCTGCATGTCAAGGACTGCAGAGTTTGAATTAAAAAAAATTAAAAAAACAGGAGGGGAAATTCATCAGCAGCCATAATTACATCCAGTCTATGATGCTATTTTTTTCTTAATTTTGTCTTGTAATGTCTCAAATATTCCATGCTAGGTAAAATGGGAGAAAACTAAGATGAGTATGCTGACTTTTTTCATGCACTATCGCACATGTTTTTGTCTGTCATAAGAAACATTTCCTCATAACTAGATCATTTGTCTCTGGGACTCCTCTCTTGGACTTCAAAGGTGTGACAAATGTGAAAGAGAACTTTCTAGCTTTTCTGCCTTCTTGTTTTCTCCCAGTTCCTGATCCAAATGAAAATTGCCATATCTTAAATGCTGGGGTCTATACCGTCATCTTCCTCTTCCTTCCCCGTGCCTTTGGGGGTTCGTTCTGCCTTGTTGGTGCTGTCTGTTGTAGGGATGCAATCTGCAATGGTATGATGATTCTCCTGGTCCTGGAGTTTAGTCCATTACCTAGGAGAAAATGTGCTCCCTGCTTTCCCTGACCACATGGTCCCCAAGAGCCCCTGAGAAGGATACACAGGGACCACCGGAGAGGGAGAAGAAAAAGAGGAAGTTTATTGCTAGTCAGGGGTTTATATGGACCTTGGAGGGATTCAAAATCCACTAATAGAAAACAAGAGGGGATTTGGCTCTGGGCCAATGGTAGTAAGGGGATTTACATTCAATAGGAGGGGGTTCAGGTAACAGCATGATGCAACCTTCCTCTAGAGCCCTGAGATTACATGGAATTCTGGAAAGCAGTGACTTTGCAAAAAGACATTTTAACAAACATTTTGTACAATTAAACATCATTAAAAACATCCATTGTTAAAGCATTATCGGTGGCTTGTTGATCTTCTTCACAAATCCATTTCTGGTAGGACTTTCTGCATACTAGTTATTATAAGCCAATTCCTAGACTTCCCTTATTCAGAGTGAAGCATGCTTTATCTACAGCCCTTTCCTGTGCTGGGGGCAGTGACTGACTCCCACGAGCCACAGACTTTACTTCACTGACTATATCTAGTCCTTGCATCTGTTCCTTACATTGCTATAGGAGATAAAAATCATCAGTAAAAGAAAGGTGTGAAGGAAATATAACATCTCCCTGAGCTGGTGGCTTTTAGTGTATGTAGGGTCTTAACACAGAACATTTTAATGGAGCTATTCATAGGAAAGATGATGTTTTTGCATCTGTGCAAAGTGACACATTCCATTTATGGAACATCTAAGCAAGCGTACTACAAAAATGCCAATAGGGAAAAAAAAGCTTATTGCTGGATTGTTACTGGAATCATGTCTGTTTTGATGAGAGGGTTCAGTGGCCCTACTGTGAAAATGTTGCACGGTATGCTTTTAATGTGAGTGTTAAAGAGATTAAAACATCCATGCATGTATGTCATGTTTTGTAAAATATTAAAAAGCCACATATTTGCATATTATACAGCTGGTTGCAAAGCCATCAATCATCATATTATCTGTACATTGAGGATGATAAATGGTTTTCATTCTAATGAGAGAATCTAATCACATGGAGAAATGAAGAGGGCATGCAGCATAAAAGCTTTGGCTCCAAAAGCTATAGATTATTATTAAAATTATACATCTGCCTCTGATTTGGAAAATTCTGCACTTCATTTGTACACATGCTTTTCTACATTCATGATTTAGAGAAAAGGTCAGATCATTACTTTTTTTATTCTTAATAAAATGACACTGGAAAAACAGAAAAAGGTTAAAAATATTAAACAACTTGGAATCAGCTTACATGAATTTCTCTAAATTACCTAGGACAGACCATTTATTTTCCATCCCTAATGATGTGGCACCAGAAAAGCAAAGGTTAAGAATAGGAAAGTAGAAGCCTCCTACTTAGGTATTTTTGTCAACTGTCTAACACAGCTCTATAGCAAATGACTATGCACTATACTGCTTGCCTGCTAGATGAGAAAGTGATGATTTCTAAAAATGGTACAAATTATAAACTCTTTCATATAACAGGACTTATTATTAGATAGCTATAGTCATTATCTTTAGGATTCAGATTCCTATAGTCCACTTGGGGAGGAGGGTAAATCAATGTTAAAAAGGACTAATTTTCTAATGGGGTGCAATGGCTAGAGACACTTGGGTGAGGATGGAGAGGGAGAAGGCAGAGTAACAGATACAGCTGTTTGTACACTGAACAGCTGCATGAGTTAGCAATCAAGAAAAAGCTCAAAAGAGTACTTAACAAAAAATATTTCCATATCTTTTTTTCAGAACTTGTTTGTGACTTTACATTGTTGCTCAATGTATTTAAAGCTGTGCTAAATTCAGGAGTTTTCAAAAAAGTAAGTAAACAGCAGTCATTTAATATGGTTTGAAATCTTCTGATGTTTTAGATCGTGAGCTAAAAAAAAAAAAAAAAGGCATATCAAATAATCAGCTGTTATCTGACTGCAAATACAGATTTGCCTTTAAATCTTGGGAGAACACTTTTTAGGTATTTGTCCGTGTAGGCATGTTTTAAAAGACATTTAGACTATAAGTAATACATTTAGACTATAAATTAGACTATAAGTAATAACAGAATTTGAATGTCCTCTAAATTCTGTCACAATTTCCTCAAAAACTGTATATATTAAGGAGAACTAGATCATCATATAGCTAAATGTCTCCTTACAGAAGACATCTTTATTCAGCCATGAGTCTTTCTAATGTATTTCTTGCCTCTTCAGTTATAATACTGCAGCTGTGAAACACTCATTAGTATACTGATGCTTTGCTGATTTGTTTCTTTCAAAATATAAGATGTTGCACCATATCTACAGTATCTCTTTCTCAACTGCAAAGCTCAGCAACATTCAGTTCAGAGTATGTGCAAAAATACTCCTGGTTTTTATAGTCTCAAATATAGTTTTACCTGGTATACTTTAAAGATTTTTGTGGCTCAGAGTCTTTATTAAACTTTGTGGTTATTTTTCAAGTATTACATGATACTTCAAAATAAAGACATACAGAAGATTCTAATTAGTGAATACCTGCATTATAGAGTTTATTTTAAGACAGCATACGTTTTCAGATATGGGTCTGTTCAAGGATAAACTAGAAAAGAGCTGCTATCACATGAAATAAGTGATCTGCACTCTTTTTCATTACAAAAATAAATCAGTGCTAGTGATGGATCTTCCTGATTAAACAAAAGGTCATTAAAAAATATCAGAGTTTTCTAGTGTTAAAAAGTGGGTTTCTACTACAGTTCTTTGGATTTAAAAGCAGAATACTTTTCTGGTTTCCTTGAACCTAGTGAGGGGGCCCGGAATAAAATAATGCATCTACAGTATATTCTATCTGCAAAAAGAAAAGGAAAGAACTTTGCCCTGGCATTAAAGTATTCTTTGTTTGCAGAAGATCTGTGTAGAATTTCCCATGTGGCTTGTCCTGGGAAGAAAAATGTATGAGATTTAAGCTGAAATTAAAAAACAAACAAACAACATAAGTTGCCAGGCAATGCCATTCTGTAAACCTGCTAATTCCAACTCAAACAGAAAATTCAATCCTAAGGTTTCTTTATCTGGGACTTATCCCATGCTTTTATGATCAGTGATCACTTACATTGATCTTCAGTACTTTGATTAGTTTACAAAAGGAATTAGCTGATGCCACCCTTCGGTGCAGCAAGGGACCTTTTCACATGACAGGTCTCTCCAAGAATACATAAAAGTGCTTCTAGGTATGAAACATGAATCTGTAAATAACAATAAATTTGAAGTGTTAGAAGAGTTTCAGTATAAAAAAAGAACTGGGAATTTAAAATAAGTTCTGAAATTTTTCTCTTTAGACTGATTGTGACTTTAATACCCCTTGCACAAAATGTTATTTAAACCTGTAATGGTCTCTGCTGAATTCGTCAGTACATCTCAAAGAGATGTTTTGTTGAAAAGGGAAAAAAAGAATAGGCAAAAAGGCAAGGAGCCATTTCATTTAAGCACTTTGACCATGGCTAACTAACAGTTGTTGGTTATAAAACAGGAAACTCTATTTCCTTTGAAAGAACAACAGAGAGTTCAGCTATAGGAATGTCCTAGTACAATGCAATGAATACTTAAACCACTTTGCATTGTCATTAAGTAAAAATGTGCAAGATTAACTAACATTTCTTTCTCTAGTACAGTCTTTACATCTGGAATTGTATTACTTTTGGTATGCATCTTTCCAAGGTTATCCAAAATAAATGCATTGTATAATATTCTATTATGTATTTCATAAATATGGCCTTGCATAATGTGTATATGTATTTGAATGCAGTCAACAGAATGACAGACATTTTAGCCATATCATAGCCAAAAACCTTGGGTTTTCAGAGCAGTGATTTTTATTTAATATTGAATTACTTAGTGCCTTTTTTATGCCTATTTATTGCAGAGCAATTTACATTACCAGCAGAAATCAATTAGTGAAATAGAATGGAGTTTGAAAGTGAAGACAATAAAATTATTGTGACCAAATCCACACATCTCCAGGCCTGTCACAGATACCAATTTAATCAAGAGAATGTGACACTGACAGGGCTTCCAGGTCACACCACAGAATTAAGCCTTTTGGCTTCTAGTTACTTCTACAACACTTTCCAGTCTATTTGACTGCAGATCCAAAACTACAGACCAGTGTCTTTCATTTACACAGAAGTAAATCATTATAACTAGCTTTCCAAATAGGATTTAATGTCTTGTTTGGAACATGACCTTATATGCATGTTTTTTTATTAACCTGGATGTTTACAAGTAGACGACACAGCTGGAATGCTGAGCAATCATTGCTATGATATCTGTTCCTATATGTTAACATTGATAGCAGTAGGAGAAAATTTTATCAGTCTCCCTGTGTTTGAAAACAATCTAAATTGTTTCAGAGAGGGAAAAAATAAAAAGCCTGTTTGTGAAGAACAAAGTAATTGAAATAATGTTCACTTACAACACTACAATGATGTGAGGGATACTATAATAACAAAACCATTGCATTTGCTTTCAGGGTCAAAACCAGGCATATTCAGTTCTTGTGTGCTCAAGGCAATAACATCCTGATGATGAGACTGTGTTAATGAGTATGTGAAAGAGACTTCATGACCTTTCATTATATTTTTCCAAAGTTCTCGTACATTTCAGTGTACCAAGGACGACATTATTTCCTCATTGATTTGGCTATGAGGTTGTAGTTTTAGTAGGAAAGGTAATTTCTTTTAAAATGAGGATCTTATACCCTATACTTTCCTGCTTCACAGAAGTCAACTTTTTCTAGTAGGTAGTGAGTCCAATAATTCCAACTGAAATTTGTAACAACTGTCAGTACCTGTCACTTGAAAGTTTGGGCTTACTGTCAATAGTTACATTTTAGTGCTTACATTTAAGAGTCTATCAATGTGCTTTTAAAGCACTTTCCAGTACAGCAGAAAGTATTTTGACTAACTTGTGTTCCATGTGGTCCCCTCTTTCTAGTCTCACCTTAAAAGAAAACTGAATGTTCAAGCAGGGTACTATGCTTTGAGGGATGGTAGTTTCTTTACGAACATACTGCCATATTTTTAATCTGTTACTGAAAATAAGGTATTTCTGTATTTGGAATAGAAATACTTGAAATTTCTGATTATCCTGAGGTCTTACTGATGTTTTCCCTGGAGAAAGGTAATTTTTGAGAAACCTGTCTTTTACACAAATGAATCATGAAGATCTTCAGTATCCAAAACTGAAAACTGATCTGAAACTCCAAGTCCCTATGCTTGTGTTCTAGACAATCATTCAGCTGCTCCAGTTCCAAGCTATTCAGTATAAATGTGAGAATGTCTCTCCTTGTCTCCAAAAGGAGAAGCCGATTACCCAGTTACCTCTTTGGTTAATAGTGCTTCTACATAAAGTATATCACACCACTTTTTAAATTCAAATATCATCAGATTACATCTTGTATATTCATTAAATGCAAAACAGGATTTGAAGATAGGCAGGACAAAACATTGTATAAGTAACTTGTCTGAAAAGTGATACACTGCCCAATTACAATAATATCATACATTCTTATTTGGTGCATGGTTTTACAGAAATCACAAGGCATTCTCATTCCACCTCTCCAGTTTCTAGCAGGTAAGAGATTCATGGGATGATGAAGGCAGGCTGTGCACTCTTCATTTTTGCTATGAAGTGACTGAAATATACAGTCTTTTTCTCAAGAAAAAGGCAGAAGCAAATCAGAATAGCAACTTGTTACAGATGAGTATATCCCAGAGGGAATTTGAGACTCTAGGAAAAGAAGGAGAAGTGTTCTGGTTTAAATGTATTCTCCGAACTACTCTGATCATGACTCTGGGTCTCGAAAGGTTCTCATAATGTTCATTTCACTGCTTTGAGTCTGGATCAGTACTTTTGATTGATTCTTGGCAGACGTCTGGTTTAGGTCTCAAATTCCAATCAGGAGAATTCCATAATCCTCCTAGGAAATGCATTTAACAGTAAACAAACCTAAAAATGTAATGCAAAAATCTTTTTATATTCTACCCAGTCTTAAATAACAATTGATTGTTTTAATTTTTAAGATTTTGCTGTTTTAATGCCCTTTTCTTTCTCTTTCTGTAATTGAATAACAATTGAGCATTTTAATTTTTAATATTTGGCAATTTTATGTCCCTTTCTTTCTCTTTCTTTTTTCTAGACACTAGATATTTTAGTATTTCTCAATATATATTTTCTAAATTTTGGATCATTCTCATGTTCTTCCCTGTGTTGTTTACTTATAGCATTGCAAAGAAGGATGTTATCCCAGTGGCCGCTAGACTGCTGACTACTTTAAACAAATAAAATGTACAAGCTTGCTCAAAAAATTTGTCTTCATATGTGAAATTTGAAGATACAATATTGAATGTACTAAGAAATTTTTTAAAATGTGTTTCTCAACACAAGATGATGGATTTTCTTGTCTAGACTGTGCTTTTGCCAAGAAAGACTGGACCAGATAATCCTTGAGGTCTCTTCTAACCTGGTATTCTACAACTCTGTGAACCCGCCAAAATTATTATTGCCTAGAATTTACCTTCTTATGTGCAGATCCCACATGATCAACACTATGAGTGTGAATATGAGTATGAATATGAGTCATTTACAACAGAAAATATCTGTTCCTTACAACAGTCAGTCTTTTGGAATCCTATCCTTAAGAGATAATTGACAAAGGGCTTAATTTTATGGTACATGTTTCAACTCAGCCACCTGCATGGAATAATATATTAAAAATTAGTTTGATGAGGAAAAGGTCAATTCTCAGTGGTGTAAAATGGTTTCCAAGAAGATACCCATGGATTAGTACTTGGAAATATTGGATAGATCCCAACTATTCATGAAAAGGATTCACCAAAAGTGTTGCAGTCATACTTTCGATTTAGGAAGCTCAGACACATTGTTGATTCTTGTACTTTTCCTGTGACAATGATAACTCCAAGATGACCTTTGCTGACTTTATTAAAGAAGCATTTACACTTAACGTAGACCAGAAGGGCAGAAATAAAACATAGCTTGTTAAATGTGCAGTAACATGTTTCACCTAAGTCTGATGAGACCCTTTTCTCAGCCTGACCTCCTTTCTCATGAAGATGTTTTTTGTGACTCATAAAGAGTTTTCACATTTAGAGCATTTCAAAGCCACGACTTAGCAGGAGTCCCATTAAATGATCCTCAAACAGCTCTGTGAAGCACATGGATACAACTGGAAAAATAGCAGACTACTTCAGAAGAACTATCAAACTGGGCTACCATTTAACTAGACATCTTTTCTCCTAAGAAAAACTCCATGGCCTTTCCCAGTTGTTTAAATCCTTAATAACAGATTATCTGTTTTGCTCAGTATCATGTGCATACATGCAGTTGTGTTTCCAAGGAGATTCTTTTGCTTCACATGAATGTTCTGAGAATCCCTGTACAGCAGCTCTATGCAAAGCCTCCCATGCAGTGAAAAGGCCATACATGACCCTACTAATTATAGGTTCAAATATTTTTAATGGATATGTAATAATTCCAGGTGGACTTTGCATTCTTGTGAAAATATTGCAGTGTTGCCACTACAATATATTTCTGTGGAGAAATGAAGTACAAGGTAGGAAAGTTCATGGGTAGCTTGTGTAGTTCTATCATATCGTATAATGTATGACCTCTGATTGTATGATTTCATTATCGTCTGTCAGTGTAAGTTATCACCAATTTTTACAGGAAAAAAAAAGGTTTATTTTTCATATTACTATTCATAGCCGTACCATCATTCATCCAAACTTGTATGAATTCCTTGGTATGTTCAAGTTCTGGAGGGAAACAAACTTTTAAACCTGGGACTGACATATATACTGATATAACAGCATTAAAAATCTGCAGACTAATTGGCTAAGACTTACTGATAATGTGATTTCCGTTGGTTTGTGTGTGAATTCACTTGCTACAGTTGTCTCACTCTAGTAAACTCCCATATTTCCAAATGCTTTTTGCCCCAAATAGTCCAAAATATGTATGCATATTTCCCAGACTTGCTTCACTTTCCCTGCAGCTGTGAACAGTTATCCTTCCCTAAACTCTACTTTCTGAAAGAACAGCCAGGCAGAGCTGCCCCAATTCCTACCAGTGCTGCTGGCTCTTCTTTCTCCTCAATGACAGGAACCTTTACAAGCTGCTGTTGTCACATTAAAACAAATCTTGGCTCAAGGGATGGCCTCTTTCATGATGCAAGGCAGACTTCCCTGTGCCTGAACTGCCTATTGAGTACTGACATTTGCAGTGATGGCTTCAGACTAGAGAAGTTTCTGAGCTGCCTAGGTATAGATTCAATACTAGGAAAGCAGGAAAGTAATTAAACATTTGAGTGCCAAGATGAATACCTACCTAGTGTAATTATGAGGGCCTATTATTTCCTGTTTTTCTAAAAGTCCTACTGAGACAAGTACATTGTTCTCATCGGGAGCAAATCACACTGAATTAATAACTCACTAATTATTATAGTACCCCCATGGTTTCTTGCCCCACACTTTCTCCTGCTGAATTGTTTAGCATACAACACTACGTATCTTAACACATTTGATGGGTACTCCTTGCATCAGGAACCAATTGTTTTTCCCCACCCTTTGTTGCTTTCTGGACAAAGCACTTATATGACCCTGTATTATGCTGGCATTCAAATATTGTGCAATCTTCAGTGTTTAGTTTCTTATTTGAGGAAACAAGAACACAACTACTTTCTAAAAAATGGATGACTCAGACATAGCATAGGAGCCAGATTCGCAGTGGGGCAACAAGGAAAGTTTGTAATACCTGCATTTCAGCTGATTCCCTTGGGGGCCCGATAGCACTGATTTGGGCATCTAACATTCCTCTACAGCTTAGAGATAAAGTTAAGTGATTTGCAAAGGCTTTTATAGCAGCTGGCATCCTGTGCTGGGAAATGTCTAAGTTAACCCACTGTTAATACTAAGGAGAGAGACAGATTTTAAATCTACTCTTCCTGGAAGATTTGGTACTTTGTTTGGAGTTACCAAAGGCATTTCCTCCAGCCAGAACTCTGTCCTGTACCTTGGTTGTTTCTGTCTCAAACAGATAAAGGTCAGGTCTTTCTTGGAGCACTGTTAGAGGAAGGAACAACCTTTCTTCATCCTTTATCTACCAGATCAAGGTTGCAATATCCATGCTATGTAGGAGGGACTCATTTTTTTGTACCACCCTGGTCTCCTTGCTATTCTGATGAGAACAGAGGATTCATTAGTTCCCTATGCAGAATTGAGTCAATTTTAAAAGCATGAACACCTCTGCAGAAATCTTTCCAGATTTATAAAGGTAGTGTGTTCTGTTTCTTCACGGCACTAGTTTTAGGGTCTTCAGGGTTTCCACTACCAAACTTTTCTTAGCATATAATTTTAAAAATAATATTGCCTATAACCACAGGATTTCTAAAGCTGAGGTTTAAAAAAGAGGTAATTAAATATATAAAGAATCTTGCCATTCGAACTTCAAGCAGCCAGTATGAAGATTTTTTTAATAAAATAAGGAGAACTTCAGGTCATTTATTTCTGATTAGAGCTAGTGGCAAATGTAGAAATAAGTTAGGAGCATTTCAATGTCCTGACAGAAAGCACCATGTGAATTTCTTACTGCTGTAGTAATTGTAGGAATCTCTCCTCTAACTGTTTTAAAGCCTATAAATCAAAAATATTTTATATCAATATTCCACTGAGGTAATGCAACTTAGAATTCCCTTCCTTTAGACATATACATATTCATACATACTGTATCAAAGGCAAAGGAAAAGCATCATTCAGAACACATGACCTTGAAATCAGGCACAGTGTTTGGTTGAAATATTTCAAAGCTATGCATATTTTTCTCATTGCAGCTGTGGGAAATTTGTCACAGTCTTATAGCAGATTGTGCTCCTTAAGTAAGAAAAATATGTCATTTCCTTCAAATCTTCAAAAGTAGAATGCTTATAATTATGCCACAACACTGAGTTGTCTGCCTTTGCCCACTGAAAACAAATCTTTTCTTTTTTTGCGTAGAAAATGCTTTCTGTTCTTGCATTGTTTCTACAAAGATGCTAAGATTGAGAAAGATGGAACATGCATTACTAAGAAAAAAAAAGCAGCTATGTTGACTGAGAGCAGAACAGCTTTCAAAAAGGAAAAGAAGGGATGCTGTTCTCTTCCTTTCTAACTTTCTTTTCTATAGAGGGCAGCTTGAATTCATCCCAGATTCTTGCAAATAATTTTTTATCACTATTACTCACTATCTACAAAGGTTCTCAGCAATGCCTATTGCTATGGAGTGTTTAATGACTCTCAGGTCTTTCTTGGGTTGAAAATTAATTGCTACCTTGCAAATCTTTGCCATTTTCTCATGATAATTCCTAATGACATGAAGACTTGAGTGTTTTGCATGGTGGTTTAGACACTATTTAACCCAATTATTTCTAAAGACATATGTCCTAATTTAGGGACTCTAGGTTAGTTCTATTTTAAGGTATCTATCAGATTTTAAGCTTTCTCCCCCGGCACATTGAAAAGTCAGTATGGTAATGGGCTACACTGCATCATCCAGGTACAAGACTTCAGGGATCCAAAATATGGCATTTTTTTGAACCATGTAAAATTGCATCATTGGGCTTCATTAGTTGTGGCTGTGTTCTGGGATTTCTCCAGGGTATCTGAAGTGTTTTAACTGTAGCTATCTGAAACCCTTTGGTTCTTTTCTGTCTGAGTTGTTCCAGGTACTGACTAAGTGCACTACTGACTTCCAGTTCTGGTTTCTGTTTATTATACTTTAGAATTAATTTCTACCAATCATATTTAAAAATACATGCATATTTTATTTTAGTGTCATTATAATTTCCTTGTAGCTCCTTTACAATTTATTTTAATCTTGGTTTCTTTCACTATAATAATGCATAGCCTACATACAGAATTTAAGAAAAGATATGATTGCTTGCACAGACCAATCTAGTAATATATAGAAAATAAATTGAAATAAGCTAATGAAATAAGGAACACTAAGATGTAAAGAATTTTGTCCTTGGTCTTTATGGATTTTCACTGAGTCTGTATGTGCTATCATGCTAGATAACATTGTTCATGTATATTTTCTTAATTAAATCTCATTAAATTTCCTGTGCCACTATTATTTGAAAAGATTTCTTTAGTCTTGCTGAGGTCTTTGGTAAATCAGTAGGGTGGAAGAGAATGGTTTTTGCTTAATTTTCAAAGGCTTGTTTTGCAGTTAGGCATAATGGAAATGAAAGAAAGATTGACATATTTTATTCCTCTGCTTTTAACTTACTGTTTGTCCTCAGAATTGCTTGTTTCCTCACTAGTTTATTTATTTTCAGCAGAGCTGTCTTATAGTAAGCTTAGGTGACAGCTACCCCAAATGCCATACCATATCAAAGATAGGTGTGCAGGGATCATGGCTGCTCCCTCTGCAGATGGAGAAGCAGTGGGGAAATAGAGGTGGAGAATAGGGATATTTCTTCATGACATATTGGTAGTTTGCAGCCACAGTGCAGAGGTTCTCAAAATCACAGCCGTTTAAATAGAAGAAGGTTTGGATAGACTGTTGACTGCTCAAAGAAGACACAGTGTCTGAATCAGAACTCATGTTAGCCCTGTTCGTGGAGGGGACTGCATGGTGACAGTTTAAAGAGGGCTTAGAAGCTGCAGAGAGATAATACTTCATTCTGTTCAATTGAATGGGTCTGTCCAAACACCTCTATCAGACCTAGGACAGTTTCATCACTAGACAACTAATGTAAGTTTGTAATTTTGAATGCATCACTCTGTTTGTATGACATTTATGAATACTTGTATGACTCAACAACTCCAAGGCATATAGAAGTGACCTGAGCTACAGTGAGAAAGACCTTGCTGATGTGGAAATCTGAAGCACAGGTAAGAAGACCACAAGGAACCTTTTGTTTTGTTTGTTTGTTTGTTTGTTTGGGGTTTTTTGTGTTTTTTGTTTTTTGTCTTGAGTTGGCTTGCTAGACCTAGCTACTATTGTAATTAGCTGTTTTGATGTCATTGCTCACAGACCAAGGAATGAACTGATGTAGTTCTGCATATCCAAGATAGAGGTAATTAGCACCTTACATCATCTCAGTGCTCTCACAACAGTTGTTTGTACTAATACCTTATATGACATTTTCCGCTGGAGAAAAAAGAAATAAAAAATGTAGGAATTACAGAAACCCACTAAAATCCTGCCATAGACAGAGATACGGTATGCTGGAAGAGGCAGGAATAATATTATGGAAGGAACCGATCAGCAGAAATATTCATGTGCTAGAGAAAGGAAAGTGAGATAAATTGCAGTCCTAGTAATGGACACTGGTAACATTAGAGCAACAGAGGTCTTGGGAAGGAGACGGCACAGAGCCTTCATCAATATCATGTGTGGAGATTGGCAGTGCATCCTTAAAATGCAGAGGATGACAGTCAGGTAGGAGAGAGCGTGTGTGCCTGGGAATTAAAATTAGGAGTCAGAGTAATCCCTGGTGGATTCAATGAATTCACTATATGGAGGTGACAAGGTCTTTTGATCCTTCATCAATATCTAAGTGAAATTTGCAGAATGGAGGTCAATATATGGTGTAATTGGGAAAGGATATACACAATTTCTTAATTATTTAATGTATGCTGTCGCAGTCATCCAGTTTCTTCTGCATGACCAATGGGCATCTCACACACTCCCCCTGAAGTCCTTAAAGCTCTATGCCAACACATGTGTCCAGTCACATGAAAGTTATTTACAGAATCAGAGTTTTTTTCTGAAGTTTAAATCTAAACTTCACTTCATACCCAATAGATATTCAACCAAACTCAGCTACTGGTAACCCATTTACCTGGATAGTGATTGGAAAGGAACACTGAAAACAAGCTTGGTGCATGTTAGTGCAATATGTTTTGAGCTGTATTCAGTTTTCAGGCTAGCTAGCAGCTTCCAGTGCTGGTTTTCTTTCATTTTTCCTTTTTTTTTTTCTCTCTCTCATGTTTTCTGTTGGTTTTTTTCTATTAATTTTTCAACTATAATTTAATACTACTTTTCTTTTGATTTTCTCTTCTCTTGAATCCATTTTCAAATCTCTTCTAGGCAATACCTGACCTTGCTGTTAATTATTTGCCCACAGCTGTGGACCTGTATAATAATGCAGAGCAACAGTACTGAACAGGGCCATCCATCTTCAGCCTCTTAAACTATGAAAACTCATCTACAAATAATGAAAATCTTCTATGCCCTAAAGGTTCTAGATTCAGATTTGATTCCTGACTTGTGGCTGAGCCCTAGAAAGTGTGCAAAAACAGACCTGCCTGCTTTGTCAGTACAATAATTTTTATGTCAAACATATTGAAAACAATTTAGTTATGAAAATAATACTTATTATCTCAGTCTGTGTTAGAATGTCTTCTAACACCTAAACAAAAACATCCAAACAATTTCTCACTGCCTGGGGGATTAGAGTTCTTTTTTCATTCTTTTATTTACTTGTGTGTTTTGTTTACTTTTATTTGCTCTTTTTTCCCCCTTCAGTTTTATTTGACTGTGCTATGACTTACAGCCAATTTCAACAGTGTTTTTTGTCTGAGAACAAGCAATAAACCATGTGCTTGCTATTTTTCTTCTTGCTGAAACAAATGCAGTGCAATGTTTACTCCTAAGCATTAGGTGGTACTTGAAAGCAAAACACGGGCTGAGCAGTGAGTATGCTTGATACAAACCGCTGAAGTCCAAACATTGGAAGGTCCTTTGCTGCCACCATCTGATGAAATCTTCAATTACATTTGCTCATGTATCCCCTAGTAATGAGACCTTTGGGGGTTAAGAAAGCTCAGATCTATGCTATGAAAGATCCGTTACTACAAATGTATCTGGAAGTGAGTTTCAAATTTAATATGATAACATAATTCTTTTAATACATTCTGTAATCGTTAAAAGTGAGGGTTAAAAAACAAACCCTTGAATTATTGTTTAGTTATGCAAGGAATTGATCTATTTTTTAGGTATACTGGACACCTAAGATGTTCCATGGTAGGAAACAGTTATCTCTGTGTAAATTCTCCAGGACTCAAGTATAACACCCAAGGAGAGGTCATGTATTACACAATGGAAGCTGCTTTTTAAATTTCAAATGAGAATAATTTTCTCTGTAGTTTTCAAGCATCACTACAGCCTTACTATTATAGGCCAGACAGCTTTACCCTTAAGTGATTTGTCCTTTCATAATTATATATTTGACATGGAAGCAGACTATATTGATCTTCAGTGGTTTAACATCTCAGTCAGATCCATTCTGACATTTCCTCTATTTCCTGAGCTGTGTAGTAGGCAAATCTGAACTTCTAGTTCTGATTACACCCTGGTTTAAAAATGGATATTTGCCCCAAATCTTTTTTGAATCCTGTTTTTTGGTTGTAATCGTGAAAAAAAAAAATAGAAGAGGAAATACTTTATTGGAAAAAAGAAGAAAACAAGGAAGTGAGAAAATAACAGGATGAAGCAGTACAGCACAGCAGATGTTTGGCTTCTGGCCATGCTGAAATGAACTCTCTCCACACTGAATTCTGTATTTGTCTTACACTGAAAAATAATTAACTTGTAGAGTAGCAGGTTCAGAGAGCCCTGAGTGTGGTGATCAAGGCAATTAGCCCCTATCAGAACCATTGTTTCAAGCTCTCTGAAAATTCAACTGAGTATTATTAGCTAGTTCTTTGCAGTTAGATGATTCAGACAACTTCTTTTCAAAAATAAAGCTGATGTTCCAGGGCACTTTTTAGTGACAGGGTGAATTCCATACTAAACTCCAGTCATGGCATGTGTGAGCCCTTAATTATGATATTTACAAAGCTGAGCAAAGAGAGAAAGTACCAATTATATTTTTTTCCCTGATTGGTTTCCTTTTAAGCATTGCTGACTACTTTCTCCAGTCATTGGTTATTTGGGACCTTCTTTTTTTCACTGTCTTTTCCTCCAGTGCTCTGGGTGTGACAGGTTTGCCCATTAGCTATACTAAGGATCCTTCGCATTCTCTCCTCGGGTTCTTTAACAATGATATGCAAAATGTGTGTAGGATACCTCCTACAAGGAGAAACAGATTACTTAATTTAAATAGGTTCAGCAAAGTTTATAACTTTGACACTGTCTGCTCACATGTAATATCTTTAAACTGAAAGAGGGTAGATTTAAGTTAGATGTTAGGAAGAAATTCTTTACTGTGAAGGTAATGAGGCACTGGAAGAGGATGCCCAGAGAAGTTGTGGATTCCCCATCCCTTGGGTCCCTTCCAACCCAAACCATCCTATGACTCTATGTAGTTCCCTGACTCTATCCTTCAAAATATAATAAAACAGGCAAGCCTTTGCCTTTGTTCTCAAGTTTTACCTCTTTCAGAGGAGTGGAGATTTCACAGAAAAGGTCATTTCTTTGGGAAGAACCTCAACATCGTAGTTCAACTGCCATAAACACCCAGAGAATGGTGCCTTAGAACTAAAAGAACCAAGTCCTCCATCTTTGTTATGTGATCACTCTTGCTCAAGCAGGGCTAATGCTTTACAGAGAATGGAATTGATGGAAACATGAAGATCTGTCAGGTGATTGTTGTCTGATGGCCAAATCTCTTGTAGTAACTCAGTTTTACTCTCCAGTCAACCCGAAGTTCAATTATTTTGTAAAAAGGCTTGTGGTTCTATGTGTTTGGCCTACCTTTGTGCACTACCATACATAATGTAGACATTCACCCTGCATCATTGCAGCAAGGGACTTGAGCATTTTGGAAATCTAGGTACAGAAGAACCCTAAAGTGGACATAGATATGTATGAAAGCAAAATAGTTAAGGTTCCTTTGAAGAAGTTGTTGAATGAACTACTCTATCTGCTGTGCATTCTGGTGATTGTATTTTATATTGTTTCACTGTATATTATCCAGCTGACTTCTTCTCAGTGATCAAATGTCTTAACTGCATTATAAATCTACTTTATAGAAAGAACATGTACAGGTGTAATCAAAACAAGTTTCTATTAGTCATATTTTGCTCAAATTTCATGTGCTACTCCAAGTGAGCAGCAAAAATGTCTCAAAATACTGCCAGCATTCTACAGTATGTACTATATAACAGGTGGTAAATAATTTTGCCACATGTGTTTAATGATATTCGATATGCATGGCAATTTCTAGTCAATTAGAATTCAGCTTTTACTTTTCCTGCGCTCAAGTAACTGCGTCCTACGTAATATACAGGAAAATTTTCCAACTTTTTATAAAATGCATTTGTTTTAGGAGACTCTCTCTCAGCAACAACCAAAACTCTTCCTAGCCTAAAAGACAGACACAATGATTCCTTTTAAAGAACTAGTAAGTTGTTCATGTGGTAGCATAGTTTTTTTATTTACTGAAAAGGATCTTTGAATAAAAGTTTCTTAAAATATGTCAAGACTAGAGGAAATAGCAATTTTTGCTCAATTTTTTGTCAAGACTATTTTTGTAGAGGTATATAATCAAAAGGCATCTTCAACTTGAGCTGTGAATCTTTACTTACACCCTAGTCTAGGCAAATTCTATGACTCTGAAATCTGATGGAATATGTCAGGACTCATTTCTCTCCTACAATTAGAATTTTTTTCAGATGAAAACTTATGTGTAGGAAATTGTTACAAACATGTATGCCTCGAACTGAGATTTTGGATCCCTGCTTCTGGCATAGACTGCCGTAAATCCTTTTGTTTCCACAATAAATGGGCACTAAGCTCTTCCCTGGGGACAGAATAAACTAAATTTGGTGCACGTCTGATGCTCCTTAGAGTCTCTGAAGCTCCAGTGAAGTAAGGCAGAGGAGTGGACCACGCTGTCCCATAGCCATAGTGAGTTCTTTTCTACTTTACCTACCCACCTCTGTCCAAGCATGCAGAAACCTGGCAGAACTTACCATCTTCTTGTTAAATATTTCCCATGATGAAATCATGTGTAGCCAAACCACAGGGACATTGCTGGTAGATACTGTCTGTACTCTTCAGGCTGTTTCTTAAATGCAGCTAACGATCCTTATGAATCATAACCAAACATTCTTCTCTTTATAATTCTATTTATAGCTGTTAGTATATTCATTTCTTTTCTTTAAAAATTAAGCTTCACAGCTTTCAAAGGAATATTTCAGATACGTCACTAGTGGAACAGCTGGAACAGGTTTTGAGGCTTGAATATGGCTGCCTAGATTTAGTCTATATAATTCTTAATATTCATGCAAACAAGCTAATTGCTAGGATAGACATAAAATGAGATCTTCAGCGCAAAGATAACCCTTATCATTCTTACATGTGAGTAACTTCATTGTAATGATTGTTTCCTTTGATCGTGAATAAATTGTCTCTAATTCAGTTTAAACTCTATGCTTTTAATTTTATAATAGAAATGTCATGAATCATTTAAATTTCCTAGAAATAAATCTGATGTCTTACCCTGTGTGCCACTGCCTCCAGGTAGGGTAGAATGGATCTTGGTTTCATTGAATTTGAACATTTTACTGGCAATGTGTCATTTGTTAATGGTCTAGAAGTTCTCCATCATTAATAAATATGCAGTTTTAATTTTTTTCAACTTACATGACCATAACTCAAATACTGCATACCAACTGCAGCCTTTCATGTCCTAGTTTTATCTATCGTGCTATGAAAAGCACTATAGCTATAAAACAGACATAGAAATAGAAAAAGAAAAAACCTTTCCAAAACCAATTGAGCCATACCACACATAAGTTTCTTTTCCTCCATCAATAGAATTTGAATTCTATTGAATTCTCTTCAACAAATTCTCCTCAACCTTTTTGCTCTTCTTCAAATACGTAACAGAGAACAAGGTGATTACCTTTGTTTTTGAGACAGAAACTTATTATAATTAAGGAACATAATGTGCTTATTACAAATAACAGGATCATTCATAAGTGTTTCCCCTTCGGATTCAATTCCAAATCCACTGCTATTAACAGGAGGTAAAAACATTTGGCCACACCCAAAGGCAATTAAGCTGAACTGGGGAATGGTGCCAGGCTCAGGACTTCAGCTATCAAGAGCATGTGTTTTTATAATTATCTTGGGATGATTTAGGCTAGAGTCAACTATCACTTATCTGGCAACACCAAGGCATAGTTTGGAAAGAAGTTTAAATCAAGGACCATTTTTATAGGCACTCTGGTTGCAGCTGCCTTGTGTGGCAATAAAAGTGTTTGATTGTATTGATGTGGGCTATTCCATGATGGTTAGTCTTTGCTGCAAGAGAAAAGTCCTAGGTGGGTCTCATTTTCAAGTACCTGCCATAGGTTTTTATGGCGTCTTCAACATCCAGAAACTTCCGAGGACATACCATTGCCAGAAAGCTTCATTATTCCAGTGGCTTTGATTTGAGCACATTCACAGAGCACATAAAGAACAGCAAAAGCTTTTTGAGCTTTTGAGGATTTTTCTTTATTAAGGGAACTGTGACAACTCGTGTTTGTATGCAAAACTCCACTACATTTGTTGCAAGACTTGGAGAAAAAAATTATGAGATCATGCCAGTGGAGACAACCTGGTCTTCTTCAAGCAAAAAAAGATCTAACTGATCCTTTACAAATCAGTCCAGTCTATGTATAAGGCAAATTAATCTCAGTTATGTCTCTTGTGGATGGCCAGGGTAATATAATACTGGCTGCCTGCATAAATTAGAAGAATAATTTTGACTGTGAAATTTTTTTAGCAGGCATATATCTTTAGAGCACAGATACGAACTTTTTATCAGTTCACTATGACAAGTGAAAAGATAGAGGAGCTGCTTCATCAAGTGTATACCATTTGGAAAATCCTTCTCCTTGAGCACCTCCCTTAAGGCAGGCAGGTGGCCACTGTTACTTGTCCACATCCTGTGAGAAGTACCTAGCAGCAAAATCTGCTGCCTTTATATTCTGTAGTCCTTGTGGAAGTTGTAACATTTAAACACTTCACACGTTTGGGGTTTCAGGAAATATGGAAACAGCTACTTTGCTTATCCACAGAATCAGCAACAAGTTTTTGTAACTCATCTAAGTCTAAATTTTTGATAAAAGCTTGTGAGTTTAAAGATAGGATAGGATTGTTTAGCAAATGTCAGCTATTTGCAAAAAGAAAATATTCACTGCATCGCCAATAGTTAAGAGAGCTCGTCAGAAGAATTAAAAAAAAAAAATTATAGTCCATCCACTATATCTCACTTTTTCTTACTCTGAGACTTTTCCACTGTAACATGTGAAAAACATTTAAGAGTGTATGACGCTTTCTTTCAGCTTCAAAATTTTATTCTGTTAAGTAATTTTTTCCTTAAATTCACTGAATCTGGATGTGTCTCCATGGTGAACATTGTAGTATTTGGATCCTGTTTCATGTTTTAGTTTGTTGGACTAATAACTACCCATGACCACCAGATGGCGAGGTTTCTTTTTTTCTTTTTTTTTTTCTGCGACTGAGAAGACAGCAAAAAGAAATGAGAAGGGATGCAACAAGAAGGAAACAAGGTCAAAGGAGGAAATACACGTAAGGACTGTGATTCCTCTTTTACATCAGGATTTCCAGTCTCATGAGTAAGCAAATAAAAATCAGATCAGTTTAGAAATTCTACTGAGCTGCCTCAGAGTTTGAACAAGAATAAAATATTTTCTGGTTTTGTCCTAAAGCTTGCCAGACACCTCTTTTTTCCACTATGTGTTGTCCAGTTTTTCCATACTGGAAAATGCAAAGCTTGCATTTTTATGCCCTCCCACTCTTAGATGCCACCTTAAGATGATAGACCTCTTCAATTGCAGTGTGATTAAGAGCCAAGATCTACCTTGGGTGTAAAAGGTTTTCAGAAGGAAGAAGTAGCTTAACTAAAATCCAACAGATAAGATCAAACTGTTAAAATGCCAAATTACAACTTCAAGGTATAATTTGGTCATATTCATTTGACTTTAAGCAACCTGATCATACTGTATCCACAGCTGTCTACTATAGAGGATTAATATTTTCTCTTATAAATTAAAGGTGAACTTTAGTTTATAATGTAGTTCAATGATTTTCAGATAGTTTCTCTTTTTCCTCATTTGAATGCACTGAGAGTCAGAGTCCTCTGAACATCTTCATTTGTAGTGTCTGATGGCAATAGAAATAAGCAGCTCTACTGAAAACCTCCACATCTTCACAAAGAACACCACAGCATTTAAAAAAGCAAGTGGAATTAATCACAATTTTAATTTCAAAAAGAAATTTCTGGTAACGTCAACTACTGCAGGCACGAAACTCAACAGAAATCGCTTCTGGAGTAACCTTTTGCTTTGGGAGTTGCAATGGAAGCTCATGTCAGCAGATGGCACTGGAGACAAGGCTGTAAGACTGACATGGTCCTCTGAGCGTCTGGAAGTGCAGGTTTAAATATTTTAATATTTTTACCTTTTTCCTTAGCTCAAAATGCGATAACTGAAGGCCACGCCCTCTGCCTTGTGTTAAAAATCCTTGTACTGAGTCTGTCCCATCACTCATGTGCATTGGTGCAGTGTCAAGATCTCTTTTCCATAGGTCCAGTACAGGCACATTGCAAGAGCAAACTGTGTTTGTCATGTTTTCATCTGTTGATGTATGCTGTTTGGGGAATACATTTCCTTTAAAAGGGAGAGGGTCTTTGATGAGAAGAAAGGAAAGGGAAATAAGCAAAAAATATTTCTGGAGAATCTGACTATTATTTAACAAACCATGAGAATAGCAGCTTCTGGAGATTGTCTGTTTAGAGAAGATACCAAGACCATGAGGATATTCACAATAATTTTTGAAAATCTGTCCCCAGATCATTGGAAAATTTC
>JAWWEV010000083.1:124347292-124362410 GCA_035583235.1 Hafferia zeledoni
GAAATTTTCCAATGATCTGGGGACAGATTTTCAAAAATTATTGTGAATATCCTCATGGTCTTGGTATCTTCTCTAAAGAGACAATCTCCAGAAGCTGCTATTCTCATGATGTCATAAGAATATGGTTTTACCTTTCCAAGTTGCTACAGAACAGGGAACAGAAAACTTGGCATATAATTTTGCCATTGTCTAAAATTTTAGACTAGAGTTTAATAAAGCATTTTGCATACCTTAATTTCACATTTTCACTTAGCTTCTTAACTCTTTACCTTGATGAGACAGCATTTTTCCTACTAAGTCCACAAGGGGATAAAAGTATTCTTTATCTCCTCTATTGTACAGATGTCTCTTTTCAATTTGTTTTCAAGTCATTGAGAATACACTTCAGTTTTCTGGGTTTGAACACTGAAAAGAGTTGCTATGTGCATTTTTAGCAGTTAATTCACAGTATAATCTGATATTTAGTAGTAAAACCTTAAGGTGAAAAATAATAATCTTTCCAATTTCCTCTTCTTGTGATTTTGAAACATTCCTCACTAGAGTGTACTAGATTTGGAAGTACTTTATCATGCAAAAGCATATTTTGATGCCCTCTAAAATTAATCATGTTTTTGTTGGATTTTTGTTTTTGAGGTTTTTTTAATTTCTGTAAAATTTTTGGTTTCTAGATCTTAGCCACATTTTTTTAAAATACAAAATGTGTTTTCAGTGTTTCGTATCCTTTCTGATATTTAAAGCATTTCAGTGAAAAAGTTATGGTGTTATAATACCAGTCTTGATTTGAGTTTAAAACAAAACTAAGCAATTCATCTTGCTCCAACCATAGTTTAAAAGTCCTATTTCTAAATAGGATACCACTGTCTCAGAAATTGTCTTTGAACCAACTGTAGTGTTTAGAGAAGTTGACATATAGCTGGCATATTCTAAAAGCAAAACCTATGAATTCAGGGAAAAAGTGCTTCCTCCCCACCCATCCATCCATCTAATCGACATTAAATTAAATGCATAAATAATTTTAATGGAACAATTTCTTGTTAGTACTTTCCCTCCTTACCACCCACATAAACACGTGCACATGAACCCTTAAAAAACAACAAAAGTAGGAGCAGTTGTAAAGCTGAAGTCATTCTGGTATTTTGCACATCCCTGTAATTCAAGGGTTGTTGTATGCATGCCATTAGTGCATCCTTTATCATGGTCTAGTGGTGAACTGCTACAATAGGGTTTTTTCCATGACTTCAAAAATCAATCTTCTCTACTTTTCATCTCTTTTAAAGGCGTCATTCTTCCTTCTCAAGCCAGCTATTGCACTGATTGATTATGACTAAAATTGTTCTGAGTTCTACACACTGAGAAAGAAAGATCTCATACAATGAGAAAAAGTAGAACATTTTCAGCTTTCTCTTGATTGTTATAAAAGCCTTAGTCTGAAAGGAAAGGTTGAAGCAGCAACTGTTCATTGGCTGTGACATAAAACATCATCAGTTTGCATTGCTGTGAGCCCTAAATTGACATTTTAAGGGCCTCATTTCTTCACAAGAGGATCTTTCTCAAGTTCTCTCTGTTCTGTTTTGGAGACAAATGGAGGCAACATTCAACAGACTGAAGTACTAAAAATACACTTTGAATGTGTGTTAAAGCTGTTCCACTAAACATATAAAAACTTTAAAATAGGACCTCATAGTGCAATAGCACGCTGAGGTGTTTTATCAGTGTGATAATTATAACCAATGTGAAAAGGAAAACAGGTCAGTATTTAATTGCATGTCACGGTAATCAAATTGAAATGGATATCACCTGTTTGTGGAATATGACATGGTGGGTGTAATTTGCATTAAAATCAACTCTATATATTAAAGTGGAATGATTTTGTAACTTAAGGATCGAGATGGATTGATAGAAAGACCTTTCTTAAATATCTCATGAAAATTCACCAGCATTCAGCACTTTCTCTATTAGTTATATATATGAACCTTTTCAATTAAATCCACAATTAAATACTTGCTAGTCTGTTAGAAGCCTAAATATTTTTTAAATTCAACACAATTGATTTGGGTCCACATCTGATATTTGTCTACTTTTTTATGTTTGTGTTATCTTGAAGATTTACCAGCTCTGAGATGATGGAAATTTGTGCCTGCTACAGGCATCATGACAATTACCAACTAGATAGAAAGTATTACATTTTAAAATGCTAAGTCTAGACACATTAGGATTGTTTCAAAGACCTAATTAAAATCTTAGTGTGCTAATATCTAGCACAGATTTTTTTTTTTTTTTTTTTTTACTGTAAATAATATAGCAATTTTTCTAAAATTTTGCATTAAATGTTTCCAACTTCAGGATTAGATTTGTGCTCTATCTAGGAAATTCTCTGAAATCTAACTTTGTTATGCTGTCCAATAGATTAAAGATTGTGATCATTTAAAGCATTACTGTAAGTTAAACTATTGGGAAGTTTAACTTGTATTATGGCTTATAAATTGAATTACTATGATGCAGTTTAATGATCAGAAAAATGGAGACCACCTCTTTATGCATAATTTGCATTCTGAACTACATTAATGTAAATCCTGAAGAAAACACAGTTTTGTGGGGGATCTTGGTTTATATTTGGAAAAAAATAGTTGGGACACAAACTTAACTCTTCTTAATGGAAATAAAGTCTGTTTTAGTCCCATAGTCTGAGAAATTTGAAGCAGAACATCTCTTAAGACTGCTTCAATTGTTTAACAGGTGTTTAGAAACTGAAAGTAATTAAGTGAAAGTAACTAAGTATTGTTGCTGGATGGTGAAATCCTCATCAAGAAGAAGGAAAATATTATTAAATGCTCAGCCAAACTAGCAAGCAAAGCCTTTAGAAAAACAGGGTAAAATCTCTCAGGACTAGTTAAAACCTGGCTAAAATAAAATTAAAGATGAGATCAAAAGAAGCCAGGACTTAGGAAAAAACAAAACACTAAAATTGTCCAAAACCTATAGGAAACTAGCCAAGAACAAACCTATCAAGAACCAGTGATGGATTAGGAAAGAAACTGATCTAAGAGAGGAGGAACATGCTTGTATCTTAGGGAAGGTGTAAAGTAAATGAAAGAAGTCAGACTGTCATTCATCTGATATTGATTTACTACTTTTTCCACTTGCCAAAGCAGAAAGGAAGATGTGTTTTTCAACTGTAGAAATTGCCATATAGAATATCTAACTCTGAGCCTGAAGTTTAACTGGTTTGTTCAGAAACTTAAGAGAGGAATATTTTACTATCCCTGGTTTAAAATAACAGCTAAATGTTCCTCAGCTGACGGAACTGAAAGCTTTATGTTATTGCTACCAGTCTAAAGGGACAAGTACTTGCAGTGTATAGTACTTTTTTGAGAATATGGAGAATTATCATGCATTCATAACTGTATTACTTGTTTTATGAACAGGGAACAATAAAATTGTCCAAGTCTCACTTAAGGGTTATACAAGACAGTATGAAAAATAAGGAGGGAGTTAAAACTGTGAAAGTATCAAATTGCTCTAGAGCCTCTGTCAGTCTGGAACTGCAGAGAATGCTGTGGAGCAAGTCTTTGTGCAAAACCATAATTCTGAATTGCAAGGCATAGCCATGTATTGTGGCTTCTCTGAATTTTTGGAACCTACCCAAATGTAATTGAAGACAGTGCAATTCTGAAAGGTATTCATAATGTGTATCTACAGATGCCTGCGTTATCAGACTGGTGTCTGTAGCTCAAAAGGTGCAGAGTAGAATTCAATCACAGGTGGTCTCATTCATTCCCAGCTGAAAAAGCCACTCCACTGTCAAGAGCAGACATTCATCTTTCAGGAATCCTTAAAAGTAGGTACAAGATACTATATGCTTCACACTTGTTGGTGTCAAATATCCCATGTCATACTAGTCTCCTCCTGCCTGAAATGCTCCATTAATATTAGGAAGGCTGAAGGACTAACATGGACCAAATCTTGGCTATTGCTGAATCTTACAACAATTGATATTTAATCTGGACATATGGAATCAAAAATAAGGCTTGGAAAAAACTACAAGATGCCATCTTATCCATGTCATAGGTAAGCTCCTCTCTGAGATACCTAACCTATTATAAAATATGGTAGTCCTTCCTATGCAATGGGTAGCTGTGCTTACCAGTAACAAAGTTGGTTTCCAAACAACTAATTTAAATCTTTGTTGCTACAGTCTATATCCATGACTGTTCTAACACTCAGAGACAGAGAAAATGGCTTATACATGGGTTTTTTTGTGTCAAACTTTAATTTGACTGTTCTGAAGTATCTCTACTTGGTTGATTTTGATTTTTTTCCTAACCTTTGGTCATTCTTTGAAATTCCTCTCTTTACTAATAGATAATTTTTTTCCTTTCAGTCATGTATATGTTGATTCCAACCTTACATTTGTAGTAAGTGACACTTTAAACTTTGGAAATTTTTAGTCACAGAAAAAATATCCAAATGTATTTTTAATGCTCTTTTTGGAGGAATGAGAACAGGCTGAGAACTGGGCAAGGGACAGCAGAAAGAACCAGTATGGGCTTCTACCTAAGAAAGAATGTTTCAGGCTTTGTTTCATACCTCTGTGATCATATAGTTAAATGCTAATAATGACATCCGATATAAAGGGCTCAGTCTAACAAGGGAAGCTTGACAGTGAGTTTCTTAAAGACTAAAGGTAAATGCTAGTATAACAATGAGAAAAATGAAATTCTAGTGAAAAAGCTTCACTGAATAAGAGAAAATTGCCCATGGTGAAAGTAGGACCAGTACTTTAGGGGCTTTCTCCTGTTATCAAAAAAAAAAAAAAAAAAATCTTTTGTGGTAAAGTGTCATTACAGTCCGATAGTGCTGAAAAAAAGTGGAATTTCACTGTTATTCTGATTGGAGGGGACCCACATGGATTATCAAGTCCAATTCATAAGTGAATGGCCCATTCAGGGATTGAATCCACAACCATGGTGTTATTAGCACCATACCCCAGCTAACTGAGCTAATCTCAGTGTTAAAAGAGGTCATCAGAAATGTAGGAGATAATAGAGATGAGAAACAGTTTTCTAAAAATCAAATAGCTCCAGAAAAGCAAAAATTTCTTCTGATATTTTTTCTAAATTACTAGATGATGGAAATGTTGTGAGTGTAGCAAATTTCATTATAATGCAGCTTTTGATAAATACTTGAGGTTTTCATGAAATCTTGCAAGCTAAATATTATTCTGGACACAAGCACTTGGGCAAAGTGAAAACCAGCTGAAGAAAACAAACACTTTTAACACTTTGACAAGATTTTTGTCTTTAGTAAAAGTATTACTGATTTGAAAGTATACATTATTTCTTTTTTATCCATACAATTTCTTAATACACACAGTCAGCTGTGGATTGTGTACTAATAGTGGCCTCTTTGAGGGTATTTAAAAATTCTCAGTCATACATCTTATCATTTTCTCTTTCTATATAATTCATGCTGCAGTCAATCATAATCTTGCAGGGTCAGGAATTGAGAGTTTAAGTTGGGACCACTTTGAAACAATGTATAACAAAGTATGAAAAAGACAGAGCATAATGACAGTTATCAGAGGGAGACTTGGATAAAATTCTTTGGGCAGGGTTCAGTTTCCTAAATATTTGCCTAGAGTCACCTAAATAGCCTTGGCTTCAGCAGAGTGCTCCAGAAGGTTGTAGAGTTCCCAAAAGTTCTGTGTCATATTTCCTGTCTCAGATGTCATAAATCATCAAGGTAGTGCTAGGCATTAACATTTAAGCAGCTGAATTGAGCCCCTTATTCCACACGTAACATTTCAATAAATCTTTCTTTCTTTGGCACTCTCCTAGGTCGTTGTTTCTGATCTGTTTCAGGAATGCTAACCAGCTTTGTTGTCTCCAGAAAAAAACATTTATGGAATTTCTTCATTCTCTCTTACAATTATAGACATGAGACATACTAATTTTGCTCTTTCTTATTCGACCTACTACAGCTTCTGCAGTATTTTATAAGTTTTAGGCAGAGGTAAGGTTTGGCCAATATTTTAAGCACTGCCCTCATTACATCATAAACAAAATAGTTCATCAGAAACCTGCCTTAATAGCTAAATGACATTTCCTGGGAAAGTGAATTTTATTTATCTAATATTGCACCATATTAAGAAGTATTATTTTCAGCTAATTGTTCAAATATATAACAGTTAAAGGTGCCCATATTTGATTTTAATATGCCAATAATTGTATCAAGGAATGGCTATTACTAGGAAGAAGTTAAATGTTGATCCTTACACACATCCTTTATTTAAAGAAAAAACTAATTCACATTCACAGATGTAATGTTTTCTTAGTTGACATCATAAAAATAACCATAGTGGAAGCTATAAAAGGCTATTATCTAAGAAGACTCTCTGGGTGTATTAAATTAAACAATGAAAGACAAAACATACTTTAAGCTTCCTCTACTTTCTTTACTTGTCTAAGATCCATTCATTACAAAATTGAGAATACAACCAAGGCAAAGTGTTTATTGACAAGTAATATATGACATTCATGTCAGCAGTTGTATTTTTATAATATCTATATTTTTTCCTTTTCCTCTTCTTAAAAGAGAGTTGGGGAAATTTATTGCAGCATTCAAAGAAACAATTCTTATTGGGAACCTGTAGGGTAGGGAGGAGAGAAAGGTGAGAGGTGATATGGGATGTGCAGTTATGGTTAATTCTGTTACCACCAGCAACAATGATTGACAAAATTCACCCCAACAAACTATTTTAAGAACACTTTAAATTGTTGCAATTATTTAAGATGTACTCTTGTAGTAAAGTAAAAAGCTTGTCATGACGAGATGATTTTTATTGCTGAGCGATTCCATTCATTTCATCACATCTCACCAAGCTTGTTGCATTTAAACAGCCATATGCAAGATTCTGACTTTTTTCAAGCTGTAATAGTGTGAAAGTGAATTTTAAACTCTCCTAACAGAAAACAGTAACTCAGAGAAATGGGAGTCTGCTGTGCCCACTCAAAGCTAGCCAGCACCTTCAAGTATTTTTGTTTTGGAATACTTTTTTATGAAGAGACCCAGAATGATTCATCAGACAGAGTGTATATATGTTATTTTTAGCAAATGCATTTCAGTGTACTGAAGAATCAGAGTTGCAATTAGAACAAAGAAAAACCAATAAAGGCTGTGCTTTCAGGGATCATTGATTTGAAATAAATTAATCCCTATCCCATGAAATTTCGATTTAGTTTATTTTTTTATATCATACCATTGCCAAGATACTTCCATATAAATATATGTTTGTAATAGAATAATGCATAAAAGACCAATGGAAAAAATATACATGTTGCTGTATGTGCTATAAATAATATAATACAGAAAGTTAGTAATATATGGATAGGTTAAATACATTATAAAAATTGGGGGGAAATTGGACATTAAAGAATGTCTAGAAAAAGAACTGAGTTTTACAGTTAAGATCTAATGTGGACTGAGAAAAGAGATTGAAGACATCTTACCAAATCAATGAAAGAAGGAAAATTTGAACTGAATAATATGGATGAGAGCCTTCAGGTAGAGGAAGGAAAAAAGCAAGAGATTGCCACATGAAGAAGCAAATTTAAAGGGAGACCATAGATCTCTAAGTCAGATTGCAGACCTGATTCAGCTGCAAATTCAAAGGGAAAATAGAGCAGGACAACTGTGGAATTATCTTCAGCTCATATAAATTGCTGCAAAAATATTGACTCCAATAGATATGAACTGCACAATGCTATCTGAGTATAAGGCCTGCAGGGTCTTTATATATGGTACAGATATTTTGTCTGCTGCTGTACTAAGCAATGAATAATTATCCTAATTTTTTCCTTCATGTCACTTTTGATATGCTTTACGATTTCCCACCTTTCTGCTGACCTCAACAATAGATATGGTTTAATTTCAACTGTGGCATTTTGAGACAAATGTAGATAAAATACTAAAGAAATCTAAAAAATATTCTCTATTGCTTTCACTTTCTTCAGGCTACATTTTATCCTCAGCTTTGCTGATACAAATCCAAAGCAAATGAAAATATATGTGGTCAGATTTTGATAGAAGGAGGAAGTTAGATTAATAGAATTAATATGAAGATTTCAATTCAGTAGCTGGTGTGCCAGCGTGAGGACATGCAAAGACTGAACAACTGAAAGGAGAATTAAATGGCGCACAAAGTTAATGCGATTGTATTGAAGATATAAAAAAATCTATCTGATATATCTGAGAGGGGGAAAAAGATTTTAAAAGTATAAATGTATGGTAGGCAGACTGAGAGAGACATTCCTTTTAATTTATTTCATTAGAAAAATAACTGTAGATCAGTGTTTTTAGAAGAATGCTGCAAATTGTTCCTGTCTTTGAAACATGAATGATCCATAGACACCAGATGTTATTGTTTTTTGTGTAAGCCAAAGATACTAGCTTTTGATTTCTTTGAGTAGTTTAGAGAGCTGCTAAATACGCATTTTAAACAGCAGCAAGGGTACTATCAGTATTTAAGACATTTCAGTCACTATACTTTATTCCTTTGGCACTTCTGTGTTTGTGGTATGTGGGATCAATGTCTCAAAACACGACAGGAACCTCAAAACATTACCTCCTTAAAACATTAAGAATTATTTTCACACACATTTATTAAAGGCAGTTTTATTGCTGAAAGAACTGGAATTTCCGCTTCTTTTCAGCTCCGTAACTGTTACTGACATCTTGAATGTCATCTCCCCAGCATGGCAAAAATGTCTTCCCCTTTCCTCTACTCCCTTTAGGAAGATATCAGGGTTCTTTGCAATGGTGATATCTGTGGAAGATCATACAATGCTGCCACTTTTTCCCCATGACCTTGTGATTCAACAGACTAGCGGAAAATGAAGTACCTTTAAAAATGAGGCATCAGCAGAATGCTGCTGAAGTAACCTTACCCAAATTAAATCATTGAAGGATAATGCAGAAGTAAACATAGGTATGAAAAAGATTAATTGAGTATTACATATTATTTCCTGAAAAATTTATTCATGAACTCAGACCTGCAATCAGGATTTATTGATTAACATGTGTTAATTTTCTTTTAGTCATAATTTTGCTTGAAAATGAAGCCCCAAATATTGTACTGCCCTCATATGCATAATACTAAGACCTGTCAAGGAAAAGCTAGTTTTTATTAGTTTATGAGGTAATTTATACAATTTTGGTTATGTCAGGGCTTTTTCAAGGAATCTTAATGTCAGACCATTGAATAGCTTGTTACCCCACTTTGTCTGATTACATGATTCCATATGTTTTCTGGATTTTATTAGCTGGTATCAAATGCATTTTAAAAAATATGAAAATAAATATGTTTTGTCTCTGAGCTTTGTAACAGAGAGAATAGTTAGAGCCAGTAACATCTCCCCTGGATTTTAGGAGAATGGTATTACCCTGCCTTTCTCTGAGAGATTGCTGGTTACCTTCTGTCAGTGAGCAACTGTCTCACTGCAAAGCAGAAGCACGATCTCTTTTGTCTGTGATCAAGGCAATTATTTCTTAGAAAGTGGAATTTCTTCAGAATGACTATGTACAAGAGCAAGCGCAGAAACCACAGATGTAAGTAAATTGTAAAGTTTTTTTAATGTTCTTACAGAGGAGGGAAAATAAATCTCCAGTTTCATTGAAAAAATGTTTTACTTCACCCTGCTCTGGTTGAATTATACCAGGAAAGCAGAAACAGAATTCCATGCCAATTATCCCACTGCATCTATGTATTAAGTGCATGAAAGAGCTTTAAAATAAATTAAAAAAAAAAAATTAGAAATTCGCTCACTTGTTACTATGGAAACCCTCAGAAAGTCATTGCTTTATGTTATCAACAAAGAAATAATGATCGAATATAAGTTTAGTTTCAAAGAGCATCCTTTATTCAGGGCTAGCTGTAGCCTTTGATTTGACAGGGTTGACATGATTTTACTCAGTAGACTTTTTTATGTGGTTCATATTAGGGAGCCAGCGATACCAGAACTTTCAGTGCAGTTATTCAATTTTCCTTCATCATAACTTTCAGAATTAATTAGTTTGCTTAAACTGCAGAAACTGGTAGAGTGGGGTGGGGGGAACAGTAAAAGGCAGGAGGGTGGGAAGGGAAGTGTGCATGTGTCTCTGTTGTGTATTTGAAACACTCCAGCCCTGAAAATTCAGTGACTTCTAAATGCATGACTTTCCAATCAAGTACCTGTTTGACTTTTTAAATTCCTATGGCATCAGTTGAAGGAATTTGAGTATCAATATTGTCTCCTCTGGAAGATTATGGAAGGGTGACAGAGGCAAGTGAAAATGTGCTATGGGTCAGTCATGAGATAGGTGTTGCTGTAATAAAATCTAGCAAAAGGCCAAGTTATAAATGGAAAGCTTATCTGAGGCTGAGAAAAAGCCATTCCTCTGAGAAAAATGCCATATAGACACAAGGTGCTTTCAGGGAGAGAGAAGGTAAGGAGGAATACCAATTCAAAAGCAGATAAGTTTGGACTTCATTTGGACAGAAGCATTGCTGCTTTTCAAAAGGATATATACAGATATATCACTGAACTCAGTTTCTTGTCCTTGTAGATTAATCTGTTTAGATCTCTTTCAGTTTCTCTTGCTTAAAAGAAATGTATGTGCTGAATCTAGAAAGTTTGGGAGGACAGATCTCTGCTAAAATCCCTGCAACAGAAATCCATCATCTCCTTCACATTCAATAAGATAAATTATCATAAATTTTGTTCCCATAGCAGCAATGAAAGAAAATTATTTATATAGAGGCAAATTATGATTAATCTAGCTCATTTTAACATATTAATTACTTCATCATTATTATGTAAACCAGGAGCTCTTTCTGTAGCCAGCTGCATTCTTGCAATCTCTCCTGTCCAAGCCTGTTTATGGTGTACAATAAGCAAATTTGTGCCTAGATAGCTGAGTTAGGGTTTTGTTGCAAGAATACAGTCATTCATGAAAATGACACAAGATGCTTCTAAGAATGCTATTGTAAAGAGAACCTGCCTTTCACCCCTGCTGACCACAAGGAAAATCTGTGATTTGTCTAGAGGAAAAAAAAAAAAAAAAGAAACATGATCAGAATCAAATTTTTAATTGTGCAGGAGGCTGTTGCAATGTTTCCTGGTTTTAAAACTGTCTCTAGTTTTAAAATCCAAATCTATACAATATCTCAATATTATATATATATATAAATATGTATTACATATTAAGGTATATGTATTTTACTATAGGTACCAATGCTGTACACACGCATTCTTCATTAGTACCTCTTAGCTAACTAATAATTGCAAAAACCTTAACAAACAAGTCATTTTTATATTGCTCTGGTTTACATAATTCAAAGGCTTTTTGAAGGATAGATATCTTCTAAGTAATTGTTGTTCTGAAATATAAGGAATTATAGTAGCAGATGCAATTAAATAGTAGGCAGGTACTACATCTTCTGTGCATTTCTGGTGGCCCTTAATAAGTCATAATCAGAGATATTTAATATATAATTTCCAGCATATGTAGGGTCAACCTTGGATTTTATATGTCCTCACTACCACACTTGAAAGTGTGGCATAAAATGCAAGTGAGCTTTCAGGCTTTTCTTTTTCATGAAGTTCTGCTCCTGGATTTAATACACACTTAAGAGTACTATAGCCATTGCTTTCCTAACACATTTTTTTTCTTTGATGTTTTAAAAAAAGGTATCAATGAATTCTGTACTTAATTTAAAAGCACATAAGATTAGAGAGGAGGATAAAAAAAGAAGAGACATGATGATTTTTTTCTAACACAAAATATAAGTAATCCCCATTTCCAATTTCTGTCCCAGGTACAAAACTGTTGCTAGAGGGTGATTATCCCACTCTGCTCTGCTCTGGGGCAGCCTCACCTTGAATATTGTGTGTAGTTTTGCTCACAGCAATATAAGAAAGATATTAAGCTATTGGAGAGTGTCCAAAGGAGGGACATGAGGACAGTGAAGGGCCTTGAGGGGAAGCCATATAAAGACTGGCTGAGGGGACTTCATCTGTTGAACCTGGAGAAGGGGAGACTGAGGTGAGACCTCATTGCAGTTACAAATTCCTCATGAGGGAAAGAAGAGGAGCAGGCACTGCTCTCTTCTCTGTGGTGACCAGGGACAGGACCCAAGGGAATGGCCTGAAGTTGTGTCAGGGGAGGTTTAGGTTGGAAATTAGAAAGAGGTTCTTCACTTGAACAGGCTGCCCAGGATAGTGGTCACAGCACCAAGCCTGAATGAGTTTAAGAAGCATTTGGACAATACTCTCAGACACATGGTGTGACTCTTGGGGATGGTCCTGTGCAGGAGTTGGACTCGATGACCCTTGTGGGTCCCTTTCAACTCAGCATATTCTGTGATTCTGGAAACAGATACAAAAAAAGGTCTCCTTACCTGTCTGTAAGATAGGGATGGAGGTTTCTTATAAATATTTTTTAGCTACATCATACGTAAGTCTTCTAAATTCAAAGCTAACTTTAATGTTTCATTTTCATTGTAATTTTGATTTAGATTCTGGTTGAGATGGCACTAATATTAAGTATATAACATATTTTATTTGTTCCATAACAGTTGTAGTTTATGAGAATTAAAATGAACTATCACAGAAAATTGCTAAATTTGCATCACTAAATAAACAAAATTCAGGTTAAGGCTATTTGGTTTTGACTGTTTGTACCTACACACAGATGCATACACAGTCTTTATGCATTCATTTATGTGCACACATGGATTATGACAAGCTTGATCCTTCAGGATGTATGTATGCTTCAGGATGTTTATCAAGCTGATAGGCTGGTTTCTCATTTCATTGCATGGACATAACGACTGACTGAGGGAAAACCACCATAATTGCACTTTTTCAAAACTGGAAAAGTGGTAATTGTTCAGCAGCACACAGGAGGAGATGGTAGCGGCTGCCTGGAATGAAGTGGCTGGTGTGGGACTTCCCTGCTACCTGAACCAGTGTTTGGAAAGTTAAGGCAAAGATGGACAAATTAAGAGGGAAAAGTAGGACCTATGTTTTTATTCCTTCAACTTCAAATTTTCAGTGTGTCATGGGATCTTTTATGCACATCAGCAATGACAATCAGAGCACAGCGGCAGCTGAGGTGAAGAACAGTTACTTCTGAGTATTGGGAATCATAGACAAAGTCAACAGTTATTGTAAGTGCAGATACAGATCTGTCCCTTTCCGAGCTCTTAACTTTCCAAGGCAACTTCCCAAACTTGTCCATGACAATATGAAGAATCCAGTCAACATCAAATGTCCCTGAAATTACACTCCAAATGCATTAATGACTTTTGCCATGGCTTGAATAATAGTTCTAAGTAAAATATCTGTTTCTTTTGAATATTACAATTTCCTTAGCTAAGTTTTTATACTGATATGCTATGAATGGTATTTTTGCATACAAAGTGATGTAGAAAGGCACATGTGCATTTGTTAAAGGATTAAATAAGTTACAGTAAGATAAATGTAAAATAAATTATTTTTAAAAGTTATGCAAGTAGCAGCTGCAGTTTAGAATTCGTGTGGTTGGTGCTGAAAGTTATAATACTTTTACCTTAAATTAGTGCTGTATTTAGTGATGTACTGTCCACAGGTACAACCTGATGTATATTTCTAAAGAATCCTTGCCTTGCCGGAGAAAGAATTTTGAGTATACTGATAACATCTGATGAGAAATTCTGTGAAATTCCAGTTTGAAGGAGTATTTTATCCTATCTTCATTTTTTGATCTATTGCATTGCCTGCTATATTTTCTTTCATTGATAAGGTCCCACTTGCCATCTTTTCATCATGGATTTACTGTTCTTATCTTCTTTGTCCTCCCTTAGAGATAGAATAATCACTTTCAGGCTTAAAAAGTCGAGCTGGCTTCTGTTGAGTCATGTTATATTACAGTTTGATCAGCCCATGATTATTTCCATCTTCTTTTTGCCTCTTAGGGCAATAAAGAGACCTCAGTACTTAGGCTGTTGCTGCTCAAAGAAAATAGCAGCCTTTAATATAGTGTGTGCTAGGAGGTAAAGTGACTGGAAAACCAAATCTCATTGGGGAAAACAAGTGTAGTTACTGACCCAGATACATACAAGAAAACTGCCTCTTTCCTTGAAACATCAGAGACCCAGACAACAAGGGAATATCTCTTCAGCATGTTATAGAGACAGCTTTCTTCATGTAAAGCTACCCTGAAATAGCCCCAGGATATTCCTGTTGCTGCACACCTTTTGAGGAAGTAGAGTTCAGAGCAATTAAGTGTATCAGTAATAAGGCTGAGCAAGAAGAAACACATGATCTGCAGGAATGTAAATATCACTGAATATTCACATCACACGGATAACGTCTTTATACAAATAAAAAAGTACAACTGCTACTCAATAAGTCAGGAACTTCAGGGTTAAAGAATTCTTCTCATAGCTTTGAAGGGAATTCATGAGGAGGTTGGCATACTGAAATTATTCATTATTCCCATGTTACTAAACAGTAAAACTGAAGACATATGTCCCTCAGTGAAGCATGCAGTGTAAATGAGCTAGAATTTTTTCTTTGACACTTTTTCAAGTATCCATGTAGACTTCTAAAGCAGACATACTTCTAGACTTAGAAATAAATCAAAATTATTGAAAGATAACTGTTTCAAAATGCATCTTTTGAGAGATTAGCATTCTGACCAAACGACACACAACTCACATTTTGCTTCCCCCTGGTCAGTAGGAGTCTGCCTGAGGAAGAAAAGTAGAATTTTTGTCCCTATATAGGAAATACTGAAAGTGCAGAGAAAAGCCTGACAAATCAAAAACTTTCACTCTATCTTGAGAAGGGGAGAGAAAGGAATAAACAGTGCAGGTACAGATTCAGAAGTGACTTCAGAAAAACCTTGTCTGAGAGCAGAAGTCAGAATACTTGAAATGCAAGTGGAAAACATAACAAAGAAACTCAGCCAGTCACTTCAGTTTTATGGAGGAGAAATCTGGGACAGAAAAAACCCCTCATAATTGTGAGAAAAAGTCTCGGCTCAGAAAATTTTAGAAAGAGACGAGTTAAAAGAGCAAAGCAAAAATGAGGTTTAA
>JAWWEV010000083.1:124362840-124470026 GCA_035583235.1 Hafferia zeledoni
TGGACTGGAGTTGGACCAAGGGTTGGACTTGATGATCTCGGAGGTCTTTTCCAACCCAGTCGATTCTATGATTCTAAAGTCATCTAGATATAGAAAGACAATTCTGGCTCTTCAACTGAGCAAACAGAAGTCTGGATATTAGAACCTAAATTTCTGTTATTTTAGGCTGAGTTAAGATATATATTTTTTGAGTGTAATCAGTCATAAATTACTAAAAGAACTTGCAATTTCTCTTGTCCATCACTTAGATTTTGAATACAGATTGCTCATCCATTTTAAAGTCTCTTTTAAAGAAGTACTATCAACCTGATTGCAATCTATTCAAACACTAGAGTTTATATGCAAGTTGGAAAGAATGTTATTGTCATAAAATGTCTAAAACCTATAAATTTCTGGAAATCTTGAGGGAACTCCAGTCTTCTTCTATTAAGAGCTCTGTACACTGCTGTAGCAGTGCCATCTACCTGCCTTCTCAGAAAAAGAGGAAAATCCTAGAGAGATTCAGAGCATCTGTTCTCTTAAGGGAAAATCTGCTGTTTCTTATTTTTATATAAAGTTCTGGGTTTTTAAAATAAAAAAAAAAAAAAACCAACCAAAAACAAAAACAAAAAGACTTTCATGACTACATATGTAAGCAGTACAACTCCTGATTTTAAGCACAAATATCTTTTTTGTTGTTGTTGTTTCATAGCTGACCTGGGTTTATTTCCGTTGCCTTTACTGTCTCTGCCTCTTTTCATAATCAAAACTATTTACAGGCTAAAATCTCAATCTCTCTGATGGAGTCATCCTTTTCTCAATAAATCAATGAAAGTTTTTAGTACAAATTAAATCTACAAAATGAAAAAAGCAGAGGGCTTCTAATAAATGTTTACATGTCATATCTTCAGCTTCAACTAGTGATAAGACCAAACACAGTATGTGCGTAATGATGCCTTCACAAGGAAAAAATCATAACTTTTTAAAAATACCTTTCAAGTACCTCAAATTATTATCTAAAATCTGATGAAACATTAAAAGGGTATTTACTGGTTGCAAAGCAACTGCCAGGACCTAAATGATACACAAAATCCAGCATTTTTTCAGCAGTTATACCTTAGATATTCCTTGACAGTAAAATCCAGAAATGTTTCTGGATGTTACTTTGCAAACATTCCCTCTCTTCCCTCCATGCACTTCACAAAAGGGAAAGAGATCTCAGGTACATTAAAATGACATTACAATGAGGATATAGGACCAATATTTAGACTCTAGCATGTGGAACATCCAGTGCCACATTTTTGTTTCTGAAAAACTCATCCTTTTGGCCTTAAATTTGTCTTCCTCTGTTCCACCTCATTACTTTTTTTTTTCTTCCAGTTATTAGCGTGTTAGACACGGAAAAATAGGTTGCACTCCCCGTTTGTGTTGTAGATTATGGGTATAGATTTTTCTGTCCCTCTTTGTAACTACTGTGGCATCTCTTCCATATTGTCCTTTGCAGAAGACTGCAGTGATTTCTAGAAACTATTATTGTTTTTTCCTGTTTTCCACAAAATAAAGATTGCCTAGGCCTGCTTTTCACAATAAATAAATAAATAAGGAATACATATTGTATTATAAAACTTCTTTTGATCTTGGTAAAATAAAAACTGCTTTAGAAAATAATCCAACTGTAATTCTTTAAATACAACACCCATTTTTCTCCAAATTGCTGGTATCTTAATAATGGTTTCCACAGGCAGTTCTATTGCTGCTTTTGGTTCACCTCCAGCTCCGTCATAAAGCTGGGTCTAGGTGTGACCTTCTAGCCTTATTTTATGGCTTGCATTCAGATATTATTTACTTAGGACTCGCTGAAGGTTTAGCACAGCTATTTACTACACTTTGATTTTGCTATATTTTTGTTGTGTTCCTACAGGGCAACATGTGCTATCAGCACAGAGCTGAAAACTAATGCCAGAGAGTCAAAACTCAGAAGTCTTGTTTAGTATTCTGACAATGATCTTTCTATTTTCCTAGAATCATAGAATGATTTGGGTTGGAAGGGACCTTTAAGACCATCTAGTTCCAAAACCCTCTGCCATGGGCAGGGACACCTTCCACTAGATGAGGTTGCTCAATGCCCCATCCAACCTGGCCTTGAACTATCCTTCTTGAAGGGAAGATGTCCTTTTTAAACATATAGTATATCATTTAAAAAGAAAAAGATCAGGATTAAGCCTTAAAAAGATGGACTCAAGCTGTTATGGTTCTACTTTTAGTAAATTTTTCCTAACTCAAACATTACCTAAAATTAAAATAGGTTTCAATTATTAAGATATGTTTCTCTGCAAATCACTCTCATGAGAGCAGAAAATCTGTTGAATTTTTTGCCATTATCCTTACATCCTTGGTACTCAGCAACCAGCTTTCTAGGAACAGCTCTCTACAGTATCACAATTCCCAGTACCATATATTTTAATATATATAAGTAGTCTGTGATGTCCCACACATGCTGCATTGAACTTGACAATGACCAGCCAACAGGTTTTCCACAAGTAGGAATAGTCTTTAGTGAGTAACTAGAGGCAGGCAATGAGTAGATAACACACAGGTACCAGTGCCTTCTCTAACAGTTGGAGAACAATCGTGCACATGCAATCATTTGAAAATTTTTATATCCTCTGAGATAGAAAAGTTTCTGAGCACCTTTGCAGAAATTATTTTATATGTGACAGATATTTTGAATGAATTTTTAGTAAACCTCGTCCAAACAAGCTGTTGTTAATACTCATGCTCAAAATTAACCTTTTGTGTTCTTTTTCATTGCTATCAGAAAGAAAATATTTTCTTGCTATTCTCACATATTTTGCTTATACCTAAAAAAAACCCCAAAACAAACTCCTGGAAAATTATTATTAATTATTAGTCTGCAGAGGTATGAATATTATTGTATGTTCTTTTGTGAAATAAAAGGAGACTATCTAATGAAATGCAACGTCTATTGGATGGACCTGCTCATGAGTGCTGTGTGAAATTCCCTACTGAAAATGTTTATGCAGTCACTGGGAAATCTGATTTCTTTCTTCCTTTCCCATAAATATGTGTTAACGTGTATTTAAATCTTTTTTTTTTTTTTACCTTTACCTGAATATATATACACATTTTTACATTAACTCAGACTGCTCCTTAGAATTCAGTTTTCAAAATATTTTATTTGCCAAAAGTGCTATTACTGATGTTGGAGAACATGCTTACTTATGTAATTTGAATTTAAAATCTTCTACTGCATAATGTACTCTACATATTCAAACAACAGAGATCTGCTACAGAATTATCTATATTTTACTAACTGGTCAGTTACTGTCTACAGATGCTGCCGGCTCAAACAGGCAGTCTGAAGCATGTAAACTGACTAGAAAAAAATTTTCTTGCAAAAGAAGTAATAGGTATATAAACAGAAATGCAGACACACAGGGGTAAAGAAAAACCATGCATATAACTAGTATTCATTCAATGGAAAAAAAAAGGTTATTCTGTGCATAGTCAGGTTACATGTCAGTGATATGCATTATCATCCATGGCTCTTTGCAGATTTGGGATATGTATCAGAGACTAGAAGTGAAAAATGCCCAGTGAAAATTGACCAGCTAACCTCAGTTATAAGTCAGTCCAGCAAGCAGGGTTTTAGCAGCATTTTATGCCTTTGAACTTCTCCTCCAAACACTCTTTTTGTTTAATAGATTACAAAAGTTTTGGTCATGAAAAACTGAAATCAATTGCAAAATTCACATTGACTGACATATAATGAAGTCAAGGCTTTATTGCTCAGAGAAGAGGGACAATTATGTTGTCCTTCATACTGCAGTCACAGAAAACAGCCATAAACATGCCCCACAAGCCTTTCCTTTAGGATTTAACTCTGATTTGAAAGAATGTCTTACAATTGATTGTATCTTTATTCTTTCTCTTCAGCTGCTTGGTTTGAGCATCTCTTGAAATTGCCTTAAAACTGTAGCACTTTGCTGAGAAAAAATAATGCACAGACACAACCATTGAGCATTAATGTTTTGAGTTATTAGAGATTTAGGTATTGCACCATCAAAATGTACTTTAGTCTCACAAGTAATCTCCTTTTCCTACCTGTGACTTTTTAAAAAGTGCAGGTCTCCTTTGTATGCAAACAATCTTCCAAGTTATATATTGATATAAGTACACATTAAGTGAGCATTTATAATCTCTGAAGTTACCTTTCCACAGAATTTAGGTTAGGTAAACACATGATGGTCTCACCCAAATCCATACACGACTTCTTCTCTGTGGAGAGCAGAGTTTAGTAATGGGCAAAACTGAGGATGTCACTGGAGTTCTCCCTAGCAGGGAGCGGGGATGCTGGCAAGAAAGCAGCTATGTCTTGTGCTCAAAAGCATACCTGGATGCTCTACTTTGGACCATGTAAGTATCTTGCCATGTACAGCAGCAGAAGACAAGTTCCATTTATATAGCTTGCAGTCAACTTGTTTAATTGCAAAAGAGAATTACTGAGCTAGTATATTAAGAGATAAAATATTTTAGGCAATCCTTCTTGGGAAATTATATAGTTGGGCCTGAAGAATGGACTCTACAAAAGATCGATGTTTTTTAATAGACATATGTTGGGCATTAACTGAATGTTGTTGGGCATTAACTGAATCTTCGGAGATCTATCCGCCAGTTTGGTCTCTCTTCACCTAACAGAGGTAAAAGAAACTTTGCGAGTCTGTATGTGTTGTATCAGACAGGCATTGAAAAACAGCAGGAAAATGAGTGTATGCATTTTCACTCTCTCAGTTCTGAAAAGCCACCAGCCAAATCAGTTTAAAGTACATTTAGTAAAGGAAAAAGAAAAGTTGGGTTTTGTTTTTTCATAATGACATACTTGGCTGTGCTTCAAGTAAATGCAAATTAAGCAGCCAATTTCTAAACCCTTCCATAAGTAGTTTTTTTAAGGGAAACTGTAACACATTTAGAATACACTCATATTGCTCACTATTATAAAATAAATTTTCTAAGCATAAATTATTCAGAAACATTAGGATGTTAATGTAGTTTAACACCTCATATGACAGTGCATTAACATGATGCTCTGGGTTCTAGAAAATACAGAATAAGAACAAACTGGTTTATGACAGTGCTTGCGTCTGCACTAAAGTTCAAAGGACTTAATACCATCTGATTAAGGTGAACGTTTTTTAAGAGAATATTAGTGGTCTTTTTATGGAGATGCTATAGTCGAATGGTTCTAGCAATCTTTCAATTTTAATGCTGTCATGGCAGAGTCAGTGTGATATATTGAAGGATTTTTCCAATGATGAACGAAAGTTCTAGAAACTAGATAAATTTTTTTGTTGTCCTAACTAACTTGTTAAAAATAACATCAATAATAATAATAAAGCTCACTGAAAGGGTCTGTAGAGAGACCCACTGTTGTAGGCTATATAAGTAAAATATTGTCTGAGGCTGTGATCCCTCAGTTTGAATCTAAACTCTTAATGATCAAAGTCAGTGGTAGAACAAGTTGATTAAAAAGCAGACTCAGAATCAGAGAAAGTCTCATCCCATCCCTCCTCTTCAATTGCATCATTCACAACTTTTGTATAACTCCAGTAAGGATGTACCTCAAGAAATATACCTCAATTATATTTTTATTTTACTCTCAGTAACAATCTGTTTCTATTTATACTAGAAAGAAAACATTTGTCACTTATTTTTTTCAAAACTATTCTGTATAATTAAATATTGTTTGAACTTTTATGCATTAATTTGTATTTCTTATTCTGTGTCTTATAATATATAAGTCACATGTAAGGAAAAGAAGAGAATTGTGGAGAAGAAAGAAAACAGAGAAAGCGTTATGATATTGTGGCCAGACATTTTCATCCTAAAGAAGTAACAGTTCCCCTCTTGACTCTGAGAAAACAAAGTTGAATCCAGTCTTGGAAAAAGAAACAGCATCCCATTTTTTTCCTTGGAAGGAGATCACACACTTGCAGCTATATCAATGTCCTCACTCAGAGGATTTAAGGGTAATCTACACAGTGTCCTCTTTTTCCTCTTTATGTAGCAAAAAATGTTCACAAAATTGGAACAGTACAATCTGACAATGAAATATTATACATCTATATTACTTCTGCTCCTTTACTTTTCAGCTTGTAGCTGTCTGCAAGGATTATCTATCTAAAATATAGCTCAAACAGCTGGAAACTCAGCAGGTTGCAATGAACCCAGAAATACTAGAGATAGCTATATCTTCTATATGTCTTTCATCAAATTTAATTAATTTCCCCAGTGGAACGATTTCAAAGCTACTTCAGTAATTCAGGTGATATTTATAAGGCTTAAGAAAATTGTACTCTGAAACAATTTGGTAATTATGGACCATAACTTCATCAGGTTTTTTTTCCTGATGCTATTTGTCATGCCCTTAATTTTATGGCCTGTTAGGCTGCTATGTAGTCTTAAATAATGTGTGTCTAATTAATGCTCCCTGATTTCATCAATACACATGGGCTATTCCTTCTGGCACCTTTCTTTCCTTATGAGTGCAGCAATATTCCGCAGGTTTGGTACGTAACAAGGTCTTTTATTTTTCCTTGACACACAAATTGTAGCCTTATCTTGTGATGTATAATGACTGGCAAGGTCCTTAAATAAAAAATGAGACTGCAGTCCCATGACAAAAGAACAACCAGGAATACATGCCAGTCACACCTGTTTCATTGCCACAGCTGTAGAAATTTATTTTCCCTAAAGACAATCAGTTATTTTGATCATTGATTTGTCTAGCCAGGAAAGTAGAGAGTATTGAACAAAGACATTAAAAAGCTTGGGATGTGCCTGTGTGAAAGAGTAATTAGCCAGATGCATGTTTTAATCAAAACTGAATGCAATGTGACCCTAGCCAGATACTACTTCTTCTCATGCACAGAAGAAATGTTTCTTCAAAGATTTTAATTTAAACACCTTTAAGAAATGTAATTTTTTTGTGTTTACCATTATCCTGATAAGTTTTGCCATTAATTTGCTCACTGAAATATAACTATCAGTCCCCTGGATTTAAAAATCTCAGTGTCTGACAGATCTTAGAACTCCTGGAGCCATGTGTGTCACTGAAGCTTGTGTGCTAACCTGGAAGCATTAGCAAAAAAAAAAAGGCTAAGCTGGATGATAAACAATCCACATAAACACAACTTAATCTTTCTCTGCTTGAAAAAAGTGGTCATAGATAATAATTTTTTTTTCATTGTTAAGTCTGAAATCTCTGCAGCTAATTGTGTGTGTACCCTAAAATCATAGAATAATAGAATTGTTTCCGTTGAAAGAGACCTTAAAGATCATCTAGTTAAAACCCCCGCCATGGGCAAAGACACCTTCTACTAGACCAGGTTGCTCTTAGCATCATCCAGCCTGGCCTTGAACACTTCCAGAGATGAGGCATTCGCAGCTTCTCTGGACAACCCCTTCCAGTGCCTCACCACCTTTGCAGAAAAGAATTTCTTCCTAATATTTAATCTAAACATACTCTCTTTCAGTCTGAAGCCATTATAACTTGTCCTATCACTACAGGCCCTCGTAAAATGGCCCTGTCCTCCTTTCTCATAGGCTCCCTTTAGATACTGGATAGCCACAATTAGGTCACCCCTAAACCATCTATTTTCCAGGCTAAACAAACCAAATTGTCTCAGCCTGTGTGCAGTGCTTATTGCTAATGTCGTTAGCACCAAGGCTGCTCAACAAACTAGCAACTCAGAGGCAAATGAAGTTTGAGAATGGCCACTGTAGATTGCTAAAAAATGTTTCCAGGCTTACAAAGATTTGTGTGAAATTTTGAATTATTTTAAAAGCAAAAAGCATGTGGTTTTTTTTTAATTCAAAATAAGATCAGAAGTGTTCTTCTTGTTGTATACTTCTTTAAATAAATTAAGACAGATATATTGAGAAATATATGTATATATATATCCCTGTTTTGGAATTGATTTCTTTTCCAGTTTGTGCCATTTCTTGTTACATTGGCTGGTACAAAATCCTGTGAATATATTAATCCCTCTGTATCAGAACTAAGCTGATTGCTAGCTAAGGCTTAAGAAGATATCCCCATTGTAGCAGATATGTGCTGCCAGTATTTATCATCAGAATCCCTGCACAAGGTGTTTATCATGGGCCATGTGCTTCCAGACTAATGCAATTTTTCCTATTTGAACATAGCCACCTGCGATAAACACACCACACAGAAGAAAAAGTCCTTTATAGGTTCTGCAAGCAGATATGCTCAGTTTTTCTTTCTGAAAAGCTATTCTCCTTCTCTGGAGTTCCAGCGTAGTTCTGAGAGCAGAAGTTTTTCTGGGTCATGATGACAGTTTCTGTGGAAAGTTCATTTGAGGTAAAGGAGGCTCCATGTCAGGAGAAAAGTGTTTACCAGTTCACCAGTGTTTACGGACAGGTGATCCAGGTCAGCTATTAATTTAATCAGAAATGTTGTAGCAGCAGAGGCAAGGAAGTTTCTGTGCATCTGTCCCAAAGTTTGGAAGACTGTTTGATTCCTCTTTTGAGGATCTCAGTACACTGCTGGGAAGTATTAGAGAAATGTAAGAGGAAGGAGAAAGAAGAGAAAACAATATGCAACACTCCATAACTCAGGTGGGAGAGGGGGAAGTGTTGTTCTCAGTTCCTCAGGTGGGAGATGGCAAAGGCTCCTACGGAATCCCCAAATAACAGCTTTCCTTTTCCAGTGAGCTCCGCCTTTAGTCAACACTGTGGTTGGTCCCTGTGGAAGGTCCCTCTGGCTTACTTAATCCTACCAGCAGAGATCTAAATTGCTTAGAAATAACACCGTAATTATGTTAGTCATACAATTTGATACCAGCATGGGAGGCAAACTATGAAAAGGCTTTCTCCTGTCTGTACAATACAATTGTTATTTCTGTGATCAGAGGGGAGGTATTTAGTATAAAAACTCAAGAGATAAAAGTGCAACATTTTTAATTAATTATCATGCTAGAAATTTGAAATCAGATATAACTGGTTTTGACTAAGAAATTAACTGTAATGTAGCTTTCTTCAAGTTGTTTGCTTTAGAAGAGTAGATCGTTGGTGTGTTGCAAATTGTTTGGCATCCTTTTCAGTTACAATAACTTTACAAAATCAAGTTTTCCTTAGGGCAGAATCTCTCAATAGAATATTTTCACATGCTGGGAGAAATTTCTCCCAGTCAACACTTCATACAGTTGATTGATTCTGGCTTTTTCTCAGGAACATGATTTTGCAACTATGATGAATTCTTGCCACTTTTTTTTCTTGTTTTAACATTGTATTGGAACAAGAAAAAAAAAAAGAAATTTGCCTTTATGATATTCTTTGGAAATGGAGGTACTGAAGAAAGGTACCAGAGCAGAAATATGCTGTGATTCTTAAGGCTTTGCACTACATATTTAATATATAAGCACAAAAAGCTTACATTATTCATTAATTTTTTTTTCAATTTTTCCTTTTGTATACTCACAATTCAACTATAGTACCAGCAGCAAGAGCTCTGTGTAATATAATGGCTAAAAGGCTGAGTGCTGCCTACATTACAACTTCTGTCATCACTATAGCTAGGTTTGGGTTATCCTGAATGCCTAAAAATTCTCTGTTTTAATGTTATAGTAATAAATGACAGACTGGATCCTTCAAACTCTGTCGCTGATTGCTGCTGTTAATAGGGAGGACTTTATATGGGCAGTCTTGACAGTCCTAGTCTGCTGGCTTCTTGTTTCCTGAGCGATACTTTTTTGGGCAATATGCACAAAATTAAAAACAATACTTTCCTGCAAAATCATCAGAGCACTTAGTTATTCAAATTTACATTCTTCATTGATGGTCTTATTGGTGGTATATGAAGGTAAGTGCTCACCCTCCTAAATATGCTGCATTCACAGCTAGTGAAATATGCAGAAAAGCAGGTGCTAAACATAAGAAAATTAATTCACATGTAAGCATTTTTAAAGCAAGATTGGGAAAAAAATATTTAAATGCTATCACTGCTGTGTACAAAGCAAAAGATGCAATTATTGGATGTATTTATGCAACTATTTCAAAATCTTAGTATCTTCAGTAGAACCATGTTCAAGATTATTGTAAGTAATTGTTCATTTACTGTCAGAAAATTACAGGGCAATATATAATCCATGATATTTATCTTATGAGAACATAAGTCTTGTTTGGGTTTTGCATGCCAGTGGCTTTATCTTGCAGGATACTGAAAAGAGATCAGCTAGTAAATGTGCCAAGTGATAGCACAAGAGGCATCCATGCAGGCAGGAGGAACATGCCCAGAGCTCATCTTAGGCTGACATAAGTGGGACTGACAGGACTGGGTGCAGAGTCAGAGTGTGAAAAGGTGAACTTCAGAAAAAATTGACACTGGTCAAATACAGTGCATTACTGATCACTAAGCTACAAATCCATTCTTTAACACTTGACAAATTAAAGCTCTTTTGTTGTTTTTTATCCATGTTGCTGAGGTAATTTATCAGAGCATGAGGCCATTCATAACAATACTAAAGAAGTTGGATACAGCTCAATAATAAAAATATTTATATTTTATTCCTTTATTCTTGTGGTATTTCTCTGTAACTGTTTACAGCTTTTTCTTGTTTGCTTTTATGGAGTTTCTGGAGCATGTATGATAGCTCACTGTATTTTTCTTTCTTCCTGATACACCACTTTACTGCTGAGAGGGCAGAAAGAGGTAACCATGGGAGTTTATGGATGTAATTACTCTTACTTTCTGATTTAGCATAGCACTCAAAATTTTTTTTCATTTGATAAGACCACAAATATGCAAAGAACATATAGGACATTTTTATGTCCATGAAGCATGACATTTTAGATCATGTAAAATCTAGGTAATTTTTGTTCTATATATTAACTTGTGCATGTAGCAGAGTGGATTAGTCTGCGTTTGAAATGCCTCTTTCTCTTGACTGTCTCTATCTCTTCCCACCATCATTACAGCATTTAGATCACTATCAAAATGCTGGGTGTTTTCCCTCTTTCTTGGCAGTTCAAGCAATAACATTCTAAATTCTACCTCAGTTTTACAACCCTACACACACTCATCCTTTAGTTGATTACTGTTTCTTTAAGCAGAAGTAGTAATGCAAGAATAAATGCCTGAACTTGATAAAACCAAGGAACAGCAAAACTCTCAGCTAAATTTCAATTTCACAGGTACAAGCATTTTAGATATTAGGAATAAATGAAGAACCAGTTCTCTTCTTTTGAACTAATTCTCTTTCTAGTATAACAAAATGACATGCTCCAGTGCCCACGCTTCCTATGCCAAATGGATTTTTTTCTTCAGCTTTTACAGTATTAATATCTGTGATTTCTCAAATGCACACCTATAACTCGGTATTTTTATTGCTTTTTGGGTGCCATTGGGGAAGACTCTGTCCTTTCCTTTGGTCACCATGCTAGCAATTATTATCTAAGGTTACAGATGAAGTAAAAATACATTCATGAGGGAATTTAGAGACCAGTGGTGTTAAGATGAGGAAAATAACTGCTGTCAGCAACAGGCTCATGATTAGAAGGGAAAGAGTAAGCTAGTGGTTCCTTACTTTTCCTTTATAATCTTCTGTTCACCAGGCTTTCAGTTTATTATCTTGTATCTAATCTTTTTCAAAATGTCAGGAAGATTCATATATGCCATAGGTTAAGAGACCTGAACTGCAATGAGCTTTTTTTCAGTACTTTCACAGAAGAAAGTTAACAAACTCTTACTTTGTGTCCTACTTAAAATGGCAGAGAGCACAAAATGCATCTTCAAAAATTATATTTACATGAGAAATTTAAATAAACTGTGCAAAAAGATACACTCTTCATTGTTATTTATTAAATCCCTAATCCTAGTGGCCATTTAATTTTAAAAGTGATTCTAAATTTTATTTTTTCTCTGAAACCTATTCTTGGTTCAATCATAATAAAAAAAAAAAATGCAGCTTTAATCCATTTCATCTCTGTGGAGTTAGTTAGAGCCAAAAGACAGGAGAAATGGTCTCTGTCTCTCTCAATTACTTTGGGAGAGCCTAAATCCAAAAGCACAAAATATGTTTGATCCTTATATGGGCCATTCACTTAAGAGTTGGACTCGATAATCCTTGTGGGGCCCTTCCAACTCAGAATATTCTGTGATTCTGTGCCATGAATACAGTCAAGTGCTTGGACATGGTTACAGGAACAAAGCCATATGATACCTTTCACATACCCCAAAAAATTGAAGCCATGAGGTTCAGAAACAGACAGCAGGAGCAACTTACTCCCAGTATGGGTTGGAAGTTAAGCTCAAAGAGCCTCTTTGGCTAGTTCCTAGCCAGAATTTGCCTTCCAGCTTCTAGAAGGCAGCATAGACTTGCTGCACATACACCCCAGGGACAAAAGCTACCTTGTATTTTGCACAAACCTCTGTTGACCATATCTGTGCCATCATATAACAATGAGCACAGTAATCAATTTTATTTGTAATTTTCAAATTTACGTAATTTTTTTTTTTTTTTCAATTTCATGTGGAGCGACATAGGAGAGAGCGAAGGAAAAGATATAGTGGGTGGGGCTTTTTGGGGGTGGTGATTGTTTTTTAGTGGCAATTGTCCTTTGGACTGATTTGTACAGACACATGCATACTTGACAAATTAAACCAGAAATCTTTCTTTTTCATTGTCTTGTGGGTGAAGCCATTGGGGCAAATAGAAACTATTGCACTGCCAAAAGTATTTTAGTTTTGACAAAGTTGCAACCTAGTTGTAGAGGGATAGCTCTGGTGTTAGAGTTTAAAACAGCCCACCATTTCACATCCTGGACTGTAACTCAGGTATGGCTAGGTCAGTAAAAGGAAGGTGCTGCTGTTGTTGCTTTGTGAGAAAGTACTGGGTTTTCTAGTGAACCATGTCACTCAGTGACAATGGCAATAAGTCAATATTTCAGTTAGCATTGGAGACACCTCTATGGAATGTTCCTGGGTTTTTGGACACACTAACACTTCCCCAGTGTGCTACCTACCACTGTGACAACACATGGTACTGCTGGATGCAGCAGACACCATGCCAGTGTTGGTGAGCCCAAGCAGATGGGTGATTCCTGGATGAGGCAGCCAGAGGTCCCTACGGTTCAAGCATTTGCACACCAAAAGGGATGTGGGGCATGAAAGGTGGAGTTCCATGATCATCAAGGAGGCACTCTGTTTTTCAAGATGGCACAGTAAATATGTAGGGTGGTCGCCCAATATGACATTGTTTATGACAGTCTTGGATATAGCTATTTCCAGGGCAGCCTGTCAAGCATGTTCAGTCTTCACAGTATGGATTGCCTTAAAGAAAGTTTAGCTTCTATGTAGCTCCCTAAGAGAAAAGTCAACATGCAACAAGTTCTGTTCTTGGGAATAAAAAAGGAAATTAAGGATGTTGAGTTTTGCAGGTATATGTGTAAGAGACAGAGGTACAGAACAGATGAATTTTGAAAGTAAATAAAAAAGGAGGCTTTCTCAAAATATAACTGGTTCTATGGTTCTGTTTGGTTATCTGTTGTTTGTTTGTTTGTTTGTTTGTTTGTTTTTTTAATACTGGAACATAAATTGGTACCTAGATTAATAACCAAAAGATTTTTTTTTCCAAAATGCAGTCTTTAGGCTATGCTACCCATGGGTTAGATGTTCTGTGTCTTCCCCATTGCCTTTTTTACAGAAGTGTGGCTCTTTGCCTTCCTACCTCTGTTCACAGTACAGGGATTTAACACTGCAACTTTCTTGTGTGATTTCTATTGTTGAATAAAATAGTAGCCAGTTAAATGATTTATTAAATAAACAAACATACATAGTACATACCTAGTAAACAGCAGAATAAAATATTTTATTATTTCATATAAAACCCCCAAACCACTGCATATTTAACTAACACTAAAATTTAAAAATTGGTAATGAGGAGTATTTTCTGAGGCACATGAATGAAAATTGCATCTGAACTTTGAACAGATTCCTTTTATTTCTGGGATGTCGGAGACTGAACTATAGAAGTGACTACATGAGCAAAAGACCTGTGATTCATTTCCCTCACAATATCATCCTATAATAGAAGAGAGGTTCAAACTAAACTTTTAGTAGAACCAGGAAAATCAAAGACTAGTAAATCTCCCATACTATTCTGCAGATACTGCACTCTGTAAAACTCAAAAATTTTGCCAAATGGAGATTTAAAATTTAAAATATTAATGTTTAAGCTATTTTGTTACATTAATTACATTCATCCCTCTAACATGGTAGCTTTCCCAGTGTCTTCTTGGTTTTTTGTACACTGATTTTACTATTTCTTTAATTTAAAAAGAATTAAATAAAATTGAATTCAGCTAAAGATGTGACAGCTAGAACCTTTCCTAGGCTGGATTAGGAAAACTTGGAACTTGATAATCTGCATATGGGGGAGACTTTCCATAGGCAAATGCTCCAACAGTTAGCTCACTTGATAATGCATGAAAAATATGTTCAGGTATTCGTAAATGCAAGATTGTATGTGCAGACCATAAAACTTCATTATACTCCTCTGTGAAAACCAAGACCTCAGGTTTGTCCTTAGAGTCCTAGAGGTTGTCTGTGCCAGGCTAGATAATTTCTGCATCCAAGATGCTGCTATGATATACTGTCACACATGCCAGAAAATTTTTCACAGGCAACCCACAGACTCGTGTGTGAGCTGCCCAAGAAGCAATCAGAGGTACAGAGAAAGCCAGAAGTAAAGCTGGATGTATCCAGTTTATGCATATTATGAGACCTGAGTGGAATATTTTTATTCCTAAAGGGATGCTCTTAATTCATTTGCCCTCCTGTTCCCAGCCTACCATACAACAAGCTGTGTCTCTCTCTGACAGCTGAAGTCTGTGTCAATGACAGTACTAATCCCTGCCACGCCTGCCCTCACTCATTGTTCTGACATGGCAGCAATACCATTTCAGTTTTGGCTGGCATCCTAGCAGACAAAAATGTGCAGTGCACCATCCATCATGACTGTCGTGGGCATGTGTCACCAGGGGCAGCATGTCCTGAAAAACCCATTGAATCCGAAACTGAGCCGCTGTTATCGGCAAGTGGAGTTTGTGTTCCTTTGAGGATAGTCCTTCATACTCAACTGTATCACACACATGCCCAGACCGCAACATGTATCAGAGAAACAAAACACATAGTTATTAATTTAGAGAGTACAGCCAGATATTAAGAATTCTGTGGGTATGTTTATTTTGCACTTCTTGTAAAAAGGGACTTACAGACTTTTAATATCTGATCAGGATTTGGGGGACTGTGATCTCATAAGGACAGTAGGTTTGAGCACTGTTTTTATTTAGGAGAGATGTCAAACCTTGAACTAGTCATTTGAATGCAAGTGAAGCAAATATGGACCTTTCTGTCTTACTTAAAACAAACTGAACAACTGTTAGAACAGCTCCTTACCAGATAAACTTAAATGAAAAACTGTGCCGAAAAAAAATATGAATCCACTCCAAACACTGTTGCATCCATCACACATCAGAATGTAGAAATACCTCAAAGTGAGCACTGGGTTCCTGGTGGGTAACTGATACTTGATCTTGGCCAGAATGCATTTGTATGGGCAGAAGCTGAGAAGCATTTCCAGTTCTGGTTCCTAATAAGCTCAGCATTTAGAACTCTTCAAAGTGGAAGTGGGGGTGAGGAATAAAAAAGGCTTCTTGGGTATAAAACCAAACTAAAGAACACAATGTGAACACAAAAAGGAATAATTGTCATTATTGATTCTCATGCCTTTATGGTGGTGACTCAGTACCATAGTGAATGGCATAAAATGAAGTAATGAATGAAGAAATGTACTACAATTTGTTGTTTCCCAAAGTTATTTTAATGTCTTTGTGGATCACTGTACAAAAGGAGAATGAACTGGGAATGGGGGGCATCTGCTGTTAAGAAAACAATGCAGAACTGCGTGGAGCAAAGTGAGTGGACAGTACAAACAGCACAATGCTCAAGAACACAGCCATTCCCTGTATAACACTTTTTTCCATAAATACAGCTGCAAATGTCACACAATCAGATGGAATTGCCCATTGTCACTTTTGGAACACTATCATTATAGGCCATGACATACTGAATCCCTAGGAGGCTTTGTTGCTAGATGCACTTTTTCCTTTTCCCAAAAATAAAGCAGCTTGAGTTGACAGTGATCTTATGAATGAGCAAGAGGCAAAAGTAAAAATATGAAAATCTTCTTCCTTCTCACTGGAGTTTACTAAAACTCTACCTCTGTATGTTTAAAACAAACAAACAAAAAAAGTTAGTGTTCTGATTATTATATGATATATGATTGAAAAGTATATGAATGAAAAGTAACTACACTGACCTAAATCTGATTTTACCTCAGACTTGAATGGACTGTTGCACTAATACTAAGAGCTTAAACTCTCATCCAAAGTTGTCACCTTTCTTACAAGAGCACTGCTTTTCCATTCTGACCTAATTGCTTGGAAAATATGCAAAAATATTTTTAAGTATGAAATTATAAATGCTTATGAGATTCATAAGTAGTATCAGTAATCAAGGAAAAGGGATTGTAAGGTTGAGGTTTCAGAGGAGCACAGGTTTGCACAGCTGGCTGTGGAATGTTGGGTCAATGTATATCAGGCCAGCATAAATATTTTTAAGGTTTAGTTGTGTCTTTGACTCTGCTTCCAAGCAAAAAAAAAAAAAAAAAAGAAAAAATATGTCATGATGTTAACAGCAGTGTCTGATAAGAAGCTGAACATAAGGAAACAAAAGATTAGGAAAGACAATGCTGAAGCAACGTGTTGAATCACATCTAGTTTTATTCAGAGGGATCATTCAACCCATTGTTTTTCTCTGGACATTTTTGATTTTTGCAATGTAAGATTTAGGGATTTTATTTATTCTTAAAAATTAATTAAAATAGCAATGCTAAGGCTTTAAAAATCTGCCTGCATCTTTCATCTCTCCTTGTACTCCCTCATTTTAAATGACAGGCATGAGATTAGCGACTTATGCAGTATGTCCAGAAGATTAATGTTTCCAGGTGAGCTTAGAGAGCTGTTTCATTTGAACAGCCACCAGAATTTCTCATTACATAGGGGAGAAAACAAAAACAAACCAAAAACAAACCAACCAACCAACCAAGGAACCAAAGAAAGAAAGAAAGAAAGTCCAACAGTTTTAAAAGATGCAGGTACTGAGATTTAAAATAGGTCCCTGGCACCAGTCTTCCTTTAGCAATAATGATAGATAAGAATTTCAGATATGACATTTCTGAGACTAAGGAGTGTTCTGTTTGCTATATTAAAGCAATTGGCTCCAGCATACCCTTCAACAGCAATAATCTAACTCCAGATTCAGGAATTCTATATTGCTCCTTTGCAACCTTCTATTTTCAGAAACTGTGTGATGAAGATGATTTGAAAAACTTAACAAAAATTGTTCCAGTTGAAAATACATGCTTCTATTGTAAATATTTTCACACACAAAACACACATACAAATATATGAAGGAAAAGGAAAAATCAGGAACCTCAGGTAAGGGTTTGCAACATGGGTGAAAATTTTAACCTGGGGGCTTGGAAGTTGTGTCTGTTTTAACTTTATGATGAAACTGGAGAAGAAACACTATTGCTTCCAATGTGACTCAATGCAAAATAAAGGATTCTGAAGTCCTTACAGAAACCTGATATAAGCCCAAAAAAACTTAGAGGAAGTGAATGTTCAATTGATGTTTGTTGTCTTGTCTAGCTCCATATATTTCTTACCCCAACTGCAGTAAAGATTAGTTTCCAAAGCCTTTTTACAAACATTTGTGTTGCATATTTATGTGTAGCTTGCTCAAAATAATCACATTCTGAAGAAATAAACTGGAAATCTTATGGTCCCACAGATTTCTGGGGAAAATAATTAACTCAGAGTGGAGGAGTTCTTGGTTCTTATGATTTCTGAGCCAAAATGACATATCATCTTAGTGAGTAATAGAAATCAATAGTTTGTATGGTAAAGCTAAGGTAGACAGAAAATGTTAGTGTGAAGCATAGAAGAAAGTGAATCCAGTTAACATAAGAGGGTGGTGAATGTTCAATGAGAGCTTCGCTAGCACTGTGTATTAATATGCATGGAAATTTAAACTTTTTACCTTCTCTAAAATGAAACAGAAATAACCCATATGGTCATTTTAGTAATACTTTTGACTTTTAAACTTGATTTAATGAGTTTAAAAATACTTTATTACCTAATATGATTTTTAGCAACTTATTGCATTTTTTTCTGATATTCATTCATTATATGTGCAAATTCTTGTAATTGGTAATATTTACTACACTTTAAACCACTTGTGGGAGAACCTCTGAAGCAGTATGTAAAATATATATGCATGCAAAACTAAATGTAAATCAACAAAAATAAAGTCTAATGAATCTCTGGGAGAAGGGTGATGTTTTATGTTTAAAAAAAAAAGGGTTTCAGACATGATTTCTATGATTTCGGTTATAACTGATAAGTGAAATAAATAGTGTTTGAAAAATGGTTTGACGGTATAAAGGGTAGAGGGATCACAAGGGCAAAGCATTGGTGAGAAACACATTTTTTTCATTAAAAAAATGCACCAATGTGATATATCAGCAACAAGGACACAGTAATAGGACATTTATGTAGTCAGTAAGGTTATTTGAAATTGTAGTGATTTCAGGTTCCAGCTAGTACCAGTTAGGTACTAACAAAATCAGTATGGGGGGAAAGATAAAACATAATGCTCTAGGACTTAAAGTAATCCTAAACTACTAAGCATTTTAGGAGGAGAATCATGCTGAGATGATAAGAGAATGGAAGGAAAATAATCTTGCTTCTAACTAGTTTGAGGTTCTTGTGTCTACTTCCAAAGCATCTGGGGCAGCTGGAGGCAGAAAACTACAGGACATGAACTATCACTCTGACAAGATATTGCATTTTTCTCTACTCCTATCAACTCTTTTTATATTTTCCTTACAGAAATGCCAAAGAGATACGAATAAAACAACACTGCTTATCATTCGTTTTGAAGCTTGTCAGTATTTCTAATTATTAAATGTCCTGCTTTTGCAATAAGCTTCTATGTTGTTGCAGTTTGGTTGTCAAATTGAATACACTGGGCAACTTCATGCACTGGCAATGAAAGAGAGTTAGAATATGACTAAATATTGCTAATACAGAAATATTGGATTTGGCATAGCTTTCTTCTGTATATCACCTCCACAATATTATTTTCTTCCATGTGCCAAATATCAATGGAATGATCTCTGCTTCTGCTGTCATTTTATTTAACCCATCCCTGACATGTTAATAAAAATTGTAGGCTTTAGGTTAGAGAGTATCACAGGGTATTTTTCTTTATATCACAGATATGTTATTTTTAATAATACTAAAACCATAATACTATTAAGGGAATAGTTATAGTTTTTACATGATAACATATGAGCTAATTCTGTGGATGTTGATCATATGATTTACAATGCTTGAGTTACAAAGACAAAACTTTTCAGAACCCTATTATGTGATATACTGGATATAAGGAAAATTATTTTGTCAGTGAGGGTGGTAAGGCACTGCACACTTTGCCCAGAGAAGCTGTGGATGTCCCAGCCCTGGAATTGTTCAAAGGCAGGTTGGGCAGGACTTTAAGCAATCTGATCTAGTGAAAGAAGTCCTTTTCCATGGCAGGGCAGTTGGACTACATGTGCATTGCAAAGCACCTCTGTGGAAGCCTTTCTGCTTGTGACACCCAGAGAGCCTTGGCTACATTTGCTATTCAAGATTATGACAAAATGCACTTGAAATGTAAGCAAACTTCATTCAAGAAATATGGTTAACAAGTGCAGACAAACGAATCTTGGTAATTTTTTTACAAAATGTTTTTATTGTGATGGTTATTTTAGGGAAAAAAAAAATTTTCTTTGTGTTTGAGTAAAGCTGATCATATTCAGTAAAAATAGTGATAAAAACAAAAAGATTGGGACAATGGGGATTGTGAACTCTCATATACTACAGATTGTCATGAAAAACTATTGCTAGAAGCATGAAGCTGACATTAGTAGGAGAGTTAAATAAAAGGCCATGGGGTAGAGAAAGTAGCCAAGTATTAGAAAAGAGAGAGAAAAAATGTCGTTTGAGGATGAGTTGAAAATTGCTGAGATTCAGGGCATGTTCCCTAGAATAAATCATATTGAAATCTGAAAAAAGTAGATGAGAGACTTTCATACTGTATCTGCACTACACTGTTTAATGTTGCTGCTTGAGGCTAATTGCAATGCTGAGAAACTCAGACATCTAGTCAACATGAAGCTTTGTCTGAGTCTCATGGTAAAAACTATACTTTGTTATTAGAGAAAAGGAGCAGAGAGTTTGTTGGCTGTTACTTTGTAATGACTGCTTGATCTGTAAGGAGACAGATGCTCTTTATTTTATTTGTAGATATCATCTTTACTATGATCAAGAGAAAGCAAAGGCGATGCTCTTACACCTCACTGTCTAGGAAAAAAAAACAACTATAAGTCAAGGACCAGTTCTGTTTCCTATTAATAGCAGCAATGAGAAACTAGAGTGCAAGCAGGAATTGGGATAATATGAGAGTCCCTGCTAGAACTTTTTTTTTTTTTTTTTTTTTTTTTTTTTGGCTGGGTAAGCTTATAATTAAAAGAGCTTCTTTTTTCCTGAAGACAGCAGAAAGTCTCTGATGTCCATTGTTTTTTTATATCCTCATGGCAATGTTAATCTTCAGTATGTGCAGAATTTGCTACTCCATATGTTAAACTAGTACTTGGTATGTAGATATTCTCTTCTCTGGGAGGGGAAACAGAAGCTGAAAACTTAATTAAATTAAAAGGATCTTCTTATAGAAAGACTATGCTTGCCTGCATCTATAGTTTAGCTCCGGTGGGGTGAAGAGCACAACCAGCTTCATGGCTGCCATAGCATAAACAAGACTGGGGATTTCCACAATTAACAGCCAGACTCCCACTGTTCTCATAGAGCTGGTCTGCAAACAAGTGGCTATGGCCACATAGTCCACTAGTAGCTGAGTCTGAATCTCTTACATCTTCAAAACAGTAGTGTAGAACTTCCTGCAGAGGAATCCTCAAGCCCAGTGCTGAGGAAGAGGAGCAGGAAGGGTTGGCAGCAACAGGGCTTCCCTCTTTCCCGTAGGAATCCCTTTAAAATACATACCCTGTGCTCCATTGTGTCCCTTTCCCTGCAGCCCAGTACCCCAGCATGGTTCTTGCCACATCCTAGTAACTGATCTGCAGGGATTCAAGTACAGAAGAGAAGCAGTTTGTAAGGTCTTGGCCACCTACTCACAATCACAGTGGAGTCTATGGGTAGTCAGCCAGAGGCCACAAAGAAGCATTCTCCCCTTCCCCAGGCAGAAGTGATGCCTCTCCACTGGGCATGGACAGGAACCACTGCTTGTTGCACAACCAGTGGGACCAGGAATTTCTTCCCAGTAACTGTGCTGTTATTTGAGGCAGGAGGTGCAGGCATGGCAGCAAACAGACAAAAACCAAGGCAGACCAATGCTCCATCTCAGCTATGAAGTACATTGGCTTCCATTCTGCAGCTGACTCCCGTCTCCAGGGCCCTGAATGGTTTGTCATGGGCACATAGACAGGATAGGATTTTCCCTTTTAGCTGTTGCCTGTCCTGACACCAACCCAGATCCCTGGGGAACAGAAAAAACTTTCCTGCAAGACAATGCCTGACACTTTTGTTACTGAATGATGTTAAGAATGATAGCTTATATAACCCTATAACCTCATTTCATTTTAGTAGTATTTAATGAAAGAAGAAATGGTTGAACAAAGCAATTTCATATACTATTCAACAAGCAGCTCTTTCTGCATGAAGCATTAACAATAGCTGTCATCTTTGTACAAGAAAAGGCCTCCAATTACTTCAATGCTAAGAGAAAATACAAATGCAGCAGAGAGCCCCACAAGCAAATTATTTTTAATACCATTATGGAAAAGGAAAATGTGTGACCCAGACCTTCGTTTAATATTTTGCTAGCCTTGAAAGTTAATTTGAGCTTGTGTTCAATTTTCTGGGAAATTTCATCTATAGAGCTGCACAATTTGGGCACAGAATGGAAGAGAACTGAGACCTGTCCTTTTTTTCACATGCTAGAGATGGAGAAAAGGGAGTAGATGACATGTAATCAATGGAACATATAAAGAAAGTCTGTGATGTAAAAAATATCATATGACTTTATTAAAATTTCTTTGGCAGGCAGCAGTGAGATTTATAAGACTAGTAGATGGAAGAGTATAAAAGAAAGATGGATTAGCTTTAGCTTTGCACGTGTTCAGTTATGCTCTAACTCATATGTCTATAGGCTTTCTCTAAATTGCATCTACCTCTTGGTTTTCCTCTTCTATCCCACACACTTTGTGTCATCTGAAAGAGGAGAAAATTCATCCTGATTTCTGTCTATGCATACTTCTTTGTGTATATAGATTGCACATTCATTGTGTCAATTCTTTCTCTGTATGTTAATTTAAATCATCATTTCTTCCATTAAATCTTTGTCGAAAGCATAGCTGATTTGGAAGCAAACAATGACACTCATTTTCATCCAAAATTTTAAGTCAGGCAAGCATAGAATTTTTCAAGGAATGTCTCAGGTTCCATAACTGTTCAGAAGAATGTGTGGAAGAATATCTGGTGAAACATGTCTTAGAAAATCAGCTTTTGAACCATAAAGGTACTTAGAGTTTTCTTGGCTTCAGGTCTCGGTTTCCAGTCTTTCTGACATGAAGCCCACACTCAGAGGTCACATCATTAATACCTAATTATAGGTACTTGGATCCATTCTCTTTCACTGGGTGAAATGCCAGTCAGCACTGGTCCCTAAGTCCTGTCCACCTGCATCTTGAAATTGCATGGGAGAGTACTTGTAAACTGTGGTAAAAGTCATGCCAAGAAACAATTTAACAATTTAGTACAAGAGGTAACTGAGGAGTGCTGTGAAAGGGCTCTATTTAATTTTACAGGTTACCCTCAGATTGAGACACAGCCTCTAGATTTGCACCAGTAAGCCTCAAAGTCCCAGTCTTCATGAGTCGAACTAGTATCCATTGAAGCTTCTTGTTTATGGCACTTGTTGTTGTGAAGCAAAGCAATTCATTGGTTTGGGGTTTGTTGGGGTTTTTTTAAATGACCTTTTTCAAAAAATCTGAAAGGCAGGTGCTAAGAAATACTGAAATACTTCTAGGGTATGAATGCTCTTTAGATATCATTGCTTACACTTATAAAGCCTGTCAACTGTTGTCTTCAGGATCAGATTCTCAGGTTGCTTTGCCAGGGAATCTGCGAGCAAAGCACCAAGGCTAGCTGATACTGCCTCTCCAAAAGTAGGATGTTCATGAATCAGTCTCCCTGGTCATTACTTGACTGCTTAGAGGAGGTAGGCAATCCATGTTAGGAAATGGTCATGGGAGAAAGGTAGATCATGCTGTTCTGAGCTGCTTTTTCAGACAAATTTATGTAGCCATTGAATACAATCACTGCCCTCTATAATGGTATTCATACTCTTTTTATGGCTATTTTTAATTTTTGTTATTAACTACTAAGAAGTTTTCAGTATAATTACAAATAAAAATACCATGCTTAAAATTAGATATATTCTGCTGATGACACACAACCCTGAATGAAATCTAGATCTTATATTTTAACTGGCTTCTGCTATAATAACAGGAACATATAGAACTGGAAATGCATTTCTTCTAATAAAGAAAGTAATCTCATTTGTTTCTGAAAGCACAGAGAGACCAGACTACTGTATTACAATGTACTGTTGTCTGCACAGTCACTTTTCTATTCATAATGATTCCTCAGTATTCCGAATTTCAGTGATGAATTTATCTTAAAGTGAATGTCTAAGTGAATATTTATAGTATACAATAGAGAAAATAATGTGGAAGTCCCTGGGCTTCTCTGTTCCTGCATAGAATCATATATCATAGAATTGTTTCAGTTGGAATGGATCTTAAAGATCATGTAATTCAAACTCCCCTGCTCTGGGTAGTGATACTTTCCACTAGACCAGATTGTCCAAAGCCCTATCCTACCTGGCCTTGAAGACTTCAAGGGATGAGGCTCCACAACTTTTCTGGGGAACACATTCCAGCATCTCACCACACTCACAGTAGAGAATTTCTTCCTTATATCTAATTTAAACCTGCTGTCTTTCAGTTTGAAGCCATTATAACTTATCCTATCACTACATGCTCTTGTAAAAACTCCCTCTCCAGCTTTCTTGTAGGCTCCATGTGGGTATTGGAAGGTTGCTGTAAGGTCTCTCTGAAGTTTTCTGTGCTCCAGGCTGAACAATTCCAACTCTCTCATCCTGTCTTCATAGGAGACGTGCTCCAGACCTCTGATCATCTCATTGGCTTGCTTCAATAGACCCACATCCTTCATGTTGTGGACCCCAAAATTGGACACACTATTCCAGGTGGGGTGTCACAAGAGCAGAGTGGAGGGACAGAATCACCCCCCTTGACCTCCTGGCTATGGTGTTTTTGTTGTAGCCCAGGATACAGTTGGCTTTCTGGGCTGCAAGACCACATTGCCAGGTCATATAAAGCTTCTCATCCACCAACACCCTCACATCCTGTTCTCAATCCATTCTCCACTCAGTCTGTATTCATGCTTGGGATTGCCTGGCCCCAGGTGCAGGACCTTACACTTGGCCTGAGGTTCACACAGGTCCACCTCTCATGCCACTTAAGGTCCCCCTGGACACCATCATTTCTCTCCAGTGTGTTGTCTGCACCACACAGCTTGGTGTCATCTGCAAACTTACTAAGTGTGCAACTCAATTCCTCATCTGTGTTCCCAAAAATGCTAAACAGCATCAGTCCCAACACAAATCCCTGAGGAATGTCACTCATCAGCAAGTCTCCACTTTGAAAATCTACCCATTTAATACAACTTTTTGAGTAAGACCATCAGGCAATTCCTTATCCATCAGATGCCCAATCCATCAAATCCATGCCTCTCCAGGAGCAATATGAACTTCTATGTCCCTTGTCAAGTTGTCTGGCACATATTCATGTACATGCACGGTATCTAATTTTACAGCATAAGTAGTGATATGTCTCTTCATTCCATAGGGTGGGATAATTAACACGGGTAAATCTCTTTGCTGCAGCCAACAAATTTATTTGACACACAGTTTATGATCTAGTAGATGTAAATGTCTGCTATGAAACTAATGATGGATGAAGGAAGAGAACTAGTTATCTCATAAGATTTCCAGTTGGGATAGAAATAATCTGTCTTGTGAAATGTTGACAAGTTCACTTCTAATCTTAGTTTGAAAATTGAGGCTGGAGTAGATAGTGCTGAAAAATAACAGGGTGAAAGTCTGTTCTAACTTTTCAAAGCATTTCCTACATCCATTCTTAACTTGCTCCAAAGTGCAGAGCTATTCAATCATTTTCATATTAACAGAAAAGACCCACAGGTTTTCTATGAACTATTTTCTGTATTGAAGAGAATTTTTGGCTATTACCATCTCTATAAAATAGTTCATTGTTTTCTGCTGGAATCTTAACTGATTCGGAACAGCTTTGCTACTGTGTTTCTTTCAGTGTTATCTTTTTGACATTTTTGATTGAAATTAAGAGAACACAAAACAAACTGCCCTTAGCCTTTTTAAAAAATGTGTTTTGTAGAGCCTCAAATGTAGGTCTACAAGAATAATCATCAAGAGAATGTTGATCTGTCCTGGAAGGATATGAAAACGTTTTTCAAACCTGTTTATGTTCATATGCCTAAGAATAGTGACTGGGGATATAGCTCTGAAACAGTAGCAGATGAGACACATGAAAAGTTTGTGAATATTATGGTTGTGTGAAGATGATACCACAGCCTCAGGTATTTCCCAAGAACAGATTATAATTCTACTTTTTTTTTTTTCCCTAAAACCTGTCCTAGTTGTAGTAGAGGATGGTGAAAGTCAATGCAGTCAATGACCTTAAAGCTGACATATATAAATAGTATGAAAAGGTCTAATTATCATAAGGTCATAGGATAAAAATTTGTTTTAATACTGTTATTTTCAGGAGTCGATGGAAATGCAAGAAAGCTGTCAAAATTTCTCAGTGGCTTTCAAAATTGATGGATGTTTACTTTGTTGATTCACCATTGTAGAATTTATATTTCTTGAAATAAGGACATCATAGCTGAATTTTTAACAAAAATAGAAGACAAAAATAACATGTATTCAACAAAACACTTACTTAAAATTAAGGGCAGGAAGGCATTTCAAGGAGGTATAAAAATTGTCTCCAATGTTTGGCCAATTTCAGAAAGCCAGTTAAAACAAGAAATTAAATATTTTATGAAAAATTATTATTTAATAGTAATACAACTCCTACAAAAGACACTGCAGTCAAATTTAATTCCAAGGTGCTTTATATAAAGAAAATTTTACTAAAATATTTTATATGATATAGTTCTAGATGAAAGCATTTAATTTCTTGTCCTTGTATAATTTTAAATAAGTGTTGGCTAAGACCAAAATATCAAATTTTGACTGCAAATAAGCAAAATTCTTTTAAATTCTTTTTAATGTTTGAAGCATGAAATTTGCAGTGGAAAAATATTTTTTGTCAAAAATAAAACCAAAACCCAAAAAACCAAAGGACATACATTTCCAATTTTTCTGACTTTTAAAAAAGTCATATTGTTTTTATTTTTTATTCATTTTGGTAAAATATGAGTACCCAGTCCATAAGTCTCAGGCTTTTACTGCATCTTTTGAGATCAGGAATAATACATAAAAATATTTCACCTTTTAGCATCACTGCAATGAACAGTGTTGCTTCCTCGTTCTATACATCAGCCTTCTACTTCTCTTTTCCCTCCCCTACACTCAATTTTACATTAAACATAGACTTTACCAAGAACATGTATTTCCTTGAATGTCTTGATCACCATGTGATTCCACATTTAATGGGATATGATGTTTTGTCACAGCAATTTTACACTGAAATAACTCCAGTGATTTTGTTGACTGTTACTTTTTTTTATATTAGTGAATCCAAGAAGAGATTTAGCTGCAGCATCCCTCAAATTGCATGAAATTTGTTTCCTAATAAGGAGTTTCACTTTATCCATGTGATTTGTTGTAATGTTGACTTTGGAACATTCAGTCAGAGTGGAGGAGCTATTTAATATAGGCTTGTGTTTATATAGACAGCTTCCTAAACTCAAGGTATTCTCTGCAAAAGGGTCTGTGCTTCTCCCTCCATGTGTCACTGTTATATCAATCATAATGAGGGACATGTATTTTCTGGTACATCTTTAAGTATGATTCAGATGAAAAGACAAATTTAAGAACAAGCATGACTAATGTCTGTATAAGCTTGACTTTTTTTTACATTTCAAGGATAAATATACAGTTATAAGTGAACTTTTAAAAAGTGTTCAAAAGATTTCAGATCTTGTTGAGAATAATAAATATCTGCCTAAGATAAAGCATTTGCAAAACCAGATTTTCCCTGAGGAAAGATGCATTTGGGATAGGAAAGAGACACTTTCTTATTTGCTTTTGAAGAGTTACTTTCTGAGTGGACAGTGCAGTAGCAGTTAAAAATCATTGTGTGTTTCTCTAGACCCTGCCTAAAGGGGAACTCTTCAGAACCACTGTAGTCTTCCACAACAGAATTTGGCTTGAGATGATAATTTGTTTCAACATCTACATTACCACTCAAATCTTCTTCTGTACTAGAAATATGCTACTGGCTCCACCTTCATGAGTGGAAACTCTTGTGTTTAAAAATGTCATTTCTCTCTGTTAGCAATATCTGATATTTTTCCTAATATGTTGATGCATTACCATAAGAATTTCCAGGAAAGTATTGCAGCATCATTTCAGAAGGGGTAAAAACTAGACAGGTGTTTTAGTTATGCTGTCCATTTTCACTGCCTATTACTCATTTCAGGTGACTTGAAGGTGCCTTTGTAAACTCACTCTATCTTCCAGATGTTTGACTTACTGATATCAAATGTTTGCTTTCAGATATCAACATGGCAGGAGAACCAAAACCATACAGACCAAAACCTGGCAACAAGCGGCCACTTTCAGCACTTTACAGGTAAAAGAGATTTCACTTTAACTTACTACAATGCAATTTTTATCAGAAAAATTATGGTAACTTGAAATGTATCTACCAGTATCACTGTGCAATGTTTACCAAAGTTATAATGAAATACACAATAAAATATTAAATCTGTTGTTTACTATATCTACTGACAAAAAGACTGGTGCAGTGATCTGTGAAGTGTTTATTAATGCTCTCACTACTAGTACTACTATCAATAATTTTTCATTTTGTTTTGTTTTGTTTTGTTTTTAAATTGAGTGTTATTTCATTTTCTCAATCCTTATGCTTTATTGCTTGGCTATGGCCTCATTTTTTGTGACTTTTAATTTGCAGTGATTAGTAAAATGACTGATAATTTCAAAGCAGCATCAGAACTGGTTTCTCATTGATTTTTCTGCCAAGGGTGAACACCAAGTTCTGAAAAGGCAGGACTTCCTCCTCGGCTGTTCAGGAGGACAATGACAGTGTCTTTCTCCTATTCCCAGGTGCCTTTCTTCACAGAGTTTATACAAACTTGAAGAAACATCCACTCTTTTTTCAAAATCAATTAAGCTAAGGGAAGCATTACAGATTGTTAGGGCCATCAAGCACACATGTATTTCTGCTCCATAAACCTCACTTCCTATAAAAGTGCTACAGAATTTATGCTTCAGATCGGTGAACAGAATTAGGACTGAATTCTGCTGTAGCTGAAGTGTAGATAGACTGGCTCTGAGACCAACAGCTCAGCAGTGAAATCAGACACACTGAGCAGGAAATTTTCTGTGCCTGGTCTGGTCTGAAAACTTCTGTTGGAAATTCAAGGGTGGGATCTCAGAATGAGAAAGCTAGAGACATTTTAGATCTGAGTTTCCACACTACATAGAAGTAATGTGAAGTTTTATCATATAGCTCCACTCAGCTGAAGTGATAGAAATACTATATTTGGAGAAGAGAAACCCTGTTTTACCATTACTCTCAACTGTAAGCTGCTAAACTCTGTAAGTGTTACTGGTAGTCATGGTCTACCATGTCCCTGTGCCAGTATTTCAAAAGATTTTGGAAGATGTTCGGTGATTTCTCCCATTTATGTGCACTTCCACCTCTGAACTTCTGAAAAGTTTCTCATTAATACTTGTTCTATAGACAAGACAGAGATAAGAGAGAGACCTGTGTAAAGTTCTGAGGGAACTCTAAAGAGTAAAAAAGGTCTTAGATTGTGTCTTTTCATGGATGCAGTGCAAACTATTTCTCTAGAAGATTATGAAAGGCTTTTTTGAGCAAAGAGAATACTTCCATTTTCCCCTTCTTCTTCATTCTCCCCCTCTACTCTGACCTTGTAACACCCCTCCTGGAGCTCTTTGTCCTGCTCTGGAGTACTAAGAATAAGAAGGTCATGGACCTGTTGGAGCAGGTCCAGAGGAGGATCACAAAGACAGTCCCAGGGTTGTAGCACCTCTCCTATGAAGACAGGCTGTGAGAGCTGGGGTTGCGCAGACTGGAGAAGAGAAGACTCAGGAAGACCTTATCATGGCCTTCCAGTAGTTAGAAGGGGCTTATAAAAAAGAGGGAGAACAACTTTTTACATAGGCACATGGTGACAGGACAAGGGGCAACACTTTTCAACTAAAAGAAGAGAGATGTAGTTTACATGTTCAGAAGAAATTTTATACTCAGAAGGTAGTGAGGCATTGGAAGATGTTGCCCAGAGCAGTTGTGGATGTCCTATCCCTGGAAACATGCAAGGCCTAAACAGTCTGATCTAGTAGATGGCTTCCCTGGCCATGGTGGGTGTTTGCAACTAGATGATCTTTAAGATACCTTCCAACACAAACTCTGTTGTTCTATGGTATGGTTTCTTCCAACTCAAGCCACTCTATGATTCTATTATTTCAGGGCTATGTCATAATGAAGAACTTTTATTATTTCAGTATATGTTAGCATAATAATATGTGAGGAGATCAATGGCTTATAAAGTTCTTGACAACACTGAGAACATTTACTTTTTTCAAAACACTGTACTGTGTCTGACTGGGATGATGTTAACTTTCTTTGTAGTATCCTATATCAAACTGTGTTTTGGATTTGCTGCAAAGACACCAATCTGGCTGCTACTGAGCAGTGTTTGCACAGCTTCATGGTTTTCTCTTTTTTCTATTCTACCTTTGTTGGTAAGCTTGAGGTGAACAAGAGTTTGTGAAGGAATACATCTGAGACAGCTGACACAAACTGGCCAAACTGATAGTCTCTCATATAACATCATACTCTGAAATGAAAATTGGGGAGGTTTTTCCTTCCAAAGCAGCTGTTGCCTAGAGACTGGCAGAGGTGCTTATAGGAGGTGGAAAGTCTTTGCTTCACTTAGGCTTTTTTCCTCTCCTTCCTTCTCTCCCTTATTACACTCCAATAATCTCAACCTATGAGGCTTTTTCACTCTTGCTCTCTCCTTCATCCCAGTAGGGGACAATGGTAGGGGAGTGAGTCAGTAACTACATGGGTGCTTAGCTGGTGGCCAGGGTCCACCCACAACACTGAAAAAGTGAAGAGGGAAGTGGTTGCATTAGATTTGATTTGCACTAGAGAGACATCGGTTAAAAATTTAGTTGTCACAAAATAGTCACTGTTAAAAGGAAGGACTGTAAGCAGTAGAAATAGGATAATGGATTTCAGAAAGGATAGACTTCAATGAGCTCAGAGACCTGGTAAGTAGGATATCTTGGAAAGAAATTTGAGGCACAATAGGAATGTAGAAAATCTTGCATTGACTGTGCTTACAGTAGAACAGAGAATTCTCCTGAAGCAGATGAAGTTGAAAAAAGGAATAATATGGCAGCATCAGGTTTCTGTAACATTCCCAAAAGTGAAAAGCAATTGTACAAAATGTGGAATCAAAATGCCGTGACTGGAATTAAATAGAAAAGAAGAGCAGAGTCATCTAAAAAGATGTCAGAAAGGCTAAACCACCTAACAGTATGAAAGGTAACAGAAGGATTGTCATTAGATTAACTTCCTCTGATTTTTGATACTGCTGTTAGTTAGCAGGAAAGGAGAGTAGACAGCAGATGATACAGAAAACACTTTTTTCACTTCAGCAAGAGTGGCTAATTGACCAGCTATTTAAAAAAATCAATTTTAACCAGAGGGTATGCAATAAAAGAATTGGCTAATCAGTGTTTGACTAAGTGAATTTAATGGAAAGGGTATGATGAGATTCGCTGTAGTGTGTTCAAAGGACTAGCTGAATCTGTGTGTGGACTATTAGTGATTGTTTTCAGAAACTTATGCAGGTCATGTAAGGTACAGTGGCTATAAGCAGGTGTTACATCTATTTTTAAGAAGATAATCCAGAAAATTATCAGGTCAGCCCAGCCTTGATTCCAAGAAATGTACTAGAACACATTGTTAGCAATCAATTTATCAACACTTAAAGGATAATAAATTGGCAGGAAATCAGGAAATTACATTGAAGCAATATAATTTCCTTCTTTGACAAGATAGCAGATTTAGTGTATAATGAAGAAACAGTAAATGTGTTATATGGTCAATTGAACAAGTTTGACACTTACCATGTGGGCAATTTTCATAAGCATGTTCAGGAAATTTGCCTAGAAAAACTGTCTTAAGGTAGACATCCAGTGGAAAAACAGTGACTGTGTACAGCATAATGTTAAGGATGACTATTATTTGTTCAGTCTCTTTTGTTACAGATATTTAAATGATACTTGAGACACATTTAAGAATCGTTTTAAGGTAAGCAAGCAGGAGTATTGTGCAGGCTTGCATTATTCTGTTTATTTTGAAGTGCCTGAAGCTTCAAAAGTGTTCAAAGAACTCTGTATCTCTGAAAGAAAGTCTGTCTCACATTGACAGCTGGATATACACATAAGTTGTTAATACAGAGCAATTGATGTCTATGATGTGTTATATCCACATAATTTGCTTGTGTATCCAAGTCATTAGATCTATTTTTGCCTGTAATGGGATAAACATACTTGGTGTTATCTTCATTCAGGATCTACATTCATTTTTTTTAACCTTATAGTTTTATGATCCATGTCATTTTTTGATTAGGCCTTAAAAACATTTTGATAACAGAAAGATTTATACTTTGCTTCAGAAAGCTGCTAAACACATAATTCATTTTAGATATACACACTGAGCAACAAAATATGAGGTTATCATAGTGCTCAGGAATCAGCTAAAATCTCACATAGCTGTGAGCTCCAGCAGCATTCCTCCTAATTTGCACTGTTGTTCAGTATGTCAGGGAAGACCTGGTCTCAGAAGGTTCAAAATTGTTCAGAATTTTCTTTTTTAGCACAGCACTTCTGCATAAAATCAAATGTCTGAAAAATCTTCATCTTAAAATTATTTTGCATCTTTTTATATGGGTCTAGCCTCCAGCAGAAGTTAATTTTACTGGCTAATCTTCATGTCTTTGAAACACAAGGTGAAGACTAAAGGTGCTGACACAAATGTGTTAAAACCCTCTTTGGGAACAGTGTTGTGGTAAGCTAAAAGATCACACTTTGACTTTTTTATTTAGTGGTGTTTTGATCAGTATTTCACTAAAGCAAATCAGTGTCAGCATATGAAAGCCCATTTGCTGTTTTTTTCCCTCTATGTTTATGCTCCATCATACTGAAGTAGAAGCAACCGCAAATACTCTGATGGACTGGTATTCTGTTTCTCTACACTGTAAAAGAATGTTTTAACTATTTATTGTTCATTTCAGTCCACCACCATGTTATATGAGGTGTTAGATACATGCCTGAAAGGTTTTGTGTCATTCTGGAGGCCTTTGCTGAGTATTTTAAAACAGGATGAGGTCTTGTAGTTCCTAACTCTGAAAGTTGATGCTGGCTCCATTCCCAGTTGCTCCAAGAGTGGGCCCAAGCCCCAGGACAGGTGGAGTAGAGCCACCATGCACATGCTCCTGTGGCTTGCCTTCCCTCAGGACATGTGGCATGTCCTTTCTCTATGGCCGTCCATATGGTGAGTTGGCTAACAGTCTTCTCTGGTACCCCTCTAGCAGCAACAAGGCTGAAAGCACTTGAGAAGGATCACGGGGGCATCTATTTCTGAGCCTTTGGAAATAACAAAACCACTGTGCTACAGCTAGCAAAATGGTGTGATTTTTAGTGGCATTAAAATGAGCACAATTGCTGCAGACCCTGCTGCATAAGTTAGAGGGGGACCTGTTGGAGACCACACAGGGCATTGGGAGCCAAAAACAGTGTACTGGTACTGGCACAGCTGGGACCAAGCTGTCTCAGATCACTTCTGAACCTGCTTTCTGAGAACACTAGTTAGTTTAACAAAGGCAAACCCCCAGGAGTGAACTATTATTTTTATAACTTCATCTCAAGAACCAGTAGGGGAGCAGCTCTCAAGCAATCCACACACAGATGGTAGTTCACTCAAAAGCCTTTATTTCTGGTTGTCCTGGTGTTTAAAGGGTTCGGATAAGGGAGTGGCTTGGCAAGGGTGTGTAAACTTGGAATAAATCTGAGGGCAGGGTGAGGCTCGGGGGCAAGGACGTACAGCCCAGAGGATCAGTAGAGGCTTAGGTACTGAGAGGAACCACACAGGGAGCCCCAGGGGGGAGGAGGAACCACAGGACAAGCAGGGGGCAGGTGGGCACACTGCTGGTGCTGCCAGGGCTTCGGGAACAGCTGCCACCCTGTGCTGCCTCAGGAGGGGTGGGGTCTGGGCAGCAGGGCAGGGAAGGGATGCAGGACCACCCCAGGCCCAGGGGAACCGTTAAAGTTCCTTCATGGTATGGAAAAACCTCAGGGGAAAAACACAGCAAGAGGGGTAGGGAACATGGGGGGTGTAAGCTTTGGGAGTTGACCCCAATAATTTCAGAAGCAAAGGACTAGGACTGGGAAGAAAACTGAAAAGGCTGGGCACTGCCTAGCCTGGGATCCATCCTGGTGAGGCACATCCTGGAGTGAGACAATTAGCAAGATGGATTTAGTGAATAGGTTAGCAAAACCAGGAAAACTGAGTCAAATCACCTCTCACCATATTGCCTTGGCTGGCTAGAAAACACCAGGGGTGGTTGAGTTCCCACAGAACTGACTGGCTATAGCCTATGGTGACCCTGCAAAGACTTCCCTTGAGGACAAGGTTTTTCCAAGCTGGTCTCTGAAATTTCAGGTATATGGTTCAGCACTCCCCGAGTGGTATTAGATAGCACAGTCATTTCCCATTACCAACCACTTCTCCATGTAATGCAATTGAAATGTGTATTCAGCATGTTTGATTTAACATGATATTAATTAGCTATATTAAACAGCTTTTACTTTACAATTTCATAAGTCTCATGGCCTCTGGAAGAAATTATTTTATTTAAGTGTCTGATATTGGTATCCTGGAAAGAGATGCTCTTTTATGTGCGGGATATGATTACTTTTTATATCAATGTTTTATTTTTCTTTGACGCAAATATTTTATGAGTTTCCTCTACATTTTACTTTTATGCTCTCCATTACAAAACTGATTAAATTATGTTGCACATCTTGCATTTCCTTTGGGTTTTTAATTTTATTTTATAGCAGAAGCTAAAAGAATTGCTTACAGTCTTTCTCTACTTGCTCTCGACTTCTTACATTTATTGTAAGATACTGTTTGTAGAGTTTGGTATGGTTTGGTTTGGCTCTCAGTCCACAGAGCTGTCCTTTTGAGTTTGTTTTCTGAGCACTCCTGGGCACCCTTCATTTCAAGAGAAAGTGTGAAAAGGACAGTGATGGGAAACTTGACTGTATCTTCTGCTATAGGAGTCTTCTAAGATCACTCCTCCCATTTGAAAGCATTAACAAAAATCTCAACAAGTTCTGTGCCAAACAAGCATTACTATTCTATTTGAGTACTCCAGTATTTTGTATAATTGCTGCAATAGTGTGCCATTGACAGTGTATTATCAATATGCTTAAATCCACTGGCATATAACAAAAGTAGCTGCAAGTATAAGGATCATTCTTGATTGAATATTGCCCTAAAATTCCAACACCTTTTCCTTTATTCTTTATCAATTTATTTGTCCATTACTATCACTGACCTACAAGAGCCTAAAGACACAGTCCAGAAAACAGAAAATAAACCTGATCAATTATTTTCTGATACTTTACTTTTGGATTAAATTGTGATTATGACTACTACTTTATTCTACATACTGAATGGAACATAATATGTTCATGACTATGTCATATTAAGATTACTTAGTGCAATATTTTGTTTGAATCAAAGTGTTCCCTTTTTTTTTCCAGAAATGTATCTTCTTGATTCTTTTGATTACCTTTATTCATGGGAAAAAAAAAAAGCTATTTTATCTCAGGGCAATGGAATGAATCTGAGTGTTGCTCTGCACCTCTTCTTCTGACAAAAGATTTAGCTTCCATTAACCCCCACACACACACACATTTCTAGGCATCTTATGTCCAGTAGGATATTATTTACATTCATTTCATCAAGAATGTTCCCTGTGATCACATTTGAAGCAGTCAGTACTCTACAGAATAATGATAATTTAGTCTGAAATTCTCACTTGAACTTCACAACAAACAATGCAAATTTTGCTTGTGTTGAGAACTTAAGTAGCATTTTCAGTTATATAAAAAATATTAAAAGGCACAAATACAAAGCTGCAGCAGATCCAGTGATTCAGATTGCTCTGAATCACTTTTTGGTTTAGTTTGGTTTGTTTTTTTTGTTTGCTTATGTATTTTCTCTCAAGGAAAAAGTCTCATGTCAAATATATATAATATCTCAGGAATAAGAAAAAAATATCTGGTAACGGAAGGCAGCACAAGCAAGTCTGCATTTCTGAATTATATTGGCATAATTGCAATCAGTTTGGTCCCACAGATTTTGAAAAAAAATCCATGTTCGCAGAAGGCCTGGGAGAACGACACAAAGATGCAAGTTTGCATTCTCACATGGTCCAGAGTATGAATGTACAGCACCTTTTTTTAAAATCTCCCCCTTCACTGTTTTAAAAATACTGCTAACTCTTTTTTTAGAAGGCATCTCTAGTAACTAGGGCAGGTTTTCCTTCTCAGATTATCACTATATACTAAATCTTATATTTTCTCATGTTTGTTTTTATGCACCTTCACCAGAATTTTTAAGCTATGGTCCTGACTCGGCTCCATTTAGAAGTACATCATACGTAAAGACTAGCACTTTTCTTTGTTACAATCTCCCCTCAAGTTATTCCTTAGATTTATACAGTCTTTTCTCAGTTATTTTTTTTTCTCTTTCTAAGAAGGAGCCAGTGACACCAGCTTACACACATGTGTACAGGAGTTGCATCCCTTTTCTTAACTCAGTACTTTTCATTTTGCAGAAGAGGATATGTGATATCATATGACTGATGTTTTCTTCCACAAAAGCCAAGATACCATAATCACAGTCATGATCAGAGATTAGCAAATTTGGAGAATAATCTACTTTCTCATTATTGCTTCTATTTTTTTTTCCCTGTTGTTTAATTTTCTTTCTTATCTTTTCATCTAGTGTGAAACCTGAAGCAATATACCGTAGCTAAAGTAGCTAAGTGTAAACCTATCTCTAGTTTTTTCATGGTTTTAATCACTGTTTATACCACAGTGAAACAGAAAACACATCCACAACCTCCTGATCACACTGAAATTATTATGATTCCTTTCTTATACAAGAACTTATGCTGGTAATACAAATGAAAAAAACCTGTCTTATAAATCAAAAAATAAATTCCTAAAAGACCCAGAGCATTGATGTGTTTGCCTGAAGGCACACAGAAATAGTACTTTTAGTCATGCATTCACTTTAAATCTTGACAGCCTAAGCTCTGCTCCTATCACTTACTACATGTGAAATTTCTAGCCTGTATTACTGCATAGCTTCTTTCATTTGATTTAAGAAACAGAATTTGGACTCAACATGTTGTCTTCCGTGTGAAGATGGTGTCTTCTGTAGATATTCTGCTATATTTGTTTGGCTAAAAATAAAATAATAATACCTCAACATATTAAAAAAAAAATCAGAAACAGACACCATGGTATCTTCTCTGCATTTGAGTTTTAGTGAAGCAGGCATCATGGTAATAATATACAGATTTGCAGGCACTGCTGCTTGGAAACTGCTTTATTAAGTCTTAAAAATAAGAACATAAGGCTCCTGATACAGAATAGAGATGGACGTGTCCTGATATTGTAAATGAACAATGTAATTCTTCATTTTCAGGAATTTAGTAAACCCTTAATGGTTGCAGTAATCAGAGATGCAGAAGACTGTGCTTCAGAGAACCACTTAGTGGATTTGCAATTAGGCATTGCTTCTCACATAATGTAACACCTCTAATTATATAGAAGGCTGTAATTCAGTCTAGGAGCTGCTGGTGTACTGCAAGGGCACCATTTAGGGGGCTTAGAAAGAGCAATAGAAATATGATGCTGGGTTATAAATTAAGTAGTCTATGAACAAATAAGTAGGGCTGGATAAATAAAAGGCTGTCACTTGTTATATTTTAAAGTCTTATGAATAATATCAGAAGAAGAAATTTAAGGTATACTTAATTTAAAAGAAAATGGATTGTTAAGTAAGATTATAAATAGCATAGAAGGCTGTGTGCAACAGAGAGGGACAATAGCAATATATTAATATGCAGCAAATTATTAACAATTACATTACCCTGAAAGTTTATTTCTTGGTGAATCCTGTTGGTCTTGGAGTATACTATCTGAAAATATATAATCTAGCCTGGCAGGACGCATACTTAGATAGTGCTGTCAGTGCATAATGTCAAATGCAATTTTATGTTTTAAAGAATGGGTCACGAATTGCATGCCTTTTTAGTAATTGTGTTGTTGGTATTCCAAAAACTTCTGGCAAAAACATTGGCTATTGTACTGAAAAGTAACAAATTTATTCATAAACATAAGTGATTTATTATGACTACTAAGAAACAAGAAATTTCTAATATTTATTGGCACAAAAATATATGTTCCATTTTTCACTATTGCATGAGTGAGATTATTCTAGGAAACAGCATGACAAACATGAATCTTACATTAGAAGTGCCCCTCCTGTAACTGCTGTTAAGTGAAGTGTCATTGAGGAAAAGAGGATATTAAGCCTCTACCCTTGGGATCCTCAAAGGCAAAGCCTACATTAACCTTCATCTATTTGGGACTGCAAATAGCCACACAGTAAAGTAGTATTGATTGTGTGCATTAGATCAGTCAACACTGTTTTGTTCAGCCCACCCTGATGAACTCATTCTAAATGTTTTTAGATCAGTACATATTGACCTGAATGTTCTTACTCTGATTTAGAGCATAAGAGGGTCAGGTGATATCAGCTTCATGCAAAGAGTGATTAAAGCTGTGAGAAAGAGAACTCTTAGGCACACTAAGTGCAACATTGTATTTTTTGAATTTTTTTTCTTTTGTTGGGAGCATAGGTTTTTGCAAAATTCAGCAACTATTAGCAAATCACAGGAGAAAATAAATAAAAATTGACAGGAGTTACTTTCACTCTCCAGGATTTGTTTGCTTTCTTGAACAAAAGTACCACACAGTATCCTTTTTTTTTGCTGTTGTTCAAATTATTTATGCAAGCCAAAAATATAGTACTGAGTGTTCCTATTAGTTAATATGCCCCCATTTGCCATCAAAATTCTTTGTGCGTGTCCATGTTGGGGTTAGATCATATTTTCCCAGTTTGATTCTGAGACTCCCATATCAGACAATATCAAAAAATTTAAAAATCAGACTAAGTATTACCTTTTATCTGTCTCATCTTTTTGCTACTAAGTCAGTTATTGTGTGAAGAAGTAAATTTTCACTGAGGAATGACATTTTGAGCTTGCAGTACATTAATTTTCATCCATGGTTTGAGTGATGTATTTTATTTTGTGGTAGAATTTTTATGTTTCAATAAATAACAGTAGCACTTATCTCTGTGGAATAGAATTTCCCAGAGCACTGCAAAAAATTATACATAGGATTTGATATTACACAATAGTCATGAAAACAATAGTTTGCTGTTGCTGTTTTTCTAATCAGAGTCATCAATTGCAATGTAAACCACCAGCTGAGAGTGGAACTTATTAAATTGATTAGGAACAATTGTAAAAGTTGACATAAACCTGTAAATTATTCTTCTGTTCCCTCTGCTTCTGAGACACTTCTGACAGATTAGATCTATACAGTTGGTCTACTGTTTATCTATTCCATAATGTGACAGTGTTTCTTAATAAAACTTGACAACATTTATAAAGATATTTGTGGAAGCTTCAGAAGACAAAATGAGCTTCTTCCCTAATTCTATCTAAAAGTGGTTACTGACAACATTCAGAAAAATTATCTTGGATTGAAATTATTTGTCACAGAAACCAGGAAGGAAGGATTACCTTGTGTACACCACAGATTGTTATTTCAAAATCAATGTATAGTGGAAGTTACATAAAATAATATTTCTTCTGTAAATTAAGACATACTTTTATTAGGCTTTTGTTTGCATTGTATAAAATATTGGGAGTTAGCAAAAGTTATAATGCGCATGCTTTAAAAAGAAAAAATTAGATGACAATATGTGAGTAATACTGCTTAAGACTTTCTGAAGGAAGATGTTTTCTGTTCACTTCAAACCATGAACTCAACATGAGGAGAAAAATGCAACCCTATTTGATTACTCTGATTGGCAAACTGAGTCTGTTGAGTTGCTCTTGTCATTTTAAAATTTAATTCGTTGGTAAACAGGGTGAGCCATAAATCTGAATACTCTTTGACTACACATATATCTGCTATATCTTTGGTTCCTGCTAAATCTTTGCCTCCAAAATCTGTATAGTGCAAAAAGACAGACGTACTTGACAGGTAAATAAGTCAGCACATCAGTCAGTTGAAATACACGTTTGCACTATATTGAAGTCCAAAATGCTTTTTAGTTGGCCTGACTTTCCTATATGGCTTGAATGAAAATTATTGCAATCCCCTTGAAAACTGCAGTCACTATTCATACATTTTATAGTCAAATAGAAAATGTGTGATGTCAGCAACACAATTGAGTAACTTTCCTTGGGAATTCTGATATGAAGTTTGTCAATCAAAATGATGACTCATCTTAAAATAATGTTGATTCCTGACCATCCCTTTTCGTGATTCAGGGCAGAAAGTTTTGTTACATCAAGTCAGAATAGGAACACTAACAAATGCTTTAAATTCCACATGTTTCTCTTACGAAGTTCTTAGAAATGACATTATGTGATCACCACAGGGTGATCATGAAGGTCATGAATGATCATGAATCAATATGAATTTATTGATTCACAATGAGTTACCTTGGAGAATGCTTGCCTAAAATCCATTTGCTTGTTTATTGTTAGAAATGTTATCCACTTTGTCCTGTAAATAGTTCAGGGAAGAAGAAGAGAGGATTATTCAACAAGAAATTATATGGAGTTATGTATCTTGGATCAGGCCTCAGACATGAAAAAACATCTTTTCTGTAATCTTAATAGGACACTTATACAAGGCTAGTAGAGTTTATTTTGGGATCTTCCTAGCTTTAAACAATTTGTTTACAATTCCAAGAGAAATTCACATGCCCTTAGTCTAGTCACATTTCCTTGGACATTTGCCTGCAAATCTTGAAAATTTGCCCATCTGGACATTCAGTCCGTGTCAAAGATGGGATCTAGATTATTTGCATTGATAAGCAAACTTAGCAAAGAAAAAAACTAAATGTGCAATTGAGTTAGTCAGACCTTGTAAAATATCTCTCCAAGACAGGTTGCAAGGGGTATAATGCTCAATGGGAAATTTCTAGGGTCCTTATTTTAAACACACAGTGTGACAGTACTGTAGTATGTCAATGGGTATAAATTGATTGTCTATGCCTGTTCAGTTTACAACTGATTTTACTTGAACAATTTGCAAATGTAGACATTCTTTTTCCTCCTGCAAAACATATATGCAGATAAGAAAATCAGGATTTGCAGAAAATCTTAGCTCAGAATCAAATGGAAACACAACCTTAGTCTGCCATGTTCCTGTCATGCTACTGCTTAGCCTGCCTTCCTCCTATCCAAACTGATGTATTGTCTTGACATACTGACAAACTGAAATTTTCTGATAGGAAAACCATTTCAGAAAAAAAAAAAAAAAACAACAAAGAAAAAAGAAAAATTCTCAGTCTCTCCTGCTTCACTACTATTCCTGCATAATTAAAACATGATTTCCTTTGTTTACTGTCCAACCTGGTATTTCTTGCACACTAAATACATTTTTTGCAAAAAATACAGTTTCTGTTTTAAGATATTTCCTGGAGGTGTATGACAGCCCTTCTCAAAATTTACCAGGATTACTCTTTTTGCAATAGCATATTTAATTATGCAATAATTCCTCAAAACCCTGGAGAATTCAGTGTACATTAGGTTGATATTCTAAGGCATGCGAATGTGACACTTGGAGGTGGCCCTCTGCAAGGCTAAGGCTTGGACTTGAAGACCCTTGTGGGTCCCTTCCAACTCAGCATATTCTGTGATTCTGTAAAAAAACTATGGTACATATTGATAAATGTCACCTGTAAAGATGATATAGGCTGTTATTTCATAAGGTGTTGCAGTTTAAAAACCTTTATATTAATTTGCCATGTACTGCATTACCAAATAAAAGGCCAACAGATAATTGTATATCTTTACTATGAGGAACATTTGAACTAATTAAAAGCAATGCAGCAAAATATCTAAAACCATTTAGTCAAATATAGTAGAGAGAGGTCAAACCTAGGGCAGCACTATTTAAATCAAATGGAATTCCATCTTGAGAATGGATTTCAAATAGATTTTTAATTGCAGCATTTTGTCCAAAGGACATTATATCACACACTTTTTGTTTGCTAGCAAAATCCACCAGAATGTCCTCCACCAGGATAGTGCCAGGTCTCTCTTCACTACAAAACTTTTGTATTATGAAGTATATAAATATGTTCCAATGCTTTCATTCTTTACTCATCTTGCTTATATAGTTAGCATTTCCAGCCAAACAATGAGTGCTTCCCACCTCTGGTTCATTTCATTAAGCAGAAAAACAGGAAACAAAGTAGCACTTGTGCACAGAGCCCGAAGGAGAAGGATGAAACTCCATGTGAAGGGTCCATTCACTTAGTTGCTATCTGGTAGCACTGACTTGATGCCTAAATTTCCTGCAAAGTAGGCATTGGACATTAATGGATAAAGATGGACAGGTACCGTTTTATAGAACCTTCTAAGGTACACACCACAGAACAAGCACAGATCAGAGATGTTACAGTTTTTAAAATCTTCCAGCTATTAGCATATATCATATCTGTAGCCAATCTGAGGCACGAATTTCCCTTGGTGCCCACCCATAGAGACCACCCCTTGGATAGGCTCTGGGCCCTCTATTGTTTTGTCTTGAAGCTATCTTGCAGGTGTCTTCTTCAAAACATCATGTCCTTGAGAGCTTAAGAATGTATGAGAAAACGTTTTAATAACTTCTAATACGACCAAATATGTGAGCAATCCAGGAAAATCCATGTAACCTACATAATTCTAAAAATCTACAAAATATACACAAAAAACCTTAGGCATCAGCCTAAACCCAAGGAATGACAAGCTCAGCATTGTCTTGGGAATTCACTGGATAAGCATCTCCCTGACCACAAGGATATGCAGCTTAGGGCTTCTACTGTGTTTCCAGGTATATGCAAAGCCACCAGTGTTTCCCTGTTCTATTCTTCTAGTTCCATGTGGATCTCAACCCCAGAAAGAAGTAGAAAGATGAGCTATAGTCATTAGAACAACAGAAAAGTTACCATGTTGTCGATACATGTCTTTTAGATGATGACAATAACTAAGCTGGTCTATTAGTTTCTGAGAATTTTGGACAAAACCTTTGCTGAATAATAACTACAAATGTACTTGATTTTTCTGCATAGACTTTTGGGAACGTTTTCTTTCTTAAAACATTATTGTTTACATTACCTTTGGTTACAATTAGTCGTGTTTACAGTTCTATTTCAGATATTTTGTTGTGGGTCTGAATTGGTTTCAAATTCATATAAATGAAGTGCAAACTTCCAGATATAATAATTGTTTTTGTTAAATTTGCTTTCTTAGAAACACATTTCTTAAAGGCTACAAAGAAACATTAATGACCTGAGGCGGGTTATTTGCTGCTCCTCCTAATAATAGTCTCAGTGGAAATTATCACAACTGAACACTTGTACATGTCATGTAACCACTCAGAATCACTGAGCTGTAAATATGCTTTAAATATGTTTATAAAGGATCCTGAAATCACATACTAATGGTTCTAGAAAGCAGCTGACATTAGTAAACTCGTTGCAGCCAGAACACATTAAAAATTTAAGTCAGTCAGTTGCAGGTACTAAAGCAGAAATACTGTCTGATAACACAGATAAGGACTCCCACATCCATCCTGGCTGGGTGGAAACTACTACTAGAAGAGGCTCCTGCCCGTGTGCAGGTGGTGCATCTCCTCACAACAGCAGAAGCAGAAAGAGAGTTGGAGAATGCTTTTAACAACTGATTTGACAACTGGGCATAATTCTGGATCTACCAAACCAGTGGCCTCCAGCTCCAACACAACACTGATTCCGGCAAACGTGCCAGAAGTTCTCATAATCATGAAGTATCCATGTCATATGAGTACAGGAAAAAAAGATGTTTAAGGTGTAAAAACCCAAAACATTTACATGAAAAATGCAGTAAAATGGACAAAATATTTCTTATTCACTCTAGCCATTCCATTTAAATAACTATACAAGTAGTTTGAATCTGTGAAAATTAAAATCTAGCTGTGTTACTTTGTAAATATTTGATTTCTAAACCAATGTTCAGTTATGTAAATGGGATTTTTTCTGCGTTAAGTTTCTGGTATAATAGATCAGGCCTTTCTATTGCTCATAAATTGTGTCATTAGGTAAAGTTGATATTGAGAGTGGCTGTTTTAAATTCATTGTATAATTTTTCTGAAGTACAAAAATATATTTAAAACTTTTTATTTGCTTGACAGACTTGAATCAAAGGAGCCTTTCCTGTCCGTTGGGTAAGTAGGAATATGTACATTTTCATGGATATTGATATAATCAACTATCATACTATATAATTTATGAGATTGTGTTGAGCATAAACATCCTGTTTCAACATTATGGTTACTTACTACACCTGAGCTTAGAACAAGTTGGGTTTAGTCAATAAATTCAGCAGTCATGGTTATTTTCCTTCATAAAAAAAAATGAACTGAGAAGTATGTTTTGCCTTTATTGAATAAGCAAAACTTACACTAATACATGTAGGAGTTAAATGTGGTGTTAAAATGTAGCTAATTTATTAATTTGCTTTCATTGACCTTTCAGTCATAAACCATCACAAATACCATCTATATCACTTGTATAAACCCAGGAGAAAATAATTGATAGTTTCTTTTAAAATAAAAAAATGTGGTACTTCCATAACAGAAATAAAGTCAAATTTATGAAATAGAAACAAAAATCACATTTTAAGCCTAATTATAGACCACTATGCTGATTTGTGTATTGCAGCTATTGTCATAATTGTCATAATAGTGTCATAGCCACTTAAACAGTTATATGGTCTCTACAGTAAAATGATAATGCATCATTCTAAAAAATTATTTTTAAATGTGGCATTCTATAAAAGTACCATTCTTTTATAATATGTAGACTAATAATTGTATTAAAGGAAATTATTTTATTTCTGAGTTTTAAATTAATTTTTCATGCAGTTTTTCTTTCACCTTCTTTCTTTAAAACTTTCCCAAATGTCCTAACATTCTCCCTCCCTGTTTTTCTTCAGAATTGTCTATTATTTATGTGTCTTCATTCTCATTTTCCTTTGCTCACACAATACTTGATACTAGCAAGAACATATACTGCAGATAAAAGATCCCATGCAAAATATCTATTTATGGGTTAGCTCTACCATGTAATTATCAGTAGCTTTCAAATTGTTCTACTAACTGCAGATCTAAAATCTCTCTTCAACTTCTGTAGCGTGAACTAAAGTTAACAAGCAAGAAAGTGCATAAATTGTGATCAAAAGAACTCATCAAATCAGTATAAACAGGATTAAGATATGGCTCAGTTTCTATAGCATGAAGTAACTCTGGTTTGTTTGAGTACATTTTTAATTTATTGCTTGCTGTTTCCACTTTTTACCAACCCAAAATATTTGAAAAATAATTTAAATGCTGTAAAAATTGGAGAGGGAGGGAAAGGTATACTGCTCTTAGTTTGCCTGCTATGGAATGTCCAAACTCATTATCGAATTCAGTCCCTTCAGTTATTAACTTTCATTATTCCACTTTCTAACTTGTCTTATTGAGTTGGTTTTTGGGTGTCTCCACTACCATAATGAAGTAATTGCCTGAAAATCTCAACTTTAAGATTAAAAAAGAAGTTGCATGCCATTGTGGCTGAGGACAAAGGTTGAAAGCATAAAAAGTCCAGGAAGCAAATGGAAAAGACAATGGCAACAGTTATATTATTTTCTTAAAAAAAAAAAATCCTATTTTTGTAGTTGTTACTGTGATTTTAAGAACTGTGTTGTCAATTTTAGCATATTTGGGGATGTCTGCTTAGGGGAAAGTATTATTTTTATGGTTTGGATCTCTTTCCATAGGGGTAGATTGCTGGCCACAATGTAAATCCACATTATATCTCCACATAGTCACTGTATGTGACTTTTTTACTTATATTGATTCCTCTTAGGAAGGCTAATCTGAGCAAATAGACAGCTTCTTTCCAGAACTTTTCAGAAGTTTTCCTGTAATACATTTGAATTTTTTTATGCAAGTTCATAATGATAAGGACAGAAAAACCCAAAAAATTATTCCCTGCCTCTGGGCTACTTTTGCCTTTTATTACTGTATTTCCTCTACCCCAAAGGAGGACATCAGACAGAAGTTACACCACCATGTAATGAGGAGGGGCCCAAACCAACATGCTCCCCAAACCATCCAGCTCCTCGGTACTAAGTTAGACATGCTCTTAGTCCCACAATAATTGGGCAGCTCTTCTTTACAGAGGATGAGCTCTTGTGCCAGGACCTGTATCTAAGGTTTTAACCCAGAGAGCTGCAACCAGCAGGCTTTTGAAATACAGTAAATGTTTGCAGAAGAAGTGCTGACTTAGCCTCATTTAGACTAACACGCAGCTGCCCTTACTGCCACTTGCAGCTGCAGTTGGTCAAAACACCAATCTAAATTACTTTAGGCTGCCTACAGATGGCTTGGTCCTGCACAGCAGCCCCTCATTCATCTCCCTTCTGCAACAGAGATTTGTTCCCACGTTTTCATTATACTGCCTGCAGGAGCTAATTAATCTTTTTCATTTTGCTGTACCTAAGCATACAACTTCTTGGTGCTTCTCTATTGCTAATTCTTTCAGATAAGGAAGGGAATATGAAGTGTGGCAACCTAAGAGCTCAGGACTGACACAGATTGTTAAGCTCTGCATGTCTGTGCAGGGCTGCAGCCTTCCCATGAGAAATTTCACCAAGGAAAATAGTTGCATGGTCCCCCCTTTCTCAGAAAGCAGCCATAAAGAGGAAGACTCTTGGTGTTCTAGTTTGTGTATCGAATGCAGGAACAGAACAGCTACTGTACCCTCTTGGTAAAGGTATTTCCATTTATTCTTCTTTCTATGCAAAGTGCATAGCAAAGAAGAAAAATCTAGTTTCCTTTACTTCCTGTGCAGGACAGGGGCATAATTTGGCACTAAAGTGGTAGTAACCTCCTTAATTAAAATCTTTAATGGTAGCTTTCAGGAGTAAAAATTCATCAAGTACACAGTCTATTCAGATAAGCGTATCTAAATTCAATATTATGATTGTGGCCTAGAATACAAAGTTGAATTTGTGGTTCACATTGAAATTGTCTTCCTTTCCCTCTTAGAGGTGAAGATAAAATCCTAATGGAAGGCTGAAACATTTTCTAGTGCTGCATGCTGAGTGATGGCCTTTAGGGGCACAGGTGTTATTTCCATGCTTTTGGGGGTCTGTGTTCATATTCAACCTGAGCAAGATCAAGAGCTGTCTGGACTTTCTCTTCTCTGCATGTTATATAGGATTCATGATCATGTTGGGTTAGTATAAAAAAGAAGTCATACAAATAGTCAGAGTACCTGGAAGATGTTAATATCAGAAGCAGCATTACCCTCATGCAGAAAAGTTGTAAAGATTCAGGCCTAAAAAGATCAGAGAGGTCAAAGGGTATAAAAAAATGGATACTGCAAAAAGAACAAGAGACAGCTCATATTTAGTTCATCCCATGTTGTGGCAAAGGATGTATATTTAAAATGAAAAAAAATTAATTATCCACATCAGCTCTTCATACTAAGCAAATTAACAACAACAACAACAACAACAACAACAACAACAATAATAATAATAATAATAATAATAATAATAATAATAATAATAATAATAATAATAATAATAATAATAATAATAATAATGCATAATTACCCCCTAAACAAAAGTTATCATTCTCTCTAGGTAATTAGATTGGTTATCCAGTTATTAACCATTCACCAGCTATTTCATGGCAGCTGATTTATGATAGCTCTCTGCATGTAAAAGTTTAGCACTTGATAAATTTCAGCCAATACTGCATGCAGATTTGTAACTGGTCATCAGTCTAAGCCCTAAAATTATAAGCTCATTCTTAAAGACACAGCCAATGCAGCATCTTTTAAGGCCATATCATACAGCCAACAGAGACTATAGGTAATTTGTAACTCTCTTTCACATTAGAAATTCTTAGAATTAATTCTTGTTGGTATCTGACTGTAATTGTATGTAACTTTCATAATAATATCCAGTCAACACAACCTCAATACATGCAGTGATAGAAAATCCATCACAGTATCTGAGAAGTTTGTCAAACTTTTAAAAAATATTTTTCTTCTTTGTTAGAGGTCATTTAATAATATGTCCCATATTGTTGAATTCAGAAGAGACAGGGAGAGAAAGAAACAGCTGATTTTTTTCCTGAGGCTAGCAAGAACTTAGATTCATCTACTGTCAGCTGCAGAGAATGGGATTACTTCTGGATAAGCAGGCAATAGCTCTTAGGTGAGATAGTCTTTGAAAATGCATGTCTTATATACATCTGGTTGTCAGCTGAGATTCAATCTGTTCTCTGACTTTTTCACCTTTTTTTTTCTTTTTGATTGTTTGCTATAAGCAGTATAAATTTAGGTGGAAAGCCCAGAGAGAGGCATAAGTGAAGTGAATGCATTATTTCAAGATGAATAGTTCTTTGTCATGGGAGAAAGAAGAGATACAAGTAAAATTGGCACTAATTAATTCAATTTTTTACATTCTCATTGAAAAGATTAGAGATCTGTAGGAACTATTATTTTCCTCACCAAGGTCTTGTTTCTAGAAAGTATGTGACAATAGAAAATACTGAAAAGTCATGTATTTTCCAAATCATATCTTAATCACAGTAGCTTTCAAACATAGGTACTTCCTTCCACATGAAACAGAAAAATCTTGTGGGCTTAGATACTTGGAAGCACTTGGAATTGCTTCTAAAATACTAAAAGTAAAATTCCTAAATTTTCTTGTGGTAGAATTGTTCCAAGATATATCTAACAACTTGAATTTGTCACCCACATTTCTTCCTCTTGCTTTGTAGCATTTTCTTTCCCACAAGGCTATTTTGCAGAAGGTCTATGGCAAATTCTGAAGTCTTGCACTGGTTTGAGGGATCCCATTCTAAAGAACTGAGACTGTTTAAGTAAAAGCCTAATCCTGACCCTGTTAGGATAATACTCACTCCACCTCCATATGCAAGTTTTTTTTCAATTCACAGTCACTTTTTGTGGGGTTTTGGTTTGTTGTTGAGTTTTTAATGGGCAATAAGTTATAGGACACAGAGTGTAGCCACATGGCATTGTCTGTACCACAAATACCATCACTCTTGTTGCTCATCCTGATTAACAGATAGCACCAGTGGAAGGAGCAGACACTATTCCTACTGTTCCTATCCAGCTTCTGAAGAAAGATAGCTCAGAAGATTATTTTCCTTCAGCAGGGGAAAAATACAAAAAAAAAAAGGAGATACTGGATTCATTTTGCACAGTTAATATGACACCAATAAAATAACCAACCTGAACATAATCTTGTAACTCTCATTCATATGCAGGCTAGGTATTCAGGAGCTGTTTTCATGAAAAGCATGGGAAGACTGAACACACTTGACAATTACTTAAACTCGTTGTTTACAGACAGACAGTAATTGCTTGTGTTTAAAACCACTCAGACTCTGTGACTTAAGTAGGCAGTAGCAGGTCTGCTTTTGTGGAGAATACCCTCTAAAACAACCAACTCTTTAATTATATGTGAGTTTTAGCCTGGAGGCAAGAAGCAGGAGTCAGAGGTCTGCAAAGGGTCTGTACAGGATGAGACTCCCAGGGTAGTCACCAGAGAGACATGAGGGATTTGGAGGATAAAAACAAATATGAAGAGTTGTGGAAGACACTGAGAATCTATACAGTTTAATTTCAGGTAATATTACTGATACACTTCTCTTCCAATTTACCCACAAGGATTAAGCTTTTCTGTAATTGCCTACTTTCCATTATTATAAGACTTGGAAACAGTGGATGAATACTGCTGTTTTATTATAGTTTCTTGTGGGTTTTTTTGTGGGTTTTTTTGGTTTTTTTTTTTTTGTGTGTGTGTGGTGGTGTTTTTTTTTTGTTTGGTTTTTTTTTTGTTGTTGTTTTTTTTTTGGCTTGTGGCTATCTCCAAAGAAATTACCAAGCCACAGTAATACTAATGTTGGTCCACTGCTGTTACTGAATTTTTCAGTGGCTTTGGGACATTATTTGGTGTTTAAAGATCCTAAACTATGTGGTTTTTCTACTAATCTGCAATCTCAATAACTATTTTATGGTTCTTCTATTTTCATGATCTTTCTCATTCTACATCACTTTCACATGCACAGCAATATATATATATTATATGGAAAATAGACTAATACATGTAGCCAAAAAATAAAAATATTTTCCTTAATTCTGTTAACTTTTTCTAGCAACAAACTCAGCAAATATGCACCTTAATAAATTCTTTTTCCCCTCCCTGATCTCGATAACATCGGTAAAAATGTGCTTCATTATTCAGAAAGGTAAGAGCGGGAGATCACACTTTTTCTCTTCTGATGATTCTATTTGCTTTTCCCTTTTTTTTTTTTTAACTTTTTATTAATCCATATCATTTTTGTTCTGGGTTAATGATGAACAATTTCTCAGTAGTGAATATCTGTAGTCTCGCCTTTGTACCAGGCAGTCAAGATGTTCTCTGGGGGATGGAAAATTATGCACAAGAGTATTTATCTGAATGACAGTCAGGAGGCTGAAATATTTGGGAAGTGAGGGAATTAAAGGAAATAAACAGATGTGGAAACATAAAAATAAAGACCAGGAGAAAGGACTACACAAACAAAAAGGGAGGTATTTTGTTACAATGGAAGATGGAAAGTTGAAGGAAGGACAATATTTACTGAGTACGTACCCTCACTGTGGAACAAAACGGTTTATGTCCAATTAGCTGTGTTTTGCCCAAACAGCAGTGACTGATCCATGAGTTAGAGAAAACAGTGTTTGAAAAGATCTATCACAGTATTCTTATTTCCTGTTTCTGAGGTATCCACGTAGCATCTTCCTCCAGCAGCCTCTATGGGCTTCTGTGAATATATACAGATTACTGTGGCAGGCTAACAGGCATGTGAAACAGTGTCATAAATGAGACCCTTACACACCATAATTTGAAAAGAAGCAGGACTGTTTCACGGGTATTTATGATCATATGCAACAGTCTCAGTTTGGCCCAAATGGACATTGGTATCAAAGGTATTGATTTTGGCTGGATTGGTTTTAATTTCATTTCAGGTTATTTTTGCCTTAATTCTAATTATGAATTGCAGTTCAAAAACACTCTGTAGTTATCCATTGAGTCTAGCAAATTTTTATCTCAGGTTCAGGCCAGAATCTTAAAATTCTCACCATTCTTCAAGCCAAACTGCAGCTTTTTCAGCCATACACACTGTAGTGGGAGTGTACACAGAGTTGTAGCAGGTTATAACAACTTTGCTGATGATGTAAACAAAAATACATGGGGAATTAGGTCACATTCTGCCTTGCCAGTAGTAGGCTCAGTTTTACTGCTATCAGTTTAATTACTGTGCTTCAAATTTTTTTATTTCTAAAGTCTTCAGCTTTGGTTTTGAATTCATGTAAGGATCAGCTTTGCTCAATAAAATGAAATCCTTCACAATCACATATGAGAGTAGAATTGTAAGTTGGAGAATGTGCCTTAAATGTGAAATAGAAATATCAAAGTGGATCTGTCATGCATGACCAAGAACTGACAGTTGTATCTAATGCCAAAGCATTTGTTTAATTTTAAAAGTGTAAACCAATTTCCAACAAATATAGAGTTATTTTTATTTCCTTTTCAGCTGCCTCTAATCCTTTATTAAAACAAAACAAAACAAAAATCTCCTTCTGCCTCAAAAAAAAAAAAAAAAAGATAAAATGAACTCAAACCCAAACAACAACCTTTCTGAGCTCTCCCACACATGGATCCTGTGACCTTTACTCTCAGGGAAGAGAATGGGAGGTTGAATCAGCTGCCATTCTGTAGCCATCTAGTTTTACCAAACATTTTGATAACTACACTGACAGAAACCAGAAAGTATGTCTAAATCCCAGTAATTATGAATTTTCCATTCCATTTTCCATGGAATGGACCTTAAAATTCATCTATTTCCAAAACCACTAGATCAAGTTGCTCAAAGGCCCATCCAATCTGGCTTTGAACACTTCCAGGGATGGGGCATGTAGAGCTTTTCCAGGCAACCCATTCCAGTGTCTCACCATCCTCAACCATAAAGAATTTCTTCCTATTACATGATCTAAATCTACCCTCTTTCAGTTTAAAGCCATTTCCACTTGTCCTATCACAACATACCCTTGCCAAAAGTCCCTCTCCAGCTTTCTTGTAGGCCCTTATAGGTGCTGGAAGGCTGTTATGAGATCTCCCTGCAGTCTTCTCTTCTCCAGGTTCAACAGCCTGTTCAATCCTTCAACCTGTTTTCATAGTAGAGGTTCTCCAGCCCTCTGATCTTCTTTGTGGCCCTCCTCTGGACTTGACCCAACAGATTCACATCTTTCTTATGTTGGGAACACCAGAGATGGATGCAGTACTCCAGGTGGGGTCTTATGAGAGTGGAGGAGAGGGGGAGAATCACCTCCCTCCCCTGCTAGTGATATTTCTTTTGATGAAGCCCAGAGTATAGTGGGCTTACTGGGCTCTGAGTGCACACTGCTAACTCATATTGAGCTTCTTTTCGACTGACACCCCCACATCCTTCACATTGGGTCTGCTCCCAATCCATTTGCTGTCCAGTCTGTATTTGTGCTTGGGATTGCCCCAGTGCGGGTGCAGGACCTTGCACTTGGCCTTGTTAAACCTCATGAGGTTCACACAGGCCCACCTCTCACAAGGCTGCCAAGATCCTTCTGGATGGCTTTTACCAGAAGCACTTATTTACTGGAAAGATATAGCCTTGATTATCCTCTTGCCATCTAATTTGAGGGACAGAAACTACAGATAGGTTTCCAGGCACACTATGAACAACAAATAGTCAAAACAAAGATTTACTAACTTTCAGACTGCATTTTTTGGTATGAACTGTTTGTTGACAACCTGAAAATAGCAGACACTTTCACAGAAATTAACATTAGTACTGAAAGGAGGAAAACTGAAGCATTTCTCAAGAATGTAATTCATACTGCAGGTTTATCCTCCTTTGATGTACAAAAGGATATGTGATGGAAATGGAAGCTACATCTTGTGAGATGGTGAAGTTATCAAAATAAAACTGGAGGCCATTATTGTGGCTTATATAGCAGTATTGTGCCAAAGTGTTCCCATTTTTTAGAAAAGGTGGAAAAACCTGAGAGTTGTCCAATAAGGCTTTGTTTCCTCACAAAACTAACCTTTTCTTTACATACATACACACACATATTAATCATGGTTATACATTAAATCTGGAATCAAGTACAATTTGGTTTCAAGCAGACCTTGCCTAAGTATCAGAAGATAGGTGTATTTCATGTTCTGGCTGATACTTAATAGACTATAAAACTGTCTTGCTGTGTAGACAAGTCACAGCAAAATAAAATTCCAGTCATGGAAGTTATATAAGGATAAGTAATGGTAATGTGGTTTTGCTGGGAGAAGGCAAAAATCATCTGAGGGGAGTTCAGCAAGAAAATAAAGGATTGGGAAGGAAGGAACAGAGAGTGAGAGAACAGTATTCATTCCTTCACATAATCTTGTGGTTTGGGAAGAGATGCTAGAGGCAATTCTCAGCGCTAAATTGTTTTGGTAGCTTAATTCAATAACTATATGAAACCAAGTTTAGTCTAAGATGTGTCTGTATAGTTACCTTTTAATGTGCATTTCCCACAGTCATAAATGACTTGAAACTGAAACTTTCTATAAATGTTTACTGTGATGCGTAACAGTGCAAGCAGAGCTCTAATCTGTCAGGGACTGTGACCACCTGATCTTAGAGACAAATGTTAAAGAAAATGGCAAATATTGAAACAGAAAACTCCCCAAGCCCTATTTTGTGCAGACATTTTCATGATATCAAAGGTGTTATAAAATTTATCTGTACAGAAGAAAAAAAGGATATACAGATGATTGTTTAAGAACCATGATGGCTAATATGTCTTAGTTAAGAGTGAGATCTTATGTTCAACTCATAGAATGGATTGGCTTGGAAAGGACCTTGAAGACTTCTAAGCCCCTTGCCATGGGCAGAGACACCTTCCACTAGACAAGGTTGCTTAAATATTAGTATTATGTTCCTCACAGACAATAACAATAAGCTAATGAAACTTGCCAATCTGCTGCAAGCAAGTTGTCAAAATGTCAAACTATACAACTGTTCCTTGGAGCTTAAAACAGTGATACAAAGGAGTCTCCAGAAAAAATTCTGTAATATACAGTGAGTGCAAGGAAGAAGATGAAGATCACATAAAATACATAGTGAACTCCTCGAATGTATTTTGGAGATTTTAGCCTAAGGCTATTTTGTTTAACAAATAGCAGTTAGCATGTAGTTTAAAATCAATTATGCTACCAAAATGTTTGATAGAGGCTACAACATGTGATTTACACTATGTGACTACTGTATTTTAAGGACCTTAGATCAGGTAAAACCTGAAGCCAAAAACTCTCACTGGATATGCTCCTTAAAAAATCTTGAATGAGGAAGAGAGGAAATTATTAATACCCCATATTGATAGATGCCCTGACAGTGAACCAGGAAGTGGAAAAAGCCCTTAGAATGTGGAGGTAACCAGAAAGAAATATACCAGACAGAGTAAAGCAGGAGAGTATCCAGATTGCCATGGAAGGCAGGAGCACAACTGTATGAGGAAACTCAAGAAAGACTTCTCTCTAAGCAAACGACTTTCCTCAAAAACAAGACAAGCACAGAACCTCAGTTTTGAGTTGGCTGAGACACTAGAAAAACAGGTAAAAGAAACTTATATGGGGGTTCCATAAGGGGAAGAAGTTGTCTTAGTAAGCATCAAACAATGCTTCTTTGCAAATTAGAAAAGATAGATAGAAAATATTCAACTAGATGATACATAATACTTGTGTGACAAGAAATCAGTGGCTCTTCCATGTGTCCAAAACTGTACAGGAAAACTGCAATACCAGTATCATTATAAAGCCCCCATGCTCTATAGCCATATACTACAATCTGGTGAATCATCTGGGACAAAAATCATCTTTTTCTTATTGGAATAAATATAATGAAAAAATCCAGACATATGTTTAAGAAAAATAAATATATCTGATTCCTTAATTTCAACAGCTTTATTCTGGATTTACATTGAAGTAATTCAGAATGGTGACATCTGAATATCCTTCTGTAAATCAAAAGATCTTTCTTTATATAAAGGACATATATAAGGATATAAAATATCCTTACTGATATTTTAGGAATTTCTTTGGTTTGTGACTTTTTGTTCCCTTACAGAAAATAAATCTTATTTTCTTCACAGTATATGCAGAAAGTCAGTGAACACAATAGTGAATATTACTGAAGTATTAGAAAGATTTGTCAGAAATCAAGGAAAGTGTAGTCAACATAGTTAGCACTGGTGTAGAGGATATACAAGTGGTTGTGTGATGTACAAATGCTCTTTCCACTCATCTCTGACCAGACTGGAGCTGAGTCTAGTTCTGTGCTCAGTTATAGGGTAATCTCCTTTGTATCAGGTGCACTTCCCATATCAGTTTGATATGGAGATTATTGCAGAGTGGGTCAGGAGTACAAGACTATTTTCATGGATTCACATTTTTAGTATTTTCATTTATATTGTAAATTCATTTGCTAAGCACACTTTTGGAAAAACAATCATTATAGCTTGTCTTCACAAGCCATACTCAGCACACTGACAGTTCTGTCAGTCTCATGTCTCCATTTTGCTGGTTTAAACCTTGAGTTGCTCAATCCAAAATAACTAAATTACATCAGTAAATTTAGTATAAATGAGAACAGAATTAAATTTAACTTAAGTCTTCTGACAGTTTGAAAGAAAGGAAGAAAAACATGTGATGTAATTTTCAAGAATATTCTTTTAACATAAACTCTGACATCGTCACATTGTACTTGATTAATCTTTTGTGAACTGTTTTTGTGTTCCATTCAGTGCTTCAAAGACGACTTCTCTGAAGAGTACATAAAGTTTCAGAGACCTGTTTTTGTAATCCTAAGTGTTTAGTCTTTCAGCTCCAGTTTTACCACTGTGATTTTAATTTATTAATCTGATGTTCAATGAAATGCTGTAGAAACTCTAAACCCATCACTTCTTCCTACACCTGCCCATGACAGTCTGGTGTACTTGTCAACCCAAGTTAAATGACACTCCTTCAAGGTATACAATATTAGTAACAAATTGGATAATCAATCATATCTGTGTGGTTTGACAGTAGTACCTTGAATACACTGAATTTAAAACAGATTTTTAAGAGGCAAAACCCATTACTCTTGTACTAAGGAAGAAAAAAGTACTGTATGGACATCAAGAGTTCACAGTCAGACTACAAAATTAAAGAACACCTTAAGAAATGGTTGGGCCACTGGAAAGCTTTTTCGATTCTTTACTATAAAAAGTTTCCATGGGAAGCGTAAGTAATGGACATTACTTTAAATGACAGAAAAATAGCTTTACAACAGGAGGAGAAAAGGCAGAGAGGCATTAAGTAGATTTACTCACATTTCTTTCTGTACAAAAGCTACTATTTTGTTTCTAAAAACCAACAGGACATTGATAAGCATAGACTGTGCCTGCAGCCACAATAATTAGTTTTAATTAGGAGTAATTCTAAAACTTATCCCTTAGTTTTACAGGAAATTGTTAGGGTTTAGTTTTGCCTTGAAATCCCTGCATCACTTGTGCCTGTCTCACTGCCATAAACAGCTCCAAGACCAACTGATCCCCAGAATCTGAATATTGATCTTAATGTCTGTTATTTTCTGCTTCACAAGCCTAATCCTCTACAGGAAATTGTCTTAGTGACTTCATTACCTGACTGCGTATATACAAATTTAAATATTTGCCAGAGTTTTGCCTAAAAATCAAGTTGAAGAGTAAGTTCAACAGTTTTCCCAAAATACATTTCACTGGTAAAATAGTTCTGGGGAGAGACGATGAGGGTAGAGAAGGGGCATATCTCAAGACATTAAAAATACAGCCTACTCATATTGGAAATAAATTCTACCTCTTACCTGCAGAAAGATACTTTAATGGAAAATGGAGTACTGTACATCAGCTTTTTTATATATACATGTCTTGCTCAGACAAAATGCATCGCTTCAAAAATGTGCCAAAAATTTTTCAGTTTTGTAGAAAAAAATTTCCATTTAAAGTACAACATTCCTTGTTTTACTTTTTAAAACTTAACTCTATACTTTTCCCCCACTTCAGGAAAAAATTACATCTTGCAGTTATTAATTGAATAAGCGCAGAGAATTAGAAAAAAATCCCTTTTATTAACTTATGGTTACAAAATTGCTATGCAAATCAATCTTTAAATATGTAAATAGGTTATGTTCAATTGTTTGGCATTTTGGGACAAATGGTTGGGTATTTTGGTGTTAATTTTTCAAAATTACTTATTTGCCCTCATAACTGCATTATGGAAATGAATGTAAAATACTTCTTTTCAATCACTTTTCCTCTTCCGGCCTCCTCTTTTTTATTGCACACATCCAGGAATGTATGACAGCAAGTCTGTCAGCAAAAAGCAGGTTCTGGAGAATATTTTCTTTCTCTGCAGAATATATAGCCTGAATTGCAAAACAGAATTGTCCTTCCACTTCTATCAGCATTCTAATCCTTACCTAAAGTTGAATCATCTCTAAAGTAAAGGTGGGATTCAGCCCACCAATTTAATACATGTCTTCAGGAATGTAGGTAACCATCCACCAAAAGCTGGTCTGAAAGCTTCACCTTTTTTTTCAATATCTTATGAAAGTCATTTCCATCTGATTGATTTTCTAACAGGGAAAGTTTCCATTTTGTGATGCTTATTCTCTAAACTATCTAGTTTACCCTCACCCACTTCCTTTTAAACATCATGTCAGTTTAGACTGATTGTCTTTTGCACTCAGGAGGAACAATTTCTAAAACTCTTTCTACATGACAAGAGAAATTATTTTACAAGTGACTGGAGTATTAGTTTCAACCATTAAGTTGATATGTGCTACCTAAAAAGAATTTGATTGAGGGAATATTGCTTTTGTATTTAATATTTTTATGCAGGCCTGACAACAGACAAGCAATTGACAATATAAACGGTGATAGCACCCTCAATTGAATTAAGATACCTCATGCCTGGTTTGTCACTATTTATGATTTACAAACACATCTTTGTACCTGTAGAATGAAAAATAGATATTAGCTAAGGCTGACTTAGATGCAAGACAAAATTCCTGTTGCCATGAAAACAATAAAAGCTATTTCTGCTCTGTTCTGAATTAATTATTCTAAAGTTAGAATAACCCTACTGGAGTTAGTTATACTCTCTACTGTTTGGAGCTAACTAAATCAAAACAGAATGTGCTCATTAGTTTATAAAAATCTTTTGTGGACATATACAGAATTCAAGAAAGATGACACCGCAGTAATACGTTTTCAGTATCAGATAAATAAAGACATAATAACATCCATAGGTTTATTTCAAAGATCCAGAAGCATAATATTGGTTTTGCCATGTGCAACTGCTGATATGAACAGGAATTTTGAATATGTACAGGATCACAGCTCTGAAAACAAATTTGTGGAATCCTTTATTCTTCAGGCATACACAATTTTAAATGGGCATACTGTTAAGTGAAGCTAAAAGAGACAGCTCATACAAGATTGTCTTCATAATACTAGGTCAGAAAAAGGAACTATGACTTTTGCTTAGCAGAAACACACTTTATTGATGAATTTTCTTTGTGTCATTGTGAGCATTATGGTGTCTTTTATTGTCTTCTCTAGTATCAGCATCATGCCCACAGCTCTGTTGCTAACGTTGTAGAGATGGCATAACCCCTGTATGGGCCATTAACTTGAGAGTTGGACTCGATGATCCTTGTGGGCCCCTTCCAACTCAGAATAGTCTGTGATTCTGTGATTCTGTGATATGTTTGTAGATAAGTAATCTGCCTGTTTACAGTGCCGTTAGGAAATAGCTGATTCCACCAGTTCACAGGCTCATTTAAACCTTTCTCTGCTTTGGACCTGTTGAATATTTGATATTCAACATCATATGAGTGATTTTCCCCAGCCTTCATTACACAGATTGTTGGGTTACTAAGGAATATCTCTTAAAAGCCCTGCAGTCACCTTGATCTCAGTGCCGGTGGTTATCTGTCTTAATTCTCTGCAGCACTGACCAAATCTTATGTCTGTCTCTTGGCATGAACAATTATGGCTGTAGATGAAAAGTTGCACTAGCTGCTTTCAGACTCTTCAACATATTACTACAGATGAAACATCATCATTCAACTTAAACAAAAAAAGAAAAAGGAGAAAGCATAGTGAGATCATTTGGAAAACCAGAGATTTTTTTTTCTGTTCTATGCCAGAAAAAACAGGTTCTGTTTTGTGTTCTTTTCATTGTCAGTGGTTCATGCTTTTTCAGTACACATGCAAGACAACTGCTTCATTGTCCAGAGGTCTAGGAACTGCCTTTCTGAAAACCCAGACCTTACCCTGGAAATGGTCAAGATCAGATTAGATGGAGGGTCTAAGTAACCTGATCTAGTTGAAGATTTCCCTGGTCATTGCAGAGAGGTTGTACTAGATGATCTTTAATGGTCCCTTCCAACCTAAACTATTCTGTGATTATCCATGTCCCACATGATGTCTTGTGTCTGTGGGCAGCTACTGTGAACTCAGCAGTACCAGTGAAGGACACTTAGCACCAGGAACCACTATATGTTGCCTCTGTGTTGCCTGTAATTACAGACTGAATTTCAGAGAGGGAAAAAGAGACCCAGATCGTGAATATAAAGAAGGATCCACATCAAAATTCCCCAAAGATTTAAAGCCACCCACCTTTACCTGTCTTATTCCATAAGATTCCAACACCTACAGATAAGGTTCTACAGTACTATTACTCTAATAGGTAATAGCATGGAAAATAAATGCTTTCCATCCATGATCAACACTTGAATTCCATCCACTCGGTTCAAGGTTATTAAGTAATGGGAAAGGGAAAATGGAATTGCAGCCCTTGCTCTGTTGAGAGCTCATGGCAACCTGTCCTGGTTCAGTACTACTGGGTGCTATTCCTGCCTTGAGGGTCAAGTAACTGTTGCAACATCTTTGCCAGTGGTCCCAGGCAAGGGGCTCCTATGCAGACCCAGATCTTTCCCACTCCCCATGAATGGGACTTCCACACAGAAATGCCTTCTGCCAGTGCAAAGAGATCCCAAATGGTCTGTGAGAAAGGCAGAGATTCCCTTCTCACCTGCTTGAGTCCCAGGTACCCACAACTTGTTAAATGGGACTTAATTAGCAGGGATGCCCTTGAATTTTGACTAGTTCATTTACAATAAATTCAGACTCAAAATATAAGAAAATTAACTTGTTTTAGCTTGTCAATTTTGCTAGCAGGTTTGGTTAGAAGCCACAAACATTTGCTTCTTATATCCAGTCATGGGCTCAGTAAGCTTCTGACAGAGAGATGGATAAGAAGGACAAATTGGATAATGTTTGCTGTAGCTCAGGGTAGGTGTATGCCCACTTCAGAGACTGACTGACATGCAACATACAGAATACCTGCAGTTACCTCTTATCTCAATAGCAATGGATGCTACTGAATTAAACCACACGAAAACAAGGAGCACCTAAACTTTAAGGTTAGAGGGAACACCTGTAGCAGAGCTGTTTATATAACTTCAGCTGTAAAACACTAGAAGAAATCCACTGAGGTTTCTTCAGCTGAAAATTAAAGACACAATAGCAGTATAACATGTTTCTGAAGCAATTAAATATTTTAAAAGGTAATAAAAGCAAAACCTAAAAATTTTCAAAAATTCCTAAGTTATACAGCCATGTGATAGCCAGACATCAAAATGTCCTTCTTCTTATTCCTGCTCTGGTCCCACAGATGAGAACTAGATGATGCATGTTGAAGCTGGCATTCACAAAGCTGAGGGAATATAAAGAATTGAGTTCAGTGACAGAACTTACCTCAACAGGAAACAGAGCAAAAAATCGAAACTTTTATTGGCTGACTGATGCGAAAAACTTCTTCTCTCAAAAGACAAGTATTATCCAAGAAATTGGACTAAATTTCAAAAATAATTATAAAAAAGAAAAATGCAAGCCACGCTTTTCAACAATATAAAAGTATTCTGCATGAAGAATGTTGCACCACAGGATCTCCTCAGTGCCACAGTGGCAGAGTGACAGCAGGAGGAAGGGAAGGAAAGAAACAATTTTTTACCAAAACAGAGACTATTTCCTGCATTTTCCCTTCCCAAAACCTCCTTTGCTTGCAACGACCCTTATCTGAAGAACATGTGAGCCTTTCTCAACCTCTCAAGCCTACTTACTGTTTTAAAAGCACACTCAGATCTCTGAGACCTCTCTCCTCCCTTTGACTTATCAGTGACACCATTCCTGGCTTTAAGCCATTTCTGTCATGGCATTTCTACATGAAAAAGTAAGTTTCACACTCTAAAAGCCCAGTAAAGGGCTAGCAGCCTTTATTGTGTCCTGCGGGCCAGAGCTGACTTGTTACAGGAAAACAGTTGTCCTTCAGCCTTACTCTATCTGGTGCAAAGTGAATTATTCTTCATCAGCTTCATGGTCTTCAACCTTGAAAAAGTGAATTTGTCTGGTCTTTATGCAAATTAAATTAATGTCACCTGCAGGTGAAAGGTTTCATGTGACAGGGCTTTTAAATTTAATCTTTTTTCTCCAAATTGTCTGTTATCCTCTACTTAAAAACACACATTGAATATTAAGTATGGGCTTACTGCGGCTATTAATCATTCAGCTAAATAAAACCACCAGGAAGCCGTGAATAGCTGCAAATAAAATAATAGCTTTGCTACCTGCTATCTCTTCATTCCATGAAGACTGGATACAGAGTGAAAGACAAAATAAGAGCTGTCACATAGTTTAGGAAAAATTTTGCTAGTTCTGTGTTAAGGTGAGATACAAAAACATGATCCCTATACATGGTCTATTATTGCTTAATGACATTTTGCATCCTCTGCTACACACAGCTTACCTGCTGCTGGGTTCTAGTCTCTGAAGTTTGTTTTATCTAGTTAAGTGTTTCACATAAAATGCATATAGGGCTTTCTTTTCTCAAATAAATTACGAAAAGGACCACAGTAGGTTTTCTCACCTGGCAAGTCTCACAGTCTTCAACTACAGTATTATGCATGCAGTCAATACAGCTTATGCTATCACTTGCAATTGGGCACTTATATCTGAAACAAATGTGGCAGAGGTGGAAATTGCACCCTGACCTACTTTGATAGAATTCTTCACCTGTTCTTAAAGTTAGGTACTAAAAAATACTGAAGACATTTTACTCAGTGTTCAAGAGCAGAAAGTATTCATGGGCCCAATCTCTGTGAAGACAAACTTCTTTAATGTGTAGCCACCATCATTCAAGTGTCCCTGTACATGCCAAGGGGGCTGGAACTAAATGATCTTTAAGGTCCCTTCCAATGTAAATCACTATCATTCTATGATCTCCCTTTATTTTTGGGGAATGTTTTGTTCTGTGCTTTGTCCTTTCTATTCCCTCCTTCCTATAATTTTCCTTTCTCATTAAAATTTTCTCCTTTACTATGATACTTTCTTCATTCTTCTTACCTTTACTATTCATATTCTTCTCAGGCCAGTGAAAAATTTAGGGTTTATATTACTAGGCAGAGTAACAAACCCTTTTGACTTTTCCATGCAGAGCATTAATTGGGCTTCTTGGGTTGGTTTGGGTGTTTTTGGTTGGGTATTTTTGGTTTGGGGTTTTTTTGTTTGTTTTGTTTGTGGTTTTTGGGGGTTTTTTTTTGTTTGTTTGTTTGTTTTGGGGTTTTTTTGGTGGGTTTTTTTTTTTTTTTTTTTTTTTTTTTTTTTATGTGTGAGATAAATAATAATGGCCCAATCTTTGCGAAAGAAGATTTGGGAAGGGCTCTCCCCACGTGGGTGTGCCCTTCGAGCCTGCGCAGTTTATTGCTGTTTCTTCACCATAAAGATAGAAGGTTGCTCATGGAATTTAAAACCAGGAAGATCAATCTAAGATCGACTTTGCAACTCGCAGCTCAAAAATAGTTTTCTCCTGGACCTTTGCAATTTCATACCTGTTTGTTTCCCTTTGCAGTGCCTGTCTTTTCCCAGATTCATATGTATATTCCTACCTTAATCTGAGAGGAAAAGGATCTCTTTAACACTATTGCTTGCAACATTCATTTTCCTAACTTTTTGAGTTTTTCTACTTATGATGAAAATAGATTTTGTGGACTCAAGGACCAGCAAACAGTCCAACACTTCTCATGCTTCTCCTAAATCAAAGTCACTGTCTTAGCTCACCTACTCACTCATGTACCAATATTTCATCTATTTAACTGTCATCCTGCTCCACTGATTAGGCTATGTTAGCCCAGAAAAGAAGAGGGTGTCAGTATTGGAATGCTAACTTCATTTGATAAGTCAGAGAATTACACTCTAATGGTCCTCTAATTACAGAGCTGTCATGCTGTATTAAATCCTTTCTGTATGTGCTGTCAACTGTTTACGCTGCTCTGCATGCCCCAGAATTCATATTTCCAAATAAGCTACAGTGGTAACTGACAACAGCCTTGACAAACAATGAACAGTGTACATTTGTGCAAAAGAAGTGGAAGGACTTTGATGAAGAGACTGAAATTTAAGAGAAAGCCAATGTTATCACCACAGAAGTTTTAATCAATGTATATTTTTCTATAAATCAGTTCATTCTTGTTTTTCTGCTTTTTTCCACAGTGGTTATGTATTTGATTATGATTACTACAGAGATGATTTCTACAGTCGGTATGTATTGCTATATTTTTTGTACATCCTACTCCTTTTCTACTGTTAGTTAATAAAGTAATCCCATCATTTAGTCAAACAGGTTAGTTGTGTTTTTACGTATTATTCATTTCATTATTTCTATTGTGTATCAGAAGACTATCTGAATATATCAAACCCAGAGATGATTACCACCACCAAATGTGTGCTTATTAAACAGCTCTTTTAATGTTATTACTCTTTAAGAGCTTTTGGTGCATTTGCTGTGATGAACAGTTTAATGACAGTTTAACTGCTCAGTGTTTCCTCCTATAGAGTTCTTCAAACTTACCTCCACTGCAACACATAGCAACTGTAAAATTCTTCAGTATGACATTCATATTTTTGTCTTTTCACTCATGTGTATGAAAAGATATAGAATATCTTCTGAAAAAATATACCAGGAACATTTAAAAGTCTGGAAGAACCTTGAGGGAAGCAAAAGCACAAGTTGAACAGCAGGTGTATTTCTGTAGGAGGAAAAAAATCTGGATACCTGAGAAACTGGGGATTCTGCCTTGAGTACATGCACACAGCCTTTGCTCAGCACTGTGAAAATTTATTTATTCAGATGTTGCAAAATCCCCACAAGAAACGGATAGCATGAATGGCCACAGATGACCAACTGAAAGAGAGCTGTTAACTATTGTATACTTTCACAAATAAGCCTGGATTTCTTAGTATGGACAAATTTTTCATTTAAGGTTTTAATTTTTAATATTGTAATAAACTAACATTTAAATATAAAATAGTTAATAAAGAAATAATGTAGAATTATTTTTGGCCAAAATCACATATACTTTTAACATAAGAACTGTGTATTTTTGCTTAACTTGCTGAGATTTCTCTAACTTTTAGATAAGGGGTATAGCTTTGGCAAGTAAAGATGGACAGGGAAAAGAACATAACTTTTGCAAGTAGGTAGGATATATCTCTTCAAACTGACAAGTAACCAAACAGCATTCAGTATTCAAGGCTGGGAAGCAAATCATCCAAGATGAAAAAGATATACCATACAAAGGATTTTTATGGACTAGAAACAAAGACTTATGAAGTGAGAAGGCGTAGACTAGTGGGATTTAACATGAATGTATAATGATCTTTGAAAATATAGTATTTTTGCTTTTCTGATTCCATTGGAAGTACTTATGGAGGATTATCCCCAGTACTTCTCCAGGGCTGGATAAAAAGGAACATCATGTGACATCGATCAACTTTGATGCTGAGTGAATTTCTTTGAATCACAGCTCATGATCCAGAAGTGCTGTGTCTCTGTTTAGCACAGGCCAAGTGAGTCAGAGGGGAACAAAGTATTGCTCTACCAATTTCTTCTAATCTGAGATTTCTTTTATGTAAAGCAATGCACAGTAGCAGGAAAACAGTGTACACTCAGAACTGAAGTTAGTATGTGCTATATAGCTTTCAGCTTAGGAACATGGTAGGGAAAATGTAGAAACAATATTTTTGGTTTTGTTTTTTCCTGGAGTTGATTTAATTTGAGCCACTAGTTTTGGTTTTGCAGGTAAGTCACTATGCTCCCTTTGTGCAAAGCTAAAAATAGTGAGATATAAACATATGGAGTATAAGCAATCAATGAAGTTTAATCCTGCTCAGTCCAGCCTTTACAGTAGGTGCAGCTCCTGTCCTGTAAAAAGTTACCTCCTATTGGCTTTTATTTAATTTTAGATTACTGCTCTGAGTTTCTTCAGTGGAATTGCATGTTTTTAAACAGAGTAGTGTTTCTTATCTATGCCACAAGAATATTAAAGTTACATGTCTAGTGTTTTCCCTAATTCTGTTTTATGTGTAGAAAAAATTACCAACTATAATGGTTACATTTTTGCAACAAAAGAAATATTTATGGGACATTAAAAGTTGTTTCTGTGGAACCTGGTGTCTGTCTTGGTGAATGTTATGGAATGTTATTCTCTCACTGAGAGAGAAATGTAGCCATAAATCTATTCAATAGTATAATTTTCTAATTTGGAAATCTTTCAGGATTAAGGTAGCAGAACATCTATGGAAGAAAAGGTAAAATATGAGGTTGGCCTCACAAGGCTGGACACGTTGATCTCACAATAAAAACCGTAAGAGGTTAACAGTGTTTGTTGGATACAAGTTATGGAAGGGAAAGTTAAAAGCTCTGTATAATAGTCATGGAAAAGAAAATACCATGGAGAATTCAATGTATCAACTATTGACATAGATATAGGATATATAAATTAAGATTTATAATCATAATTCTTTGAATTTTTGAGCTTCTGGACTTCCTGAATTTCTGTGTTTTACCCCAAACCAATATTCATTAATTTTCCAACCTCCCAGAACAGAGAATGCTTCTGTCTCCCCTTGACTAAAGCAGTGGTGGGGTCAGAAAAGGGTGACAAGAATGGTGAGTTCTATAAAATAAAATCTCTGTGAAGACAGATTGGCAAGATTGGGACTGTACAGTTTAGAAGGGTGGCTGAAAAAAAAAGGCACAATTATGTGCATATTAGTGATTATTGGGGCAAAGAATTGCTTTAAAACTGAGTATATCTGTTCATCATTTCTCATATTACAAGCACAGGGAAAACAGGCAGGGTATTTTAACTGATAAATGGAAGCATTCTGTTTTAAAAGAAAACACATTACTGAAATATATAGAACTTGGTAAAACAAAATACCAAGCCTAAAATCTGCATAATTTCAAAAATAAATGTGGAAATAGATAGCTTACAGTCAATTAGATAGCAATTCTTACATATATTTGAAGAAGAGGAAGCATAGAAAAAGCTATGAGGCCAAGAAAAAAATCACCTTTGGAGGAATAATCACATAATGAGATTTTGCATGACAGCTTACAGTTCTTCTGAAACATTTTTTTCCAATAATGTCAAAGAGAAGATTGTGATCCACCTGTAGATCATCCAATATAATAAGTGATGAGTGATAGTAAACACTAATATTTTGGTGACAAGTAAAAAAAAAATGTTTTAGTGTACATCTTCATACACAATTAGTTATGCTCACAATGGCTAGAAACTGCTTATTTGTGAGAATATTTGAGACCACGGAATTCATGTTCAGTGGGAGTGACAGGATCTCTGTGACACATTTTGTAGACTGCTGTGGAAAAGGAGGGAGATGGTTACATTTTCTGTAGGATTACAGTACAGACAGAAGTAAGGATCCTGGGATTTAAGTACTAGGTGTTTGACAGAAAATGGGTTAGATTTTAGTTTCATTCTGCTTCCTGTTCAGCACACTATTAGTGAGTGAATGACTGTTTCTTGTGTGCCTGTTTTTAAGTGTGTATCTGTCAGCTCAGCTGGGTGATGGTAGTCAGGACTGTGAAAATTAAACATGCACCTATAAATTTCCATAATCACTAGCTGTAAGTAAATTTGAGAATATTTTACGAGAATGTTACTCATCCCTCTGTTTCAGACTTTCTTCTCCTGACCTTTCATATTCAGAACTCATAGCTTTTATGTTCTAAATGTATGTGTAGCTTTGATTACCTTTCCTACTGCTTTTATTTGCTCTACATAGGCTAGTTACCTGCTATTGATAACTGTATTTTTAGGATTGGGCTATTCTCGAACAATAGCTCACTTTTGTTGTACAGGATCTTTCACTGAGTGTAGTGGTAAATCTCTGAATATCTACCTGCTAGTGGTTTTGATTTGAGCAACACCCTTTTTTTTTTTTTTAAATTAAGTATTCTTGGGTGTTTTCTTGTTTCTACACTGATTCATTCTTCAATAAAGAGAACATATGCAAAGACTTGCTATTTTACAAACTGCAAGATATTTGTTTATGGTGATGGTTGTCTTCAGAAAAGTTCTTTTTTATTTTTTATATCTTTAAGGATAGCAGACAGAAAACCAGAATTTAAGTCACGCGTGTAATAAAGGAGCTGAAATGTCACCAAAAAAATGTACTGTTAGTTGTGTGCAATGAAACAATGTGGATCTGTGGAAAGCGGGTTATGGATTTTCCATCCTGCAAATAACAGAGTCCCATCATGCATCCTTCATTTAAATCACACAAAAAAATCTGATCTATGCACTGGTCTGTGACAGAAATCTGAATAAGGCACTTAATGTGCATAGGTCCTTGAAATGTAATTTGACCGTGATAAAAAGCGATTAAGGTTTCAAAGGGTAATTTTCTCAAAGAAAACATGAAAATTTAGTTGACAGGGCTTCCATGACATGAAATCACAGAAGGTTTAATGGAGTCCAGCTGATTTAATCTTTTCTAGGTTGTTTGATTACCATGGCCGTGTCCCTCCACCACCCCGTGCAGTGATTCCACTGAAACGTCCTCGTGTGGCTGTGACAACAACCCGTAGAGGCAAAGGGGTTTTCTCCATGAAAGGAGCATCACGATCCACCTCAAGTGGGGCCTCTTCCTCAGGATCCAAATGTGAGTTGCTCATATCTGTTGAATGTTATTGCAACAATGATCCTAGCAATTTCTGCAAGCAGACAGATTCCACTATATAGCTCTGTTAGAGTCATTTCCTACCCTCAGTCTCTAGCTTGAAAAACTGCCTCGGTTACCAAAGCTTCCAGGCCTTTCCTGCAAGTCAAGGAGCATATTGATGACACTTTTGAAGGCAATTACTTCAACATTTGACCTACTTTCTTGGCCTCAGAAGAAGCCTGCTTAAAATCTCCTATCATCCTGACTGCTCATGCACCATGAGGTCTTGTGAACAGCTGGTAATGCAGCAAAGCCAATAATCTTATTATAGACAGATGCACATTGACTTCTGTGGAAACTTGAGGGTTGTATGTAAGCTGGTGCAGGGTGGGCTGGGAGGGCAGGGGAGGTTGGGTTATGCGTTCTTTTTTTACCCGATTCCTTTGAGGATAGAAGGAGGCAAAGTACCTTTAGCCTGTTTTAAAGGAAATTCAAGACAGGATTGGCAGCTTAGGGTTATTCAACCCTTCTATAGTGAGTTAGCCTTAGAGAAGCTGATGAACAATAGGCATTCCCTCCTCCAAGCTCATGAAGGTCTCCACTCCATAATATGTCCTGGGAACTTCATCTTCCTCTTCGTGCATCTTTCAGCACCCACCTGTCTTCCCCTGCCCCTTATGTGGAGTGATACTGTCCTTGGAAGCGTCACTGGAAGAGGAAGAGAAAGATCAGGTAGGGATCAGATATCAGAAAGAATGGAGGGACTTCCATAAAACTTTTGTAGTACCAGAGTGGCCAACAAAACATTATGCTGTCCTTACATACAACCATGAAATATGTGACCTCCTACTGTCAGAGGAGTTAATTATGGCATCAACAGGACCCAGTTACAGATTCTGCTTGAATAACACATCCAAATCTCACACACTTGTATCTAACAAAGAAGACGGACCTCTAGGGAGCCCACGAGGATTCATTCTTAATCCTATCGTACAACCTGATGATATCAGAGACCTTGAAAAAAACACATAATACACACAAATGTGACTGAAAGAACAGACATGTGGTAAACAGAGCTAAAGACAATGTACACTCAGTAACAAGATGATCAAGCCATCCTTGAAAAGGATAACATTCTGAGAACATTCTCTGTTGCCTATACAGTTAAATCAGTTACAAGTCTCCAGTGAATGAATGGCTAGATGTCCATTACTAATAATGGAAATTTTGACACCTAGCACATGAGAGTCATCTAAATTTAGATGTCATGTTATGAAGCTCACTCAGACCCTAAGAAGATGTCTGGAACTAGTAACACTACCTTTGTTCTCTGGAGGATAAGCATGAGTCTAGACATTTTCATACACATATTGAAGTAATCCACTTGTTGATAAATACTTTTAGTCTTTTCTCAATACTTTAAGTGATAAATTATGTTTTCTTCTATTAATTTAAAAGCATGCAGCTCAAGATCTTCAATCAAGAAAACTTAGAATTTAAATTATTTTGTTAGTCATTTTCAGCCCCTGAATCTCTAGGTTTTCCCACAGTCAATCAAAGCTTTAGTAAGAATATAGACTTACAAATTCATTCATTATTTTTCATTTGTTCGTCCTTTACTGTTGTCTTATCTGTATGAATAGTTAGTAGTATCAGTGCATTCAATTAACTAATTGTCATAAAGCATGATGTAGTAAGAATGGGCTTTTAGAACTCACTTTGCCTTGAAAAAACAAATTATTTTCAGATAAGTTGGGGGGTTGGGTTTTTTTCATTGCCCAGAACAAGAATAACTCTAAAATCTTCTAGACAGCTGAGGATCTTAGGGTATCCAAACAGATGCCAAGAAAAGCTCTCACCCAGAAATCTGGATTCTCATTGCAGTGAATAAGACAGAGAATATTACATTAACATACAGGTATCTCTTCATCAGAATTATCGCCAAATTTGCTTCATTATTTCTTCTGCATTTAAAAAAAAAATGTTTTGTAATACCATATAAAGACTTAAGTAATGCATATTACAGGATTCAACTCTGGTCCAAGTATCCATAGCCACTTGCTATAAGACTTCTAAAACTCTATCTGCATAACACAGCAAGTGTTGCAGAACCTATAAATTATTCAATGGAAGTGCAATCAGGAGTGTCCAGGTTCTAAAAGACAGCATTATGCCCCAGTGAAAGCATCCTTCAGTGTATTCAGGTGTGATCTGAATTCTAAAAATGTCAGTCTTGGAGCTCCAGGTGATAAGATCATACTTGGATCCAGCTCTTGAACACTGAAGGAAGAGCTAAAAGATGCATCACTAAAAAGATGGGTAGACATTTTGACCTTTGTTGGGTTTCTACCCTTAGTTCTTTACAATGGCAATTGGAACACAACTGCAGAGACTATTTATTGTAATTTAATAAATTGCACAAAAAAATTCTTGCTGCATACAGCACATCTTTAAAAGGAGTCAGACACACAGATTTTCATGTTTAATTTCCCCACAGAATTACTTCCTTTTTTTGTCAAGTCCAGCCAACCCATTATAAAGGTAGAAACATAATTTTGTTGACTTGGACAGGAATGTAATCAGCTTATAGTAAGACCTTTATTAGAGAAATAAAGGAGCCATTCGCTTAGGGCCTTCAATTTGGAAAGTAGAGAATGTATGTTCAGTGGTTTCCTTTGCCATTTTCTTGGAGATGTTGGTTATATTGAATTTAACATATTGTTGCCCCTCACTCTACACTACTAATTTGGATGGACCGTTGTTTCTAATGATAATTTATTGCCCATGCTTGAAAGATTTTACCTCCAAACAGCAAAATTCTCATGAAATCACATCCTCTGACATACTTTTCAGATGTAAGTAGATATCTCATAGACATAACTGTTCTCTTAGGTGTTCTCCACACTGAGACTGGATCCAGAACATTAATATATGTCATGTTAAAGGTTATAACACAGGAGACCCCTTGGTGAAATTACCAGAATTTAAAAGACTCACTTATGAAAGACAGAATTTTGTTGTGGCACAGAGCAAAGTTGTTACAAAAATACCAAAAATGCCTTGCTCATTGGTTAGTACATCTGCAAAAATAAGGTCTGCCAGCAGAGTAAATTCTTGTTTCACCAAAAAGTCACAATATGTGTCCTAAATTTGGTTCAAACACACAAAATACATTAGGAATATTTATTTCTTTCTTAAATCTATAATTTAGCAGTTGAAAATATTTTGTTTTCTTTTTAACTCCAGACTTGAAAAGAATAAATCAGTGTTTCCAAATTACCAGAAGTAACACACAAAATTAAACTTGTTAGTGTGTAAATCACACAAGGCAGTTCTTCATGTTAATGATATGAAGCAGCACATTCAGATTGCTATATAGAACTGGGACAAACTTATTTTTTCTGACAATGTAGAAACTGAAGCTCTCAGAGTGTGCATTTTCATTTTATACATCTGAAATCAGGATGAAAATACTAATCAAATCTTTCATACCCTGTGTGCTTGAGATGAAGAAGTAGACACTTAAGATGTTACAATATGTACTGAATTATGTCTTTAAATGAATTCATTTTGACTCATACAGTTTATACTTAGCTTTATCAGCTAACCCATTTTTCAGTGATATTTAAATTAATAAAATATGATAAAATATTTTATATTAAACATGAAGGGCTTCAATAAAAATACATGACATTTCTTTCCAAAGAAATCTGAATCATGCTTTGCGGGTGAATCAATTTGTATTTATGGCATAAAATGTTACACAAATATAGCTGTAGTTCAACGGGAGCACTTTCATTTCTAAAAATGGGATTGACCTTAATATTACATTTCTTGTTTTGATCTGGGTGTGGCTTTTCTCCTTTGGTGTCAGATGCATCAATGAAAGATGCATTCTGGGAGGCCCCAAAGGGCTGGAAAGGGTCATTGAATCAAATTCCTTACTGTTGCAAGTAGCTGCATCATCTAACCCTTTAAGCTGCATCTTAAAGGGAGTTAGTGTTTGTATTTTTTCTGTCTCTCTTCCTTCTAATTTCCAGGTTACTTTGTTTCTCCTTTGTTCATATTCATTTGTTGTGCCACCACTGTGTTAGCGTAAAAGTTTTGTTCCTTTTTGCTTTCTTTTTGTCTTAGGCAAACAAGAAAAATGCTTCTGTCACAGTACAGGTTTTCCATTTTTATGGTCATCCTCACAGCCCTTCTCCACACATGACTGCTAGAATTCAGTGGTTCAACCTGTACTCACCTTATACTCCCTACACAAAGCCATTACATCTCTCCATCTTTAGGAATACATCATTTGACAAGTCCTAGCACTGCATTTTCCTTCTCATGGTTGCATTATAGTGATAGCCTGTTGTCAGCCCAAGGATAATTCTGTCACCTCCTTTTTCTGCTGATGAGCCTCCATGCAAAGAGCAGGAGTTCTGCTGTTACTCAATCAAGTGCAGGATTTTTTTTCAGTGCAATTGCATCTCATTTTTTTTTCTAATGCAGCATTCACTAAAATCACATGACCTCTCCATCCATTCTAGCTGATTCTGAATAGATGTGCCTTTCAATTTTATGTAATCAGCAAATTTCATCTGTTTATTTACTTTTTTACATGAAAGTTGTTTAAGATATTTAGACATTTTGGTGCCAGTCCTTGCGGAATTTCATTACTAATTTCTTCCCCTTTCAATACGTGCATTTCTGTTAACTCCTGGTCTTATCTGTTAATAGGGGGGGGGAAAAAGAAAAAAAATAATCAACAAACAAACAAAACCCCCAACAATAAGTTACTTTATTTTCCTGTTCTATTACTCAAGAGCAGATGAATAGATACTTTGGACACTTGCAGGTCTGATGTTGTGTTTACCAATAGCTTTATTTCTTTCCTGAGATTAATTAAAAAAACCCCAAAACTCATGATGTTTTAAAGGAGGATTTATGTACTCAAAGCAGAACCCCTGGAGTACAGTATTTATAATCTCTACATTTTATCTTTGTCATAACACTACTCAAAAAGCCTGAAGTTCTTCCCAAGCCACTTACTACCCAATCACACAATCACAGAATTGTTGACCTGGGAAGGGACCTCTGGAGCACCTCTGTTGTGAGTGCCCCACAAAGGAAGTTTCCCAGGACTGTGTTTGAAAATCTTCACAGGGGAGGGGGAAAAAAAAAAGTGCCTTTTTCTTGTCTTAGATTGAGCTTCACAAGCTTTAATTTGTGCTAAAGGTCTTTGGTTTTGTTAGTGGGGACTCCTGAGTAGCATCTGGCTTTGGATTTGTCTCCTCATTCCACCTTGCACTGGGCAACCCAGAACTGAATCCAGTACTCCAGGAGTGGCCTCACAAGTTCTGATTACAGAGGTGTAGTGGGTTTGACTGGGGTAGAGTTAATTTTCTTCACAGTAGCTACTATGGAGCTATGTTTTGAATTTGTGCTGGAAACAGTGTAGATAACACAGGAATGTTTCAGTTACTGCTGAACTTATGCAGTCACAGCCTTTTTGGCTTCTCACCCCACTCCACCAAAGAGCAGCCTGGGAGGGGATGCACCTGGGACAGCTGACCCCAGATGGCCAAAGGGATGTTCCATACCATGGTATCATGCTCAGCTATAAATTAGGGAGAAGATCGGCCAGGCATTGTTCAGGAACTGAATGGCCATCAGTCGGTTGGTGTTTTCACTTACTTCCCTTTTATTACTTTGGTTTTATTTCTCCCTCTTTCACTGTTATTTTCTTTTTCATAATTATTGTTGTTGTACTATTATTATTATTGTTATTGGGGTTTGAGGTTTGTTTTTTTTTGTTTGGGTTGGGTTGGGTTTTTTTCAGTTAATATACTGTTCTTATCTCAACCCACAAGTTTTCTCAGTTTTACCCTTCCCATTTTCTTCCCCCATTCTGCCAGGATTTGGAGGGGAGTGAGTAACTGTGTGGTGCTTAGTTCCTGGGTGCAGTTAAACCATAACGATGGAAAAGATCATCCCCCTCAATCTGCTGGCAAAATAGCAAAACATCTCCCTAATGCAGCTCAGGATGTTGAGCCTTCTTTGTCACAAAGGTGTATTACTGGCTCATGCTCAACTTGTTTTTCATCAGGGCCCTTCGTAATTTGTCTTTAGTAATTCCTGCTTACTACAGAAATACTCACTACAATATAACTGAGAGTGGAGTTTCTCTAAGAGAATGATTTTGAAGTCTTGTAAAATTCCCTAAAAAAAATAGGCAACTCAATTTTACCATCACTATGTTGGAAACTCTGAAAATTTGGAACTTAAGAAGATTTGTTGAAAATTGTTTGTCTTTTTTCTTTCAGTCCTTTTTAGTGTTAACTTGAAATAATTGACTGTATGATCACAAAATGGTAGAATTATCTAGGTTGGAAAAGACCTCCAAGATCGAGCACAACTTTTGACTAAACACCACTTTGTCAACTACATCATAGCACTAAGTGCCACATTCAGTGGTTTCTTGAACACCTTTTGGGATGGTGTCTTCACAATCTCCCTGGAGAGTGCATTCTAATGTTCAGATTCTTCTATCTGTGAAGAAACTACTCCTAATGTCCAACCTGAACCTCCCTTGGCACAGCTTGGGCAATGTACTCTCATCTTGTCACTTTTTACCTGGGAGAAGAGACACACTCCCACCTGGCTACAACCTCCTTTCAGGTAGTTGTAGAGAGTGATAAGATTTCCCTTGAGCCTTCTTTTCTTCAGGATAAACAATCCTAGCTCCCTCAGCCACTCCTCATATGACTTACTCTGCAGACCTTTCAGCATCTTCATTGCCTTAGTCGTCCTTCTCTGGACTCACTTCAGCACCAAAATGTCTTTCTTGTGGTGAGGGCCCCAGAACTGGACACAGGATTCAAGGTGCAGCCTCACCAATGTCAAGTACAACAGCACAATCACTGCCCTGGTCCTGATGGCCACACTATTTCTGATGCAAGCCACGATGCCATTGACCTTCTTGGCCACCTGGGCATATTGCTGCCTCATGTTCAGCCAGCTGTTGACCAGCAGCCCTAGATCCTTTTCCACTGCGCTTTGTTCTTTGAATCTCCATTGTTGTGTCTGTGTTCTCTCTGGTACTGTCTTCTTCTCAGCCTGGTTTTTCTAGAGACACCACAGGGAAGTCCCTCTGCAGCAGAAGGTTTGACCTGAGTTTAACAGCAGCCCTATGTATGTATCTGTTTCCTTACCAAACTCAGAAGTGCAAATATCTTCTTTGCTTAGTAGCCTGGAAACAAATACCATTATGTCCTTGCGGTGTCACTTCTGAGTTTTGACCTTTTGGGCTTCATCAGCCACCAGTTTGCCAATCAAGGGACCATCTCTGACACAACAGCTTGGCCGCATAGAATGCGTTGCTTCATGATGGGTTGCTGCGAACACTTAGCATTTCCCCTTGGACCGATTCACACCATTTCACTCTGGAATCTGCACTACCTTGCTACTCCAGCATGGACCAGCCATTGCCCCTGGGGAAGCAGTAACCTTCTAAATATACAGTTGTCAGAATCTTAACATTTTGTTTCAGATCTGTTGTATTGAACAGTGACCCGTTATTTCCCTATGAATGTTTTAAGGCCTTGCTCTATAAATATACAAAATAATTCCATCCAATACTGAGTAGCATATAAGATTCTAGCACAAAGTTTAGCTTTATGCTTTTTTCTCTAAGTCCTACAGTTCATTCAATATGAGATCAGAGGTTGCAGCCTATGGTAGTGTGAGATAATGCGATTTCTCAATATGAGCACACGATTAAACAAATGCATAACCACATAAAGCAACCTACTGTCTTTATCTGACATGTTATGACTATAACACACATGATCCAAAGTCTAAGACAAAAAGCCTTGTTTCAACTGCAGTGAATGTGCTACAAGCTTGGAATAAGGCTGATTTGAAGTAAACATATACTCATTTACTACCACTGAAGAAAGCAATAGCTTGTCTGCACACTTCATCATCACATTGACTGCCCAATACAAATCACCCATGAGACACCATGATGAGATACATGACCAAAAGTCAATTAACAGGACTGATATAGCAAGGTGCAATCAGGAGATCCTTTTGACAGAAAGGAAACCTGTCCTTCTCCATAGAACATCCCTTTTCCTGGACTCATGGAGGGCCCTTATATTGTGTATATCGATGCTGTGGATACACACACCACCATCAATGCACATCCTCCTACAGCAATGGCAATGATGGATGAGTAACACAGCTCAGTGCTCTTTCCTTGCCAGTCCCTCACAGTGATGGTCCATTTCTTCCAACAAGAGCAGCAAGAGTGACTGCTGTGTTAGCTACTCTTGCCCTTTAGAAATTATTCTGTTCTCCCATGCTGGCACAGGGTTCCCATTTTCTCCACTTGACATTTTCCACATGTTACTCTAGCACAAACAGGGCAAGTGAATCTGATTGGACTACTTTCTAACCTTAAAAACATGTCCTGATAATGCCATAATAATCAAGTAATTTATGAGGGCTGCAGCGCTGTTTCTTTTGAAGTCAAGACACCTCCAAAGCAGTTACTCCTTCTTACATTAGACAATGGGAGTACAATAATGAACAAAAATGAAGAGTGATGCAAGGCAACAAAGATTTGGAAACTTTAGCTATTAATTTATAGGTGTTGCCTTCATGTCCTTGGATGTGCTCATAAAACAAAATATATTCATATATTATCCATAGCTGGAAAAAGTATAAGAAATTACCAGAACTGAAAGCTTTTGAAGCAACAAAACTTAACACTTACTGCAATGAAGTTTTTGACTGGAACATAACATTACATTCCTGGCTTATATTACCATTTGCTCTTACAGAAAAATGCATACTGCTACTGTGAGGGATCTTTTTATTATTGTTGCTATTATTACAAAATAGTCTAGAAAAATAACATTGCAAAACTGTGAGTTTTCTGTCATATTTCAATCATTTTTTCACTATAGGTTGTTTTTCAGTAAAAGTTACTGGATTTATGAGGAATGCCCTTGAGATGTTTTTCCTGAAATTATTATTACAGAACAATACACCTCACATGGACTCTTGCCATTAGGGCTTAGAATGCCATGTTATCATAGGATTCAGCTTTTTAACTAACAATGATAATTTCAAAAGCTAAATCTCTAAAAATACTGATATAAATGAAGGAGCAGACTATCTACTAGAGAGAAAATAAAAAAGAACATGTTTTGCTTGAGGGGGGGAAGGTTACCACAAATATAGTTTATTTCATGTTTTGCATTTTGCATTCTGCTCTCTTTCCACAGTGAAATCAGATGAGTTGCAAACAATCAAGAAGGAATTAACCCAAATCAAAACAAAAATTGACTCCTTGCTAGGGAGACTGGAAAAGATTGAAAAGCAGCAAAAGGCTGAAGCAGGTAGGTAAAGGCAATTTGTAGTGAAATGAATTAAATGAGCAGACAGACCAAAGAGAACAGAAGCTTTCCAGAAATTTTGCTACATAATGATGGCTTGAAGCAAGGTAAATTAACTCTCAGGTAGAACTACTGTTAACTCCTTTAACTACTGATAGATTAATATTCTTCACAGAATATGCACCATCATTTCAAGAATTGTTTTCTCTGGTGTAGCAGGGGAAAAACAATCTTTCTAGGTGTTCTGGAAACAAAACATCTCTAAAAAATTGACTGAAGAGAATTAAGTTAGTACTTGTTGACCATGGGGATCCTTTTGCTATCCACATTAAGAATTATGAGATGATCTATATCAATAATTATTGCCTGAGCAAGAGGCAAGTCACAAGTTGAAGGAAAAAAAATTCTGTTTGATGTGAGGAATAGAGATTCAATTAAGCAGCATAGCAGGTTGCCCAGAGAGACCATGGTGGCTCCATCCTTGAAGATGTTCAAAATTCATTGGGCCAAGGCTCCCTGGACCTGGACCAAACTGTGAGTTTGTCCCTGATTGGATTGGATTTGGAAAGTCCAGAGATTCCTTCCAGCCTCAGCTACTGAGTGAAGATGTGGCCTATTTGTAAAATTTGCCACACCCCTAGTTCAGCTTTTCTCTGGCTTAAAATGTTTTGTTTTGAAGCAAAGCTTGGGAATAAAAAAATCTACTACTATATAATTTAATCAAGATCTTTATTATTGCTACAGCAGTGTTCATTTTGTTAGCTGAATGATCTCACTTGGCAGCACTTAAAAGTCATGCTGAAAGTTATAAGATTGTATTTTCACCATGGTATATAGAGAAAACAATCTCAATTCTTATGACTGTCTGTGTTATTTTCTTTGATATTTCCTTATATATCACATGGTATATCTTTGTACAGGAGCTGTATTTTGATGAGAGCCAGCAGGGAAATGGCAACTGTATCTCATGAGAAACTTAATGATTTTTTCCCTGCTCAATTCTGTGATGTTTTATATATTTTGTGTGAAACCTGAAAGAAATTCTGTCTCGGAAGCCACAACTGCCTGAGTGACTGGATAGTAGTGAGTTGCATGAAGCCAAACATCCCATCAGAATACAAGAGAGTTCCATCAAGACTATTTAAAACATTACTGGGAATTGGTAGCTGAGGGCCATGAACTTGACACGGGCAAAATAAATACTTAGGTCTGGATCCCTCCTGTTTCCAGGTAACTTTATGAAAAATAAAACATCTTAAAAATAAAATACCATTTCTTTGCAATCATTTTCTATTTTGATATGAAAGGACCAATCCCTCAGCTGTTATACTTCATCTCACAAAGCTGAGGGATTTTTCAAGTCTAAGGTAAACCATTAGCACAGAGTGTGATTATCTCTTTCAGACGAACTGTATGCAACATGTATTCATTATATTCTATTTTGAACTCTATGTAAGTTAGAGAAAAGTTGGTATAATCAGTGAAGATCTAATTGCAAGGCACTCCATTGAATCACTTGTGTGCTGAAATACTCTGAGATGGTGCATCCCTAATTTTGGGAGCTTTTATATAAAATCCATTACTATGCAAAACAATCTGCACATCATTGTACTTTGATATCCAATTTTCACTTCTACTAAAGGACTGTAGTGAACTCACTTAAATAGAAATCAGCTCAAAGAGGAAAACGTTGATTTGTATTGAATTATAGTGTTATGCCTTTTGGAGACAAGCAATGAATATTCTGAGATTAAAAACTGGTTTCATAATGTTGATGTTTTAAAATATCAGGTGCAGAATGCATCCCCCATATCCCTTGCCTCACTTTGGAGATTCCAGTAAGCATGGAACCCCATTTAAGTCTCCTGAGCTGATGAGGAGGGTTATGTAGTCTGGGTGGTTAGTCCACAAATGTTTGATTCCTCAACTAAAAGATTTGTGTAAGCTACATCAGTAGCTTAACTATTTCATTTACAGTGTCAGATGTGTGATGGTGAGATTATTTTGTTCCTTCTCTATGGTTTGGCAATATTATTTCTTACTTTTCTCTGCCAGAAGGTGTGGCCTCACTATAATTGGGATCAGAGAGAGGATCTGTGTCTCATTTACACAAAACAAAAATCAAGCCATCATCTTGCCCTTTTGGTTTTCTAAGTTTGAATCACTATCATGAAGAATATTTAATGTTTAATCTTAAAAGCTGTTACATCAGTAGGAATGTGACAGGTTACAGGCTGGACAAGCTCAGCGCATACATTGGTTACTTCTCTACAGCTGCATGAAAACTCTACTTACAGTACCACTTGATGTTCTGCCTTTTTCTATTATTAAACCCTGACAATCCCAATAGGGGGAATATAGATAAAAGGATTTCCTGTACATAGGAAAACTGTAGGAATAGCTCCTTTGTTTGTAAAAATCAGAATCAGGAAGCTAGGAATAAGAGGTTCTGATGTGACAAAATTGTTAGGGAATATTGTTTCTGAGACTAGGACTGAAATTTAGGATCTTAGATTTAGCTTCTCAGAAGAGCTCAAAATAGTTGGGTACTCAGATGGTATTTTAGACTCCTCTGAAGAACCCAGACTATGTTCTCATTAAGACATAAGTAAGTGACTTAATCTTTTAGCAGATGTATCCTCTAAAGTTTCCTATTTAAATGTACTGAGTCTGTCATTTCAGCCACCCTTTTTTAAAATCCTTGACCAAAGTTGATTCAGTTGCCACTGCCACAGCTGAGGGATCTAAGAAATGGCTTGAGACAGGAAGTGATGGGGCCATACACAGTAAGCATAGATGATTCAATCCACATTTCCTGGTGCAGTAAGGCAAGTAACACAATGACTTATAATGGTAGGCAGGGTATTGTATGAAGCATCTTACGAATAGAAGAGGAGACTCCATGGGCTGAATCTTCTACTAATACACGTGACTGAAGTACTGTTGAAGCAGCTGTCTAAGATGACTTTTTATTCTTTAAATTCAGGACTCTTACTGAAGGCATTAGGTGACTAAGGGAGGAAAGCGTAGTTGTTCTGTGTTTCAGTAAACCAATTTGAAAACGAGGGACTAAGGAATAAGAAGAACTAAAGAGATGAATGAAAGTGACAAAATAAATGTGTAAAAAAGGTAAAACAAATGTTTTGGTTTAAGACTATGTACAGAAAAATACAAGCAGATTTGAATAGCATATATAGCTGGAAACAATTTATGGTAAAATAATAATATGTTCATCGAGCTGAAAAACATAGAGCTTCAAGGCAATCCTTGATTCATTGGCTGTCCAACAAAATACCTGATGTACTATTACTATTACTATTACAGAATAGTGAGTCTTACAAAATAAAGAAATATTTTTGTTCTAGGAATTCCAGTATTGATCACCATCATACTGAAAAGACATTGGTTTTCTAGCTACCAATGCAACCAATACTCAGGTCCCTATTCACTTTGTGTACATAAAGCTTTTCATCTAAACTCCTGATGTCTATAGGAATAAGACTTTGATCCCTTCAACGACTCTTCTTGCCAGTCAGTTTCTAACATTCCTCCATCAATTCTCTTCTGGATTTCTGCTGGCTGGATGAAGTTCCTCAGCATATGCAGGAGTTTCACAATATTTAATCACAATAATGCAGATAATCTGCACGAAGCCAACCAAACCAGATTCACCAGGCCTCCATGGAAATGGTCTTTCTTTTCATCACTGAAAAATAATATAGGAAGCCTATATCTGAGTAATGGAGAGGGGCATTCTCCAGTTACTTCAGCATGTTATACCAATGAGGAGTAACTGCTAATTTACTCCAATAAAAAAAACATTAAAAAAACCTGACTAGAAGGATTTTTTGAGTATCTGTGTGGTTGTTGAAATATAATCACAGCAAATTCATGCAAATTCTTGCTCATTTATTGGCATTTAACAGCCTTCCACTTCTCAGAGCATAGAGTTTTATGTACTTTTCATTAGCTGCATTTAAAGAAATATATGGTGACTATGCCAATTGGATTTCCAAGGCAAAAAGTCAAGTACAGAAAATCAAAAGGATGACTCCACTAGTATATTAAGCCTCCCTCCACTGCATAGGATAAATGATAGATGACCATATTGATACTATGACTGATTTATATATTAATTTTTGAAAACAAGGTTTGCCTGGTAGATATTATTACACTGAGTTTTACAGAGCTAGCACATGTTGAGATGGGAGGCTTAGGCTTCTTCCTCAGAGAATTTTCCTTTGCCACCAATAGGAAAGGTTACTGAATCTCTATAGAGTATGCTTTCCTTACAGAAGCCCAAAAGAAACAAATGGAAGATAATGCTGATTTGATTCAAGAGGAATGCATATCAGAGAATGCAGATAACTCTACGGAAGAGCCAATTGAAGGAGGGCCAGATGCAGATGGGGATGGAGAAGATATGACTGATGGGATAGAGGAGGATTTTGATGAGGATGGCAGCAATGAGCTGGTAAGGAATAATCATGCCATGTCTGTCTATATGGTTCTTCCAAGTAATCAGAGAACCAACAGTCTGATTTAACAAAATAAACTCACAGAAACACTGTGATGTTCTGTATCTAGTGCCTAGTCCTACACTCTTCATACACTCTAGTATCAATTAAGAATAGGAACCTCTGAGGAGAAATGAGAAAAATATATTTTACTACACTTGGTGATTTTAGAAAGAAAGTTAAATGCACATTAAATTGGTTTACTTTTGTTATTTTCCATTTACTGAAATGTAGATGAAAAAGGAAAATGTAGTATGCTAGTGTGCTTTCTTACTATTTTTTAACTGGAGCATTTCAAAACTAAGTAAGAATGTAGAATGGTGAACTTTTTCATTAGTAAACATGTGTTCCCCCACAGTCCGCAGTTCCTATCTTCTATGTGTGTACTCTGCGTGTTGTTTTGGCAGATACAGTTTTTTTGATCAAAGGATTTTTCCTTAAGACCTGTTTGGCTAAGGTTTTCAGCCTGAGGCTGCACCTTTAATAAAATGCCCATCATGGTGCTAAATGCCTAAGTTCTTCTAGAGCTATATTAAAAAATATTTGGACAGTCAAAGTTATACATTTTTATGCATTCCTCATAAGAATGAACAGTGACTTTGGTTTAGATTCTATAATACTCTCCCTCTCTTCCTGGCTTTCATCTTCTTCTGCTTTGAGCAGAAAGCACTTCTGTTGCTTATTGTCATTGCTTGCTATTGAGCACATATTTAATCATGTGTGCACTGTAAAAATCATTCAGTGAAGTCAACACCAGTCAGTTAGCAAGGGACTCAGCAGAACCAGCAGTAACTCTGGAGCAACAGCATGTGAATAATCAGTGGTTTTTACTGCTTATTGCAAATGCAATTTAAACCTACTTGTAATTTGCAGGTTTGTGTCCCTTTAGCCAGCACAAGACTCTCCTGAATTTATGTATGTTGAATAGCATTACACCCAGGATATCCCCAGGAGAAGCTACTAAAATCCCCTCATCCTTTGACATGTAATGTAGAACAGATGACATTGTATCTTTGTCAAAGGCATAGGTTCTCCTGTACAGATATGAAGGATGTCTATAAGAAGCTGTCATTCTGAATTTGTAGGAAGTTAAAATTTTATAATTAATAAATAGTTATAAATATAATCTCCCATCATGGCTAATACCTGACCAGCTGAAGTGATATTAGCAATAGGGGTGACCACAGTTTAACAAGACCGGTAGGTTTTACAGTAATTAGGCATTAGACTCCCTATCACAGACAAATAAGAGGGGAAGCTAACACACAGTGTATTAGCATCTGATTGCTCAGTGCTGTCCTTTCACCCTGTGGGTATAGCATATTTAGCATATATCTACACTATATAATAACGCATGATGTAGAAGAATTTTTTCATCTATCAAAGGCCTCAGTAGGAAAGAATCTAAAAAGCAAACAGCATGAAAAGACTTCATTAACTGTGGAAGTCTGGAATTGGCACAGCCACACTTGCACACCACTGCTTCCAAGCTAAAAGGCCTTTCCAAAATTTATGTTATGGGATTAGCTGAAATCTAGCATATTGCAGACAAAGCTCCAAAGACAGCTCAGAGGTCTGAGGCACATATCTAAGGCATGGTGGGGAACCAGTTCCAGTTTCTCTGCATGTCATTACTAAGTGCATGAGTGACGGGAGGAGACGATTCACTCACTGAATGTGGAGTGTGGTGTTCTCTGCCTTGCACCCTAGCATGGGTGGTATCCCTCCAATCCCGACATGATGGCAAGAAAAGGCCAAGGAGGAGGACTTATGTGCATTGTCTCAGTCAGGTGCAGTCCCATCCAATGCCAAGGCAGTGGAGTCAGACAGCCTCATGCTTTCCACCTTCCCAAAGGTTGGAACCCTCTAGCTGAGAAGCTGACAGTATTACAAACTTTAAAGCTTAGAACCAAGATCGTCACTCGTATTAAATCCCTGTGCTTTTCATTCTCCTTTGCCATTTCCATCAAGCTTTGGAAGAGGTCACTTCATCTTAGTTTTCCTGCCTGCTAGGATGGGGTAATAACACTTGCTTTCTTTTGCAAAGCCTGGGGAGATCAGTGAATGCAAAGCTGGAATGGATGGGATTGCTTGGTAAAGGATTCTTCAAAGAAATCTCAGGCTATGGATGTTTTCCACAGAAAGGCTATTATAAACTGAATTATGTATCTTTCATCTATAGTTCTTACCCAAACAGTCAGCGGTATTGGCCAGTACTGATGATCTGTAGATGGTAGTTTTTGAAGTATATTGTAATTTAGACTTTTTTACACTTGTACTCTCATACATTTATGTAGATATAATGACCAATTCCTATAGCTTTACTTTCTACTCCAGTCATTGATAGTTGTATAAAGGGAAAGTCAGTAACAATACTATTAAATATGTAGTGAATACCCGAGTAAGAATACTTGGGATTTCATTCTGCTTCTACCTGTTCTGTGCCCTGCTATCTGAAATTGCACTGTTTTGTGAAAAGTCAAGGAGATGCATAAGTTTGTTATAAAGCAAGCAGTTCTAAGTGATATTGTTATTCTGTTTTATAAAAACTAATTTATTTAGGAAAAAAGCTGACTAATAGCAAACGTGTCATTTTGGAATGGAGCCAGTTACAAGTCTTTTGAGGGAAAAAGAAAAGGTTTTTGAAGCATGAAAAGTGTTAAATGTAAAACAATTAAGACAAACTTTCCATGGGTAAAATCATAACCTTGGACTCAGAATAATAAATATCCCTCCAAAGGGCATTTCTTAATGAAACCTATAATGTTTTCCAAATATAAAACTAAAGTGATTCAGGAAAACATTTTAAAAAAATATATTCTTTCATCACTAAGACCAGTAGAAAAAAAGAGAAAAATATTTTAAATGGGGATAACTGTTGCTCTGAAGCCAGTTCAACATGAAAATTTAGTTGCAAGTCCACTAGAATGAAAAAAAATATTATTAGAGGGAGAGAAAACAATTATTTAAATATAGATCTTAACCTTTATTGAGTTCTTCAGATTTAGCTGTAAATCTTCTGCCAAGCCATTTGCCCAAAACATGCTGCAAGTTTGCTGAACAGAATTCTGTTCTCTTAAGACTGTAAGTAAAGGAAAATGTTCAGTAAGGACATACCCACTGCTAGAGTCCAGATGCTGCCAGAATGGAGCCTCTGCATCAGTGTATGTGAATCTGCATCTTAGCACTAGAGGACTCAAAACTATGTTTCTTTCTCTATATCTAATTCTAATTTGCAAAGGGAGTGACTGCGCAGGATATATGCTGTGGGTTTAGGTGGTAGGATCACCCTGTCTTTTTAGAGGAACAGGTTACTGCACATTAACTGAGTGATGGCAGCTGTCCTCATGGCTGCTTTCAACCTAGATCAACTTTAAAGAAAGACATAGGAGCTTAGCCTGCAGTCTGAGTTAAGTCAGGCATGGATTTAAGAACACTTCAGCCTCTTCAGTTTTCTGCCTGGCTGCACACACGAAAAATCACATTCAACAGCTGCACATCTTCTTCATTCACCATCAAGACCAGGATGTTCACCCTAGCATTGTAATTTTCTATGGACTAAAGGCATGCCCGCAAACAGTCGTTATGCATCAGCTGAAGTGTGAAAAAGTCTTATGCCACAATAACTTGATTGCTCATCTGAACTCAAATTCAAGACATACTGCATTTGAAGCACCCGCTGCAGTCATCCAACATCACGTCTTGGAAAAGTTTGTTTTGTACTATTTGCCCACAAAAGTGTCTCAGTAAGTGTCTCCAGTGCTGCAGACACTCCAGCTTGAGGATCTTCTTAGAACAGTTCCCAAAGAATTTTGCTACATTGACATATTGGAGAGTTCTTTAAATAGTGACTTCAAATACTTTATCCACCTATGGATGGATGTGTCAGTTGACTTCAACTTTCTCAGTGAACTTTTCCATAAGCTTCCTACCCACCTGCTCTTACATGTTGACCACTCACTCCTCCTTGTACAAGGGCATGCATATATTTCAGTTATATTCATATATATATATATATATATATCTATCAAATAGTCACTAATTTGGTAGCTCCTGAGCTTACTTTACAATTCGTGTCACTAAACAGACCATCAGAGGTAGCTGGAGGGGTTAAGAACTTCAGGTCTATTTCCTTTGCTCCTTTTAAGTAAAAAAACAACTAGTTGGCTATTCAGATTTTACTGGACCTGTAATTCAGGCTTTCTGTCTGCTCCTAACATTAAAAAGTTCCTAGCAGCCATGAATTTGAAATTTCAGTGTTCCTTCCTAGTGCAAACATATCCACTCATTCCTTTTATTTTAAATTGTCCCTCAACAGTGTTGTGAAGAATGCAACACACTTATGCAGCTTCCCATCCTGTCTTAGGGAAAACAAGACCCTATGAAGAAAGGACCTTTCTTCATGTTTACTAAGTTCAGTTCATACTTGGATCACAAACAGGCCACAAATCATTGGAGCACAAATTGTCAGTGATAGCAAGCAGGTTTTAGGTGTGTGCCATGGCTTTAAATTGTAAGTAGTGGGAAGGAAATAAAAAAACCCTCCTCTTATTCCTGTGATTGCACAGTGGAGAACAGCAAAGTCACCTTTGCAACACAGTCCAACATATATTTGAGAAGAAGCTTGTCCTCAGTCCCTCTGTAGTAACCCCTTCCTTACTAGAAGTAGCATTAACAGAGTGTGGTGGGGCTGAGAGCTTGCAGGAAAAATATTTCTGAATTAGCATGCATTGGTGGTTCCCTTACTCTGCTGATTTAGCAGATGGACAACCCAGTGCACTCCCAGAACATTTAATATATCTTCTCTGATTTTGTTTCAAAGGGTTCTAATGGATCATCAAGGAAGTACCAATCAAGTCATCATAATCCTCTTGTAAATAACACAGGTGGCATCCAGTAAGTTAACTGAAAGCCTGAAGTATTGTAAATTTTAAAAATTTTTTAAAAATTACTTTCAGCCAATGCTTAGTAAAATACCAACAAAATAATTAATTGGAACAAGTTATACGCAAGCACTCTTATCTGTATTACACTGCCTGACAATAATAATTTCTGTCAAGCTGTCAACCTTTCATAATAACTAACTATAGTACTAATAGCACAGTAGTGGTTTAGAAGTTAAGCATTCAGTAGAGCAAACAGTATTTTCTGGTGGTGCGTGAAATCCAAATGATTTCAAATACAATAGATTTATGGTGTCATAACTCAGATCAGACCCTGGTTAGTGCTTGGTTGGAATTTGAAGGATATATTCACAGTCACAACATTGTGTTTTTATCCTGGTGTAACTATGCTAAAAGTAATGAAGCTATACAAGCATTATTAGGTGGGAGTTCCACAATAATGAGTCAACTTTAATGAGATGTATTAAGATGCATTTTTATTACATTATTTCAGAATCAAAGATACAGAGACTGTAAAAGGCCAAGTTCTGGTTGTGATGTAGATATACAGAAGTTATTTCAATAACAATTATAACTTCCTTTCTATTAAGAACATTTCAGTTGTATTTACCTCTCAGGGATATTTATATTGTCCTTTTCTCCACCTCCACAGTGCATGTTTTCAGTCTATCAGGTTTGTTTCTAATGTCTGATACAGAATCATATTTCAGACATAAATAACAGAAACTGTCACAGACATAAAACTCAGGATAATCCTCTTGCTGCACTGAGTTTCATTATGCTAAAGTAAAGTCATTAGGATATAATAATAGCAATATTTCTTGTAGGAATTGATGTAATTACCATTCAAATCAATGGAACGAACTAGTGCATTTCCCTCTTGTTGCAAATTGGTGATTTAGATTGCTGAAAGGTCCACTATCAAAAGTATTAGCAAAAGTGAGTTTAATATGCTGTTATAAAAGTGTGATTTACCAAAGTTCAATGACAAGGTTCACTCTATCATTGTATGGCACAATGATTCAAAACTACCAAGACACAAAACAAAATTACACAAACCAGAGTTACCACACTAAAAGGTTTTGTGTAATATCAGTCACTTCCCAAATATCTGCCACTGGTAAATGATCTGTCTGCCTCAAGGAGTAACCTTGAGAGACATCCTGGGGAGACCACCACCATTCATCCAGGCTTCTTGGCTGGGAGAGCTCAAAGAAGGCTCATTTAGGCTGTCATACTTGCAGAATAAAGTGGTTGGATTGTAGTCAAATTACTTGCAGTGGGAAAGGTATGCATGGGACTCCTTGTATCTACAACTTTGTTCCTTGTTAAATCAGGTTACCCACCTGGTGGATGAGGGGAAGGCTGTGGATGTGTCTATCTGGGCTTCAGCAAAGCCTTTGACACTGTCTCCCATAACATATTCCTGGAAAAGCTGGTAGCCCATAGCTTGGACAGGGGCGCTCTCTGCTGGGTTAAGAGCTAGATGGATGGCAGGGCCCAGAGAGTGCTGGTGAATGGGGCTGTGTCCAGCTGGTAGCCAGTCACCAGTGACGTCCCCCAGCTGAGCCCAGTTTTGTTTAACATCTTTATTGATGACTTAGATGAGGGGGTTAGAGTCCATCATTAGCAAATTTGCAGATGACACCAAGTTGGGAGTGTTGATCTGCTGTAAGGCAGGAGGGCTCTGCAGAGGGTCCTGGATAGGCTGGAGACATGGGCTGATTCCAATGGGATGAAGTTCAATAAAGCCAAGTGTCGGGTCCTGCACTTTGGCCACAACAACCCCATGCAGCGCTACAGGCTGGGGACAGAGTGGCTGGAGAGAAGCCAGGCAGAAAGGGACCTGGGAGTTTGGATTGACAGGAGTCTGAACATGAGCCAGCAATGTGCCCAGGTGGCCAAGAAGGCCAATGGGATCCTGGCCTGGATCAAGAATAGTGTGGCCAACAGGACAAGGGAAGTGATCCTTCCCCTGTACTCAGCACTGGTGAGGCCACACTTTGAGTATTTTGTTCAGTTCCAGGGCCCTCAGTTCAGGAAAGATATTGAGGTGCTGGAGCAGGTCCGGAGAAGAGCAACAAGGCTGGTGAAGGGATTGGAGCACAAGTCCTGTGAGGAGAGGCTGAGGGAGCTGGGTTTGTTTCGTCTGGAGGAGGTTCAGGGGTGACCTCATCACTCTCTACAGCTGCCTAAAAGGAGGCTGTAGCCAGGTGGGGTTTGGTCTCTTCTCCCAGGCAACCAGCAGTAGAACAAAAGAGCATGAACTTAAGCTCTGCCAGGGGAGGTTTAGGTTGGATATTAGAAAGAAATTCTTTAGAGAGAGTGATCATTCATTTGAATGGCCTGCCCAGAGAGGTGATGGATTCTCCATCCCTGGAGGTTTTTAAGATGAGACTGGACGAGGCACTTAGTGCTATGATCTAGTAATCACAATAGTGTTGGATCAAGGGATGGACTTGATGATCTTGGAGGCCTCTTCCAACCCAATTGATTCTATGATTCCATGAAATGCTTCTTAGTTTCCCTCGAAAAGTTTCCTGCTATTCATGTGTTAATTGAGCAACAGGTATTCCAAGCTCATACACATCAATGCTCACTGTGTCACTCTTTGCCTTCATGTGTCTTCAGAGAACAGATTGCGGCTAGAGGAGTTCTTGGGCTATGGCTCAGGCCTTAACCTCCTTAGAAGTCTAAACCAAAGAACCACTAGTTTGGTTAAGGGGTCGAGTGTATCCAGCACATCCCTCCTTGTCTTGGGTTGAGCTGGCAAAACGCCAACTGTCCAAGACAGAGTGAAAAGGGAAGAAGAGAGAGGAAAAAAAACTCAAACTGGTTTTATGTATAACTATATGTATTTATACAGAAAAGAGAAAATTAAGAGAAAACTACAATATAACACACACTTACACAAGTTATGTATAACAAGAAATAACCTCCCATTCCTCAGTTAATACAAAGTCTATTACTCTAGATTCATAAGCACTCTAAAAGACACCCAGCAAGAAGCAAAATATAACAACAAAATGTTTCTACTTCCCTGAATTCAAACAAAATGCAAGTAGCGGCAGCAGCAGGAGCGAGGCCTAGCATAGCAAAACAGCTCTAGCATGTCTTGCTTGTACGTCGGCCATTTTGTATGGAATTCAACAATGAAAATACTCAGCTGAAAGTAGAATAAGATCTACAGAAAAAACAACAAAAATATATCTGAGAAATTTCATCTAGTTTAAACCCAGTTTTGCATATCTCAAATTATTGTAATTAAATGAGATTTAAAACAGATGAGACCAACTCTTCCATTTTACGTCAAATTAGACTGATTAGGCTTGTCAAAAAGATCAATAGCTAATGTGACAACTTATACAGGGTACTACTTAGAAAAAAACACGACAAAATTTCTAATTAATGGCAATGGCTGAAGCAATGCTGTGCAGAAATCTTATTCAGTTTACTTTAAAAAGCACCAAGACCAAGCAAAATTTTGTCTTTTCTATGCACTGAACATTTAGACTTCATTGAAATCTTGCTTTCAGTATCAGGGGAAACATGATGCTGTTCATTCCTAAGACAAATGAATAGGTAAAGATTGTGTTCACTTGATAAATATCAGTGCAAGATGTTTGTACTTGAGCGAGCTAAGAAAGTCATTAGGGGCAGCATACCCGACAGATACTAATTTGTTCTAGCTACCAAAGCTGCAGTAAATCTAATAACCTGTGACTGAAAAGATCAAGAAAATAATAAAAGCATGCCATGAAATCAAAAATTGCAAGAAACTTTCTGACATGTATTTTTGTTATATTTAATATATGCAATATAACAGTAGACATGTTTGCTGTTCACCTGCTGTTGTATGAGTTATTGGAAGGGCCTTGCTACTGGCTCCTCCTCCCCATTTTTCCTGGCAGTCAGTTTATAAGAAGAAGACTTCCTAAGTGGTGTTCAGGGTTTTAATCAGGTTAATTCTGACTGACTACATAATTTTTTTCTAATTATTATTTAAATCCTATCCTCTACATATGATATGGGAACCTGCAGGAAATACAAGCATTGTCATGCATTTTGTGTCCCTTTCTACTAGACTTTCCTGCCTGTAATGGCAATTTTGTAAAACAAATAAGCAAAATAATTTCCTTGAATTCACACCTGTTCCTCTGAATCTACTCTGTGTTTAGTCCCCAATTAAAAAGAAAACAACAACAAAAAACAACACACGCACACAAAAACCATTTAAAACCATAAAACTTTTAAAACCTTAATAATGCAAACAATGTAATTAATTTACAGCCATTAGAATCTTACAGATTGATGCAAAAGACCTTGACAGTAATGGGGGGTTTCTTCTCTTTATCTCATTTTTAAAGTATGGAGGATCAGGAAGTTTGGATTCTGTTCTCAGCTTTGACCCTAAAATCATGCAGTGGGCTATGTGTTTCAGAGGACTGGATATGCAGGTAGACTCAGCCACTCTTTCTGAGTTCAGACCATTCGATGCCTTTGGCTCTACATGCAAGAAAGAAGCACTCACAAAATATATTTCTTGACTTACCTGAAGTTTCAGTCATCATTTAATAAGACAGTCATGGTGCTTTTCTAGACATCAAAATATTTACTTTTAATGGCTCAATTTTATCTATCAAAAACAATTGCTGTGCCCCTAGTTAAAAACAAAAAACCCCAAACCAAACCACATACCAACCTGTGAATTTAATCAGAGGCAAGTACTGCTGTCACATCAGATGAAAAGTTCTCTCAGACATGTAAACAAAATACTTCCATAAATTATATTAACTCATCTCTGGTATAATATAATTGACCTTAATATTCAGTACTAGTAGCCTCATTATATTTATTCAATCTAAGTAGATCAGACTTAACTCCACAGATTTTGCTAGACTAAAATTTATGAGCATAGAGTAAAACTCTCAGTGCAGCACACAAACAAGGACAGCAAAAAATATCACAAGTTTTCTGCTGTACCTTATGGCAGATAAAGAAACATCAGATTTATTTGAAGTAACTCAACACTTCAAAAATTAAGAATTATTTCAGTTTCCACCCACAAATATTTTTGCTATTGTAATTTTATCTAATTCTGGTGGAGTAGCTCTTTTTTTACTTCCCTCTATTTTGGTTGACTCCAGTAAACTTTGGTTGACTTGTCGAAGGTGCTGGGTTGGGTTTAGTTCACCCATTATTTGTAATCAATGTTTCCCCAGCCCCAGTAGGGAGAATAGGCATTGAAATAATGACCTAGTATAATGACCTAGCACCAGTATGAGGTACGTTGAGAAAGTGGCGGATGGAAAGCGGAACACTGGTGTTTTCTTGGCTCTCACCGGGACACTGAAATCCTCTGGAATAACTCAGGGTCTGTGTTTGGCTATGGATTTGAGTGTATCAACTTAATCACCAAATTCTTAGATTTAACTGAAATCAAGAAATTGTCATGCTTCACACATTTTTCTTGTTGTGTTAGTCTTTGAAGGCAAAAAGCTTTAGTTCCCCTAGAAAACACTCATTTCACAGGCTTTATCAGTATGCCTGAGCCTCAAGGGTGCTGAATGAAAAACTCAGAGGAAACATTTTTCTATTGAAAGTCTTCACACGAGTAAAGAGGTGTAAACACTGAAAGCCAAAAGGTTGTTGTTTTTCCATATTAAAAGCCATAAATTTTAAATGTTTTTATTTTTTCAAGACAAATTGCAGAGCCACTGCACTTAGTGACCCAATTATTCCTAAAGGTCTCTGTTTTTTGAGAAAATATAAATGTGTTACCAAGAAGATTTTCTGCATGATTAATATCAAAACATGAAAGGCAGATTGAATTTATCTATACATAGGCATTTATAGACCTCAGAGAAGGGAAGTTATTTAGAAGGTGATAAAACTGTAATTACCATTTCAACAAAAAAGCAATCAGTGAGGAATCAAACAAGCTCAGTCTGCCAAAATGAAGATTTGGAAGTTAATCAAATGCCATCTTAGCCAGTCTGTCATGCTGTTATGTGTATCTGAAGTTTCCAAATGGTTGTTGCTGTTGATTTCTAAAAGTACACTACAGTAGTCTCTCAAAATGGGTAAGGTGTTTTCCAGCCCTAATAAATAATCAAAAGGCTAAATTCTTCTCTGCCTCCTCTTTGCAGGTTTATACTAATCCCTTCTCAGCTATTAGGTGATTCTGCACCATTTGCAGACTACAATGTAACCCCAAATCCAACATTTTGCTTTGAAATTTTTATTTTAAGATTAATGTCTCTTGAAATCCTCATAGAACCAAAATATTATGCACTCCTATGCACTGTGCATTAAAATAAATACTAGACAGGAAAATGCAAAGCAAAACCTGTTTAAAATAGGACCAGCTTTTATTGTCATTTCTAGCTCAATCACATTCCAATACAAAGTCTTTCAGAGATAACAGTTTTAAGCAGGTAACTCTACATCCTATATGTTTCATTGACTGTCTTAATTCATTATACTGCCACCATTCAAAGATCCATTGTGCATCACTGTTAGTCTCATTCAGCTACTCCTTCCTGTGGTTTAGTCCGGGTTTTCCTGGTATCTCTGTCTCATGCTACATACTTCCAACCAGTTCCTCCAGCAAGTTGCCCTTCCCATTTCTTCTCTGATAATTTGGGTTTTACCTCACTCCACCTGCTCTTTTATTAGTTGAGTAAAACCTATGCCTCCAAGTAACTGAAAAATCCCTGATTGATTAGACATGACACTCCTCATCTCAATGCCATCATGGCATACAGTATTGGGTTGGGGTTTTTTTCTGCAATGAGTCTACTTTGGGTTTTGATACTGTCTAAACTCCAATTTGGCAATATTGGGGAAGTTTAGTAGGTGCTTTCTGTAGTTTAAAGTAGTTCTCCTAGTAAGCTCCTATTTTCATATATTTTAAAACCACACTACTTAAAACGTAGACATAATGAACAGCCTCAGGGGGGAAGTTTTAGTAGTTCCTTTATGCATTAAGCTGTGTGTTTAAACCTTCACCCTTGGCATTGTTAGGACAGAAACTATTGCCTTCAACATTAATACTAATTAGACCACCCCTCCACACTAGAGAATTCCTACTCTTCATAGTGAGCAGGGGTTAATTCAGTAGGAATTATATTCTACAGCTTTTTGACATCATCCTGTAGCCTAAAACCATCTCCTCTGTAGCATTCAGGATGATAAAGGGCAACGAATCTTGGCAGGACTCATAGGATTCAGTTAGACTTGCTTCTCATGGAACAGGCATAACACCAAGAAGCAGAAAACACCTAATGACCTCCAATGAGAGTCATACATCAGAGAATTTGCTATGAATATCCACTCACATGGCAGGGTTAAATGAAAATGGGACATTTTTTTTTCTGCTGCATTTGGCACTGGATCCCAAGAAGGTGTTGAGTCTCTCTCAAGGGACACTGGTACAGGCCAAGGGAACTCTGTGGACAGCATAGGGAAGGCGTTTCTGCATTTTATTTGGCTTTATCAGCCAAGAGAGAACAGGAAAAGGGAGTTTGGTGGGAGCACAGTTTCACCATGGGGGTAGCAATGTCAGTGTATTCTGGGTAGAAACTTCAGGGCAGCAAGTTTTGAAAAAGTATCACCTCCCCACCTTCCACATCTCCTGCTTAGAGGTTCTGCATCCTCCTCCACACTCTGCAGAAGGTCCAATGCCTCCAGATTCAGACACCTCTCACTGTCACCAGAAACTGTGCTACTAGTCCCCTAGTCTTCTACTGCTATAAAGTACCTTGTAGAGGAATGTTTTGCTGAGAAAGCAGTCTAGCAGGAGAATAACCACACAGACTTAAGTAAGTTAGATAGATCCACTTCTTTCCCTCACAGACCCTCTTAAGCTCTCAAATGACCATGGTGACTCTAAACCCAAAGTCATTCCTTCTGTCTCACACACGGCCATCATCTCAACTGCCGTATGTCCTCACTGGAACTTTTCAAATATTGGATCCTCTCCCCACCAATACACCCCAAAGTATTCATCATACTTTTGCCTACACAGGACTCAGAAAATATATGTTGGTCTAGGGGCCAAATCTGATAGGGCTGTCTTAATTCTTCCTGCTGATTTTTGTCAGGCAAACAACTGAAACAGAGCATTTTAGTACAAAGGAGATAGAAGTTTGTTTTCACTGATGAGTAAAACAGTCATTCTCACATATAGTCACATAAGTACTAACACTTCAAAGTAATTAAGCTGTTCATTGAACAGAAAAATGATTTTGTAGTGTTTTTAGCAGTTAAAGTATGATTGACAGAGTGCAAAATATAATTATTAGGTTTTGTCATTTGAAGAAAGGTTTAAAGAATGTGCAACCAGTTCTTTTAATTATTCTTTATTAATATTTATCAAACTGTACAATCCCTATATTTGTTAAATGCAGTGAATATTCTATTACTAGCTCATTATAAAAATTTTTGCTTTGGTGACATAATTTTGCCATGTTTTACAAGTGTTACAACTGACAGCAGCAAGTATAATATCCACTTGCATTCCCCTGCTCACATCTACTGAAGTGAGCATTTACATTTCATATGGGAGCATTAAACAAAATCACCTATATAACGGTTCCTGAATTAGAGATTGCATGCTTTAAATCAAGAGATGAGGTGCAATAAGTACCTCAAATGAATACAGTTGTGAAGTCAAAGTGATAGTTAATACAAATTCAGGATTCCTTGGTAAGCCCTGCTCATTCCTTGTGGTTTCCCATTGATGATGAAGAATGATGCGTAAAAGCCAGCAAAAGTGAATGCCCCATGGTACCTTACAAACATAAATTACTAGTTTTGCACTCAGCATGAGCTGTCTGCTTAAGAGAAAAGGATACTCTCTTGAGTGAGACATAGCAAATAAACAGAATGACAATTTGCACTACTACTTTCTGTATTGCATTGTGATTTTTCTCATATTAGGAAAATATCTATATCAATAAGGGCTGATTAAATTTTGATAATTTTCTTGGAGGTTTTTTTTTTTTAAATCCTGATCTGTAAACAGATTCAGTCTTTCATCTCCTTGGCTGTCCAGAAAGAACATTTCATAATCAAAAGAAATTATTAGAGATGAAACAGCATATGCTATTCTAGAGAACATAAGAGCAGTGTCAGTGGACCCGGATTCAGTATTCTCAGCTGTGCAGATAACAGTACAGGAGTGAACCTCAGATGCAATCAAAGCATCATGCTACAATTGCAGTTTGAGGTAGTGCAAGTAGGAGGGCTGGGAGTGAAAGGACAGTGCATCTGCTGCATTTTAATGGGGCTTGCAGTTGTTTTGCAGAAAGTAATGTATGGCAGTCACATAATCCACTGCCAAAGCCCAGTCAGACAACAGCAGAAACCTAGAAAGGTGTCTCCTACTCAACAGGAGCTTGCAAGGGGTAGATGTGCAATTTTACCAAAGAGTGATCAGAACTAGCTTCAGATGCCTCCACTAAAGTTATTGAACTGAGAATTCCAGTCCTGAGAATGGGTTTGTGTGGCAAGGAAAAAGAGGCAGGAAAGCAAGAGGAAGGATGCTTGAGGCTTTGGGTTTCAAGTTCATGTGTATATGTGCACTATCATCTATCCATCCACTGTTTAGCTACATTTTCTGGGAAGTTCTAAGATTAATGTTATCACAAAAGACATTCAGAGCAACTGATTGTTTTAAAACACATGCATTTTGTCAGGTGAATATCTTGCATATACTTGTTGGATGCTCCTATTGCTTATAATTATTGTAGGGTAAACCACACAGTAAAGTCTGTAGCAACTATATTCTGTGGGACTTTTTTTTAAACATTTTCTTAATATACTACAAGGGAAGATGTTAATCATGGACACCTTTTCTGTTATTCAGTCATAGTGCATTCCTAATACCCCCTCCCAAGAACATATGCTCAATTTATGCTCTCATAAAGTAACATTTATTCCTGTATATCCTAAGTCTGGAAGATGAACATGGTAGAGGAAGTCCAGCACAATTTCCCCATAAACCCTGTGAGAAGGAAACTAGGTATTTATTGGGAAGAAGGAACATCTTCCTGTTCTTTTCCCTTTTTCAGAACTGTAAGGAAGAACAAATTAATCAGAGCAGGAAAGTGGCTGAGCTCCATTTGGACCCAACCAGCAGAGAACAAAACTCATCTCCTTCAGACAGATAAAGTCCATCTGAGCAAGTTTAGAAAGGTCACTAGCTCCCCTATCACAGAAGGGCTTATCTACCAGTACAGCTTCCAGCTGCTTGGGGAGGCCGAGGAATGGGGGCTAACACATCCCATTCTAAAAGAATGCTGCCTGCAGGTCTTTACCATATATCAAGCTTGTCTTCTCATAAAGACTTTTAGTTGCAATACAGAGTGCAAGCTACTCCTATTATGTCGTGCTTTGTGACTACAAAGCAGAAAGCGTAGCAGAACTGGTTCCCTCGTAAGTGATCTGATGGCCAGGCTCTCCCACAAAAAGATGTCCTTTACATGCAGAGCATTCTTAAAGATCTACAGATATAAAGATAGGAATTATCTAGGCTTTGAAGGGAGGTAAGTTATAAAACCATTAAACATCTAAAAGGCAAGATGGGAAACTACATTTTTACTGAATTTTATCTGATTTACTCTATCATTTTGAATTATTATCATTTTGGGCCCATTAAGTAGAACTGCACTTTAATTTAGTGATATTTTTAATATTTAATGTTGGCTTTCCAATGTTATATACATTGTAATGGTGTATCATTAAAATTAATTTAATCTAGTATAATTTGAATTTGGTGAAAATGCCAGAAGGATCATACTAGAATGGTAGTAATAGTAGCAATAGCAGTTCTGAAGACTAAAATACAGTGTTATGCCTAAGAAGAGTGTTTCGAACAGCTCATGCTCAAAAAGCTATCCAGATAGGGAAAAATCAGCAAAAATAATTTCAGGTGGAGAATGAACCAATAAATATTCCATAACCTCTCTCCAACTTTTTTTTCAGCGATTATGGTGGTAATTAGGACAATACATACTGGTTTTTTAGTATTGTCTACGGATGCCATGTCTACATGCTCAGTTGGGTTATTCAATTCTTAAAATGCATTATGTTCAAATCACCCTTTCAAAAGTAGTTTTCTGTTAGAACTACATCAAATTAAAACCTTATTGGTGGCTTAAATGTAATTCAGTTCATCCTTGTTGTGTCAGGAGGTGGTTTTATATATATGGGGAAAGAAATGAAAACATTTTTTAAAAAAATTAGTCATCATGAGGGCTTTTTAATATCATCAGCACTACCATAAAGCCAGATGATAAACTGCACACTATTCAGAAGAAAGAAATAGAATAAAATTAGCATTGCATTAGTCTAGATTAATCATAGCCCAGGATTCCTGTCATTCTATGGAAAATAAAAGCTTGACTATTTCAGATTTTAAAGTTTCTTCTGAGACTTAAACATTATTTGCATTAAAAGGCAAATAAGAACCCCATGTACAGAAGGAAGAACACAAGATTTTGGACTGGTAGGGTTAGTAAATTTTTATCATTGTTTCTAAACAAAAGCAAAGCAGCATTGATGACTCGGATCCAGGTGGTTAGCAGCAACATTTCACAAGAGTAATCTAATGAAGCTCTTTAGTGCTGGTGACAGGTAAATGCTTGACAGGTTTATGGCAAGGGGACAAAGCTTCAATAAATAATTTGAAAATCTGCCTCTCTTCTTGTTTGCATAATTATTGCTTTTTATAAGGCCATAATGAAACACCAAAGTATAGGTGAAAAAAAGGCTAGAAAAGAGGCATACTCTTTGGAGATAATAGGATGTACAATGGGAGTATTTTTACTTCTTCTAAGATGAATAGCTACTTAAAAACCATTAGGCCTCTCTCAGACTTAAGGGGAGAATTTAAAGATCCTTTTTCATATAGTTAGGTCTGTCTAGGGATCAGACCTAAAATAGGGGAGTTGAAATTTTTATTCTGTGCAAGTAGAGAATAATAGTTTCAGATGTTTTAACTGAAAGGAGAAAGTTTTGGGATCTCTCACTTGAGCTTTTATCTCTAATCCTGGTTACCCATGAAGATCACAATCAGAAATCTAGTGCTTTCTTTGCAACAAGGGGGAAATCTGATGCCTGAATACTTCAAAGGGTAAGAAGCCAGTCCTGCAGGGACTCTGATGTGTCTGGTAAAATCCTTTTCACTGGAAAACCATGTTTTCAGTAAATTGAAATTTTGACAGAAATTTCCTCCCCAACCCCCACTCCCCCCTTTTTTTTTTATTTTATCAGGAAGAGAAAGTCAGACTTAAAACACACTAAAGGAGGTGGAAATTGGCTGAAGAGAACATCTGAATTTTTTTCAGGCTTTAATCAGAAGTGCACCAGGTTTCGTCACCTGTATTCTGGTTTAGTTATAGAAAAAAATAGAACCAAAAGAAATTTAAAAAGTTAAGAGAAGATTGACTGAAAAATATTTTCCCTGCCAAAATTTTAAAAAAACTTGGGTTGAAAATTTCACTTAAAAAAAACCCCAGCATCTACTTCTGTTAGCATCTTCTACTGTCAGTTTTCCAAACAGATGTGATTAGAAAAGTGTTGTCAGTTTTTATTGTGGGTAAGTGGAGCTGGTATTTCTTATGCTCCGCTGCAGCATCACTGAATGCCTAGTTCAAGGTGGTAGCATTAATGGATCACATATCATAGGAATCAGAAATCTAGATAATACCTGTTCCTGCCTCTGCTGGAAGAATGATCATCAAAAGCATTAGCTAATACTGGATTTTTGCAATTTCACAATGTGGCTGGTAAAACAAAAGAAATCAGAGGATATACAATTACATCCTGTGGCATGTATTCAAGATGAGACTGAAGGAAAGGATTCTACATGCAATTTATTTAGATTGAATGCTATTATGCAAATAAAGCATTTCATTGCAAAGCAGCTAAGATACCTTATTCTATTTCCTGCTGCTAAAATAGACATTTTTCAGGAGTTGTTTGCTGTTGTTTGTTGTATTGAAGGGAGGTATACTTAAGCCTCAACAGCTCTAGCTTGATTCACTGTTACTATTTTGGTCCTTACAGTCTAACTCAGGACTGTTGCACAGTCCTGACTGGCCACTGCTACAAGAACACTATTCTTCTTTTAGGCTTTGATGGTTTAAGGTGAGAAAGTCTAATAGATATTGAAATTTGATTGATTTGTGAAAAAATGTAGTCATAGTCCTCTTTGCTCTTTTCTCTAGCTGTCTTGGCTTCTTTTTGAAGTTCTGCTGGAAGAAATTCTATGCCTTCATACTAAAGCCAACATTTTATTTCTCAGTTTCTACAGATCAAGTGATGAGATGTCATGTATGAACCCCCAAAGGATGAGAAGAGAAACTCTGACTTACCCACAGAAAATTGTGAACTGCGGTTTCTTACTGGCTAGCAACACCTTTGATTCAATTTGTATGAAACTCAATTTACTTATTAAAATGGACATTATTGTTCAAATACTAGAAACTCCATTTCTTATATGTTCTAAGCTGTACAATTGTCAGATTTTTATGGTTTAGATTGTAAATGTGGTTTTCTCTGGCTAATTATTGGTATTATTTTTTTAATTTTGATGTCTTAAAAGCCAATGTACTGTATCATAATAATATGAAGGACATATTTAACAGGTGTGGAAAACACTGTATACAAATGTATATTTCTAAAAGCTATTTTTATGATTAGCATGTTTTACTGTGTTACCATATATAGAGTCAGGTGATATTGCATTTTTTTGTTTACTGCTTAATTCAAGCAAGACCATTATGATCAGTGTCACAATCAAATAAATTGTATTGTATTTTCCATTATTTTATTTAATTATTTTTTCCATTGGAAATAATTACATTTAGTAGCAGGATGGCTTCTAAAAAGTGAAAATGTCAAAATAAGAGAGCAATCCTTGATAAACTATAAATTGGATCCTCCTGTAAACCCCCTTCTTCAGATAAGCACTCTCTGTGATGCCATTCATTAGACAGTTGTTACGGCTGTTCCTGCAAATCTGTAAAGGCAGTTTGTTGTTACCATATGGAAAGTTTACGGGACAGTCAGTCTCCTGTCTAGCCACGAAAATTACTTATAGCCTGACAATATGTGACAGCCTGAGTTAGCCTACTTACTCCTTTTTGGGTTATCTCCTGGCAGTATTCTTTCTACTCACAAACCTCTAAATCCCTCCTAAAAGCCTGAAGTTGAAATAATTAATTATTACAGATATTGTAGGGGGAATCTCAGTATAGAATTTCTTAATAAATCATATTTCATTTCAAACAGAATGGATGCATTATTTTTCTTGTGCTCCTGAGACATTAAAGGTATCAAAGGATATATGATACAGGCGCAAGGTCTTCTTCTCTAATAAAAGTACCAACTTATTCACTATCCCAAAGTCAGATCTCTTTGGCTGTGCAGATGACATGAAACAAGCAATATATCATCCACATCTTATGCAAGACACACTTCTATAGAAAGAGACATGTCTTTAAAGTGATTGCAGGGGAAATAAATTATTTGGTAACTACAGCCTTCCAAGAGGGAAAGGCATTACTTAAGGAGGTATCTTACACAGTCAAATGGAGCTCAGACCCAGCTGTGTTCCAGTCTGCAGCACAGAGGCCTGACATCCATTGGTATCTATGACAAGAGGTATTTGGTATTTAGGATTATCCAGCACTACAAAGATGAACTCTTGCCCTGCCCTTTCAGTCATTCTCTATAGGCTGAAAGCAAGAGAAAACAAAAGGTATGGGAGACACACTTAAAAAGACTGAACTTTAAATTTATATGTTAAAAAAGCAGTTTCTGAGATGACGGGTTTACCTCAAATAGTGGGGAACTCAAGGTCTCTAGTCAGGTTTCCAGCAAAAGGACCATAATCAAAAAAGGACTGATACTATTTTAAAAAATTTGGAAGAAAATCATACATTTGAATTTAATTATTTATTACTGAGTGAGAATTTTCTTCACCAGGAGACTATGTAACATAGTACTCTCCATTATGTTTGTGTACCTTATATTTAGCTTGTCTATTGTCTGTGGAGTTACATGGTTTGCATAAGTGCTGAGTGGTACCTGGCTACTTAATTAAGGGAAGCCTAGAACAAGCAGTTATACCTGAGCATAAAGAATCGTAGCTTCGGAATTTACCAGGGCTGACGTTCCCAGAAAAGTAAAGCCAAAAATAAAAAATATGACTTCTGTGTAAATGAAAAGTTAGGTCAAATGAGAGGGTGAAATACTTCTCCATCTCCTATCTATAAATATAGGTTATGATCATTTTTAATTGTAAAAATGCAAAAAGAATTCCCATTTGGGGATCTCCATCTTTGGCGTACAGGTAAAAAAAAAAAAAGAACTCCAAACCTTAGCAGCTCAAGGGACGTTTTTCCCATTTCAATCATATAAACTCTTGGCTGACTTAAAAGTTGGAGAATGTCATCCAAGGAGATCAGTTCTGATACCAGAGTTAATAAACTAGATACGAGAAACATCTAGGTATATTGTCTTTTCACCATCTCCATTCCAAATGGAGAAAGCACTCTTAGATTTTTATGCATTCTTTACAATCATTACCCTTAGATTATAAACTCACAGAAATAATTGCACATTGATAATATTGATGCTGTTTCACACCACAGTTTAAGTCCTGAATATATTTTGAGCACAAAAAGACACCTCTGATAACATCATGAGGCACTACTTCATTTGCAAGCCAGAAGTTTTTTACCCTGTGCAGTCTATTACTAGCAAGGTTTCTCAATGGCATGTTTGCTTCAAATCACTACAGAGGATGCTGGTAGCTTCAACAGAGCTTGATAGTTCTCTGCTGTTCATGTATGTGGTATGCTCGGTGTTGTTTGCCATCACTACCTGTACTTGTTTATGAGTTTTGTCAGTTGTGAGGTTTTTTTTAACATTGCTCACTCTTGCAATATGGAAGAATAAGGAACATCAGTTTAGATAGCCAACAGTCTTATAAAATCCTTTATGGACAGTCCTGAATCAAACTAATTCAATTCTTACACAGACCAATATGCTCTGTGTATTTCAGATATTTGTTTCAAACCTGTGCAGCTGCATGAATGGAAAATATTTACTAAAAAGCTTTAAAGTTTGGATCAAGAAAAATATTTTTACTTTTGTAAACTCTTGTATTACATACTGTTGCAATTTTTATTGGTTTTCTCTACAGATCCATTTTTAGTTCTGAAAAATCACTGTACTTAAACTATGTAGATAGCTATAATCTTGTAAGCAGTCATATTTTTAATTGTTGCCACTGCATTTTAGAATTAAAACATTCAGAGTTTGCCCATGTAGAGCAGATTGATGGTTCATTACAATTTTCTTTAAAATGTTGTAACATAATTTTTACATGTCTGTAAATAAATATTTTCTCTGATTTATGCACTAAATCAGTTTTGCAATTTCTTCTTTTAAAATGTGACTCTAACACACTTTCCATGAAAAATGTATTTCTCTCACGGAAAAATACTATTTAAAGCTCTGTAATACAGCCATCTTTCACAAACTGCCCAAGCAGACCAAACAGAAACAGGCATCCATAATATCAAGTACTTATCTTAAGGAAGCAAAATAGAGAAAGAAGTTAATCCTGCTATCATTTTAGCTGTTTGAGAAATTTAAAAAATGAAAAGAGGGAATCTTTAAGTGGGGTGAGAAAGCCTTTTCTCTTCAGTCTGCAGAGCAGTGCGGAAGTTCTGCAAGGGCACCTCAGGCTTCAGGGGAAGTCTCTTCCTCCTGCTGGTCCTTGACACTGCAAGCTTCTGCACTAACGGCTCCCCACCCTTCTGTGTGTGCCACTGGATGAGGGTTTTTTTGACTGGGGGCTGTGGGTCCACTCCAGAATACACTTGGAACAAGATATCTAACTCCTTCTCAGCCTCCCAGATGTGCTTCAAACCACCTCCTGCAGCTCCTGATACAGGACGTCCTCTTACTGGTCACACCTTTGGCAGGCAGGTCTGCAGCTTGCCTCCAGTTCCTGCCCCTGCTCCAGTAGAAAGGTCTTGGAAATTCTTTCAGGCTGAAGTCTGCATTGCAGCCTCTCCCTTCAGCAGCTCCACCTGGGTGGAGGCATCAACCACCACTGGGGTAGATAGTGCAAGCTCTCTGATCAGAGCTGCAGCCTTCACTCTTGGTTGAACACCCACCTTGGGGTTCAAGTCGGATCAGGGCCCTTGACCTGTACAGATGGTTACAGAATGTTCCTGGTCGCCAGGTTATGTTCACTACAAGTCTCTCCGCTCGGCCAGTGGAATGTCCCATGTTCAAAGAGGTACCCTTCCATAAAAGCTGCCACTCCACATCTTGGATGAGGCTGAGGCACCTGCTCCCTATGGTTCTTGTCTCTGGTGCTCTCCAGGACTGCCTTTTGTGGGAATGGGGGACAGACACTGTTATTCCTGGCCTTGCCTATGGCTCCTCAGCCACTCTTGTGCGAGCTGCTGGCTCCAGGTGGGATCCATTCTGAGCCTTTTTTATTGCCATTAGGGAAAAAGACAAGTATTTTTGAGTTTTGAACTTGTTTGGAAATACTGTATAAAAATAATGCAAAATTATTAGAGAAGTGAGGAGTTTTCCACATAAGTAATGGAATCCTGTCTCTTTGCCTTAGGATTCCTAAAGGGGGCTTTCAAAGCAAAACACTGGAAAGATTTTCTTCTCTTGTAAATTCTTTACTCTGAGACAATAACCTTGTTCTTTGCCTTCATAACCAGGCTTTTATCCTCCCTGAAATAAACTTGTAGGACTTTGTCATAGGAGCTCACCAAAGTCAGCCACCCAGAGATCCATCAATCACAGATCTGATGGTTAGGCTCCCACATCAGAGGAAGGATAGTGTGTGTGGTGAAGCTAAGGACAGTTGGACACCCTAAACTAGGAGAAAAAACATTTGTTTCAGCCAGTGCCTGCCAATCTTATCAGTCAGCCAAAGAGAGACAGATATTCTATTTCTAGAGAAAGGAGGGTCTAGCCAAGGCTATGACTACAGATGCAGGAAAAATTCTGTACTCTAAATAAAAGAGCACAACTTGAGAATTTAGAACTCTACCTCTGAGCATTTCTCAGTAAAGGAATGTTCTGACCATAAGGATAAGAAAGAAAGTAAAGGCACTTAGGTACAGCCGTTGCAGCCCTATTGTCACAGTTCATGCCCTTACAACAACCAGCTCTGGGAAACTGGTAAGAAAATCCTCTGAGAAATTGCTTAGAAAAAAACACAGAGTGCTAAAGGGAATAAATAGTTATTGGGTTTTGGATGGTGTGATTATTAACTATTTCAAGACAAAAAGACCTTGAAGTTTTGGGATGCTATAGTTAGTATATTTTTTCTGATTAATCTGTCAAAAAAAGATTGTTGTTCCACACTTGCGTGAATAGAATCCACAAATATTACATTATATTTTAACAGAAAACTAGTTCACATCTACCATCCATCACATCCATGCCATATAAATTCCATTCACCCAGAAAAGATGTTTCTAAAGGTTAAGTTTAAATCTTTCTAACACTGCCCTGGCTACATATACTTAACACCCTAAGGTAATGGAGAAGAATCTTTGCATAACCACTCTGTTGGTGTATTACCATATGTTGGTGTATTATCTATGGTATGTAGCTTTGCATATGTAAAAAACCCCCAACATCTTCCATTGCTTTGTGCTTTAGATACTTAGAAACGTTTCTCCTCAACTAGAGATGACTAATGTGGAAAAAAAGAATCAAACTCATCCATGTTGATATCAGCCATTAAATGATTTCCTTCAATATCTCTTTCTACTGGATTCTTAAGCAGAAATTGTGATCAGTGCTTACCCTATGAAGAGTTACAGCAGCATCTGGCATGTTATTTAAAGAAAGAAAAAACTATAATTCATATTGACCTTGCTAATATTGCTGCTGCAGCAGGACCACAGTGGAACACAGTGGAGGAACAAAGGATATTCAATATGGCAGTACTGCAGCTTGAATCTGGTACTGAGGACTGAATGAGCATTGAAAGGATTTTACCTCAGAAAGACTGAGGAAATTATTGAAAGATTCACTGTACATATACTCATTTAACATTTGAACAAACCTCCCCCATATATTTATTGATTTTTACATCCCTCCCTGTGTGCTGTGATTTTGACTATTCTTTCAAGATCTAAGCCTCAAAATTTGCAGGTGATTTTGATTGAACTTCTTGAGAATTCAGCATTTAACAATATGTAGTCAATAACACCAAACATTAACCCCTTGTTCAGAATTTTGGCTTTGGTGTTTAATCCACAAAGCAAGGGAAGAATTTCATAAATGTATGTTTATTTGAGTGGTTACATTAACTGTAAACCTATGCTTCCATTGATGGGAAAACTATAGATCACAGAATCATAAAATGGTTTAGGTTGGAAGGGATCTTAAAGATCATGCAATTCCAACCCCCCTGCTCTGGGCAGGGAAAATTTCCACTAGACTAGTTTGCTCAAAGCTTCATCAAAGCTGGCCTTGAACACTTCCAGGGATGAGACATTCACATGTTCTCTTTGAAACCTGTTCCAGTATCTCACCACCTTCACACTAAGGAACTTCTTCCTAACACCTGGGAAGGAAAGAACTATCTAGAAATACCTAATTCTCTTCTCTTTTTTTTAATTTTTTTTTTTTTTCATATTTCTCCAACAGTTTTTTATATTCTGGTCTCCATCAGTTCTCTACTTTAAACAGAAGGACAAATTTTTGTGCAATATGTGATAACAAGCAAATAAACATCTAGATATTTCTTAGTTCTACACAGGACAACTTTCAGTGACATATGTGATGACATATCACACCACTTGTAATCAATTTGTCAGTGTAGGAAATGGTGTTTTACAAATCTATTCATTGAGCACTATTATTTAACGTAGTAGGCTTCGCAAAGTCTATCGAGTCATGACTCAGGAACATAAAAGCAGTTTTTTACAGCAAGCTATAGCAATAAGGCGGTCCCGTGGCGTAATGGTGAGCACTCCGGTCTCTGACTCCCAAGGTCACGAGTTCGAGTCTCAGTAGGGG
>JAWWEV010000083.1:124470126-124487386 GCA_035583235.1 Hafferia zeledoni
GCTGTGCCTCACCTAAAACATCCACTGCGCAGGCTCGAAGGGCACACCCACGTGGGGAGAGCCCTTCCCAAATCTTCCCCTTCCCAAATCTTCGTTCGCGAAGACTGGGCCATTATTATCATTATAGCAAATCAATTGTGCTGATTTCAAGGATGAGTGACCTTTCAAATTTGGATACTTTTGCATTTACATGAAGATCATTTGCAAGTGAATTACAAGTTCTGAATGATTTTTGTTGTAGGCTAACAGGGTGGGAAAACAGTAATCCAGAAGTGTTACCAGCTTATATGTGGCTCATTCTGACCAGTTTGCTCCCCACTGGATTTGGAGGATCCAAGATCCAAGTCGTGTCAAAAAGTAATGTGACAGAAGCAAACAATCAATATGGCAATAAGAAAAATTACAAAAATCCATGCCCATGGAATTGCATATAAGCAGCCATGTAGACAGATGACATTGCTGACTGTTTTATCAGATGTAGACTTTAATTATAAGGGAGAGTCTGTGAAACCCCATCGAATGCAGAGTTACAAAGAGACTATATTTGCTGCTCCTGCCCGCTCAAGGAAGTCAACAACCCGAGCAGATGTTAGATTTCTGTCAGCTTCCTCAGATAGCACTTTTCAAAAATGTCTTTAAAGGGGACAAGCTCAAGCTTTTTTCCCATCACCTTCATCCCCCTTTTGTGTGTAGTTTGTCTCATCTGTTAAACTACAAGTTTCTTAAGAGAGGACAAATGCAGTGAAGTGGTCTCGTCCTAGAAATGAAGAGCATGAGTGAACGGATATGTGCCCACCTACACATGCACAACCCACCCACTTGCACATGGAGGAGAACCCTTCCCATCCTCACTGTCCAGAGCAAACTACTTGAGGAGTGAAGTTTGAACAAGAGAATGAGTTTGGAGGACAAAAACCCTCACAGAGCTTATGAGCTTCTCTTTAAATAGGTGTTTTTATACTTTGTTTTTCATCTGCAGACCTCAAGTAGTCACAGAAGAAGGTTGAACCATTTATTAGTTATAGACAAGGGATGTAGGACATGGAGAGGCAAGTTAGCTGTCTCACAGACTTGTCCTGCTGGTAACAGCAAGAATCTCAGAAGAATACATAGGATCTGGCCCAGTAAGATTGAAAGGCAATGGTGTTACAGTATATCATATCTTTCTGTTTCTTTACTGGCAAAGTTCTTAAACTAAATATTTCACATCGTGTTGGGTATAAATTTTTACTTCTGTGAATAATCGGCATAGTAATGGAGTTTAAATCACAAATCACATTTTACTTTCCAGCAAAATGTCCCAGAAGGGGTAGTTCTAAGTTGACTGTTAACAATGTTTTGGAGGAAATAGTGTGCAAAAGTAAAATTATTTAATCTCTTTAAGCTAAGGTGGTGCTGTATATTTCCTTCAGCAATGGTAATCAGATTTTAGTGGTCTCCATAGCAATGCAGGTGAAAATTTAAAAAACCATGAACATATCCAACGGCAAATACAGAAATTCATAGTATTAATAATGCATCCCACTGAGGCTTGGTTTTCAGGAATGCTGAGAAAATTAAGCTCACATTTGAGATTTAAATTATAGGGTTTAGTTACCATGAATCACTATAATCGAGCAAGGATCATGCTATTGTAACATGTTGCCTCCCTGAAAAAATATTTCTACTTCCATATTCTTTGTAGATATTTTTGATTCAAACAAATATAAAACTTGCTGAACTATGAATTTCAGTATATTTTCTCTTTTAAATTCAGTCAACACTGTATGCTTTAATAAATAAAAATCTATGTATCACAGAGCTGAAAGATTAAGCACATTTACACAGAGTAACAGAGAGTGGGGGAGACCCATAAGCTAGGAAAGATCTGAGCAAATAATTCTAAAATTACAGCCTATAAAATCACAGAATAATCAAGGTTGGAAGAGACCTTCAAGATCATCTAGTCCAACCATCAACTTAGCACGACCATAATTACCCCTAAACAACATCTTCAAGTGTCACGTCCTGACACCTCTTGAACACTACCAGAGATGGTAACTCTACCACCACCTTGGGCAACTTATTCCAATGCCAAACTACTCTCTTAGTGAATCTTTTTTTTTTTTTTAATCTAACCTGAAACTCCCCTAGTGCAATTTAAGGCCACTTCCATTTTCTTTCACTTGTGATACAGCAGAAGAGACTGACTCCCACCTCCCCAGAGCCTCTTCTCATGCAGTTGTATAGGCTAATGTGATGCCCCCTGAGCACCCCTTCTCCAGACTAAACACCTGCAGTTCCCTTAGCTGCTCCTCATAGGACTCTTCACCAGCTTCACTGCCTCTCTGCACAGGCTCCAGCCCCTCAATGCCCATTTTGAAGTGAGGGGCTCAAAACCAAATGCAGCACTGGAGGTGCAACCTCACTGGTGCCAAGTGCTGGGGAAAAATCACTCCCCTGGTCCTGCTAGCCACACTATTTCTGACGCAGGCCTTCTTGGCCTTCTTGGCCACCTGGGCACACTGCTGGCTCACATGTAGCTGGCTGTCAACCAGAAGCCCCAGGTCCCTTTCTGCTGAGCAGCTCTCAACACACTCTTTCCCTAGTTTGTTGCATGGGGTTGTTGTGACCCAACAGCAGGATCTGGCACTTCGCCCTGTTGAACCTCATGCCATTGTCCTCAGAACATCGATCCAGTCTGTCAAGATCTCCCTGTAGAGCCTTCCTCCCCTCAAGCAGATCAACACTCCCACCAACTTATTGTCATCTTACATTAGCACATGTGCTTCCAGCTCAGGTATTTTAGCCTATCCACAGTGCAAATGAAGGCCAAGACTTTCTCTGCACCTATTGGTGCAGATGTGCCTCAGCAACATGTGACATGGCTAGACAAGAGGATCTCCAGAGGTCCCTTCCTACCTCAAGTGTTCTGTGAAGGTGTGATTCTCTGTTACAGTAAAATGACATATATAAATCTACAATAAAAAGATACTGAGGGTGAATAGGGAGCATGGCAGAATCAGCAGGTAACACCCATTTTATACATATTCTCCATCATAAGAATCTCTTGTGCATATCCAAAATAACATATATTCTCATCATGATCACTTATTGAAGCAGCAACCTTCTTTTCCCATTAGAGTTCTGCAGTTGCTGAATTCATGCTCAGCTTGCTTTCTCTCATCCTATTCAGGATGAATATTCATTCATAGTCAATGAGCACTTAGTTCACACAAAGAGGAATAGGTTCAGCTCAAAATAATCAAAAAGTCCTACCTCTGAAAACTCTGCAGCTCTGCATCAAGGAGGTTGTAGTTGCAGACTCAGAGTCTGTGAGGCAGTGAGGAAAGCTGGTCCTGCCTTGTCTGTGCTATGTGATGAGCTACTGGACAAAGGAGAGCTACAAGAAGGATAAGATTAAGTAAGCACTCATGCCAACTGTTCCTACAGAAGAATATTCCTGAGATCCACTGGCAGATGATTCCCAAGAAGAGATGCCATGAAGCTGCTTCAGGTAAGCAAACAGCAAATGGTAGTGACTAAAGGGCACTGCAGAAAGAAAAGCAAAAGGAGAGGTCAGCAAGGCATTGCTAAGGAACCAGTGGTTGGCCCAAGGAGCACAATGCAGAGGTAAGTGTCTCTGAGAAGACTATAGAGCTGTTGGAAGGCAGAGTGAGAGGTTATCCCATTACCAAAATGCCACTGGATAAAAATCTATGTTTGGTGCAGGATCTAGAGTAGAATATCTAAATAAATACATGAGATAGTCACACCAAAAGTATAAGGTGGGCAGAGTTCCTGTGTGCACACAGATGTGGTGTGGGCATGAACTATATAAACAAAGCACACAGAGTTATTAAGTCTAAGACAATTCAGCTCAAATCCAGACGGAGCATTTTCTTGCTTCCTGAACCAAAGCAGCATGGGCAGAACACAGCTGAGGACAGGCTCTGAAGACTTCAAGATTAAAATGAATTTTTCATTGGTTGTAGTCCTCATGGCTTGGAGAAGTGCTGAGACTCCAACATCCTACTGGAGTCCATGGCAATTCCATGCACTTAAGTCCTCAGGAATCTTTCATTAGGATTCTAAAACAGAGACACCAAGGAAGCAATTTGAATGACTAATTAAAGGTGTCCAGAGTCATTCTAGACACCCCTCCCCTGCTTTAGGAATAAGGGTAACAGTCCTGTCCATTCCTGCCAGCTCCAGGAGGGTGTTTGAGTTACTCAGGACTTACTCAAACTCTCAAAACTTCAGCTTTGAGAAGGATGTAACTTTTTAAACCACACCAAGATTTCTAGGTCTTTATGTTCCTGAATGAGGCCTCCAATTTTAACTGTGATGTTTTCCTAGGATAACTGGGGGAAGATGCCAGTAAAAACGGCCATGGAAGGCAAGAGAAATTTTTTACCAAGGAAGTACATTTTCAAAGTAGAATCTGCAGATGTATAATTCACATTCATGTCAACAATTTTCCAAAAATCCGCTCATTTAACTGAGAACTTCTTAAAAAAAGTCATGGAAAACTGTAAAGTAGATGTGGGAGCTGCAGAATGCTGTGCTCCAGATGCCTGGAATGCCTGGATAATCAAATATTAGAAGAAAACAAGAAGACACATATCACAGTCTTGAGCAGGTCAAACAGACCTTGTGTGTGTAAGGGAGTAGTGAAAGGTTGGGCTGGAAAACCACCTGTGGTATGATTGCAGAGAAAGCATGTCTTGTGCCTGAAAACAGTCGCATCCCATGTGAATGTTTTGCCAAGGCTGCTGTTTGGCCTCATAGCTCAGATCTGTATCTGTATGGTATAAATTTAGAAGAAGTACAATAAACAGTTTGCTTGCTTGCACCACAGAAGTTTGCTCACAGCTTTTTTCTCAGACGCCGCAGTAGGCTGGACAAAGCTTACAAAAAAGTAAGTTGGCAGTAAAAAAAATCATGGTTATTGGTGAGTCCTATAATAGTTAAGTAGGGTTGGAACTGAAACTCTGATCAGGTGTTACCCACTGAAAAAAAGAATTGGATATAAGATGTGTTAAATTGTCCTTTTATCACCTATGAAAGAACCAACAGGGTTTGGCACCTATTATTACCATTAGATGGACTATACTTTAGTCACACCTAGACTCAATTATGTCCACAGTGCTAGCTGCAGCAGGCTATTTCAAAATATACCCCGGCCTGTGCCATCTTTGTACTGCTGGGTTTCCAATTAAAAGAAAATTACTGAGGGCCCATTTTCTCAGCCTAGCACTGTAGGAACTTGAAAAATAAGAATAATTTCTCACCATGAACTGTGAAATGAACATAAAAGTGCTGTAGACTTCTTTTTTCCTTTTGAATTACAGGTTCACCTCTAGTTTAGAGTTAGAGACACTTTATTCAGTAAAGCTACACCAAAGCAGCCCTGTAATCCAGCTGCAACCCTGACTGAAAAGCAACCAGCCCTGGCAAACAAAGTCATTTTCAGGGACAGGAGGACTGAGTCCCAGGGACAATTCTTACCCTGAGGGCTGTGGCAACTTTGCAAACACTTTTTTTTTTTTTGTCTTAATAGCAGCAATATAATGCAAAGAGGAAAAGTACAGTCTCACAGTCTCATATAAACTTGTTGTGCATGAAATTTAATGTCTCTATTCTAATATATAGAGATCTTGTTACAAAGATCTTGTATATTCTCTATTGTGCTGCTCTGAAAGCAGTACTCTGGGCTTTTCTCTGGCTGTCACAGGGAAATCCACATGGAAGAGCATAAAAAGGAGCAGGTAGGAGAAGTTAGTTATTTTACGAGATACTGGCCTTTTTTTCTGTCGTGTTTTTTTTTTTTTTTTTTTTTAACAAAGACCTCATTTTTCTTATATTAGTATTTCTTTGATAATTAATAACCTGTACTGTTCTTGTTTTGTACATTGTTCCATATATTTGTTGCACTATATACTCATGCTCATATACTCACACATCTACTGTAAAAGTTTCTGTTGGGACCCTCACCTGCTAAAACAGCATTAGGGATATCAGTTTTGAGAGGGATATAACAGGTTTCAAACCATGTTCAGCTTTATAATTTGAGTAAAAAGCAAAAAATACAAATACTTTGCATTTCTTTAAAAACTATTCCTCAGCTCTCACTTTGCATAGTTCTTCTTGGCTAAAACTCAGGATCTTGATAGAACTGCAGTAACTGAATCACCTTCTCTGAATTATAATTATGTCATTTGTTTGTTTCTGAGTTTGATAACAAAAGACAAGAATGTGAAGAGCATTCAGAAAGAGATTATCCATTCTCTGGATAATGAAAACTTCCACAAGAGTGTTTAAACAGCAGTAGTTCTTCTTTTAAGAAGGGCATAAACTTCTTTTCCTCTCCAGTGTATAAACTAAACAGTAACTGACAGCACAAAGGGAATGCGGAAACAAGTTATTCCATTACTATTTACCTGGAGATTTTGAGCACCTCTCTATACATCCTTGAAGTGCAACATGATCAGAGACTGTATAATAGGACTTGATAGGGGCAAGTCGAGGCTTAAAAGACATAAAGGAGAGATAGACACACCACAACTGTATATTTCTAGTGTTACTGAGCAAAATTTTACTGTGGTGACTCCTTCACAGCATAGGCAAAAGAGTAGTATTGTGTTTATATTGCACTTCCCATGCTTCAAAGAAGTACAAATACACTGCAGGTAACACCATATCTATCCAGCATTTTCTGCTTCTTTAGAAAACAAAAGGGCACAAGAGTATCTCATGTGCTGAGGCTTAGCTAAAAGACTGTTACCCATACACTGCACTGCAGTCTGGTTTATTACACATACAATTAATCTGGTGATAATTCCTAGCTGTTCTGTATATTGCTATTAAACTGGGCACACAGGAGGCTTCTGGCCTGCTGTGATTAGGCATAATGTGATACAGCTTTTATTACCAGCATGAAAATGAGAATTTTCTGGTTGAAACTGCCTAGTTTTTCACTCAGTTTTGCAGTGATTCATCCTATTATTATGCAGAAAGAATGCATTAAATTATAAATGGAATTACTGCACTTCCTTTGAATTAAAAGTTACTTTTCTGAGAATTTTCAAGGGAAGGCATTAATTACTTCATGCGTTAAATTTATTTAGTGATGAGACCTTTACTTTAGCAATGTGTCAGACCTTTGCTCTGTCCCCAACAACCTGCACATTGGCAGTCTACATTCACAACCCCTGGCAAAGGATGGGAACCTGAGTAACTCCAGCTAGATTTTTTCTTTGTGTTGTTTACTGTTGGGTTTGAGGCCATATGTCACCAATTAAATGCAACTGGAGGTTTTTCTTTAAAGGAAGTCTTTAAAATTATATTCTCTTTAAGAGAAGCTTTAAACAAGGTTATTCACAAGACTACAAAAGTTATCATTTTATGGTACTTCTTTGTTATTTTCCTATAGGTTAGGCTCTACTCTATTTCTCATGCTTCATGAGAGGTATGACCCAACTCATGAGGCAATACAGAGTTCAGTTGGAGAAGCAATACATGCATCACAACAGATTTCATTTAGAGGTTACATGTATCTGTCATGTAGTAAAATGAGAGTCAAGGGCTGAAAACAAGTCGGATTTTAGTGAGATGCCTTTTATGATTCAAAGCAACTAAAATTGCATCAGAAGTTACACAAAACATAGCTTATTTGTAAGCCAAAATGATTGGAAGTATATATAATTAATTATTCATTAAGTTAATCAAGAAGAGAAACTGCACACTCTTGAGAGCAGAAGTAGAGAGAGATACAGACTGTAAACAGCTGCTTTGACGTTTGCATTTCATTCTTCATACTGCATCATAAAAGGCGCTACCAGGGCAGGTCAGACACCTTCTGGGATACTTTGCTTTGGCATTATGAGTTTCTTGGAGGCTCTTGGGAAGCAGCAGAAGTAGAACTGACTTGTAGTTAGGACTGTTAGTTGCAAGTTTCATTCCTCTCTTTGGGGTGAAATAAAACCCATTAGTTCAAACTAGGTTAATCTGATACCACCAACTGAGGGGAAATTCCCAAGCTGACAACTATCCCAGGCAGCAGCAGTGCTGTCCACTGCCCTGTGTCCACCACATTTGATTTTGGAGTGTGTTAAATAAACTATCTAAGCTAATGAAAAGATACTCCTAATTTGGGGGGAGGATGAGGATGACATTGGGGGTTTTGCAAGGTCAAACTTCCACCTGCTCCAAGTTCAACTGCACGGTCACAACAAATGGAGGCAGTGGAAACGTAAGGCTGGGAAAGGGAAGAAGAGTAGAAAAGCTCTTTTGGAATTTGCCTGATCTTGCATCAGGTGAAGATGATTTGTCAGAGCTTTTAATTTCCTTCCAAGGTTAGTTCAAATAGGTTACCTCAATCTGATGAATACTGTCCAGTAATTAGATGTGCAGCACAGCTTGGACTAGATTCTGTTAAGCTACCAAGTTTTCCTGGGCTTACTACTAAGGTGATGCCACCAGGGAGCTTGTACTTCAACTGACAAGCAAATTTTTTTAAAACTGTGTTCATATTCTTCATTTGCAATTTCAGTTACTTGCTTTGCATACGCACCCCTTTTGTTTAGTGTGGATCGGCCAGTATTTCCATACTTGAATATGGAAACAGTTTTGCCACAGTACCAACTGTTTACAAAATTTTAAATTTCAGACAACTGAAGATAAAAATGTATTTAAGACACTTTGGATAACTTCTGATTACAAGACTCTGCAAGCCCTTCACTTAAGGAGATATTCCTAGTTTTTAATCCTGAATCTTATCAGGTCCTTTTCTTTTAATTTTTAGTTTAATATATTACAATCTAATATTTCTATAAACAAAAACTTACTTCAAATGAAGGAAATCAAACACATTTCCCACCATCAACTGCAAATTTTCAAGTTGGCATTTTCAGAGAAGCCCAGAAGAGTCTGATCCTGCCTAACATATTGGAACAGATGAGCATCTAATTATTTTAGCTCCCTTTAGAAAAATATCAGGTCTGAGGCAGCTTTGGGCTACTGTTAAAAAAAGGAATCAAACTTTTCTCTCAGAAACCTATTTACTTGCTAAAATGAGTTCAATCTCCTTCTCCATTTAATAAACAAAAAAATTTTATCTGATGCAATCATCATGATTGCCTTAATATTGACTCTGGTATCTGTGAGGCGTTTCTGGATTTCTGGGAACTGAATGTTGTTTATGAACAGCTTGATTTTTCAATACTCAATTTCATTTTCTTTTTAATTCTTCTTCATGTTTGCATATTTTCCATTATAGTAAAATCGACAGTCTTTGAATATATCAGATATAAAGACACTATTAAATGGCATTAATAAACTTCACTTTATGTGGAAAGAAACCACTGAAAGATCTGTTGATTTTTTAAATGGGAAAGCAGAAAAATTCTTTCTTTCCAACATAAGAAGTCTTATAGCAAGTGGAAGTTCAATATCATGCCTTTGAGAATTACAGTCTGTTCAGACCAAAGTAAAACTATTTGAAAGGAAGTATTAAATAGTGAGAAGTAGTTATATGTAGTAATTTTCTAAAATATTTGGATTTCTCCTTTCAGTCTCACTCACTTTTCTATGTGCTCTATATTTTCCATTTCATATGTAGTTTGCAACTTAAAATCTGAAGCAGTCTTTGAAGCATGTAATTTATAGTAAAAAGTGCAAGCAGAACACTACTTCTATTTTTCCCTTGGTGCACTGAAGGAAAAAAAATATTGAGACCCCTGATTGTGCACCTAGACCAGTACGGAAAAAGCATTGCCTAAATCCCTGCACTGAAGGAGTGGTAAGAATATTTATTCAGTTACAGATAGAGTCATATTTACAACTCTTCTGCTTTTACTGCTGATATGCAGTCCTTAAGGTATGACTAATTTATCTTAGTCATATCATGTCAATATATAATATCTTAACTAATCTTCCCCAGATGTTATGATAGCTGTTTTCCTAGGAAAACTGTTGACTTGGAAAAAGCAGTCAGCAAAGTCTGCTTCCCAAAGGTGCTATAAAGAAAACATATTCCTTCTCCCTCTGTCCTCCACATAGTGCTGCATACACTTAAAAAGTCAGAGATCATGTTTTACGTCTTGATTACTACAACCCTTCTCTTTTTCCTCGTATCTGTAGTTGCAACCATCTGGTACACTGGGGGTAACCAGAAGACCTTATAGACAGATCTTCCTCCTGACTGTCCTCCATCAGACTTTCTTAGTCCAGGGCCATATACCTGTTTTTTTAAGGGCACCCTGGCAGGTGAAAGGGGTCGAGAGGGGGTGTTTTTGCCTTTACGACCAGGCACCTGTTTCCATTCCTCCCCATCCATATGATCGGTTCTATCTGCCTGATGGCAGGAGGGGCAGGGCTTCACCACCGTCTGCTGGGCTTCCTTAGGAGTCGAAAGGGTGTGACTCAACCAGTCAATTTCCCTTTCACTCTCCCTTATGCTTCTGAACCTTTCCACCTCTTCCTTTAGCTCTGCCACAAGACATAGCAAATCATTCATTCACCTGCTCACATCGCATGCAGGTGCTTCTCACTCTGTCCTCTGGTAGCAGTTCCAGGCTCAAACAGTCTGTGCAGCCTGAGTGGCTGCATCCTTTTTACAGGATTCTGTTGGTGTTGACACACCTCTACTGGTAACAGGAGCAACAGCTTTCATTTTTTTGGAAGGCATGACTGCCTTGAGTTCTGGGGAAAGGAAAAAAAAAGCCCACAGCACACCTAGGCTTGTGCCCTGCCTGCTTGAATTGCTGTGCAAAACCTGCGGTGCAAACTGATATGCCACACTCCTCAGAGATGTTTTCTCAACCCCCTGCTAATGAGGAAGCCACACCTCTGAGTCACCTGGTAACAGTTAGAGGAGCAGCAAACAAACCCTAACAGGATTCCCTCCCTTTTAAGCCTTTTAAGCCTTCCCTCCCTTTCCTCCCTTTTAAGCCTTCTCAATAGGTTTTTTGTAGTTCCCATTCCCATGCAGTGCCTCTGCCAACCTGATTTTTGAGCTGGGCTTGGGGGATCTGCTGCCTAAACAGGGTTTTCTGTAGGTAAATGTAGGCTAATACAGAAGTTTAGGAAAGCAAGATGATGGCCTGACACACTGTGTTTTCTCCCACTACCAACTGTGCTGATTAGAAAGTAATGCCATCAGAACGATTATGCAAAACTATGGTTTGGGAAATCTTCCAGTCACTTTCACTGCAAAATGTTTTTTTATGAAGCAAATTAAATTTTGCACTTCTGTGGTACTTAATTGATGTTTCTTCTTTCCTTATAGCATTTATTCGCAAATTGAAATTAAACTCATTATATATGTATACTGGTAACCAGGATGGTTTTGCCTGCCTTTTTCTCTGTATATGTGAATATGTGTTCTAGTTCTTCAAACCTGAGAAAGTGTGAAAAGCCACAAAATGATCTTTCCCAACTTGTTCAAAATGGGGGGAAAAAAGAGAAAGAAAAAAAAATCAAATATAAGTGATAGACAAAATTCACACCACAGTAAAAGAAAGGAAAACTATGCTAGTAGTAGTATTTTAAAAATTTTAGATTTTCAGCTTTTGTGAAATGGAAAAATATCTCTAAGACCAAAAACCGTAAATGTGTTGCAGTGTGTTTGTGTGATGTCAAGAGTAACAAAGCTGAATTGGACTATACCAGTTATGCCAAATAGTAGGGAGGGAAGGTTTGTTGGTTGATTTTCCTTGTGGAATCTGATCAAATTTATGCAAATTTAAACTGCAATGTCTGAAAAAACATCTGAAAATAAAGAGTAATCTTTATCTCTTAAGCGTTGCCTTGGCAGGTGATGCATACTTGGATTATTTCTTATCAATCTGTGTGTGAGGACATCTGGAAAGTGGAGAGTTTTCGCAGGGGAGAGCTCCTTTAATGTTTAGAATTTGAGATTGTTTATTTTGAGGTTTCACTGTGATATTTCAGCCAGTGAATATACTGTAAAATGTTGCTCTTACCAGAAAATGAGATTAGCACCTGCAGTACCTAAAATGTTATACAACTGCTTTTTAGTAAGTTACATAGTTCACTTGTGAACAAGTTCTCAGACACATAGATCAACTAACTGTGCCAACATAAACTCCTTTACATTAGCACAGATGTTTAAAGTTCGGTGGCCTTGCTTCAGTTATCAGGAGAACATGAATGTTGGGGTTTTTTTACTTTTTAGGCATTCCATAGATGCCATGAGAGGTTGCTTCTCAGATTAAAACACATAAATAGAGGAGCCTCTCAGTCAAGTGGCCGAGTGAACCAATTGATCTTGAGTTGTCAGACAGAAACTCCAGGGTCTCTTTTCTACTGCTGTATTATTCCTTCACAGAGTATATAAATTGTAGAAACTGAACTTCAACTACACAAATCAAAAGATTGGGACTGACTGAGTCATTGTGTATTTATACCTGACTGTTTTCTCTACTACCAGGATTTTGACCAGTCTTGAGAAGACAGAAAAACACTCCTACAGCTTAGTTGTATAAATTAAACCTGTGAAGCTGGCTTTATGTTAGAGAAAGTGATTTTTTTTTTCTTTTGCTATTGATCAGTCCATTTCAAGTGAACATTTCCAAGAGTGTTGTATCAGCTGGTGTGCTGTATGTAGGTGGATCAAAGGGTTCAAAACAAAGACAGTGCTCATTGCCTGTTGCAAAGACAGATCTGGAAACACAAGTCACTATGCTGAGGCAGACCTCTTTATTTAGCATCTGTTTTCTAAGAGTGGCCCATGCTGGAGATTTCAGAAAAACTGCTGGCTTCAACTTCTGCTTTTGCCTAGGTAGACATGTCATTTCTGCAAGTGAGCAAGCTACCTTTACAGGTGTGATGAGATTTTTAAACAGTCCTTGACACAGAAGGCTGTTCTTAAGGATGTACAGAAAATTTGTGGGTGGGGAAGTTGGTGAACACATTACAACTGAGGATAAATTGATAGACTTTGCAAAAGTTTTATAGTGTCACTGAGTAGTAAGTGGACAGTAAATGATGTCTGGTACCTAATTAGCACAGTTACCAGCTTCTGACAAAGCCATGTGCTGCTGAGAAATATGTCTAGAAATATTTTCACATTGTTTCAAGAAGCTGCAAATAATGAAGCATTTTAAACTATGAACAGATGTAGAGAATATCTGTTGCAAAACCACACTATATAAGAGTATAAAGTAATCAGATTCTTTCAGTGTAGTTAGTAGTCTCCTACTATACATAAGATTTTTAAAAAATTTCATAATGAGGAAGATGAAAGCTAAAATGTGGATATTTAGTCATATTTTAAAATTAGCTATCTTACTAAACAATTACCACCTAATTATTCATATCACAACTCTTGACTTTCAGAAGACCTTCACCTTCATCTAAATTCACTTTTTACTGGTACTGTGTTTTGCTTCTTTCCAGACAATGCAGCTTTCTTACCAAAATGTTGGGCTCAACCAGAATGCATTCTTGTGTAACAGAGGCACATATAGCACACACTGAGGTACAGATACTTATTTACTTATTTTGAATTATTTGTTCATTCATATTTTTCTTTGAGACAGGGTAATTATGCATCACGCAAAGAATCTTAAGACACATCAATCCCAGATTTCTCTTTGTGAGGGATACATCACAGAATGAGAATGATTTAGCCTTACTGCAATTGATTACTTGAATGAGGAAAATAAACCAAACTGGTCTTTGATAAATTTAAAAATTAAGTCTGATTTATTTTCATCATTTTCTTTTATCTCACTTTACATCTAGAGAATTCCAGAATCCATCTTTTCTGTGAAAGAAGAGCCAAGTGCTGGGTTGGCAGAGACACTGCAGAATTGACACAGTTGCTGAAATACAATAGTGGTGCAACCTTGGGCAGTTTGCATTCCACTGTGTTCTACAATGCAGTTTTCAGTCTGAAAAATGTGTATGCAGATCTCATGCCAAGATCTAGTGCCATTTTAGAAATCACTTGCATCAGCATCAGAAGCACACTGTGCAGTGCAATGCAGAAAAATACTTGTAAATCTTGCTTGGCATGCTGATGGAACTGCCATGTATTTCAAACAACTAGAATCATAGGACACCCCAAGAGTCACATCATGTACCTGAGAGCATTTGCCAAACACTTCTTGAACTCAGACAGGCTTAGTGCTGTGACCACCTATCTGGAGAGCCTGTTCCAGCACTCAACCACCCTCTGGGTGAAAAACTCTTTCCTGGCATCTAACCCAAGCCTTCCCTGACTCAGTTTCATGTTATTTCCTCAAGTCTTGCCACTAGTCATGAGAGTAAAGAGATTGGTACTCTCCCCTCCACTTCCCTTCATGAGGATGTTGAAGATCACAATGAGGTGTCCTCTTAGTCTCCTTCAGGCTGAACAAACCAACTGACTTCAGGCATGCCTCACACGGCTTCCCCTCCATCCCTTCACCATCATCATGGCCAACCCTTTGAATGCTCTCTAATAGCTTCATATCTTTGTTATATTGTGGCACTGAAAACTGCACACAGTATTCACAGGTGAGGCTGCACCAGCACAGAGTAGAGAGAGGACAAACACCTCCCTTGACTGTCTGGCAATGCTGAGTTCAATGTACCCCAGGACACAGCTGGCCCTCTACTAGGAAGACATTTTCTCTAGATATGCATTTTTATCCATGGCATTGCTTCAGATGCTACATAGAAAGATTTTCATTGCATTTATTTTTAGTCTTGGTTTTGAGCCAGACCCTTAGATATATTGGTTTTCCTATTGCTTTACACTATCCCTACAGATCTCACAGAAAGAAAGAGACAGTGATTGAAGATAAACCTCTACTATAACACTGATATTTTACTTTGTCTTTGAGGGATTTGAGTGGGATGTCACATCACACCAAAGATATACTTTGAAAAAATCAAAAATGTTACATCAATCTGAAATAAAGAGGTTGCTTTTGAAAAAAAAAAAATCAAAACTGTTATATCAATCTGAAATAAAGAGGTCGCTTTTCTTTGACTTGTGATCTTTTAGGGATAGACTATGAGTCCCAGAGACAGTGAGGAGAAGGAATTGTTCTGACCTTGGCAAGGTTAATCATATGTGTTTTTTCTCCACCAATAGCAAATTGCTATCTACACAAATGTGTGTAGAATATAAATTTCATTCCTTATTACCCACATGAGAAAGGAAAGAATATAGTACAGGTAGAGACTGGTTTACTGCTGCATGGCAATGTGCCCATTCTGGAAAAGTACATTTGAAGCACAGTGTTGACCCCATTCCAAATTCTTTTCCTACAGGCATATCACTTGATGCTGTATAACCTTGCATCTATCTTTTTCTAAATATAAAGTATAAAAGAAATCAGATAAAATTAGGAATATAATTTGAATGTAATGCTTGGTCTTGAGAAAACAGTAATTTTATTCATGATCAGTTGCCTAAAATTTAATTTAAAATCAAATTTTAATTTAGAAAATTTGGATTCATGCCAAAATTACAAAAGTTCGCCCTCTTAGAGAAATGGTTCCATTTCCCTGAAATCTATTCCTTCAACTGTACATATGACTCCAGGAACTTTACAACAAATAATTTTGAAAGCCTATTTCTCCTTCTTTTCTATTAAATTTAATAAATATGTTGCCATTACTGACCTAATTATACTGCAGAGCCTCCTTTTATAGAGGGGATATTTGGGCTATTAATATGTTTTCCTCTGTAGTCAACATCATTATCTGTAAGGACTGACTGAATGTACTCTTGTACGCTACAGACACATCCATAACTCAGATGCCAGAATAAAAAGGTGTTGTTACAGAACCAAATAAGGTGCTTTGTGAGGTGAAGTTGTTTTGTTCCCCAGGAACATTTAAAATGTAAAATACATTTTTCAGTCTGAAGATACATTTAAAACCAGTCTTCCACGTGTATAAACTGCATAAACCAAGAAGAAGGATCTTAGCCAGAAAATTTATTTTACAATTAATATTAGCTAATGCTTTCCAGTGTAGCTGGTCTTGTAAACGAAGATTTCCTAGAATTTGCTATCTTCTATTGTATTACAGAAAACCACATTGTATGTTTCATCCAACAGACCCCAAAGTATTCACTGTGTGATAGTTTCAAGTGCTATTTATTGGAAGAGGATATCCTTGGTGGAAATACTGTCTCTCTATAAAAAATACCTCAGAAACCATATATTAAGTCAGATACCAAACCTACATGTTAGATGGTTTTAGAAAGCATAAGTGTAAGCTGTTCTGCCAACCCATGAATAATTACACTATCAATTTTTGTCCTTTTGCTCTGGTGGTCACAGACAGAAATGTTAGAGGGAAGAGCCTCTGTAAGTCATCTAGTCCATTGCCCTGCTCCATGCAAGACTACCAGCTACATCACCTGAACTGTAGTCACAACTGAGTCTTCAAAGCAAGCAGGAATAGACATTTCTACATGCTATATGTGTCTGGTCAGTGGTATTCCTCTTTGTCTCTTTCCAATTTCTCAACATCCCATTTCAACAGAAAACATTGGACTGCTATCTGAGTTGTAAATTTCTTACTCATCCAGCCTAGACTTCATCACATTTAGAGAGAATGCTCCACCGCCTCCTCCTCCTGTCTCAAAGAAGGATAGTGTTGGCTTTTTTCCAGTCAGCAGGAACCTCTTCTGATCAACATGAATTTTCTTAGCTTAGTCTCACCATCATTTCAGCCAACTCCTTCAGTACTCCCAGATGTATTCAATCTGAAGGTATTCTGTTGCTCTAAATAGTTTGCTAAAGCTTTTGCTTCTCAACTGTCATCTACTTCTTTCTCTCCCAACCATATTGATAAAAGCAGTGGTCCCAGAAAAGAGCTTTGCCTGTAAGGACTGACACAAAAGAATACATTATTTCATCTGTCTGATTTGCTCAATGTCATGGTGCCCTCCCTCCAGATGTATGAGAGCAACCCATGAGGACATGAAATAGCTATTTAAGGTCCATCCACCATGTCCTCTGCCTCAGGTGATCTGTTACTGACCTCCAAAACAACATATCAAAATTTGTCCCATCTCACTGTGAACTCTTGTTTCTTCCTGGATTTTTTCAACATTCAAAGGTCTACGTAACAGTGGGTGCAATTATTCCTTCTTTCCCTGCCCTCACGTCTATACTACACTGCCTGTTTCATCCATGCCAGTGCTCCAATTTTCTATGCTACATCTCTTTCACTTTGTTGTAGTTTGGAATTATTATGTGAATTCTCTCCCCTGCCATTAACTGCCCATGCCAGTAGTTAACAAAGAGAG
>JAWWEV010000083.1:124487486-124509626 GCA_035583235.1 Hafferia zeledoni
GTGATTATTGAGGAGGAAGCCCCCTCCTCCTCTTGTGAGTAAACATCTTGGTTTTTCCCCTCAAACCAAGACACACTTGCACTTGTCTCTTTGTAGCACTGATCCTAATTGTAAAAGCTGAGATATCTGACACAGGATCCTTCCCCAACAAGACTTTTCTCCTCTGCTGCCAGGACACTGGAGCTATATTTAAGGTTCAATAGCTGCAGGTTGAAATGGAGCCCTCCTCCCACTGCCAGAAGTCACAGACTTACACCCTGCTGGGTGGGTGCCCACTTACTCTTTCAGCATTGCCTTCCCACCCCCCAAGTGTCTGCTGCTCAGCAGTCTCTTGAAGATTCTATCAGTGTCTCATCTGTCATTCTTCACAGAAGGACTATTCATTTCTTGGCTAGTATTGCTTTGCTTATTTTCATTAACAGAAGGAAAGTAGTAGCAGAGATTTCTGTGTTCCTGTTTCAGTTTTCAGTATGGACTCCAGTCCCCAAGAACACCAACACACAATGTGAATAGAATTGCCTGCCTTGTGCAGATTGGAAGTCAGGCTAACTGACTTCACAGTTATCTGTGTACATAAAACCTATGGTCTACAATAATTTCTCATTCTCTTTAATTACTGGTGAATCAGAATGCTATTCAAGCTGTGACAGACACAAATGAAGGTGTGTAGGAAGATCTACAGTTGAAATTCTGCAGCGTAAGTCTAACCTCACAGAGAAAGAAAGAGCACCAAACGCGTAGAACCAGCTTTTTGGAGCTGAAATGCCATCCAGCTGTGCCTGTAGAGAAAGGAAAAGCTAATGAGCTGGTGTCCTACTGTGGGAGTCTGTGCCAGGGATCTCTGAAATCTAGTATAGCAGAAGAGACTTTTCTCTTTATTCTGGGGTGAATTTTACCTCACAGTGTTTCTAATTTTTAATGTGTTCCAGTGGAGAAACTAAACTGTGTGTATTTGCCACTGTGAAATAGTTTTTCTGCTCTGACATATATCTGGTGACAAACTGTATTTCTTCCTCAAAGGCAGCAGAACAGAAATGTATTTTTAGGAACAGAGGCACCCTTAACTAATCTTTCAGTATTTCGAAACAACCACAAGATATCTCAGAGCAGGCCTGTCTGGAATAAACTCCTGATGGAGACAGTTCACCTGGAGTCTTACCTGCTAGTGGCTGGTTCGTGCTTTGAAACATATGTCTAATTTCTCTGCCATAACTCTCTAATCTTTTTATTAGAGCTAAGCTTCCCAATAATGTAAGTCACTGAAATTAATAATTGTAACACAATAACTTGAGTTATTGAAGTTAACAAGTGAAGTTACTTAAGTATTTCATTAATTTCTCTTATATAGACTAAATACCTCAAGCATTATATTTTTTTTTTTCTGGAGCAAAATAAAGTTCAGTAGCATATGCCCATTCACTGAGATGAGTTCTTTCTGTGTCTTTTGAGTCTTAGAGATACTTGTGACACTGAAAGTACAAAGTATAAATCATGCTGGATAGAGACTCTTGAATTTTATGGACCTCCAGGTGTGATTCAAGTAGTAAATCAGTGAAGATTACCATTGTTCTTTAACATATATATACATACATACATATATATATATACACACATATATATACACACATATTTTACATATATATATGTATATGTGTGTGTGTGTATATATATATATATATATATATACACACACATATATATGGACCCACAATCAAGGAACGGAATCAGGCCATCCCCAATAGATATAGCTTAACCTGGAATCACTGGATGCAAGATGGTTGTTGATTTACATCAGTTGAAGTTACAGCCCCTAATATTTAAATCATATATAAGCAAGAGGCTTATATCTTGGATTTTTGCATACCCTGACATAAAATAGTCTGCTTTATCCAGAAACCAAGGTCCTGATACAGGAAGCACCCTTTCTCAAGGGCCACTGACTCAAACGTTTAACTAAAAAGAGACAGGCTTCCTGCATAGTATACTTTAAAGGAAAAAAACCTCTCTATTATAATTCTTTCTCTAAAACCTCCACAATCTTAACTGTGGCTGAAAGATTTAAAATAGGATTATATCAGACTTTACTCAGCAAGACTTCCAATTAGTTTTTAAGGCAATACTCATATTTTTACCATACCAGGAGAAGCAGTAAAATTTATGGATCATTATTCCAGCAAAGCTGAGAGGAAAGTAGTTGCAGTTACTTTAGACAAGACATGAATGCACCTATTTTTCTCAGATTTTTATGTTCTGGGTTTGGACTATATGTCACTGCCTCCATAATTCTGAAAAATGCTACTTTTTTATAATTTTATCTTCTTCCAGTGCTAAATCTCTAGCACTGCTTGAAGAGAAGGATTGTTACAAAAGAGATAACAAATAAATGATTATCATGTTACCTGCCTGTGTTCTCTTATTTTGAAATTTATTTGAGGCCCTCTGAAAGCTGCTACTACTTTTTAGGGGAAAGTATAATATCATAAGTTCTGAAAATATCTTTATGTCTATTAACATAAAGTAATTCCACTTTCTTCAGCATAATATGAAGCTAGAAATCATAATGCCATCTTTGACAGAAAATATAACACTAGCTTAGATAATTTAAAATAGATTAGGAATATTGATTAGTCAAATAAAGATTCCTAGTTATACGTTATTCTGCTTAATACTCTCAGATTATATGCATGCTGAATGAAATGCCCCTGGGCTGTTGTGCCCCAGACCAATAACCCATGACCTCAGGACATGCTTGTCTCGGTCCCAGGTCTGAAGTCAACATCATTATCCTGAGTACTCATTTTGGTTGTCAAGGTGTCAGGTAGAATATGTACATATATGCTTGCACATATATACAAGAAGTTTTCAAAACTAGGATCCTGTTTAGTAGTCCCTCTAGACTTTTCATTTTTGCATGTATTGCCTCAGCTTACAATCAGTAAGAAACTTTGTAAGACACATTCTGATGAGATTCATGCACGTTCACAAACTGCCATGCCTAAGTCAGACCAGAACAGTTACTAAAAAAATTAGATTTCAAATGCCATGATTTAACCTTCCTAAATTTTGATTTTTTTCTTTAGAACATCAAAATCATATAACTTTTTATTTTATTCAGTCTCACATTCAAAATGAATCAATTATATTTAAGTGGCTTTCTCTCTTTCTCTGTAGTATTATTTGACAGCACACCTCATCCCTTCAGTGCCAATACTGCTGCCTCTTTGTTTTATCTCAGTAAGCGTTGTCGTCAGTTTTGTAAAGGAATTTCACTTCCAAATCATGGATCATGGCATGAATAATATGAAACATCCCAGACACAATACTGACAGCTGAAACCTCTGGCAATTATTCCAATTACTGAAGAAAGTGAACAAAAAAAAAACCCCAGCACTTCACTATGATTAGCTATAATTTTACTGAAATTATATGCATTATAATGACACTTTCAACATAGTGTGTGGATGTCTAATTCATTAAAATTGATTTTCAGAGACCTGTCCCATGATTTGCCAGGACTGCATGTATTTCTACATAAAAGATCTGAGAGTTTAATTTTAAAACATGCTTTGTATGTGAATACTGAGTGTGCTACGATTTTCATAACGTGCTTTACTAGGTATTAATAAAAAGACTGGATAGCTTCCAGGTAAGAGACACTGAGATGCTACTGCAGCAGGTCTACAAGTAATTTGACTCATCTACAAATAGTTTGACTCATAGAATCATAATTTCTCCAGAAAATGCGCTAGAAAGGGAGAGACTTCAGCCAGGTTACAAAATATAGTTTACCTCCCTTTCCCTCTCTGCAGGAAATTGTGAAAAATCCAAGACGCATCTCTCTTGCCAGCACAAAGGAAAGCGTGAAGTCAGATACTACAGGCCAAAATACTGCTTTTAAAAATGCAATGCGGTGCAGAGAAGAATAGCTCCTTCTGCTTAACTATTCCCTTGCAAATCATGCTTGATCTCTTTCCCTCCAGTTTGTCATGAATCATAGGAAAATGTATTTTGCTGAGAGTTACCCCCTTTAGCTTCTCAGAGCATGAATTAATAGCAGTTTATTTGAAAGCATGATTAGCAAGGCAGCAAAGGTGTCCAGCTGCATCCAGATCATTGCATGACACAGTGGCACTCATAGAGTCTTTTCACCAATGCTCCAAGGAGGGAGCAAATGAAACGAATCTGCAACTTACACTCTTCAGTCAAACATCCATAAATATGCTGCTGGTTTATTTTGCGGGGTTTTTTAATATGTTGTTTGAAACGGTTCTTCAGTGAATGCCTTAAAATACAAAAGTAAGCCTATGTGCTGTTCTTTGGATTAGCTGTTATGTCTTATTGGCTGCTCAGTTGTTACAAGTCACCTAACCAAATCACTTCACTTCCATGACCTTGAGGGGTCCTTTGAGGTTTCTGAATCTTTATTTTTTTTCATAAATTATACAGGTAAGAGCAAGGACCAGGTCTACAGAGGAGAACTGTAGTGACTTTCTATGCACAACACCACTCACAATGATACTTCTTACTTTCACTGAACAGTCCCATCAAAAACTTTTAAAATGCCAGGCCCCCTGTGAAGCACACCTGCAAGATGCACTCTCAAGTTCTTCTGGATTTTTTATATCTGTATTTTCCCTGGAGTGATTCTAGATCATATTCAGAACGAGTTATACCTTCACTGTAAATTGATCTATGCTGATCACCGATCAAATGATGACACCCAGTTGTTCTGGCTTGTTTCCCACTTGTTATTTTAATTATCACTTCCACATGCATTTGATTCAGTTTTATTTTCTTACCTTTGCCTCCACAATGAGTTTTGGAAAATAGCAGCAATTATTAAGTTTCCTTTGGTTAATTTCTTCTTTCTTTTATTTTCAAATATTTTTAACCAGCACTGAGGTAATTCAGTCAAGTGAACTAAATATATAAATCTCTAAAACCAGAAAATAGGAGCCCATTTAACAATGGCCTTTAATTTCCTACAACAGCAAGTGGGGTTTTTTTTGTTCTTTCCTGAAATTGGACTGATAACCTTCTTTGAGAATAGTCAAAAATTGAATTGGATTAAGCTACATTTTAACATCTATTTTACTCATTAGTGGATATCCACAAAATCCCCATTGCATTCAGCTGGAAGTTTTCCATCACAAGTTGAGAAGAATAAGATGCTGGATTTCAACCTGTTATTTTTGTCATGAGACAAAATTAGACCATCTAAGCCCTGGCAAATTTGTGGAAACAGTGAAGTGGGGTTTTTTTCACTTTCCAGCAGACCCAAGAAAACACTTCAAAACTATGGCAAATATGAAGCAACATTTGGAGGAAAGGCAATACTTTGGTAGTCATGACATGATGTCTGCAGGTTCCATTGCAGGCCTTTAAGAAAATAATATAGACACAGAAAAAGAGATTTCAGAAGCAAGTGGGTCCCAGTCAGCACACACACAAAAGCAAAGCAACTTTTTGCTCTAAACATTCACAGAAGGAGACCTGCTCTTCTCCTTGAGGACACAGACCAAGGCTCTTGACATTCAGGAGAGTATCTAAATTTGCAAGCTCTAGGATTTTAGGAGATAAGGTTAAAGCTCAGGTTACCCTGGATGCAGAGAACAGAGAACAAATTTGCAAGGCAGCAGCTAGAGTCTCTTGGCCCATTTTATCCCCTAGCCCACAAGAAGGATATTAATTATTGAGCTATGAGGTGTGAGGGCTTCACCACAGTCCTCTGCAGAGCTTCTGCTGAACCACAGTCCTGGTAAGTGCAGTGATTCTGTAAAGACTTTTCACTTAAAAAAAAAAAAAAAAAAAAAAAGAAAAAAAAAAAGCCATGCATCTATTTTAAGGTGCTGCATGTAGAAATTGTTTATCTTAAATTCATATTAAATAGATCAGGTATTTCTTTGGTCTCCAGGAAAGAAAGGCATATATATAATATTTTCCTATTTTATACTTTCTGATGTTGCAAGAAATGATGCCAGTTATGGAAGGTAAAGGACAAGTTAGGAAGCACCAGTGGTCTGGGAAATTTTACTACTTCGCCCCTTTCTAAGACAGAAAAATAAAATAAAGAAATTTTTTAAGCACATTGGAAACATAGGAACTCTTAAGTAAAATAGAGCACTGATAAGGACTAACTAAAGACTGATCTGTGACAAATTCTAAGACTAAAAATCAAAATATAGTCAATTAGGGAAATGAAGCCAGTGTTCTCATTTAGAGAAAGACTATGATTATGAAACTGGAAATGAAAGACAACTAAAAAGAAAGAATAGAGACTTGGGTTTTGAGGGGTTTATTTTTGTTTGAGACAAACCCTTTCCTACTTAGCATAACACTAATTTTCCTCTTGGTTGATATGTAGAGGTTTGTTGCAATTAATATTTTGAATGTATTTTTTCCTACAGAAATCAGGTAAAAACCTGTGCAGTCATAATATTGTATATTTTCCTGCAAGTTGGGAGAGATTATATAATGATTTCCATCGGCTTTAAAATTTTAATGGTAAGTTTGGAGGATAATCTTTTCTGTTTGGTCTTAAAGGCATAAAAGTGCACTGACTACTTTAACATTGAACCTCTGATGTCAGTCTTCTCATATCTGTGCATTTGAATTATACCTTCTAAGGAAAACTACAGGTAGAATATTCATACTTTGTAAGACTGACAGACAGCTTTTTCTGTGTGTAGTGCCACTGACCACACCAGGAAGGAACCAAATGAATTTCTAAAAGCTATTCCATTTCGCTCTCTGCTCACAACAGTTACCACATCCTTCCTCAGATTTCTCACTGAGCTCATTGAGGGCACAGGGTGCCTTTCTGAAGTTCAGGCAAGCCCTGCTACCTTTCAGGTCACTTAACTGCTTTTGAAAACAAACCAAGTGCTTTATCAGCTGCAATCCCTGTTGCCCATCATCACAGTACTCTTACTGTAAGATGTTAGAAGATATAAGTAAATAATAATAAAATATACTATGCACAACTGAAGTACAATAAACCCCTTGAATCTCACAAGTATTTAATCAGAGAGCACTCTGCAAATAAATGATTTATTCATGAAGCCAGTGTATTGACTGCCATCATGCAGGCATTGTAAAATACAAATATTGAAATGATACAGAACTGGTGATGCAGAAAAGAAGGTATTTAACTGCAGACAAATCTCAAGACAATACTCTGATAGTTTTAAAGGTGTTTGAAGTATTTTATATCATCATAAAAGCCTCTGCAGAGTATAAGGTATTTCTTTGGCTACAGTGAACCATGAATAATATTGCAGAATTACTTAATTTTGTTTAATACCATTGAGAAGTCCATTTCATATAGGAGATAGCTTGACTGCTTACAAAATTTGATTCACAGCAGGGAAACTGGTCAGATAATCTATTGTGAATAAAACCTATTGCAAATTTGACCATTTCTCCTAGAATAATTACACATTAATAACTTCTTTCATTATTCAGCCAGCCCTAGACCACAGTATATTTATTTCTGAGGAAGATACTGAATAATTTGAGAAACTTTTGAGTGGATAGTTATACAGCTTCACTTAAACTCACTTAAGGATGCTCTGGTGACTGAATACTGAATTGTATCACATATGGAACATACGTAAAGCAGTGTATGTAAAGTAATCAAAGAGAAAATTTCAAGTTTATGGGAATATTAAAAGTCACCTTCAGGAAATTATATTATTACTGAACAGAATCTTTTGGCCAAATTCTATACTGGCAGCTCCTAGCTCTGTGCTACAGCATTTTGTATTACGCAAACTGTCCAATCATCAGATGTGTCTTGTCCTTCCCTTTACACTGCATTTCAAGTTTCATGAATATTTAGTGGTGTAAACAAAACAGAAGTATTGTGGGGATAAAATTTTTTTCATTCCACATTCTAATGCAATCAAGAAAAGCTTTTTGAAAAAGGTTATGAGAGTGGCAGGCACCTCCATATCTGCTTTCCCTGAAAATAAACAAATTTTTATGGCATTCAGAGTAGAAATTACCTAGGCTGGCTAGACATTAAGGTCTGACATGACTGCTGAGTTGTTCCTCTACCCTGGTATGAAAGAAGGACCTGACTTCCGCACCGGTTCCATTGTCAAAACATATAACCCACCACAAAAGATCTGTCCAGACTTCCTCTATAGCCAGCAGAGACAAATAGGTGCATTATGGGGATGATTCACCCAAGACAGTTACCAGGAAACATTGTTGTCTGTTTAGTAAAGCAGTTATTTAAATGAAGTTTTTATACTTCATTCTCAAATTCTAGTTGGCTGAAAGTAGGCAAGAGAACTGTCCTTGGCTGGTATCATCTCTTTATTAAGTTGAGAAGACCAGTGCACTACTCACCATAATATCAAAGATGTACTTTTCTAAGCCTCAGGTGTTCAAGCTCTTTTCTAAGTACCCAGTAAAACAGTAAGTTTAATCTGTGTCTCCTACACCCTCACTGAGTAACAAAGCCAACAGACTGTGAGATATTTGAGCATTATGTTATTTTTAGTGTGTTCCATTTTTTCAGGTTTGAGAATTTGAAAAATTTCAAAAAACTTCAGCCCACAAAATAGATATTTTATTACAAATATCAAAGGAAAAAATCTAACTCTGAATACTACTAAATGCTTGCATTTATGACCCTGTACTTACTAATGCATTCAGTCTGCAATCCCAATTGTCTTTATTACTTTTTACTAACAGTACCTTTCCTTTTTAGTTGGATCATCCGCAAGACTTGTCATTCCAATCTCATGGAAGACCTGTCAGCTCTGCTTTATGCCTCATTGTCTTCTCTTCAGTTTATGGGTAAAGTTCTTAAAATTAGCACAGGGCCAGTACATAGAGTCCAGATGACTGCCAAGAGCCCCATCTCATGTATTTCTTTTAAGCATTTTTCTCCCTGTCTGCCTCTGGAAGCAGCTTTCATAACTCAGGGAATGCTTTTACATATTTTCCTTTTTTATTCAGAGTGTTTGGAGATAAACTGACCTCTAAGCGCCCTTTGGCTCCTGTACAAAGTCATTAAAACCTTTGGTTGCCCTGTTTCTAAGATGCTTGTGATGCTGCTGCAACTCACCTTGTAAGCACACTTCTTTCATTTGAAAAGCACACTTAGTTTCCCAAGTAAAGTATTTAGTAAGTCAGGAGTTAGAGCAAAAAGTAATTAGACATGAAAAGAAAAAGCAAGAAAACACATATATTGATATCTTAATCTTTTCAAACTACCGGAAAGCCAGTGATAAATGGCAGTTTTCAAACCATAATAAAATTAATATGAATTTCACTTCATAGCAATTGAACATTCTTCCTGCTGATTTCATAGCAGGAAAACTAGAAAGTGAACTTATTTAGAAACTGTTTCAAATACAGTAAGAAATAAGCACATTCATATTTATAGAGACAATATTCTTCCTTCAAATGAGAATGTCAGTTCTCACCTTTGATGACAAATGTATTTTATCACAATGCTTACAACTGCTACTGAATATTTATTAAGATATGCTTTATTCCCCGAAGTATGTTCACAAGCACACATTTATAGGAACAGAAAAACGAGAAAATATTTCTTCCTGCGTTTATAGACCTGCAGTTGACACTTTAATTTCTGTGGAATGTTTTCAATACAATGCAACAGGACTCATTAGGAAAAAGAAGATGAAATGAATAGGTTGAGCGTGGCAAACTATCTGAAATTTTAACTGAATACTGCCTAAGCCTATTTGCCAAGTTCACTGAGGCTGTGGGGCTGTCTGATGTTTTGCACACCACCACCTCACACTGTGTGCGCTAAGCAATTCTGTTCTCACTGGATAAAACTACCTATATTGTCCTTAATGCAATTGAGAAAAGAAAACTAATAATGTGTTGCATAACTGAATTAGCGAATGTAGCTATTGAATTAACAAGTGTTCAGAGACATGCTGCAATTTCTGTGGGAAAATGTCACGGGATTCCTCCTTTATACAGTAATTTGATGCAATCTAACTTTGTCTGAAGATCTGCATCTGTAATGTACTGAACATTTCTTTGTGCTCATTAGAAAAAGCTGAAGGAGATTGGGATATACTGAAGGAATACACTCATGCTATGATTTCCATAAAATGTATATGAATAATGCATTTATTCATTTAGAACTATGTGTATCCTTTGGCTTAATGGAAGGGCACACTTACTCAAATATCTTTGTTCTGCTGTACTTTATATAGTACGGTCAAAAGTTTTTTGACTTTCTCTGAAACTTTCCTTCAGTCTTTGAAATAGTTTACAATAATTGTGTTCATAAGACTGTTAGTTTGGGCTCTCGTGGTTCTTTTAAATTCTTTTTCCTACACAACAATAGAACAAAACCTTGTTGCTTGGGATTTGGATTTTCATGTTTCTATTTCTTTGAATCTTTCTAGATAACGCTTTTCTCTACACAACAATAGAAGAAAAAGTTTTTGTTTTACTAGGCTGGATGACTTGTTCTTCTTAGATCCAATAATAGTTTTTTCAGCAAACTATGTTACACTTGACTACAGTTTACAAGAAATTGTAGAACAAATAACTATAGAGTACAACAGGTCTAATTATTAATACTGTGGCAAACTTTCTTTCCTGTTCACATCAGTTATAAACAGACCTTGATTTCTCTGTATATATTAATAAGAAGTATTTGCCAAATACCTTGTTTAATGATACACTTATTTTTTAGTATTTCTTTGTTCTGCATGCCAATGAATGATCATCTAAGACAGACTATATTATTTCTACTTCCCACTTTAAGAAATGTTTTAACTGACGAACAAAAATGAGTGCTAGTTCTTGCTCTTGAGTATGTAGTACCTTTTCAAATGGAGCATATATTGCGTATAAAAACAATTTCCTTTTGAACGTTTATTTCCATCCCCATTTCTTATTCCACTTCTCATGTTGTCTTATTCAATGCAGAATCATGCCATTAAAATTTTAAATAAAATCAACTAGGTTGAATGAGGTAGCAAATATAGTAGAATTTATTAATATCTCTTTTGAATTTCAAATAGCAAACTTCTGTATGTCAAAGTTGCTAAGTATAATTATTTACTTTCTAAAAAGCTAACTAGAACTTGATAGAGAGCTCTTTCTTAAAATAATTATCAGTTACAAATTCTCTCACTATGTCTCATAACTGCAAGGAACACTTCTGGTATTTCAAAGCACACTGGGCAAAAGGCACTAGCTTTACACATCACTATGTCATCAAGTGCAATTTTTCCTACAGAAATGTTTCAACAATACCACAAAAAAGCTTATTGTAGTTTGGTTTGATATTTCCTGAATAACTCATGTCCAATTTAAAGAAATTATACAGTTGATTCAGGCCAACTAACTGACAGTAGTTGGCAATGATGCACAATAGTTTCACTATAGTTTCACTACAAAACTGGCCCAAGACTGTCAACGCCCCCAGCCTTCACTGAAATAATTTGATCTGTCATTTCAAAATTTCAGTAATAGATGTTTGTCTTACATTTCTGCCAAGGCTGTTTCCTCTTTAAGGATAGTGGGAGATTATTTTGAAATACAGTTTAAAAGCAGGTTGTAAAATGTTTTCAGGTTCTGAACATAGATGAAGCAGTTGTAGTTTGGCAGATTCATTTTCCTTCAAGATGAGTGTGCTGCATCACTGAGATTAAATATAGTTAAACTGTCATGGTTCTTAGCTTATTGTTTTGTTTCTCTTAAGTTATCACATCTATGAGTAGCCTTTAAACATGAGTTAGCACAGAGGATCAGTAAGAAATATTAGTCCACTGGAGTCCATTTTAAACGATCAGCTCTGACTACTTTCAATTTTATCACATCTTAATGATCCATAAACTGATGGACAAATCACATGAACAACATGGACAACACAAATGCACATGAAGTCTCCACCTAGCAAGAACAAAGTAAGTTCTTCTTTGTAGCAGAAACAAAAGCAATCCCCACAGAGAATTCTTGAAAGCCATCAAAATGCCTACCCTATAGCAGAAAAGTCCAACTAGATGTTGTTATCCACCTTTAAAGACAAAAGGATTACTTTATTGACTCAAATATCCTTGCTTGCTTTAACTTTGAAGCTGACTTTGAAAAATGACCATGCTGTTTGCTCATACATTGGCATAGAAGCCTTATTCCATGTCATGTTCTCATGAATTTGCAGTTCTGAAAAAGCAAATGACTCTAGTTGGCATGAGAAGTGGCTGACTTCTAAATCCTGGAGGCCAATGGGCAGCACCCTCTTGCCCTTAAGCAAGGGCCTTTGAACTCCATGAAATAATTCGACTGATAGACAACTATTTTTTTCAAAAATCTTCATTCCTTTTGCTGACCTGTGAAGCCTGTTTTGACTTGGTTTTACATGTGCTTTTCCTTGGGCATCCAGTTGCCTGCTGTTTCTGACATAACCATGGTCCCTGAGCTGTAGAGAAAATAGGCAACCATCCAGGCCTCCTGCCAGCACAGGAAATCAGCCAGGATGCTGGCTGTGAGCTTTACCTCCAACCAGTTCTCACTGCACAGCTTCTCTCTTTGTCAGGAACTGTAGTGATAGGACAAAGAGTAATGGGTTCAGACTGAAAGAGAGGAAATTTAGGTTAGATAAATATAAGAAATTCTATGCTGTGAGTGTGGTGAGGCACTTTGAACAGGTAGCCCAGAGAAGTTGTGGATGCCCCATTCCTGGAACTGTTTCAGGCCAGGTTGGATGGGACTTTCTGCATCCTGGTCAAGTGGAAGGTGTCCTTGTCCACGGCATGGTGGTTGGAACTAAATGATCTTTAAGGTCCCTTCCAATGCAGGCCATTCTATGATTCTCTGATTCTATAAGATCTCCAAGCTGAAGACATGCACAGTGGCTGGCAGACAGTGGAGTATTCAGTTGTGTGGATGCCACAATGTGCACCTGTTCATTAGCAGATCTGTAGATGTTTATGGTTTGGTTTAGCTTGGCAAAATGCCAACTGCCCAGTAGTCTGTCAGAGCCCCCCTCCAAGTGAAAGGGGGGGAGGAGGGGGGGGGAATGAAGAAAAGAAAAAAGCAAAACCCAAAATGGCAAGTTTCTTATATTTATACAGAAGAGAGACAATTAAAAATATATATACACAAATGTGGAAAAAACAACAACAACCACCGAGTCGCCTACCCAGACAATAGAGAACTCCACCACCTCAGACCACAAAAACACTCTAACAAACTCCCCCCACAGGATACCTGGCAAGAGAGAGGAGAAAACCAAAGACAAAAGAAAAAGAAACATACTTCCCAAACCAAACAGCTGTGAAGTGGTGATGAGGCCCAACACCCCCAGCAGCAGTGACAGCAGATCTGCTCAGCCCCCAGCCATGAGGGGAAAGGGACAACTGAGTCTACTGGACTGTCTAGATTCAGTGGCCTGGCACATCTGACCTACAAAAATACTAAGCTTTAGTAGATACAGGAGCACAATTCACACTGAAGCCATCAAGGCACAAAAGCACAGAGCCTGTCTGGATCTCTGGAGTGACAGGGAATTATTGGTGGTAGAGGCTGAAGTGAGTTTAACAGGAGACAAATGGGAAAGGCATCCCACTGTGACCGGCCCAGAGGTCTCTTGCATTCTTGGCATGGACTACCTCAAGAGAGGATACTTCAAAGATCCAAAGGGCTATCAATGGGTTTTTGGAGTGGCCACAGTGGCCGCAGAGAGACTTAAAAAATTATCTGCCTGCCTGGCTTTTCAGAAGATCCCTCTGTTTTGGGATTGTAACGAGTCAAAGACCAAGAAGTGCCAATTGCCACCACAACCGTGCATCAATGGCAATACCGAACAGAGACTCTGTGATTCCCATCCATAAGATGTTGCGAAAGTTGGAGAATCAAGGGGTGGTCAGCAAAACCCACTCACCCTTCAACAGCCCCATCTGGCCTGTACCCAAGTCTTATGGAGGATGGAGATTGACTGTAGACTATCAGGATTTGAATGAAATTACCCTACTGCTGAGTGCCACTGTGCCAGTCATGCTGGAGCTCCAGTATGAGCTGGAGTCCAAGGCAGCGAAATGGTATGCCACCATTGACACTGCAAATGCATTATTTTCCATCCTCCTGGCACCAGAGTGCAGGCCACAGTTTGCTTTTACGTGGAGGGGCATGCAGTATACCTGGAACCGACTACCCCAAGGGTGGAAGCATAGCACTGGCATTTACAAACTTACAATGTTTTGTTAAAAAATGAAACTTTTATTAAATATTGAATATCTATACTCTGATTTTTGATAAAATAGACACTAGTCATTATCACATAGTTTACCATATGCCTAGCTAATAACATCAGATTATCAATGTTTTCAAAAATTAAAAAATAAATCTCAGCAAAAATATCTAGGAAATTGAGAGAACTCAAGTTGATCCTTTAGATTTAGTCATATTAACTATTTACAGCTAAGAGAGCTGGGAAGTTATTCAGTGGTTTGTAGGCTTCTAAAGGAAACCAAAAGTTGATAAAACTGCTTCTGCTGCAGTAAATTATGTACTGTATATTTTCTCTGTACACAAAAGGACATTTATCCAAATGAAGAATCCTCCCTCATCCAAGGCAATAAAGCAGAAAGTGTACCAGTTAGAGCTGAATCCTGATGAATGCCCTTATCAAAATTTGAATGCCAAAAGAGTTCTTGCAATCAGATAATTTTAAAAGCCTTGTCTCCTACCTATAAGGACTCTTATTATATATCCTAAAATAGGGCAGTACATTCATCCCAAAGCCTAGCCAGGTGGTGGAAGCCATACAGCACCAGCTAATGCACATGTTCTGTGTGTCCTTGGGACTGAGGCTTCTGGTCTCTGGCATGGGACAGCACAATCACAGGGCCTGATTCTCACCCAGAGTCTGGCTTTGATTCTTTGTCAGAACTGGGCCTTGATTCTTTGTCAGAACTGGGCCACTATCTATGCCACTATCACTGCCAGGTGGGACATAGCTGAAGAATGCCAGGAAGAAAATGGCGAACAAAATGCTCTGCTTTACTCAAAGAAGAAACAAATCCTTTCCCCCACCACTATTTTACAATTATGTAGAAATCAGTGGCTACTATTCCCAGATTTCTAAAAGTCTCTCGGGGATAGTAACTTTGATTAATGTGTGATATGGTTCTTTTAACTGAGCAGCACCTTTCTGCACAAGAGATTAGTACTGAAATGAACACATAACCATGGAGTACAATGTTACCATCATAGAAATATATCAGTATCTGGTCTCTGGTCAAAATCAACATGCATTCACAAATATTTTCATGTCAGTGAGGCTGGTGGAAGAGAACACTTTAATCTTAAGATCTGCATTTTTTCCTCTGAGGGAGCGGTGGAGGTGGATGGGGGGGAGAGTATGATGTTTTTGCCCTCTTGTAGTATGGGAAACTAAGGTGCAGAGGCTCTGAAATTTCATGCAAGTGCTCAACCAGCCTCTGGAGATGGGGAATAGGTAATTCTCCAAACTGAGTGTCAAGAGCAAGGCAGGGCATCTTAGCCATTCTCTCCAAACAAGTCCACTGTGAATAATGAAACTCTCTGCTTGCTATCTTCTGCTTGACTTTCAAATTCCTGTGACATTCATAGAAAGGAATGTGAATTCACACACACACACACATTTCTATATGTTGTCTGGTCTGTTAGAAAGATGTGTGAAAGAGGGTATCTTCACCTTGGATTTGTGACAATACTGTTCAGATCCAGGAAGATACAGGTGACCAACTGCTAATGCCAGGAGGGAAAAAAAATCTAGTTCTTAAAATGCTATCAAGATGCTTCAAACTAAAAGCTAAAGCTAGTATAGAGTTGGCAATGAGCAATGCTTCAGGAGACAATACTAGTGATATATCTGGGCCCTAAATTTGTCATGTTCACTATAAAAGATGTTTTACGTTTAGAGAATATGACAGCAAGTTTAGGAAGGTTGGAAGGATGAATAAATCTTTGAATGAAAGAAATACACCCATTATGTAAGTGAAAGGAAGATTGAGTACTATATTTTCAACTTTTGCTGGAAAAGACTATTGATGATTTAATAGCAGGAGCTGCTTATTTAATATTGATGATTGCATATCTGGTATTATAAATATCTGCATCCATTGTAAAAGATTTTTAAAAGCCTTGTGTAGTCATTATCTTGAGCATTGAGTTTTTATATAAACTCACATCATGGGACCACAGTGTTACTGATTATAACTCTTCTTCATTCATTTTTTTTTCTTTTAACAACTGCAGGGCAAACATTGTATTCAATTGCAATTTATCATTCATTGAATCATCATACAACAAAACAAGGAATACAAACCAAAACCAAAACTAATATTCTTAATACAAAAATTCAAACATGAATAGTTGTTTAATCTAGGGCCAATTCCTAAGAATTTTTTAATCAAGCTAACCATCTCTGCAAATAAATCCCTTTGATACTGACAGACCAGGGTTTATGTTATCAACTTTCAGCTGAGTGTGGTTACGTGAATAAGGTAGAATATGTCTGTAGTTACACATTTACATGTTCACATATTCCCACACTCACATTCAGAGTGGCTGTCACTCATGCATTCACACAGACAAACTTTGGAGTTTTATCAAGCTATTATATATTGTGATTGTAAACCAAGAGCTTAGCATTTTTTTTTCTTACGCTCGTATTAGCAGTTAGTTTCCTTGGTCCAGAACATCTCGTTTGAGGGGTGTTCCTGCTGTTCCAATGAGAAGACAATATAGGGACACACACATCGAGAGGGCAACCATTGTAGCTGAGAAGTATACCCTCTCCCCCAGGTTATGAGATCTACTGCTCCTATCAACTGTCCTGAGATCAGCTCTTTCACCAGTACCAGTGGTTTATGAGAAGCCAGCATCTCAGATTTGTGCTGCCATTCATAGCCGCTATGCCCTGTCTCATCACATTTTAAAAAGTTTATACAATACTTTCCACAAGCCTTCTTGTGGACTAGACATAGACGACTCCCCCTTTTCTTGTTTTTGTAAGATCTCTTTCAGGCTACAGTGTGCACGCTCTATGATAGCTTGTCCCGTGGGAGAATGAGTAATGCCAGTAACATGTGGGACACCCCATGTGAGAAATGTACTGACTTTTGCCAAAAATTATGCAGGGCCATTATATGTTTTTATACATTTAGGCACACCCAAAACTACAAAACTAAAAAACTACAAAACAAGCAAGCCAGTGCCTAATGAGATCTCGTGCTTTTTCCCGTGTGTGCAGTGGCAGTGATATATCAAGAATGAGTGTCAACGGTGACATGTACATATTTTAACAGACCAAAATCATAAATATGTGCGACATCTGTTTACCACAATTCATTAGCAAACAAGTCCCTAGGGTTAACCCTTTCTTTTGATGGCATAGGGGCATACTGTTGACAGTCTGGACAGGACATAATAACATCCCTGGGTTGATTCATGGTCAGTTGAAGCTGTCTTTTTAAAGAATGTGTGTTTTGGTGAAAGAAAGAGTGTGAAAGTTCATCCTACCTAAGAATTTTTGGAATGACTGCTGTCACAGAGGCAGCATCCACTTGTTGATTACCTTCAACAATGGGTTCCCAGGATATCTATGTGGGAACGTACATGTAAAACATAAAATCCAAACCATCTATGATTAATAAGAAACCACAAAGTGCATAATTCAGCAAACAAAAAAGGATTGGACACCTTCCAGAGGAACAAGGCCTCAAGTCATGACACTAAACGTGAGGCACAACAAGAAGCACTAACAATATTAATGGGTTTGTCACAAAACAGTTCAAAAGTCATGCATATAGCAATTAATTCTAACACTTGTACAGAACCTTGATTTATGGCCTGCCTTTGTTTTTCCCATTGCTGTGTGACAGGATTTATCCATGCCACAGCAGCTTTTCTCAGTTGTCCAGAGACATCTGTGAAAATGGTCAAACTTGTTACCAGTTGTGTCTGACAGCAGTGTGTAGCCATCAGAGGTAAATTCCCATCTTCTGCCCATAATTGGTGCTTAGGGAAATTAATAGATAAATAACCTATACAGTTTGCAAGAGCTGTTTGAAATCTGGTGTCTTTTGCAAGAAGCTACTCCAAATTGTCCTTTGTAGCTGGAACATATATTACTTCTGGGTCACATGCAGCCATGGCTTGTAGTCATTCTCAACCTTTAACAATAAGCTCAGCAAACATTTCATTAACAGTCCAAACAGTTTTAGATGGTGAATGTGGCAGGAACAGCCATTCTAGGACCTGTTATGGATGTGATTCGAATTGGTCCCACTAAAATAAAATCGCAAATGGTTGAAATTTACTTGTTATATGTGCAAATCTGGGTGTCATTGCCTGCCTTGTCTATTTTCAAGGGCATCAGAACATAGTTGCAATGCCTGCTTTGCTTCTTTTGTTAAAGTTCTGGCAGAGAGCAAAGCAGGTTCACCTTTTAACAGTTAAAATAGTGGATATAATTCTTCTGTGGAGACCCCAAAATCAGCTGAAGCCAATTTATGGCTCCCAGCAATTGCTGCAATTCATTTCATATCATAGTGTCTTTTACCTTCAGTGTCAGGCTGTGGGGTGATCTCCAGCTGAGTGATCTGCCATCCAGGGGAGTCCCAGGGTTCAGTTCTTTGTATCTTCTCTGGTGCTAGCTGAAGTACTGCTGCTTGAACAGCACCAGTTAAAGCTGCTATTATTGCCTGTAAGTCTGTGTCCTGAGCAGCAGCCATCAAAATATCATCCATATAATTTAGGTAAAAAACAGCTAATGGATAAGGCTTTCAAACTTGCTGTATCACAGCTGCCACTACTGTTTGACAAATGGTTGGGCTATTTCACATACCTTGTGGCAATATAACCCAATGGTAGCATTGCATTGGTTTGGCCTGATTTAAACTAGAGACTGGGAAGGCAAACCTCTGTGCATCTTCCAGATGAAAAAAGATAGTTAAAAAACAGCCCTTTAAATCAATAATCATTAAAAGACATCCTGCGAGTTACATAGCATGTGAAGTGAGTCCTGATTGTAATGCACCCATAGGTTAAATATTTGCATTAACAGCCCTGACATCATGAAGCATGTGCCACTTTCCACTCTTTTTGGGAATGCAAAACACAGGGATATTCCAAGGACTAAAGGCAGGGATTATATGTCCTGCAATTAATTGTTCCTGTACCAGGCTCTGCAGTTGTGTAAGCCATTCCTTTCTCAGGGGCCACTGATTGACCTAAACTGAGTCATTCATTTTCCAAATAAGTTTGCACTTTATTTGCATAGATTCCTGGAACAGCTGACCAATGACCCCTAAAGAAAAGCCTGTGTTTTCCCTGGTGCAATTTGCATGATTGTACCAAACTGAACCAGGACATCTCATGCTATGAAAGGAACTATCCATGCAATCTGCCCCTCTGGCCCTACCACAGTACAGAAATGTGCACTTTGTTGAGGTCTCTGCATACCACCAACACCTACAATGGTCGATGCAGGGGACACCACGGCCCACTCCGAGGGCCATTCAGTACTTTTAATTATAGACACATCAGCCCCAGTATGCACCAGTCCCCTAAATTTGCATCCATCTATACAATATATCATCATTGGTTGTGAGGTTGTGAATGTTTTTGCCCAACAAGTTTGAGGCTTTCCTGTGCTTCCAAAGCTTACTTTCCTGTTTTGACTACAAGCTATCTCATTGTTTCAGTTCAAGTTCTTGCAAGTGTTCTTCAAAACAGCATGTCCTTGGTAATGTATGTCTAACAGAATTGTAAGAATGTGTGAGAAAATGTTCAGTGCTGCTCAAAATGTGAGAGACAGGAAAACTTATTCAACTTATATAACTCTATGAAAATCTATAAAATACACATGACAATCCTTAGGCATCACAGAGATAGAGATGGAAATATAAATCAGATGAAGCAAACTATCTTAAAATGCAACACCTCTTGCAAAATTCCAGAGCGCTTGTTATATCAGGAGAAGAAAAATGCCAGAGAAAATAGCAAGGCATATTTTCATTGCATATTTGTTAACCCATGTCATGGATGCACTTCGGTGAATGTTTCATGAATTTATGGAAAATATTCTATACAGCTATTTAGATAATGCAAAACAAGAGGCAATTATTTAGCTGGTAAATTTTTTGGCAGACATCTTTTGTAGCCTATAGCAACAGCTGGGAACAATGCAATTTCAATTTAAAAGAGCAAGAGGGTGTCATGAAACACAGGATCTGTAATGCAGGTTTCAGGAGGTTGGATATGAGTGAAGAACTCTAGTACAAAGTGCTAAAATAAAAATAGAAAAAAATCATTTAAAAGAGGAACACTAAAAAAAAAATCACTACCCAAACTTATTAGGGCTTATTATATCATTAAATGATATGATTTTCTTCCAACTGTTTCCTGTTTCTTAATCCACTAAGAAATCTGAAAATAATAATGTCAAAAAACCCCAATTATCTCAGAAGCACATTTTAGAAGAGAACATGCATTTTATTTTACCAAATTAAATTTGGCTCTCAATGAAAATGCCTCATTCACCTTTCAGCAGAAAGACAGAGTTTTGTACTTTTACAAGAAAGCTATCCTCCTTCTAAAGGACAAAGGCAAAATGTATACCTGAAAGATAGCTTCTATGTCCAAAAGCTTGGTTGCCATTTTATTGGCTTGATGAAAGGAATCACTTCTCACTTCAGATCCTTCCTCATTTACATGCTCAGGATACCATGGTAGCAAAAACTTAATCACCATACATCTTGAAAATTACTTTTTCGGTGTAAAATTATAATTACAGCTGTGACAGTTGTAGAAGAACACTATATGCCTGGCTAAGTGCCTGGTTTTGCTTTCTAGTGTAGAGAATAGCTTAAATGGATTTTTCTATCTGTAAATTATTTCTACTAGAGAAAAGCCAATTCTTATTTAGTCTATTTCACCCATAGCCATTATTGAGCTACTAAGTCTGTTGATGCAAATGATTCCAAAGTCCTTTAAGTCATGGCCTCAGAGATAAAACTTTCTGTGGCAGGGTGTGAACAGTGAGACTGAGAAGAGACTTGAAGCTAAGGTGACACTGGTATCTGTGCAACTTACTGGAAACTTACTGTTTGGAGTCTTATAACTGAGACGTAGTTTTGGCAAATTCTCAAGAGCTAATCCCTAAATGGTCATCCCCATGTGCCTCCTTACACATATCAAACACTTAGAGTCAAATATAAGCAGCCATCTCCAAGACAGATGTCTGGTCTGAGCTCAACATCTAGTCTGCCTCTGAAAGAGACCTTGATTTATCCTGCAAGTCTTAGTCTCCAGCTTTCTGGAGGTGCTTATCCCTCACTACCATTACAGAAAGGGCCTTTCAGTATATCTTACACTGCCCAATGATATGTGACATGTAAAAGTTAAGTGAAACAAACACTGCCATAGACAGGGGCGTACAGTAGGTACATGTGACCTGGGGAATCTTGGCAGTAGTTTGTCTGATTTGAGTTCACAGACTGAACAAAGAAAAGTAAAAAGACTAGCAAACAAACAAAAATCCTGTGAGGATCCATTTGCAAGAGAAGCTTAACGTACACACAGCAAAATAAATTCTAGCAAAGAAAAGTGATGGAAAATACTAGGTGCAGTTTTTATAGCAGCAACATAATAACTCTCCAAATGCCAACAATAATTCATACTTTTTACTTTGCAAGAATTTTACTTCGCAAGAATTATTCCAAATATTGTCTAGATTGTCATTCCTGTTATCCAGGTAAGATTAAATGAACACAGCTCTTTTTCTGACTTAACAGTATGTGATTATTTAAATCTGTGAAATATGCTAATACTTAGTATTTGTCAAGAGGCTGTTTAGTGCAAGATCTTCTGGTTGTTAATGTCACTATGTTTAGGGAAGTTGCTTGATTTTCAAACTTTATTGCATATTAAGACTGATTTGAAATATGAAGTCATGCACTACATGTCATAGTTGTCTTGGGTTGAGCTGGCAAAACGCCAACTGCCCAAAGACAGAGTCAGCCTCCAGCTAAGAAAAGGGGGAAAGAGAAAAAAAACCCTCTAAATTCAGGTTTTTGCTTAAACTAGCTACATGTATTTATACAGAAGAGAGAAAATTAAAACTACAATATAACACACACTTAC
>JAWWEV010000083.1:124509726-124551664 GCA_035583235.1 Hafferia zeledoni
ACTAGAGATGGACCAAGGGTTGGACTCGATGATCTCGGAGGTCTTTTCCAACCCAATCGATTCTATGATTCTATGAATTGTTTTCTATTCCAAAAAGATGAGTACCTTTGTAAATTAAGCTGAATACTCATCTGGATAAGACAAGCTATGAAAAGTTAACTTCCTGGTCTTAAAAGACTAGATTTTCATAGCATCACAAATTAAAATACCTTGTCTAAGGAAACTTCTAGAGTTTAAGCTCCATGAAAAAAAGTGTATGATAAACCAGGGAGAAAGAGGTGACATTCACTACCCCCAAGGCTGCTTATTTTGTATTTACCTACCTTGCTGTCCTTTAACTTGAATCTTTCTGATAGCTACAGAGGTTACAGACAAGGCTCAGCAGACAAGTGCCAGCTTTTTGGTAAGGTGGAGGGTTTGGGGTTTGTTTGTTTGTTTGTTTTTAATTTAGAATGCATCATGTTTTTAATTTATTTGCATCATGAAAGCTTCTGTTACTAAGACAAAATAATCAGAGCAGCATATTCACATTTTGAACACCTTCCTTTTATGCGCACTCTCAGATGTCTTGAAAGCTCAGTATGTCCTTTTAGTGACTTTTGTTAAGAAATAAAACTAAAAATTGATTTCCAAGTTACTTAAACAGAATTTGGAGCTTAACTTTTTAATTTGTAAAGTTTTCACTCAGATTAAGAAAGAAATTGAATTTTTTATTAAATAATTTCAATTTGAAATTTCAGTCTATCAGTAACAGTGTGGCCACCATCTTTTTTCAGTAAAAGTACCTTCCACTTTTTCAATAAAAATGTTTTCAGAAAAAAAAATTTTCTAGCTACCTTTCAAACACACTAAGGACACACCTAACCATCTTGAAACCACTGAAATTAGTGTTGGAAGTAAATCTATACATCTGTCAAATAAGCACGTGTGTGAGAAGCAAGAAAAAGTTGGTCAAAGTGAATCTCTTCACTCAGAAAACACTTTAGACAAATACTTTCAGCATCATTTTGTCTAAGCAAATGTTATGATACTGAGTTCTGGGTGCCTGAGTAATAACATTATGAATTTGTTTAAGAGCAGCACAGTATGCCAATGTTTCGCAGTTATAAATGAACAAGAAACTGAGTAATAAAGGAAGAAAAGTATTGACAAGAAATACCTCTTCTGGGAGATCTTCATGTTGCACATCAGATGTTGCAAGGAGCAAAACTGGAGCAAACGTTGGAATGTGATTCAGCAGTCCTGTAAAACCAGCTTTCAGTGTAGGTCCAACAGCCTCCCACCACAAAGGGATTTGTGGGATATAAATGATACTTGGTGCTGTTCTTTGAGCTTCTCGTATCAACTGGTAAAATGAAAGCTTGGATGAGAAAACTACATCATGTAGAACAGGCCACTAAATAACTGCATATCAGCCAAACTATCTTATGAAATAAGACTGCATAAACCAAGACATCAAGAGAAACCAATCAAGAGAGACCTAAATATCTGTCTGATTTCAAGATTCCTTACATGTAAGATAACTTCTAAAGAACCTCAGAACTCAGCCAATGTGGTGGTGTGCCTGAAAAAATTGGGCTAAGCCTTCGGCAAGCTGTATTAGGCTGGAGAAATTGCTACCCAGCTCTGATTACACTCTTTTCTACTCAGAACAGGTACATACCCACGTTAGACTGGAGGACAGTTTGAACACAGACCTATACAAAAAGGTGAGGGCTGACACAAGAAAAGAAGGCTGGTTACAACTCATAATTTCAGGCCTATTTTACAAGAGCTGACCAGTCCTTAGATTACCTAAAGAGATAAATCACTCACAGCCTTTCATTACCAAAGGGTTCACCAAACCGAATGACACAAGCCACTGCCTAGAGATGGCACCTCAGTCACACAAGAAGACATGCATCTACTGCCTGAGGGAAGTGGCAACAGTCCTTTCACACGCAGATTTCTCAATGAACCCTTTCAGATTGACAATATTCAAGGAGTTCCTGTCACAAGATGGGAAGCACCTCACAAGATGGGAAGCAGGTGATGTATCTAGGCAGTGACTGCACTGGGGAGTTATATGACCACAAATGCAACCATGATATAACAAAAAAGGAATTGTTCCTCCCATGTGACAAATGAGTATCTAATCATGTAATGTGTTTATCCTGACTTGTATAGGTCTCAAATGCTGCTACTAAAGGTCAAAATATTTTAATACAGTGATGCCAAACAATGAAATCAATTTCCTGCCTAAAGGTAAAATTTAAAACAGCACTGATCTGCTTATATTTAATTTTTTTAGTTAAGTAAAACACACCAGTTTGCTAACCTAAGTGTTCCATGAATTTTAACATGTTTATTGCATGTACCACGGCAGTACAAGCTGTATATATATATGTAAAAAAAGAAACCCTTCTTTTCCCTGAGACCTTGGCTGCCTACAAATGTAATAAAAAAGAAGGCTACAAAAGGTGCATGACACACCATCAAGATGATGTAGAGCCGTCTACTGGGAGCACAGAGACTTAAGAAGCAATGAAAACAAATTTCTGGATCCCACTGAGATGACCATGATTTCTTGCCACAAAGCGGGATTTATTAGCAGCACACCCCGTCTTCCCAAGCTGCTAGCAACATCCTCCCTGTTTTGTTTCAAATGTAAAACACAAGGACATAAATATCCTTATTCCGTTCATTCCATCTACAAGAAAAGGGGATTTTCAGACACAATTAAACATAGCATTCAAATCAGGCCACCTCCATTAACAGTGAATTTTGCTCACTTCACTAGTTTATATAGCGTTCACAAAACCTATGAGATACCTGGGAACACGTTTCTTCCTGTGATGTGCTGCTAACAAACAAGTTTGAGAGGTCTAGCGTATAAGTTGGAAACTTTTCCAGGGCATGTATTACTGCAGATGCCAAATCAGAACCTTGCCCCGATCCTGGCTCTTCAACTATTAAGAACCGTGGCCTGAAAGATGTTGGCTGGTAAGGAGGATTACTACAACAATAAGAAGAAAACAAGTTTAAAAATGAATGATGATGAGGCACAAGATTTTTTCCCATACACCTTTTCTTTTTTTTAAATATGCTCCATGACCCCCCATAAGCTGGTCTGTGATTAGGAAGACTATCAAAGCCTATTTTCTCAAAAACTGGTACCATTCCTCAGCTAAGAAATCCTGCCAGCCCCTAGCATGTCTGCTATTCCTTCTGCTGGTTTAAGTAACAGCTCTTAAATTCCACAGGTGTCTGTCCAGCCAAATGCAAACACAACAATTGGTCAGTAACCTGATGCAGAACAGAATAACAACTCTCTCAGCACAAACCAATCTGAGTTTCTTCATAGTTCATACGCAATCATTTTCAACATGTTTTTAGTTTAAGTAACTGTGAGATCTCTACACCTGTCAAGTTTAGCTGAAACTTTGCCATAGTTCCTGGAGATGGTGGGAAGGAAGGAGCAAAACAACATTTCTAATAAAATAAATTAAGGTAGTGTCTCAGCTGTATCTGAAGAATCACATGATTTGATTGGTTAAATTATAGCACTACACTAAATATAAAGTTTATTTTATTCAGTCATTCTAATGGTTTCATCTTTGACTTGTGTATTAATTTCACAGTAATCTAGCTTTACTAGCAAGAAACACACTTGTGAAGATGTTTGTGTGTTTTTCTGCCACAATACTGTTGTACTTTTTCTTGCTGAAGTCAAAGATCCTAGAGACCTAACTAAACTTAGCAGGTCACATTTTCTGAACAGCACAGCAATAGAAAGGGAGAAAAATAACTGACAATGATCCATTTTTTCAACTGTTGTCTCATCAAATGAATAACAAAAACTCAGTAAGGTAAAGGTACAAAATGCAGATCTTGCTTAAATTTTTCTTACGGTGGTTTAATAAACCATTTCTCAATTTTGTTTTTGATACATAATTCCACAACTGGTTCAACAATCTTGGAAGGTAGAATAGCAAAAGATGGCTACACAAGTTCAAAGAGGTTTTATAAGCTAAAAGGACAGACTGCACATTTTTTGGGGGTCTTGAGTCTTTCATGGAATACTATGGATTAAACCAACATGTTCTAATAATCTGTGGACCAGTTTGACTTGGGAAAAGAAGTCTGGGTCATTCAGTTTAATGGGTCAGGGCACTGTACTCAGAACCTCGGTACCCAGTTGGATCTTCATGCTTACTTCTTGCAAATATTGGTTACCCACACACACACTCTTAACTCCATCTAGCATCCCACACACAAGAACAGTTTACAGACCTAGCCGTCTCAAAAATGTAACCATAAAGGGGACAAACATGTACCTGCTAGAAGTGTGTAATTCTGCCTTTTTGCTTTTAGATATTTTATGAGTTGGCATCTTTCCAGAGACTGATGATGATTCTTCAACATTGTTAATCACATCATTTCCTAAAATAGGATTTAGAGAGGAGAAATTTGTTAACTAGTTCATATCTTGCTCTTACATTAATACACCTTTGAAATCAGTGCTGGAAACCACTTCTCTTGTATTTTGTCATTTAGATGCCATTTTCTGAAGATTTCATTCCACCACAGGTTGAAGGAGATTGCACAAGTCTATACAAAGCTGAACTACGTCCCCTGATTTGAATTAAGTATTATCTCTCAGTTGACAAAAACTTGTGATATTTTTTCTTAAAATAATCAGGGATTATCTGTAGATTCTAGACACCAGAAAAACCCTTGTCCCCTCACTTAAGCATTTATTTACTACATTAGCAATAATATTGACTACATCAGTGGACAAGATCAATGACATCAGATGTCATTTATATCTAGACCTCTCTAAAGCTTTTGACATGATCTCACACAACATCCTTCTCTCTAAATTGATGACTGATAAATTTGATGAGTGGACTCTTAGATGGATAAGGAAGTGGTTGACGATCACATCCGGAGATTAGTGGTCAATGCTCAGAACCCTAGTGCACATCAGTGACAAGTGGTGTCCCTCAGAGGTCTGTTTTGGGACCATGTCTCTTAGTAATGACACTGATGAAGGGATCAAGTGTGGCCTCAGTAAATGTGCAGATGAAAGCTCAGGAGTGTAATTGGCACACCTGAAGGATGAGATGCCATCCAGAAGGACCTGGACACTCCTTAGAAGTGGACCCATGGGAACCTCATGAGGTTTAATAAGACCAAGTGCAAGGTGCTGCACCTGGGTTGGGGCAGCCTCAGGCTGATACAGGCTGGGGGATGAACTGATCATGAGCACCCCTGCCAAGAACTTGGGAGTGCTGGTGGATGAGAGGCTGGACATGAGCTGGCAATGTGCATATGCAGCCCAGAAAACCAATCATGTTAAGGGTTGCATCAAAAGCTGTGTGGCCAGCAGGTCAAGGGAGATGATTTTGCACCTCTACTTTTCTCTGATGAGACCCCATCTGGAGTGCTGCACCCAGCTCTGGGGTTCCCAGCACTGGAAGGACATTGACCTGTTGAAGCAAGTCTGGAGAAGAGCCACCAAGATGATTAGAGGGATGGATTACCTCTCCTATGAGGAAAGGCTGGGAGAATTGGGTTTGTTCAGCCTGGAAAAGAAAAGGCTTAGGGGTGACCTAATTTTGTCTTTCCTGTAGCTGAAGCAAGCCTACAAGAAAGATGGAGAGAGACTTCTTACAAGAGCATATAAGTGACAGGACAAGGGGGAATGGATTCCAACTAAAATACAGTAGGTGTAAATTAGATACTAGGAAAAAATTCTTTACTGTAAAGGTGGAGAGGCACTGGAACAGGCTGCCCAGATTAGATGTCCTGTGCCTGAAAGGGTTCAAGGCCAAGCTGGATGAAGCTCTGAGCAACCTGGTCTAGTGAAAGGTGTCCCTGTTCATGGCAGGTGGGTTGGAACTAGATGATCTTTAAAGTCCCTTCCAATGCAGGCCATTCTATGATTCTATGATTTGGAAAGGAGTGCCTCATGTGTGAAACCTTAGATCCGTCTCTGAAATTATAAATGTGATGTTAAGTATTGTGAGAAACAAGGGGCTCTAGTAGAGAATGCCACAGTTGTCTACTATATTGTGAGTCATTGACAGGTCCCATTCTGCACTGTGCACATGCAAAGTACAAAATTTTACTGTCATTATGGCTGAGAGGTTTTTTATGTTGATTGCACAAATCAGAAGTTTTTGCTTTGGCAGAATTTTAAACAAGTAGATGTTGTTGTTATACCTTGGTCCTTCTTCAGTGCAAGCTCTGCATGGGGAAATACTCTCTGCAAGGCTTGTAAAATTCTTTCCAGTGTGTTTTCTAACAGTGGCTTTGTAATAGGTGGTAATGCTCGTCCAGGTGAAGCCCCGGCTCTCTGTGAAGCTGGAACAATCTTCTGCATGGCCATAGCAAAATCATGTGCTGTTACTTTTACTGAAGTGGCATCTATCCTCAGTCTCCTGTCACTTTCACGGATCTGAGGATAGTGGCGGCGCAAAGCACAGAGGCCAGCTTCGACACATAAGGCACTAATATCAGCACCACAGTACCCTGAGAAACAAAACAAGAATCACGGGTCATGGAAATATATGTGCATTGGTTGAAAACTGTCTGGGTCACAACAACCCCATGCAGCCCTACAGGCTGGGAGAAGAGTGGCTGGAAAAAGGAAAAGGACCTGCCCAAAGGACAAGGACCTACATTGTTTTCAAACTCACCAACACATTTCTCAGCCAGTTCTTCAAGTAAGTTGTCCAATGGCTGCAGGATCCAGTCTCGTGTGTGAATTTTGAAAATCTCTTTTCTTGCCTGGTAACAAAATGGTTGCATTTTTAGTTTGCCCTATGTTTTTCTTAGAAAAACAACCACAACACAAAACCCCCAAACAAATATTTTTCTTATCTGCTAATCTTCTAAGTGTTTTAAAGGTCAATTATTAATGCACTCGCTGCTTCTTCAAGCAGAAAATTTAGTAATTCTCCAATTGTTACATTAAACTCTTCCTGAGGGTTGCAGTGAAATAAAAGGCATGTACATCTTCCACAAAATGTGAATTTTCACAAGTGTGAGACCTAATGATGCCAAAGAAAAACTTGTAGTAAAAGCCTTATCTACAAATAGAGATTTTGTGCCAAAGAAAATTCTCTCAAATTTAGCAAAACTTCACTGTGAAGGTCTCATTAGTTCAACAAAATTTGCCTTTCTTCTAGTTCATTCAATGAAAAATAGTTCTAGTACTCCATTTCAAATTGCTATGGTTACTACCACAAATCAAAAATATGGCTCAAACCACTGTCACTCATCCAGAAAATTTCAAGCATCGCCTATCTTCATCTCTGATCTTAGCAAGACTTTCATTGAAGTATTTCCTGATAACCCAGTTAATTATGGTAGATTTCTAGAATTCTTCCACAGTAGGGAATTGTGTATTAGATCTGTTTCATGGCACCTCATCTCCCATTCCTGAGAGCAGATAAAAATTGGATATAAATGTTTAGTGCACATTTACTAGCTCTCAATCCAATAAGCCTTTTATCATTTCTCCAAAAAGTGCTAAGGAGTATCAGTAATAGCCAGACAAAAAACACAAATTCACGGTTCTGGACCCAACACACTTAATTTGCTCCAGCACCAGCCCTGATCAAAGTTTTTGCTACCAAAAAGGAATTCTTGTGTTCACAGCACTTCTTTCACCTTCAAGATGCTACAGCAGTACTTTAAAATTAACTCATACATGCATCCTTTCTTAAACATTTTGATGATTAGCAACATGCAATTTTCTTTTCTGTCACAGAAAAGAAACCAAAACTAATTAGAGAAATACCTACTTGTTGAAATCATGTTATTCATATATATTCAGTACAAGGTCTGCCCTCCACAGTGCAATGCAATTTCTCCAGATAGCCCTCTTTTGTCCAAGCTGTACATTACTGATGGAGACTTGCACTGCTCTGCAATCCTGCCTTGCTAGAGGGGTTTGGACTTTGACACATAAGCATTAAGGTTGAGCTGAAGTTCTGACCTCTTTGTTTGGCAGCTTGAAATGGAATTCTCGCTCAAAGCGTCCGGGTCTTCGTAAAGCAGGATCTATAGAATCCAGTCTGTTGGTAGCTCCAATAACCACAACCTCTCCTCTGCTGGCTACACCATCCATAAGTGCCAGAAGTGTCCCCACAACAGAGCTAACAAAAGAATATAATTTTCATTCACCAGTTTAGTAAATTTTCTGCAGTTCCACATAACCCTCTTCACTGATCTCTCAAAATGGGCAAGCCTTTATTGATGAGATGCTGTTAAGACATAACACAGACCTTCTGTGGATATCAAGCTTAGCAAATTTTTTTGCATCATTGTTCTTTAAAAATTGTCTGAAATTAGTAGAACTGAATTACTAGTTTTGAGGATAAATGAATGTGCCACATCAAGTTAAATAAGTTGCAGTCTTCTTTTCACAAAGGTCAAGCAGCTTTCTACATAAATACAAAATGAGTCCTACCTATGAACTTGGTCTTGTTTACTGGACCGTACAGGAGCAAGAGCATCGATCTCATCAAAGAAAATAATTGAAGGTCGCTTCTCGTAGGCCTACGATGAAAATGCAGGAATATTGACATCAAGAAAACAGCACTGGTTAAAAGAGAAAATGCGTGAAAAACATTATGATTGGAAAGACACTGGAACTAGATTTTTCAGACTAGCATCAGGGACCCCTTACTAATTGAGCTAATGAAGTAAAGTGGCATGAGTAACAGAAGACAGCAGCCTATGTCAACCCACTGAGACCAGGTGACAGAAAACAAATTATACCTGTAGTTTTTACATCTATTTGGCAACCACCAAGAACAGAGACAGGACTAACTCAGTTACACATCCTGGAAGCAACCTTCCATTACCAATTTAAATGAACATGCTTTCAACCTACATCTGTTTCCCTCTGGTCTATTGTCACCATCTTTTGCTTCTTAAAACCTTTTCTGTGATTGTTTGTGATGTGAGTTATGATGGAGGTTACTTTGAGCGTGGTGATGGTGGTGATTTTCTTATTTTCTTTACTATTCTTTTACAATATTTTCTCAAGATTTAAAGCCCCTAAAAACCCACTGAAAAAGGGTTCCATTTCAGTGGAAGGAATTGACAAAACACAAGAATGAATGAGTTCTTCTCGACCAGAGAAAAGTAGTTACAACTCGGACAGAACACATGGCACGTTTCAATCTTACCTGCTCAAACAATAAACGAAGCTCTCGTTCAGATTCTCCTATCCATTTACTCATGCAGTCTGCAGCACTTCTTGTAAAAAAGGTTACTTTCCTGTTACCTCTACTACATTCATTAGCAAGTGCACGAGCAACCAGTGTCTTTCCAGTCCCTGGTGGACCACAGAAGAGACAGCCTCTGCAATTTGAAAAAAAAAAATCGCAAAACAAAAGAATATCATAGGAAAGTACCTATTACAACCACCATCCCTAAAATACACAACTCTGCTCTCCTGAACTAAACACTTAATGAATAAGAGAGAAGTAACAACTGAAGTGCATGAAAAAAGTTGTGTTCCTATGTAATTCTACAAGGCAGCAAACAAAATGAATAAAGAGGTTCATGGAGATGTACAAAACTTTGAGAAAAGATAGTAGCATTCCAGAAGGATACTTCCAAAACTTCTGACAAACCAGCAGATGTGTTTACAGCACAGTGGAGACAAAAAAGAACAACTTCCAACATAAAATCTGAGACTGGGCTAACTTAGGAATCACCAGTTCATTTTTCAATGATACACTGCATATTCATTCTTGTTTTCATAAAAGGTAAGATTTGAGAGTAAAGCATTTACTTCTCCGCTAAAAAGCATTAGGTTACTGGATTTGATCTCCCTTTTCTGGTGATAAAGGAAGAGGAAGTAGTCTAAAACTGGGAAGGTACTCTGCATTCCCATCAACTAGAAAAGTCAATGCACTGCTGCTTCAAAAAGAATTTCAATGAATAATGAAGGAAAACAGATTTTCTTTCAATGTTTGTAATACTTTTAAAGTTACTGAAAGCAAAGAATTTAAGGTCCTATTTCAATATACCATAACTGAATTTTGCTGACCAAGAATATATAAAGGTCACAAATCTCTAATAACTTAATTTTGTAATGCAGAACTCGCTTAGCTGTGTAAGAAGTAGATAGATTCTTATTTTAGCCCAAGTACAAAAAACACTGCAAGGTTCAGGTTGCAAGTCCTATCAATTGTAAAACTGATATTTGAGCACTGGAAAAAAAAGAAGAGTTGGTGGGAGAGAACTGGACTTCCACTAACAAACTACTGTTTACCAGTTCTTTCTTGCTTACAAACTAATCAAGTCTACTTGTACATAGGACTCTAAAGAAAAAATCTCCAACTCCACCTTTTAAAGGCAAGAGACTTTTAGAGTCTTGCCACACAGTAAATCTTTGAGCCTACATATGTGCTGTATTCTATCAGTTTTTTAAAAACTACTTTTTACTCGTGCTAAAAGTCCCCATCAACACAACTCAAAATTTTGAGACATGGAAACATATTGATACCTCAGTTGAATATTCTCCTGAAAAGAGGTGAATTCTAACTTACAGCTTTAAATGATGTCTGTTACCTGGGAAGTTGTTTGAGTTTCATTATCTCGAAGACATCAGGATAAAGCAACGGCCAAATGATCATCTCTTTTAAATCTGAAATGTGCTCAGAAAGACCACCCACACCATCAAATAGTACCTAAAGATGAAGCAAACAGAACACATTTTATATGTTAAAGAAAGCTGCAATCTTGATAAGATCCTATCAGAAATTAGATGTCAGCACAAAGGAAGCATTCATGGCAATTTTCAAATTGCTTGAGAGAAAACTGTAAGCCAAGGGAATTGTAGATGTCCCATTACTAGAAGCTTTTATAAATACTGCAAACGTCTCACTGACAATGAAGTAAAAATACTTACTGAATGACCTGATTGTGTTGTCTCAACATCTGCCAGACTTGCTCCAATTTCCATGTGATTTTCATGGGAAGTTCCGGAAACTTTATTTAAGTTGTCTTTCTGAGAGTTGACTGAAAGAGGCCTAATTTGAATCAAGGAGAAAGAAAATGGTGTTTTCTAATTTATGATGCAGATAGAAAAATTTTATTTTCTAATGATAGCAAGTGAATACAAAAGACCTCATAACTGAGAATAAACTACTTAAATAGTTAAATATTAATTCTGACTGGTTTGCATTTAATGGCCATGAGTAAAAAAAAGGAAGTTACTGCAGACATTAAACTGAGTTAATTATTTTAACAACTCTTAGCACTTACAAATATTGCTATTGCAATTTAGAATTTCATTTAGCATTTTTCTCGCTTACTCAATCTCAGCCAAAACCCTTGTCATCACCTTATCAGTGACCAGCAATACTGCATTTTCAAATAAAATCTAATAGCTAGTAAAAAGGACAGCCTCCCTCCCACTCTTTGTTTTCTTTATCATCTCAGACTACCACACCAATAATCTGCAATTATATTAATCTCTAAGTACCATCAGTCTAAAAAACTTTGACACTATTATTCAGTCGTGACTGACAACACTAATGAGAAAGGCGAACTATAACTAACCATGCACTGACCTTTTAGGTTTTTTACATGAATCTCTCTCTCTGACAGGTGAAGAATGGTTGGAAGAAGTTGGCATGTATTCAATTTGATCTGTTGAAAGCAAAGAGTTTAGGATAGTGTTACAAACAAGTTTGAGAGAAAGCAGGATGGTCGAAGAGGCAAAAAATGGGATGTGTATTACCCATCTGTAAGTTCAGGGGCAGTTTCAAGGAGGGGGAGGTTGGGCAGTTTGATCAAAGTGAAAAATCACACACCTAGTTTTAAGGAGAACTGAAAACCACAGGAGTAAGACTGTAAAGTCTCTTGCTGTTCTTTCAAGGATACATAGCTAATTTTTTTACTGAAAAAAACCCCAAAGATGCCAAATAGCAAAAAAAAAAAAAAAAAAAAGATTGTGGACAGGACGCATGCATTTAATAAAATTTACTGGCAGAATGAAAGAAGGAAGTGTAAAGAATAGTTGTGTGCATGTATTTTCATTTTAAAAAAAGAAAAACTCTCACTTCTATGCAAGAAATTAGTGCTCAAGAGAAATTGTGCCTATAACCTACTGCATTGGGTTTAGCTGGGGTGGAGTTCATTTCCCCACAGCACCCCTCACAGTGCTGTGCTTTTCACTGATAGCTAGAAAGGTGTTGAGAACACACTAGTGTTTTGGCCACTGTTGAACAGTGCTCCCACAGCATCAGCACTGTTTGTCCAACCATCTGCCCCCTCATCAGTAGGCTGGCAAGATCTTGGGAGGGAACATAGCTAGGTCAGCTGACCCAAACTAACAAAAGGGGTATTCCATACCATACGGCATCAGCTCAGATATAAAGCCTAAGAAAAGGAAGAGGAAGATGGGGCATTTGTTATTTACAGTATTTGCCTTCTGGAGCAACCACTACATGTACTGAGGCCCTGCTTCCTGGGAAGTGGATGGGCATTGCTTGCTGATAGGATGTAGAAAATTAAATCTTTTTTTTCTCTTTGCTTGTGAGCATTTCCTTTACTAAACTGCCTTATATCAATCTACAGGTTGTCTTCCATCTTTTCTCTGCCCTTTCCAGCTGAGAAGTGGCATCCACCTAATGCCTACGCAGCCCACCCAGACCTACTTTCCAATACAGCTTGATAGCGCTCAACAGGTTTTCTCTTTCGAATGGAGCGACGCAGACCATCACCTTCTTTTGCTTCATATCCTGATGAAACCACTGCACATCAACATAACGTTAAACTGTGTAAGTAATGTTTCAAATGATGATATATTCAAAACACACAATATGACATGTATTCCTACCTGTTCACAGCCTTTTACCTTGTGTAACCATTTTGGAAAAACATGGATTTTTTTTTTTTTTGTGAATACTTGTTATGAGTTTACTGCAGTACAGCCCTACAGCCTATGGCTTGTAATGTCAATAGTAACATAGATTTTTTTAATAAGTGAAAAATAACCCGTAGTTCAGCCCATTTCAATTGTTTAAGACAAGGCTTTGGGCTAGAACGTAATCAGGAAAATTCAAAATAGAACTAGCCTACAATGATACCTGGATTGTCATCTTCTTCTGTGTTAATTCGTCCCATACTGAGGCTTTCCTAATTAAAAGAAACAGAAAAGATTTGTCACAAATATGCAAAAAACCTGTGGGAATATATTTAGTGCTTGTATAGTAATGTTATCAAGGCACTCCATATAGACAAAAGATTAAATTAAGGCACAGGAGGAGAAAATAGGAACTTCACTCTGGCATATAAGATTAATAACAAGCATTTCTGCTCTAAAATAGGGTTCAGTACATGTGATAGTTACATTTAACCAGACACAAGACAGAGAGTATCAATTAATACCACGTAAATAATCCAAGAGTTTAGTAGAACAAAGGACAAAGCAATCCCTAGCAGACAAAAAAAGTCATCCTGGCATTTGGGAGAGGATATCAAAAGGACTATGGACAATTCTGGTTTCATTAAAAAAACAATCAAGCAAACAAACAAACAAACACCTCCCACAAACCCAAAACAAAAACCAAACCACAAAAGTATTCAGATCTTAAAAAAAAAACCCTAAACACCAAACCAGAAACAAAACTATCAAAGCAGACTATGAAGATGTTAAAAAACAAAGCACCTGTCATTCAAAAGGGCAGTGAACTAATTCAGTTTAATAGAGCAAAACTAAGATAGAGAGAATATGGTTGCTGTCTATCATTTCAAGGAGTTCCACTTGGGACAAAGGACCACTCGGGCTCACAGGCAAGACTGGCAGAAGAACAAGCACAGATAAATCAGGTATCAGTGAATTCAATTATTAGTAGGATTTGAAGTGAAAACCCAAGCCCTGAAACAGTTGTTTGTAAGCAGAGTCCATTCAAAAGTTGTAAGGCAATTCAGAATGCATAATGTAAGACCTATTGCAGCATAACACTGAATATCTTCTGAAGAAGGTATTTCTTCCATCCTTAGAGTGTTGCGTGGCATAACTGTAAGAAGTTAAATTATAATTGGAGAGCAAAAATAGTTTTCTAGACTACACTATGCTTTGCAAGAAGTTTTTTCAGCTAAATTAATATTACAACCAAATAATTTCTCTGTGTGAAATACCATGCTCATCTTCTCCCTGTCATCCATGTTTTGCAATACTGCTTCTGCAGTACTAAGATACAGAGCTGACATGTAAGAGCAAAGATAAGCAAGCACAAAAAAACCCGTTGAAACCAGCACACATGATCACTATGACATTTCAATATAGGGTGCACAAAGCAAGAGTCATTAACTGTTAGCAAAGTTTTTCAACCTACTTAAAAATTAGGTCAAATGTTGACTTTTTTATAGAGAGATTTAAGAACAAGTGTTTGAGCATTTACAACCATACACTGTTTTCAGGTTTATTTTTCCCTCCTGCTGAGCACAGTAAAAAAAAAACAAAAAACAAAACAAAAAAAAAAAAAAAACCACAAAAAAAAAACCATTACCAGGAAAAAAAATCATTCTGAGGATCATAGGAAGAAAACAGAAATAAATTATGGAAGTTTTTCATAGTACTTAAGTTATCTGCATGATAGCATGAAGTCATTTTTAGTTCACAGGCTTCTTCAGACACCAGGTTGCTTATTCTTCTCTTAACTGAAATTAATGTCTTGTGCTGATTTTCTATGACTACATATGCTAGAAAAAGCATCTCACTGCTGTTACACTTTGCAAACCTTTCTGAAAACAATGTCAATTTGGGCTTCACAAAGAGAATTAAGTCATGGAGACAAAGACAGAAACACTAGAACTGCTTCACTTTGCCTGTATCCAGCTTTCTGACATATCTTAACTTGACCAGGCATTGGAAAATTATTCATGAGCATGAGGGAAAATTTAATTAAACATGCAGACACTTCTGATGCCAAGAAAAGTGATTTTGAGGGCAAGTTAAATCTACTGAAAGTCACAACATAAAGTGATTGGTTTTGTTCTCAAGCAGAAGCCCACACATAAAAGATGCTCCTGAAGATCTCTCTGCAACTGGCAACCCAAAAATGAAGATACTAGTGGCCAATTTAAGCACTAGCTGTGCCCAAATTTTTTACACATGAAGCACCTGCCAAATCCCCCCTTTGGCACACACTCTGATCTGTAAGTCTTAAACAGCTACAAGCACCTGCTTAAAAAAAAATGCTCAGGTTCAAGAGCTTGTTGTGAAGTGCAAAGGCTCGCACTTTATATTTGTCAGCACATTAATAATGACTACAGAACATACCCATGCAGGCAGAATGACAGAGCGGGACCCTATGTGACCAACTGCAATGGAGTGTTTACAGAGAATCTACGGGGTTGCTTGGCAACACCCCTTCTCCAGAGTTCCAGGCTTGACCACACCCAACCCTGGTGGGACTCTACTATGGAGGCCACTTGCAGCCCAGCACTTCACAGTCACAGAATCATGGAGTGGTTTCGGATGGAAGGACTGTTAAAGATCATCTGATTCCAGCTCCTCTGTCATGTGCAGGGACACCTTTTGCTTGACCAGGTTGCTCAAAGGCTTATCAAACCTGCCTTTAAACACTTCCAGAGATGGTGCATCTACAACTTCTCTGGGCAACCTGTTCCAGTGCCTCACCACCCTCACAGTAAAGACCTGCTGTATATGTAGTGGTACGTAGGGGAGTCTCAGCCTAACTTAGCTCTTGCTGCTGGGAACAACAATATCTTTTTCTGTTGTCAAAAGAAGCAGAAAGTCCCTAGCCAATATTATGCATATAGTCTTGCTAATAAGGCTCATTTTAGTAGCTTTGCAAGATGATGAAAAATCCTAGTCTCTTACAAGTTTGCCAAACAAAATGGATTGATTTGTAGTTGTGTAACTACTTAGTCAAAGTCTGAAGCTTTGGTGGACCTGAAAATCCCATTTTCTTCATCCTTTAATCAACCTATATTACAGAAAATATAATGTGAAACTAGTCTGATAAGATTATTTTCCATAAACACAAATGAACTGGCATTAATTCTGCTACTTGCTTTTAATTCTTTATTAATTCAGTTTCATATTATCTGTTCCATTATTTTTCCAAGGATTTATGTGACACTAACAAGTTTATAATGTCTAGGGCCATGTCTTTTATTCTTTTTAAATACTGGCATGTTACCTTTCTTTTGCACTGCTGAAATTTCCCCTGTGTAGCAAGAGCTATTGAAAAACAATATTAATAGTCAACTCCTCAACAGCGCCTTTAAACCTGTAGGATACAGGCTATCCAACATCCTAATTTAAAAAGGTTTCATTTCCTGTTCATAAGCAGCATAGAAACAGCTTCAGAGTTCCTGAAGGACATATATCTCTTACCTCTCCAAATCAAGCCAGTAAGAACTGGAAATGCCCAGGGTCCCCCATCGCTTACAGTAAGTCATAGAGGGCAATGGCAAGAATAATTTCTAACTGTGATCCAGAAGAGGTCACAAACAAATACTCGTTGACCTCGTAAGTTGTTAAAACACAATTGTTTCTGTTTTAGTGGATGTGGAAACTGAGATGTGGAGAACCTTAGCAACACCCACAGTGCATATATCAAATGAGAGAGTAGAAGTCAGAAGGTCTTAGCTCTTCAGGCCTAACAGGTATATGCAGCTTCTCATATACCCTCCCCTGCATAACCCAGAGGTTCCAACCAAAAATCACCACATCAAAGTACAAACAAAAATGTACAATTGTTCATTATTAGTTGGTTATCTTTTTACTGGAATCACAGTGAACACTAACTATGAGAAGGGAAGTGAATCAATTCTTTGCTGGTTTTTGTTTTTTTTTTATTTCTTCTGTACATTTGCTGAATTTTGTCTCAGAATGATTTTTTTGCTAAAGCAGTTCAGAACACATGGAGTTAACATGAGATATAACTACAAATAATTTTTAAAATAAGACTGATTATCATTTGATATTTTGTTTTGTCTTTTTAAGGAGGTAAAGGACAAAAAGCCCCAGAGGATGCAGACATACATAAAAATAATGTGTTAGAAATCTATAAAGACAGCTAGGGAGGTTACATGTCAAAATGTGCCAGTACAGCATTGAAAAAAAAATTATCCACATTTTATTTTTATTTGTTGTAAGGTTGAACTTCTGAAACATGCGCATATGCATAAAAGAATTATGTAGTCAAAGTTAAAAAAAATAAAAATTTAAATGAATGGCTGATATAGTCTAATACTAAAACAGTCACCCTTCTATATAGAATTTTCCAAGACATATTCAAGTAGGAAAGCAACTAAGACCAACTAATGGCACTGAAACAAGCTATAATGCTAAAATATTGAATTCCTCTTGGCCAGAGTAGCCAATATGAGCTATAAAATTGAATTCTGTTCTTTTATGCTTATTACTTGGAAATTTGGCATAATCCAGAGACAATAAGAAATCTTTATGAATTTAATAATGTATTTGCTTCTTTGTGCTTTAGCATTCTAAAACACTCAGGCAAAAGAAAGGCTCCATTGAGAGAATATCAGTGACTCCCATTTAGAAGATAAGCAATACTATTTCTGAGATTGTTTTATAATGCTAATTCAGCTCAGCTGTGTGAATCCCTTTCCAAAAAGTGGGTCATTTAATAACTCTTGGATCTGGGAACAAGTCAACAGTTTGTGTTGAAGAAGATGCTAAATGTGAGTTAGCCAATCCCTCATTTGCTGTAGAAGAGGAATTTGATGTAGTGAATGAGGTGGCACTTGCAGAATGGTTTCTGGATTTAGGAATTTGAGTATTGAAGAATTAAAACTTCTTTTTCTCTATAAAATTCCAAGGCCATACTGGAATATTTTAAACCATAATTTCTTTTAAATTGTTATTAATTGTTTTCTTCATTTTCTATACCAAATTTTAAATCCTTCCAGCTTGATTTGTGGAATTTTAATATCCCATCATTGTAATTTAACATTTAATAGACTGCAGGTCTTAAAAGAATTGCAACTACACACAGTTAGTCAGAAGTTGAGCTATAGTACACCTGCTATTCATCTAAACCAAAGTGACTGTGATAATTTGTCCTTCTTTCCTGTTTTACTATTATTCAACTTAATTCCAGGAGACTATAGGCAGTCTGAACTTATTAATTACTAGGAAAATTCAGGTCCAAGGTACCCCATCTTAGGCATCCAAAGTTAGTGAGCAATTCTGGCCATACTTCCTTGTTTCCACACAAAACATGGAATGAATGAAAACTGAAATCTGTATATAGCATCTGAATAGCCATGTGAGATTTATGTTCACTGATTCCCTGGCTCTTTGCTCTGCTTCCTAATATAAAGAAACATCCATAGTTGGACCTGGATCTCCATCAATGGTTCTTCGTCCAGGTGTTTGACGTGAATTGATGGATTTCAGGGAACATCACAAAATGCACTTGTGCAACCTACATATGAGCCTAACTTACCTTTGGCAAGCAAAGATGATAGCACTGTCTCAGGTTATGAGAGTAAAGACAAATCAGTAGTTGATTGTGAGGTGCTCAGGTGCTGTCATGAGAAACACTGTATAAGAATCCATAGGAAGTTACAATGTCTGTCAAAAGCAGCATCTGAGCATAGAGTGATAAAGAAAGTGCAAGTTCCATGTTTAAATGAGAGGAAACTTATTAGTGAATTATCTGTGCACCATCCATTCTATCCAATAAATGAGGTAAGGGTATATAAAATGTTCTCATCTTCACTGATCCTTTGACAATAACCATGTACATGGCTGTTTATGTGCCATTTCCTACATTTTCATTAAAAGCAAAACTATCTACTTCACATTACAAAAAGATACATAGAAGCAATGTATTTCACATTACATTTCAATGCAGCTTTTGAGTTCCCTAATTTGTTGAAGCTGCTAAAAGTCTAAATTCAAAGTTTGTAACATTAACTGATACTTGCTCTGATTACCAAGCATACCCTGATATATGTAATCACTAAGTACCCAGCTTATTATGGAATTGAAGCGTAGATACACTGACAAGAAGTTACATAGAAATAATATATTCCTCCTCATGCTTGCTTTTCCTAACCATCTGGTCTACAACACAATGTATTGTTACATATGCTTTTTTAATCTTATGACTTTGGGTTTTCATTTACACATAAAATATGGGTTTAAATAAATGACTTGATCAAGCTCAGCTGAAAATCTGTGGCACTCACCTGCATTTACAAATCACTGATGGGTGTTTTGGTCACAGTACAATTCTTCCTTCCTTTTACAATTCAGTTCTTAAAATATTACTCCTATAAAGTTTTGATGAGTCTCATGATTTATAAATTTAAATAGCAAGAAAAATGTTTTTCCAATAGCACTATTGAATGAAATTATTCATTGATTCCTGTCTTGCTTTCAGCAGAATTCAGTCTGCAGCTCACCTGTATTCACCACACTCCTCACTTGCACAGAATTTTCTTCCTACAGAATTTTTAAAAGTATAAATTTTCCTTCAAATTTCATTCTATGTACATCACCACCTGTAAGAAAAGCCACTTTCTTTATGCACTTGTTTTCATTTGGGGGTTCATTCCAGTGCAAAGCCAAACCCTCTTAAACCCTTGGTTGGTTCCCAGCCTTTATTGATGTGTGCTCCATGATTTGCGTAGCTATGACTAAAGCCTTTATCCATTATTCTGATCTCTAAAATTTTGGTATATCAGGGAATCAAATATTCTAACAAGAATTTTTTAATTCTACTGTGTTATAAAACTGTTTCACTAATACAACATCCAGCAGACCAGAGTACCACAGCATTAGAGAGATATCAGGCTGGGGCCATCTACTGGTTGTGTTGCTGATCTTTTATTGACAGATTTGAAAAAACACTTTACATATGTAATTCTATTGTAATTATAAAATAGCAACATAGATTAACCACCTAAGTACATGATGTTCTTTTTGTACAGGTTATTTGTTTTTCATTTCAAATATTCAGTGAACTTAATATGGCCCAAATATCAATAGAAAAAAGAATTCATTTATCTTGCTTTCATAATCATAATAAAAATGAAGGGGAGGAGGCCTAGAAAAGCTCTTACTTCTCAGTAACACCTAAGAGAAAGCAAGGAATAAAGTAATGTTAGGATGTAAGCAATTTAGTAATCCATATATCTTTAGTTTTATTGCTGTGACAAAGAGGACAAATAATTCTTATTGCCTTAGCTGAAGCTTTGTAAGGTTTCACCTTGAATTTTTATTTTTTGTTTTAAAGTAGCTAAGATGTACCATTAATAAAAAATATCGCAGTCAATCTTATGATGTTCTTCAAAGGTTTTTATTAAAAATAAATCCAGAAGAAAAAAAAAAAGTTGATGAACAGAAGAATAAAGCTTTTAAAACTGGAGGTTCTAATAAATGAGCTACTGAAAACTAGGAATAATCCATACAATTTAGTTTAGAGCCCAAAAGTATATTTATATGATGCTGTTAAGTATATATTTCCTCATTTATTGTATGACAACATTGATAATTATTTGTGCTGTAATTGAGTCTTATTTCTATTATGGCAAAACTATGTGCAACTTTTAAGTGTGTTTTCAGGAGCAAGAGAGAGCATTTTACAGATCTTACAAGTTTGAGATCTTTTGCACCTAATATGGATATACACAGACAAACAGAAATATATACATATTAACTTATGCTGAGGCTCGTACATATATATGTGTGCATGTATTTATACATATACACGCATGTACATATATATGAATGCAATATATGTATAGTCATCTGCATATGTATGTATCTGTACATGCATGCACCTCTATTATAGCACATCCAACATCTAACTTGTCCTGTGTTGGCTCTTAGTTGTGATAGTATTAAACATTTGCCGTTATTCACATTTGCCCTCAGCAGATCCATGAGCAGGAGAGACTTCTAACAGGAGCTGTAAGTGGCAAGTAATTTTATCAAAAAATGCAAAATGCAATTTAAAATGTATAAAAGGCAGATAAACAATAACACTTCCCAGCATAAACAGGAAAGCGTAAACATATTGCAGGTTTGGAGACCAGACTATGGGAGCTAAAACTAAGAAGAAAGACATTGCCACCATCACAAATGGAACTGGTAGAAACACCTGCAAGAGAAAGAAAAAAAAAAAAAACTGGTTTAGGAAATAAACTGATTAACTGTGATTTCACACCTCGTTCATAACAACAATGCATTCTTAGCCACAGTAGAGTACTACGCTGCTATAAACTCACCGATAACAAGAGTCGTCTGACCTCAAACTGCCTACAAGATAAGCATCTTTTCTAAAATATTTGTTTAGGCTCTTTCTATCCTCAAGGGGGAGAGAGAGGCAGTACCTGAAATCCATTTGTCAACATGATATTACATGTTCCTAAAAGACATTCAGGGCTGGGTGCCTAGAAGAAGCCTTCACAATTAACATACACTTCTAACCCAGCTTTCTGACTGCTAGATTAAGAGGAAATTCAACCTATCTTTGATGTCTGTGATTGTGTCAGGAAAGATGAGAGTAGAGATCAAGGTTTAATTAATGTTGAATAGTCAGGTAGGGTCCTACACTGCTCCACACTCGTACAGTTTCACATTTGCACATCTCTCTCATTCTACATATAACCATCACCTGTCTTCGTATAACTTCTCCTGAAAGTTCTCTGAGGCAGAGACCAACTCTTTGTTTCACTTCCTTTTACAGTGAAGCAAAGCTTTTGAATAAGGCTCTAAGCATTGAGATGATTATTTGTACTTTTATAACTGTCCCTTTTGACTTACACTTCGTCTGAAACTTTTGCATGCTACCCATGATTCAAAAAAATTCTGTAAAAATATTTTGCTTAGGTCCATTTACTTTGTATGGTCGATGTAGATGAGGTTCCCGGTATCGAAGTACAATCAGGCTTGCACAGGTCAATCCAATCATAAGCCAGGCAGAAAATCCAAAGTAATTTGTTAACGTAATAAGATCAGAGGGGATGATAAAAATGGATGCAATGGTGGTTGAAAAAATCATGGCTGGTGCTGGAGTACAGGAGTGGACATTAAGCATGGATATTAAAACAGGTAAATGTCCTGATTGACTTCCAGCGTAGCTTAATCGACCTAGTGTGAACATGCTGCTGTTGAGAGCACCAAATATTGAGACAGCCACAGAGAGAGGAATGATCCAGGAAACAGAGGGGATCACTCGATCAGCCCAAGTGACGGCCACAGCAACTGCAAGAAAGCAAAGCATTAGTATGTTCTGAATCACTGACAGACTCAACAGAAATAAAACTTAAAATACAAGAAACATCTATATTTATTAGTAATGCCTGTCATTTTTTTGTTAGAGTAGTCAAACAGTAATCTAATCCTAAAGGCTTCTACTTCATGAGCTAAAAATTTCCCAGGGGATGACAGCAAGGAGTGCTGCCTGCCAAAGCCAGCCAGGTAAACCTACTGGGGCCAATACCACAGTAATGAACTGCCCAGTAGGAGCAAGTTGCAGCTCACTGCCGTGCATCACAAAAGCACACGCAGGGACAAGGAAAGAAAATTAACACCTTAGTCCCCAGCATGACCATGGTGGTGACATTATCTACTGTTACAACTGTAACAAAACTGTCAACAGGAGCACAAGTACATGCAAAAATGGGTCAGCTAATGTTCTGTTAATGAGATTTTGCTTTGGGTAGAACTAAGAAGTGTGAAAGATTATTACTGAACAGGAGATACTCAATATTACTTGGAAATTAGCTATAGCGAATATTGAGTAAGAACTAATATTTAGTGGATCTATAACCAAATGGCATGAGGAACAGTGATGTGCACAGCATAGGAAATTATTAGAGATGGGGAAAACAGCACCCCTCTCCCCCCAAAAGAAAAGAAAAATGTAATGAAAGAAAAAGAACCACAGCAATACATAGCAATGTTTGGAAAAGAGCTATGATTTCAAGGCTATCTCCTCAGCTGGCACAGATAAACAAAATTCCCCTGGTATGTACGGAGCTGGTTATGCCAGCTGGGTAGCTGCTATTTGTGGATAGTCTGATATTTGCTGCTTCTTTCATTGTAGGATAGATCTGCAAAAGTATCCATCTCTCCCAGCAGATAACCTGACAATGGCTGAATGATAACACCAGGTTGCTGAAATGACAGCTGCACCACTTCCATTTATGTTAGTGTGCCGTTTTCACAAGAAAAAATAATTGATCTATACAAATGAGGTATGTTTTTTGTCATGCCTGTAGGCAAAGTCTGATGGCTCAATCTCATTACAGAGGGATTTAGAAGATGCTGTTTGGACAATCAAGGAGAAATACAGCTCCCCTTGGGCTCATTCATGAATTATTGGTACAGGATCTGAGAAATGCTTTACATACACTGGACTTTTGTATAGGCTCTTCTAAGGAATCATAATATTTATCATTAATAACCCCCAAACACATACTCAAAATGGCTACATTTTTGTGTCCATAGTCTTTTCTATATTACTGACATGCTAGACTTGTCCACCTCCTAAATAGTAATGGCTTTAACCTGAGACACCATGATACAGGGAAAGAATAAGGAGACAGGAAAAATAAAGGGTGTCACTACACTTGTGACCTAACTTTCACCTGATTTTCCAGGTTTTGATAGACTTCTGATTTCATTTTTGGTCAGTGCAGATATAAGCCAACATTTTCAACATCTAATAACCGCTGTCTGCGTTCAGTCCAACTTGTGTCATACAGTAAAATTAAAGAAGAATTCTCAGTTTAAAGAAAGAATGAACCCAAACTTCTGGACTGTAAAGTCAGGTGAGCAGAAGTAACCCAGTACATTAACATCAGATGGGTATGCTAATGGACCATGACTTTTTAATTAAAAAATTATGAAATACATACCTGAGGAGACAATTTCCTTAGGTGTGAGAACAGTCAGATATGAGATGTTCACCAGCAAATAAAAAACAATTACTGCAGGAACAGCAGTCATCACAGTTAAGGGGATATTTCTACTGGGGTTTTTCATCTCTTCTGAAAAATACAATTTAAAAAGACAAAGCAAGCAGTGTAGTTTCAGCAAGTATATTTCAGTGGTGAATCTGTGTACAGCTTGACAAGACTGATACCAAAGTTCTGTCCCAATCCCTAATCACATCTACTAAATGATGCTACCTGTGAAGTCCTACAGTTGTTCTCAAGTAGGTTACTATCAAAGATTCCTAAACAATTTATTTTTATTTAGCTACTTTTTAACAATTTTGCAAGGAGGGCTGAATGAACAGATGATTCAAAAATTACAAAAGGACTTTGACTTAAATAAGCACATATTTCACTTGCATTACAAAATTGATTTGGTAAGAAATTTTTAAGTAGCCTTACTAAAATCATTACCTTAAACATACCTTAAAGTCAGATTATTTATTCTGACATTGCCTCATGAGTTCTAATCTGAAACTTTCTGATGTATTTGCCTATTCCTAATCAAAACCTTTTTCATTGCCCTTTTATCAGGAAACACAGAAAAAGTAAAAGACTGATGGTATAGACAGAAGCGCAATGATGCAATGGCTTTAAAAGGGGGCCACTTCCAGCTGGATTCTGATGATTATTACCTTTTCTAGGGCAAAGTTGGTGGAGGAAAACTGTTTAGTGCTAAGCCTGATAGCTTAGAACTACTCTTATCAAATAAGAAAAAACTCCAAATTATGCCAGTGAACAATTCAGTCATTGGCACACATTCCTGAGCATGTGATAGTCCCAACAAAAGATGGAGCTGGTTTCCAGAGCCCTAATAATTCATCCTCATCTCAATCAAAAAGGGTCTTTTTCATCTCTCACTTTTTCCCTTACTCCCTCTCCTCTTCCCACTTCCCTTGGCATTTACAGAGTATCTCCTGAGTATTACCAGTCAATAACTCACAAAAGGGAAGAAAAGAAAAGCCAACTATGTAGCTTACTTAAGCTCTTTTCAGAACATAGAAATCCCTTTCCTCTCTCAAATACGATTTCTACCTTCTGCCCAGAACATCAGCCTTGAGCCTGTCCCAGCACTGGCTGTAGTGCACAGAGCCAAGACTGAAGGAGCACAACAGTGGAACTCAGATACTGACTATGAGAGAATTTTGGATTTATTTCAAATTTAAGAAATAGACTTGGTAATTTTGAGCCCAGAAGAGGACAATTACCAAAATTGCCAATTTAAATTTATCTTTTCATTTGTTTCTTTGCTCATTACAATCCTGCCATCCAGCTGGCACCTGATGCTTTAGCTGAAGCTCACAGAAATGAAGTTATCGATGAAGAATGAGAAACTCAGTTCAATTCAGAACTATTGCATAGGTTACATCTGCCTAAACATCTGTGCTGCCCACTGTATGGTATTTATTAGTACTGCTAACTAATCAGATAATAAATTAATATTTTACCAATAGTCATGTATTTTCTCAAGGTTACAAAGCCAAGTGCTTGTCTTAAAGAAATCCCTAAGATTTCAAAACTATACTTTCCTGATTTATATCACCTTTTTTTTTATTATTCCAGAATATTTTTAATGCTGGAATACATGGATTGTAATGATAACAGCAAGTTTTTCAAATATTAACCAAACTTTCACATTGTTCTCACCATTGAACTTTGTATTATGCATTTAACACATGCATTTTACTTAATGTTTTACATGGTAGAGGTCAATGGATACATATGTATAAAGATATAAGAGCAATATCCTCTTGCTTACAACATAATTCCATAAATCTGATCATACTATAAAACACTATTAATTTTACTTGTGACATGAATAACTAAGATCATGAACATCATCTCTGTGGCTTTCATGAAAAACTGCTCTGTTAATGCCACATGTCATCAGACACAGAATAGGGTAAGTAAATAGTTATTCAAAAACAGTTTGAATGTTTAAAATTGAGTACAAGTTCTACAAAAGTAAAGACCCCTTTCCTTAGATCTCTCTTAATCTTCTGTGCAAAACTCCATTTTCCCAAGAAAATATGTCCCATAACATTTCTACATTTTACCAAAATTCAGAATTAATTTGTCCATATACAAACCAGCTGCATAACATCAGAGAAGGCACAGATATTTACATAGAAATATCTATGTGCTCATAGTTTAGCATGGATAACTTAATCCTTTCCTAAAAATACACTGACACAGACATTGAGAAAGACAAAATGCAAATTTTTCATGTATGAAAAGTTCTGTTTATGTATGAGATTTTAAATTAACTATTTTGATTTCTCTTGTACTCCTCTGGAAATGCCTATTTGATTCTGGAGACTGTACAAAAAGCAAGAAACTCCCTTGGAGGGGGACACCAGCTCTTCTACCAAGCCCAACAACACAGAACTTGCTTAAAACATGTGAGACCATATGGTCTTGAAGGAGAGACAAGTTCTACCAAGACAAGCTGGAGAACACAAGAATGACAACTGCAGAACAAAATCTGAAGAAGAGGAATGAGATACCTGCCATATAATTGAGGGACCACCAGCCTCCATATGCGTACAGTCCTTGGAAGAAGGCTTCGGCAACCTGTGAGGCGTTGGGGATCTCTGAGCTGAACATGTCTTCAAACCTGGCCAGACTCTCCTTTTGCCTTGCAACGAGGAGAACAACGCCACCGACAGCAATTACAGACAAGGCTATCATTTTCAGCAGAGTGAAAACTGTCTGCATCCATGTAGCCATTTTGACGCTGCAGCCATTCAAAATCCCCAGGAACCAGAGAACAGCCAAGGCCAAGCATTTTTTCAGCACTTCTGGTGGAGGGCAAATGCCATAGAAGGGTTGGGTGGCATATTCAGCAAACAACAAGGCTCGAGCAGCATTTGATGCTGGCTTGGTAAATGTTGATGTCCAAATAAACACAAAGGCGGGGAAGGATCCAAGACCTCTTTTAATATGGCTGTATTCGCCTCCAGCAAAGGGCAGAGAGGTTCCCAATTCCGCATAGCAAAGGGAACCCATCAGAGAAACCAGCCCAGATGCAGTCCAGATTATTAGTGCGATGCCAACATTGAGCAAGGAATGCTTTAACACCCCTGTGGGAGACACAAAGATCCCTGCCCCGACAATTGATCCTATAATAAAACTTACCCCCTCAAAATAACCTATATTTCTTTTGAGTTGTATCTTGGCTTTTTCTTTTCTTCGCACATCTTTGGAATCATCACTTTCTCTTTTTCCCATTTTATTATGGTTTTCCACAGGAGATTTCACTTTGTTGCTAGCAGTCTGTCATGGCCCTACTTGCTAGTGACATGTTATGGAACGCTTGGCTTAATCATTCAGAAAAGAGAGCATACTTTGGGTTTTGGTGTCTTCTGTGTGATGATGATTAACCAAATACTTCAAGAAACACTGGCAAATCATGTACGTGTTGGTTTAATGTGTACTACAGAAATTATTAAAGTCTGCAGGTATTTTTAAAGAATACAGCATAAAAAAATATGCAGAGCAAGTACTCATTTCTCAGCTGATTTTCATCAGCTGATTTCTATTTCTTTTATGTGTCTCTTCAGAGACAACTGTGAGAAGTGGGTAAATGTGACTTCTACATCAGATCCAGGGAAAGAGGTAGGATATGGCAGCATGAAGACAGAAATCAGCCCTCCTTATGTTATTGACACTGACACGGGCATTAGTTGAACAGCTTAGCACCATTTTTCTGCCATCCATACATAAAATGCACAGTGATAACCAGTGATTATATTTTCTGCCAAACCCCGGCATTCACTGGGTATATGGAGCTTGTTTATATTTCAATCATTAAACACTGCACTAGAAAGAAAATTACCAGTTTATTCCCAGTTTTCTCTTGAGTGCTATTACAACCCATCTCAGAGGCAAATCCTGCAAAGTGTAATCTCTTTCTCTCCCTTATACATTTTCTTAAGTGTTATTTTTTATGCTTTAATATTGCTGTATTACTATAGATGATAACAACCAAATGGCTTGAAACTTTAGAAACAAGTTTTCCTTTGAAACAAAATTGTTCTAAAATAAGCCCTACATGTATATATATATATATACATATGATGGTAATCCAGGTTCTTGTTAACAAATCCCTTGGGGTAGATTAGAGTGAAATGACACTGAATTGTCAGTGTTTTTAAGTGGGATAATCCTTTTTATTATGCTGGTGTCCTTCCTTAAGTGATGACAGCTGTGAAAACCCCACTGTGGAGCACTGAAGACATTCACACCTAGCCTGGCCTATTCATCTTAGATGATAGACCATAATGTAACATGACTGATGCTGATGTAATAGACAGCTGTAATGTGTCAGTGACTCATGGCATGTCGCCTGACACCATAACTTGTAAAACTCCCCAGCCCAGGGTAGATGCTAGTTGTTCCCACCTGACCTTGAGTATATACAACTTTATATATAATCTTTGAGTTTGGTGGGTTTCTCCCACCCCCAATGGTCCTTTGACAGGACTGCTATTACTATTGTAAGACAAATCAGTATTACACTAAATGGCAGATTAAAGTACAGATGCAACTGATTTTGTGACGCTATTCATCCTAAAGTATGTTAATTTCTAGTACAACAGATATTTCCAAAATATCCCAAGCAGCAGATTAAGGATTCTTTACTTCTGACAAAGCTGCCTGATTTCAGACAACTTTATTTCAGACAACTTTATTACATTTCAGATAACTTTATTTCTGCCTGCCTCAGGAAAATAGGATACCTCAATTTGCTCCACAGGGTGTTGGCTACAACGAACCACACCTGAAATGCTTCTATACCAACACAGGCAGCATGAAGAACAAGCAAGAGGAGCTCAAAGCTTTTGCCCAGTCCCAGAGATTTGACATCACTGGCATAAGTGACACGTGGTGTGATAAGTCCTGGGACTGGAGTGTCCTGTTGGATGGTTACAGGCTCTTCAGGAGGGATAAGCAGGGCAGGTGAGGTGGGAGGGTAGTCCAGTATCTAATGGAAGTACTGGACTGCATGGAGCTTACAGTTGGCAATGGCACATTTGAGAGCCTCTGGGTAAGACCTAAGGGACAAAGAAATCATGTGGATGTCATCGTGGGAGTCTGCTATAGACCACCTCACCAGGACAATGATGCTGATGAAATATCCTTCAAGGACCTAAGAGGGGCACCTCCAAATCAACTGCCTTTGTCCTTATGGGAGACTTCAACTTGCTGGACATTACTGGGAATACCACACAGCTGGCACAGGTCCAAAAGATTCCTAAAAACCTGGATGGTAACTTCATGGTCCAGGGACTAAGGGAGCCAACTAGGAAGGATGTCTTCCTTGACTTGTTGCTTGTTAACAGAGAGAGTCTCATGAGTGAAGAGGTGATTGGTGGCCATCTTGGCCACAGTAACCACGAAGCGATTGAGTTCAAAACCTCTGCATGACAGGAGGAAAAGGGCCAGCAAAACTTCAGCCCTGGACATGAGGAGAGCATACTTTAGGCTGCTCAGTAATTAGTAAGTAGGGTCCCCTGGTAAGATGCTTTTAAAGGACTGGGATCTATCCGTGCTGGTCACTCTTTAAACATCACTTCCTAAAGGGCACAGGAGCAGGCAATTCCAAAATGCTGGAAGTGAAGCAGACAAAGCAGAAAGCTGGCTTGGCTGAGCAGGGATCCTCTTTTGGAGGTAAGGCAAAAAAGGAAGGTGTATGCCCAATGGAAGCAAGGGCAAGGTGACATGGCAGGAATACAGAGATGCTGCTTGCTGCTGTAGGCAGAAAATTCATGTAGCCAAAGCTCAGCTGGAGTTGAAGCTGGACAGTACTGTGGGGGACAATAAAAAGACTTCTTTTAAATACAAAAGGCAGTACAGAAAATACATTAGCTCATTACAGGATGTGGATGGTCACCTCACAAACAGGGACACAGACAAGGCAGAAGTGTTTAATGCTTTCTTGCCTCTATCTTCAACATGGATGACAGGCTAAAGGGGATCTAAGCACCCGGGCTGGAAGACTATGGCTGTGAGAATTATAAACTCCCAGCTGATCCTAAACTTGTGTGGAATCTGCTGCTTCAACTAGATCTCTGTAAGTCCATGTGGCCTCATGGGATTCATGAGAGAAAACTCCAAGAACTGGCTGAAGTAATTGTTAAGGCCTCTCTCAATGATTTTTGAAAAGTCTTGGGAACATGAAGAGGTCCCAGTTGATTGGAAGCTGGCTAATGTTGTCCCAGTTTTCAAGAAGGACAAGAAGGATGACCCAGAAAACTACAGGCTGTCAGTCTCACTTCAGTGAGTGGTAAAATTATGAAGATTATTCTCAGAGGTATTGAAAAACATCTGAAAGATGATGCAGCCATTGGTCACAACCAGCATGGTTTCATGAAGGGGAAGTCCTGCTTGTCAAATCTAATTTGCTTTTATGACAAGGTAAGACACCTAGTGGAACAAGGGAAGCTAGATGATGTAATCTGTTTGGATTTCAGTAAAGCTTTCGGTACTGCCTCTCACAGGATCCTTCTGGACAACACGGCTGGATAAACATGTCATGTAGTGGGTGAGCAATTGGCTCATAGGTCAGGCACAGAGTGACAGTGAATGGGGTAACATCAGGCTGTCATTAGTCACCAGTGGGGTCCACAGGTTTCCATCTGGCCCAGTGCTCTTCAACATCTTTATAAATGACTAGGATGCAGGACTCAAAGGGATACTAAGCAAGTTTGCCAGTGATACTAAATTGGGAGAAGCTGTTGACTCCCTTGAAGGTAGGAAGGCCCTGCAGAGAGACCTCGACAAATTAGAGAGATGGTCAATCACCAGCCATATGAAGTTTAACAAGGAAAAGTGCCAAACTCTGCACTGGGGACAGGGCACCCCTGGTTGTGTCTATAGACTGGGGAACGAGAGGCTGGAAAGCAGCACTGCAGAAAGGGAGTTGGGTGTCCTGGTTGATGGCAAGTTGAATATGAGTCAGCAGTGCCCTGACAGCCTGGAGGGCCAACCCTGTCCTGGACTGTATCAGGCCCCATCGCCAGCTGGTAGGAGGTGAGCAAGATTCCTCAGTTTTGACCAGCAGAATGTCCCAGCAGTTCAACAGAGAGCTGGGATTTTTTTGCTGTTCAGCAAAGGTCACATCATGCACAAATATCAGTGTGGGAGCCCCAAAGTTCAGCACATTGACCCTATGCAGGAAGGCCCATGGGCAAGTACTGAAGCAAAGCTCCAAGGGTTGCCAGGGCTTCAGTGCATTAGGAAATGCCTCTTCTACAGAGTGAATCTGTGGCTCCAGATGAGGCCAGGCCAAGCCCAGCCTGCCTGAGATAGTGGCAAGCTCTGAGCTTTGAGTGGAGTAAATTTGTGGCCAGAAGGGCCAGGCCTGTCCTGGGGAGCATCAGGCAAAGCATCGCCAGCTGGTCAAGGAAGGGGATTGTCCTGCTCTGCTCTGCATTGGGGCAGCCTCACCTTGAATATTGTGTGCAGTTTTGGGCACTACGATATAAGAAAGATATTAAGCTATTGGAGAGTGTCCAAAGATGGTGAAGGGCCTTGAGGGGAAGCCATATGAGGAGCAGCTGAAGGCACTTGGTCTGTTCAGCCTGGAGGACACTGAAGGGAGACTGCCTTGCAGTTACAATTCCCTTGTGAGGGGAAGGGGCAGGCACTGATCTCTTCTCTGTGGTAATCAGTGACAGGAGCCAAGGGAATAACATGAAGTTGTGTCAGGAGATGTTTAGGTTGGGTATTAGAAAGAGGTTCTTCACCCAGAGGGTGGTTGGGCACTGGCACAGGCTCCCTGGGTAAGTGGTCACAGCACTAAGCCTGGCAGAGCTCAAGATGCATTGGGATGATGCTCTCAGGCACATGGTGTGACTCTTGGGGATCTATGCAGGGCTAAGAGTTGGACTCCATGATCCTTGTGGGACCCTTCCAACTCAGGATATTTTGTGATTCTGTCATTCTGTTAAACTCTTAATACTGTGTGAGCTCTAAAAAACTACAAAGCTCCCAAACGTCCTGCCGAGAATTCAAAGCAGTCCGATCTATAGACACAGCCGCGTCGCTGTGGGCGACCCCAAGGGGCAGGAGGTGGCAGGAAGCGGGAAGGAGGGGCAGAAAGCGGCAGGAGACAGCAGGAAGTGGCAGGAAGGGCAGGAAGCGGCGGGAGACCGCAGGGAGCAGCAGGAAGGGGCAGGAGGCGGCAGGAAGGGGCAGGAAGCGGCAGGAAGGGGCAAGAGGCGGCAGGAAGGGGCAGGAAGCGGCGGGAGGCCGCAGGAAGCAGCAGGAAGGGCGGGAGGCGGCAGGAAGGGGCAGGAAGCTCCACGGGTTTCGGCGGCCGCGCTGCGCGGGCTCCGGGTGGGCCGCCTCCTCCTGTGGCCGCGCCTGCTGGGGCAGGGAGCGGGAAAGCGGCGGGGAAAGCCCGCGGGTAAAGCGGTGCCCTGAGGCGATCGTGTCCCGGCCGTGAGGCGGGGAGCGTTGCCGTGGGAGGGAAGTTTGCAGCGAGGTGCGGTCTGCGCGGGGGCCCGACGGCATGGCGGGGGTCGGCGGCGAGCTCAGCATCATGGATAGGGGCGTTCAGAGGTGAGCGAGGAGCGGGCCGGAGGGTGAGGGGTCCGGGAGCGGAGCTGCCCGGCTGACGGCAGCACCTCTCCTCCGCAGCCTGCGGGATGTGCCCCTGAGCTCTGACCTGCACACGCTCAACGCCCATTCCAACCGCATCGCCAGGATCGAGGGGCTCGGCCACCTCCGGAACCTGCAGCACCTGGATCTGTCCGCGAACCAGATCCGCCGCATCGAGGGGCTCAGTGCCCTGGCCAACCTGCGCACCCTGAGCTTAGCCTGTAACCTGATAACCAAAGTGGAGGGTCTGCAATGTTCATTTCTGCCCATTTAGCAACTCTCGAAGGTTTTCTGAGAGTTGTCTTAAAGTTTGCTTCTGGAATGTTTGCATATAATGTTTGCATATAATTAAGTTTGCAAATACAAAGTTAGTATGGGCTACTAGCCATATTATAATGTAATTTTTAAAATATATATATATTTTGTAAGCTTCATCATAAAAAATTGCTGTAATTTAGAAGGAAAACCTGATTTTTATTTTATTATTACAATTTAATATATAATGTCATAATTTGTTGTTACTATTTTGTAAGGTTCACTTTGCAAGCTTTGATGAAAACAGAGCATTTTTCTGAAAATCTTACTGTTTCTAATTTTTTCTCATTTTGTTTAGGATTGGAAAAGCTCTTTAATTTAACTGTGCTGAACTTGTCGTATAATCGTATACATGATCTTTCTGGTAAGTTACTTTGCCAAGTGCAGTAAAGTCCAAAGTATTTGTCTAACTTTAATTTTGAAATGTATTTTGAGAAGTTTGTAGTACTGAAAGTGCTAATTCACCGAATAATTCTAGTAAAATTGGCAATTGTTACTACTCTCAGCTTTCAAGTTTCTAACACCAGGGATTGTTCTAGACTGGAATTTATTCTCTTGTGTTTGGCAAGGCCAAACTTGTTCAGAAAGTAGCACAGTAAACATTTCAAACTTATTTCCAAAAATGCAACTTAGGGAAGTTCTTATCTATGTCTGTTGAAATGGTCAGTTGTTGCTTGTAAGATTTTATGCTACAGAATCAAGTGAATTTGTAATAGAAAATTAAAACGAACATTGGTAACAACTTTGTTAGTGAACTGAGTTACAAATTGAAACTTCAAGGAAAATGTGTATTTTTGCATGTTTTGTAACAGTCAGAAACTAATGTATTTCTTTAAGGTTAGCTCTCATAACTCGCTTAAGTGTTGTACTCTAGTAGAGTACCATAGCTAATTAACATATATAGACAAGATATGGAACAAGTGTTGTTCTCTCATTTCTAACTGAATATTTTTCAACAAGAGGCCATTTGTTCTAAATCTCATAGTCCAGGACTGCAGCAGAAAACATTATTTTGTGTTTGTGTTTTTTTTTCTCAAATTTCAGGACTTCGATCCCTTCATGGAACCAGGCATAAGATTAGTCACATTGAGCTTCACAGCAACTGTATAAGCAATGTTGTTCACTTACTTCAGTGCACAAAGGGGCTGCACTGTTTGACGAATCTCACACTGGAAAAAAATGGAAAAGCCAATCCAGTTTGTCACACAGCAGGTATGGATCTCAGGTGGAAATTTTGTGCTCATTAGGTCAGTGATTTCCTTTAAGCTATTAGCCGTGTTATGAAGCTTGCAAATTTATTCATAAGCCTGCAAAATCTAAATTCTGTCAAAATTAATTAATTTTTCCCTGAAAAAAACCCCTTTTTTTTCGCTTGGCGTGTTCTCAAAATTGTAACATGTTGTATGGTTAGATAAGACTCGGCATTTTCACTCATGAATCCAGAGGAGGGCCACCAAAATTAGAGGCATGGAGCATCTCTCCTATGAGGAAAGGCTGAGAATTGGGATTGTTCAGCCTGGACAAGAGAAGGATTTGGGGTGACCTAATTGGGACCTTCCAGTACCTGAAGGGAGACTACAAGAAAGATGGAGAGACACTCTTCCCAAAGGCATATAGTGACAAGACAAGTGGGAATAGCTTCAAACTGAGAGTTACATTTAGGTTAGATATTAGGAAGAAATTCTTTATGGTGAGTGTGATGAGACATTGGGACAGTGTGCCCAGAGAAGCTGTGGATGCCTCATCCCTGGAAGTGTTCAAGCCTAGGTTGGATGGGGCCCTGAGCAACCTGGTCTAGTGGAAGGTCTCCCTGCCCATGGCAGGGGCGTTGGAACTGGATGATCTTTTAAGGTCCCTTCTAACCCAAACCATTCTATGATACTATTTTAGGTTAAGGTGGGAAAGTGATGGAAACAGAAAGTGTTGCAGAAGTAGGAGGAAATGAGTATTAATATTAGAAAGTGAGTAGGTGCAGAATTCGAAGAACTCCATAGAAAGGGAGCAGGCACAGGAAATGGTCTGCTACTGGTAGAGACCACAAGTGAAACATCAGTAGCACAATTAGCTTGTCCTTTTCTTCTCACAGCTTTGGTTAACAGCGACGGGCTCTAGGAAACTCTGCAGTAATTAGCCTTTGTATCTAAATAGTAGGCAAGGGCTTCACTAGGCAGCATGGAGACTTGCTGGAGATTGCGTGTGGATACATCACTTTCAGTTGGGTTGCTTATGCCATTTAAATGTTACACCCTGTTTTCAAGCAAGTTAATGTAGCATCGGATGTATGAGAGGGGGAAATGTACAGCAAGGTAGAAGCAGAGGATTGATACTTCTGGGAGAGCTCAAAGATAATTTCATTATGAAGAGTGGAACACTAGGAATAACGCAATAATGTACAATAGCAGCTATATCATGAGCATGTAACAGATACAGGTGTAATATGTGTACAGTTAGAAAGAAACCTCAGAGGTAATTGAGGAAAGCCAAAAAAGGTTTAAAGTCATATTTTCAAAAGCAAATGTTTTACAACTGCATTCTGGCACTACAGAAACAGTAACAGAAGTATTAAAGTTGTCTGGATAACTTAGAAAATTCTACTAGTTTTCTTCAGCAAGTATTTACACACCTCTTCATATGTCTTTTGTGTGACTTACTTTCAAGACTGCAGTGTTCAGAGACCCAGACGCTTATTAATTCAAAGAAAGTTAACTTCAGTGCTTCACAGTTTCATAATGTCTTATTTCATTCACTGACAAAGAAGTTATCTAAGCTCTTTTAGAACTTGCCTTTCAATTACATTTGTCTGTCCTTCCATTTGGAACAACTGTGTTGGTGCAGTAGGCTGGTATTAAAAGGTTGTCTGTGCAACTGCAGTGTGCTGATGGTTGTTGGGAAATCCCAAAGTTGACCAGAACCAGGCAGGCAGCTTCCCAGTTCATTTAATTTTGTAATGCTGTCTGTTGAATGCCATGGGTGAGGAAAGGTGAGACAATTGTAGATAACTCACTACTTTTTTCTTATGTTAAAAATGCAGTGATTCATTTAAGATGACAGGGTACCTGAAATACACCAGACATCTCCTTAGGAGATTGATTTCACTTTACATGTGGTCTTTTCCTCAAGGTTATAGAGAAACTGTTCTTCAGTCGTTGCCCCAGTTATCAGCTCTGGATGGAAGAAGTATTTCTGGTGAACCAGCGGACTTGGAAGAAGAAAACTCTTCAGATTTGCAGTGCTCAAAAGACATTTTGGGCTCTTTGGTTTCATCTGGGTGCCCCTCATCCAGAGATCAGGTGCCATAGTTTGTGTGTATTGATTTTAAAATTGACACATTTTATTTTTATATTGTATGCAACTCATTAATGCTACAGGGATTGTCTTTCCTTCTGACAGAACAATGTTGCCTTACCACTGGTGACACCACATATCGACCAGGCATTGGCTCATTTTCATCAGCGTACAAGAATACAAGTACAAGGTGCCACCAGCACCTCCACAGAGCTTGTCTCATCTTCAGAACCAGAGAAGACCATACTTGATAAATTATACAGTGAGATGAGAATTAAAAGAATAGAAGATCAGATTTCACAGATACTGCAAAAGGTGAATTTCTTTTCTGTGATTGCACAGAAAGTTTTGTTTGTTAAATGAGGTGTACCTTTCTGATAATACAGAAGTCTTCTGGAACAGACTGGGGTATTTCTGCTGGTATGGGCTGACTGTGCTAATGTGTTCTTAATAATTTTGAGAAGCTGGGAATAAAATAAAAACAAGTCTTTAAAACTGAAGATTGCACTTTGAATTCTGAAAACTTTCATACTGAATAAAACCACAGTGTATAGAACTAGCAGAGCTATGTGATCATGTTATATTAGAAAATTCTTTTTTGTTTTTTACCTTGAAGTCATCAATATAGTAACTGAACCAGAGTAAAACATAAAATGTAGCAAAATACTTGGATTATACAGTCAGTGAAAATTAATTTCACCAATAGGTCAACTTGATCTGATACATTTATCAATTATGTTGTTTTGTTAACATAGGTAACATACAAGTTTGTCATGTTTGTCTTGTAACAGTTGGTGGTGTTTGAAAGGCTTTTTTGGTTTTAAGTGCTGTATTTCTTTTATATTTTGCAACAACCTTTTATGCCTAAGGATTTTACCAAACTTTAGGAATTTCAAAAGGATAAACCTACATGTTCTCAAGCACGTTGGCTTTATTTTATCTTTAAAACAATGAAATATTTTAGCAAGGAGGGAAGGCATTGTAAAAGTAAAAAATTGGAAGCAATTATTTACTTTTCTCTTAAAGTTATTTCGTGTGAACTTTTTAAAAAATAGAACCTGAATAAGTGTTAGAAATTAGCCAATTAGAAATGATAAAATTTTATAGATAAAATTTTGATCTCTTCTTAGGTATCTGATAGCTCAAGACAGGAAGCTCCTCCAAGTACTTTCAAAGCTAAGAGAGACACAGATCCAACTTCTGAGAGTGAAAATGAGAGTGGGAAAGAGAACAACAGAAAGGTCATGAAAAGAAGCAAGATCCCTACTCACCGGAGAACTTCCTTATCTCCTAAGTGTCATGCGAGTCATCTTAAGAACAAAGTAACTGACAGGTATCCTGATGTTTGCCATATAAAGCCAAAATCAGTTAATATGAATATTGTCAGAGTGAATGTAGTACTTGAAACATTTTCTAAAAGTGGTAGGTTGGGTAAATTAGCTCTGTTATTAATGCGCTGAAAATGAGTAGCTACTGAGATTTCATTCTGTCATTTCTCTATATGAGCAGTTTCTGTCTTTAGGCAAAAAAGAAATTGAACTGAAGATTCCAAAACAAACACTTTCAGCATTCTAACAGCTTATATTTCCATCTTTGTTCTGTGGTGACAGAACAATTCTCCACAGACAGAACTGAGTTGTTAAAAATAAAAACAAAAGATTCATGCTGTCAGAACAATGGTCAAGAATATAACTGTCCATATTTTGTGATGAAGCTGAGGATGCCATAGTGATTTATTTGATTTATGTAGTAAATATCAGGAATGGTGAGTAGAAGAAGATACAATTTGGAATATATTAGTTTAGTCAGCCACTGCAGCTCTACAGCTACTCTCTTTCTTCAGAATTGTTTCATATCCATGTGATCGTAAGATGTATTTCGGATAGCATAAACTAGTTATATGTATCATTTTACAGCTCAACGTTTGAATTTAGCTGTTGGTGCTATGGTCTGCTTGAAAATTATTTTCTGCCTGGTTTTGAATTCAGCTCTTGCACTGAACTGTAAAATTTCATCTTATAAAAGTGTCTGAATCCCTTGTTACTGTTTAAACTCTGCATATTCTTAAACTTACCTTGATGTCCTGCTAATACAGGGAAAAAAAGAAGAGTTCCTCAAAGTGTCCAAGCTCCAGTCAAAGAGACTCTCATGTTAATTCATCATCAGATAATCAAGACTTGAAAGTAGTGGGAAGAAAAGCTGAAATACTAACTGGTAGACAGAGCAATATAGAAAAAGTAGAAGAAAGTAATTCAAATCCCACAGAGGAATCAACATACCGAGTAGGTTTTGCATCATTTCAAGTTAAATATGACTATGTCTTCACCTGAAGACAAGCATATGTCTCCAGGTCAGGCTACAATTGGAGGTGACGAAAACAATTGTGTGTAGATAGCATGAAAAGTAGTGATCCTCTTGTAGTGTCAACTGGGAGAGAATTTATTTTGTTTCATTTTTATAGGAGTTTTTGGCCTGGTCACTTGCCCTTTGCTCTGTCATCCCTGAATTTCAGAAAGATGGAAAGGTCTTGTTCTACAGTTATAAATATTGTTTGTCATTTTTGGCTATGCTTGAATGTTTCCTACTAAGTTGATACTTACCACATTCTTGCTAAGGCACTGATTCAAGAACTGGATCAGGAGAAAGAAAGGAGGTGGAAAGCAGAGCAAGCAGAGAAGAAATTATTAGAGCATGTCAAAGAGCTACGGCAGCATGCAAAAGAAGAAAAGGATATTCAGAGTATGGCTGCATACACTACAGACAGGTAGGGAAACAGTGCTATAATACAAGAGTTTTGGGGTTTTTTTTTAATTCACAAAAATTTTCAATTTGTAGGTTTCAGAAATGAGAGCAGCTTTAAATAATATACTTTGAAAATAAGACATCAAGAAAAAGTGCCATAATTTCTTTTAGTATTACCTAATGAAAATCCTTTCTGCAGCTTTCTTCCTTTTCTCATCTTAGAACAATATCAGTATGTCACTTACTTCCATTTCCAGACATTATTTTCCCAACAGTCTGAATCATGACTGTACTTTCAGTTCAGGCTCTAGTAGTGGTCTCATATCATGCTTTCACCTTCTGTTTCCCAGTCTCTTTCCACCTATACCCTACAGCGTTCTTTGTGTTTTTCCTGCTCAGTGTACTGGAACAACAAAGGCGTTTCTGGCCCATAGGCAGTATGTTGTGTGGGGCAGGCCTAGTGCATCTTTATCCTTGTGTAAGTTCTGAGCAGCAGCTTTTTTTATATAAAATCTCCCTTCTAACAAAGCATTGTTTGTCATCAGGTATTTCTGGAGTTATCTGCTCTACTTGTCTTTTTCTTAACTGCATTTTATTTATCAAAGATGCATTGTTTTTCTTGTAAGAAGGAAATAAGCCAGGTGCTTCCTGAGTTACCATCCACTACTGACTGGGATCATTTCCCCTTTTTCCCTTTTTGCTTATATTGATTTCCCACCTTTATTTGTTACCCTCTTGTATAAGAAGCTTATTATGTTTCTTTTCTGTTGAGATAGATCTTCTATAAAAATTATTAAAATATTTAAGAATATTTCAGTGTTTGGTGAAGGTAATTATTAAACTGACACTATATGTTCAACTTCTGTGTAAAGCAAAATGCTACTGGGATGTCATTTCCTAAAAGATCTATCTATGAGGTTGTCTCCAGCACAGGTTTTTTGAAATGAAGCACTACTTAGTAATGGTACACATGACTTCAGTAATAGTTTACATCTTTTTAAACAGTTTTACATGACAGGGCTGCAAGCAGTAAAACTCAGTAAAGAACAAGATATGGTGCTACAAGAGTTACTAATGTTTTTTTCCTCAATGTATTTGGCATCAAACTAAATACTAAAATGTTTGCAGTATAATTTTATAGCATTTATTTTTAGGCTAAAGGAATTGATATTGAAAGAGAGAGATGACAAAGCAAGACTGCAAGCAGATGTCCAACAGTTGAAAGGTGAAACTGAAAGACTTACTAATGAATTAAATCAGGCAAGAAATAAAGAAGCAGAACATCAGAAGGCCATGCAAGCTTTAGAAGAAACACTGTCTAAGATGGAGACGCAGAGATTGCAGCAACGAGCAATTGAGGTAATATTTTTCAAGAGCAAATAAAACAACGGCAGTGGGGTGGCTACTATAGTTCTGGATACAAAGAAACACTAGATTTTACAAGTTTTAAGTCTGAGTTTTCCACAATAATAATAGTTAATAACAGGTATCCAGTTTAATTGTCAATTAATGTATTTTATAAACAGAAGTATGTCATGTGATGCAGTCAAGATAAAAGAGAACAAGTCCTATGTAGTTAACACTGTGAGTTGGATATTTTCTGAAAATATACAGTAACAAAGACAAGATTTGTTAAAAAATCAATAAAGATCTTCCGACTGGGATGGAAACCTGATGGTTCTGTTTGTTTTGCTGATCTAAACAATTAGATGCTTTTAATTGCAACCAGAACAAAACAGTAATTGCTGAAAACTTACTTTAAATATTCTCATTGTTTTGGGTGGGGTTTTTTTTGTTTTGTTGGTTGGGATTTTTTGGTGGGTATTTTTACAGCTAGAGAACATAATGATGCTTTTGTTGTTGGAGGCACTTTGTTCAATATACAAAGGCACAAGATCAAGATGCTGGACCAGATATGCCACTACTACTGTCTGAGAAGTTAATTGCAGAATTTTCAGGGTCCTATATCTATTCCTTTTGTTTGTTTATATTCCTATATTAGCCCATTCCTGTGTCACTGAACATACAGAAACTGAATCCTAACACATCCATCCTGAAAAGTCTCTCAACTTACAGTGTGATGCTCTAGGAGGTGGTGCCGCTCAGATACCACCAAAAGGAATGAGAATCTGGGCACGCCCTGACAGCAAACTGCAAGTGCCCATTCATTTTTTTGTGCTGTAGTAAGTTAAGATTTAATTTTAAACATTCATCTTAAATTTCTTCAAGTGAAACAGAATAAACTAAGGAAAAAAAGAAACCAAACCAAACAGAAAACAAACAATAAAACCCCTAAAAAGGACCTGTGCCTTTGTATTCCAGGATAAGGCATAAAAACTAGATTGCAGTTTTAAGAAAATGTTGTTCCTGTCTTTATGAATTCCATACAGATGAAACAGGTGCAAGAAGCAGAGCTTAAAGCATCAGCAAATGAAAGAGAAGTACAGTTACTTCGAATATCTTTCCGACAACAGAAGGAGAAGGTAAAACAACTTCATGAACTTCTTGTATTAAGAGAGCAAGAGCAAAGGTATGGGGTCATCTACTTTCTTTGCATAAGTTAATAGAAATGCTAGTATTGCAAATGTATTTTGTATGGATTTTTTTTTGGCTTGGGTTTTTTTTTTTAATTAATGTGAGAAAGAGTCTTTGTTAAAATTTAAATGTCTTCCCACACGTTTTCCTGCTTATTTAAGAATATCTTAGTATCTCATGCATTTCTGACTCATGAGTCCATGTAGGCAACTTCCTTTTGATAGGTTCTTGTCTTATTATATGGCTGAACTTTTTATTTGAAATACTTGATCTGTAATCCAGGAAAAATCAGATAAAAATAAAATTGCATCTGAATTAGCATCTGAACAACTGCATGTAATAACAATAACACAAAGTATTGCACACAGTGGTGTTCCCCAGGGGTCTGTGTTGGGTCCAGTCCCGTTTAACATCTTTATTGATGATTTAGATGAGGGGATTGAGTCCATCATCAGCAAATTTGCTGATGACACCAAGTTGG
>JAWWEV010000083.1:124551764-124589913 GCA_035583235.1 Hafferia zeledoni
ACCATCCCTGGAGATTTTTAAACGCAGATTGGACGTGGCACTGAGTGCCATGATCTAGTAAATGGACTAGAGATGGATCAAGGGTTGGACTCGATGATCTCGGAGGTCTTTTCCAACCCAATCAATTCTATGATTCTATGATTCTATGAAAAAATAAGTCACTTTCTACAATATCTTGGCTGGGTTTGTGGGTGAGTTACTTGCCTGGCTGTTTTCCTCTCTGAAAATTTCCCTTTTTTTCAGAATACTTGAGCGTAAGTTCTCTACTGTTCATCTAATACAATAAACTATTTGTATAAACTAAAGCAGTAAGTACCCTGTGGGATAGTAGTCTGTGAAAAAGGTTTTTATTAAAAAAAGCTGGCTAAATTTTCCAAGGGCAATTGTATTCAGATACCAAGATAGTTGCAGGTTTAGATGGGAAGAATCTGATAGCTGTGTTTTGAGGACTTACAATAATTATCTCATAAATCTCCAAAAGATGTAATGTGAAGGACAGTGGATAAGTTTATTTGCTTTAAAACCAATGAACAGAATTGGCTGGAAGTCCAGGGTACTTTTGCTTCAGCATTCTCCTTTTAGGTCCCTGTTGCTGCCGCTTTTCAGGTTTTGGGTCTGAGTGCGAAGCCACAGTTGCTGGCTGGGTGATGGTTAAGAGAATGACTGCAGAAGAGGGTATCTGTCTGTACAGGGCTTTTCTCTGATTCCAATGTCACTTCCAGATGTTTGTTAACAGCAAAGGAAACAAATACTAACAGCAAAAAAGCAATTGAGTAATTTCTGCAAAAATTGAATTAAAAAATAAGGATATTCCTTTGGGTATTTTATCAGTAGTCAACAGAATTTTCCTCGTGGAAGGGTCTTTGTCATAGAAGACTGTGAGACTAAGGAATTTGCCCCATTTATTATGGAATTCATTGTCCTTGCTCAGTAACACCCAGGAAATGAATTAAAACAGCAGTGTGAGATACTGCAGTTTGTATCTCAAGTGTGTGTTTGATAACTTCAGGAAAGAACTTGAAAAACGAGTTGCCTTAAATGGACCTGAATTTCAAGATGCTTTGTCAAAAGAAGTGGCTAAAGAGGAGCAGAGGCACAAAGAGTGTGTTAAAGAATTTCAGGAGAAAATTAGCATGTCATACCAGAAGTACAGAGAGTTAGAAGATGAATTTCGTTTAGCTCTAACTATTGAAGCAAAACGGTTTAAAGAGGTAAGACTTGAGAACATTTCATCTCACGCTAGGTGGGGGTTGTAGTTCTCTTAAATGTGCTTGGGTTTGGGGGATATTTTGGGGTGTTTCTTTTATTGATGCTTTGTTGAGTGGGTTTTTTTCATCCTTATGGTCTTTTCTTCAAGGATTCATGCAAAAATGCTGGTAATAGGCTTTGAAATATCAATGATTAGAACATCAACAGCAAATGCCAAGTCAGCACTCAAAAACCACAGCGTTTTTGTTCATTTGTAGAAGTTAATCAAAAGAAATTAGAAAAAACCTTCTGATGTTACAAATTTCTTTTAAAGTATGTTGACATTCTATTAGAATATATTCAATTACAGTAAAAATGCACAGGTTTTGATAAGGTTATAGTTACATATATACTAGTGAAGTTACTAGTGAAGTTCCTTACTGTTCAACTTTTCAAAATGGAATTTTGGATAAGAATTTTGAAATGAAAATTCAAAACTTGCATACTAAACTTCTAAGAGAACTTATTTCTGTGGCTGGTATTTACATTATTTTACATGTTAAATAAAATACTGAATGCTTCACCTTCACTTAAATTTGGTTTTCTCCACTTTAAATCAGTTTTAAATAGATGGGAAAAGAGGAGAAAGAAAAGACAGGTTTTGCCCTTCAAATCTTTCTTTTGCAAGAAAAATAAAAAATTGAATTAACTTTAACTCTCTCTTTCAAAATTTTAATGACAATCTTAACAATGAGATGAAATCAAGGCATTGTTTTCAATTCCCAAGCTGTGGTTTTTCTGCTCTGCTTCCCATCTGCCCATGTATTTTTGTGTTGTTTTTTGTTTGGTTTGGTTTGGATTTTTGTTTGGTTGGTTTTTTGTTGTTGTTTTGTTTTGTTTGTGTTTGGTGTTTGTTTTGTTGTTTGGGATTTTTGGTTACAAATTTGTAGCTGGTAGAACTGGTTTCAAGTTAAAGTGTGACCAAGAAACCACTAGAAAACCAGTTTCAAATATTCAGTTTTGTCTTATAAAACTTTAGGTAAAAGAAGGTTTTGAAAATAGTTCTGCTGATCTAGTTAAATATAAACAAGCCCTCTTTGAGTCTGAACAAAGGGAAAAAGATATGGCAAGTCTGATCCAAGACCTGACAAGTTTAGTGGAAGAACAGAAGGCAAAGATTGCAGAATTAACAAAATCAAATGAAGAAGCTACAGCAAACCTAAAGGTACTTGTTTCAAGGCATTTCAACTACATATATATTTTTTTGTAATATTTAACCTATAAATAGTGATTCCATATCAGGTTGATTGACTAAAAGACATGTTTCATGTTGCACTAAAACCCAATAGTACCCCACATCAGCCTTTATTCTTGGAACTTGCACTTCTGTTTCTCAACAGACCCTGTTCCCTAGATAGACCAGGACTAGTCTAGACTCATTTGTCTTCAAAAGTGCACTCCTTACCTAGTGAGCACTCGCTGTTTGTATATAATCAGGTGGTCAGTCAAAACTACAAAACCTACATTAGTATCCCCAACCTCTTGTAATTCCAAGGAATGTGTTGGTCACTGTATGTGAAGTAAAAATCAAATTGAACAAAAATGCAGTGTATTTTTTGGCAGCTTAATATCTCCTACTTGCATAACATCAGCAGTATCATTCATTATCTACTTACGGTTGAATTTTAATGTTAAATACTGTGGGCACAGTTGCTTTATGGTAACATTCTACTACTATTCTATTATCCCTAAATAATTTTATAAACAGATGTATGATCTAGTCCATGTATGTATCCAGTTCATGTTTGTGCTAAAACTTGGATGCAGAACAGCCCCTGCACTGTTGTTTCTACTCTCCTCTCTCCACATTGCCATTGGGGAGTCCAAACGTTGGGTTGCTATACACAATAGGATTCTGCCAGTCAGTGATGCTGTTAAAAACGAGATTGAAAAATACCTATATTAAATAGCAGTAATATATAGAACAAAAGGTAGCCTGCATATATGAAGATAAGTCTTTATCATTGGAAGTGAAAGTTTATCCCAGTTCTGTTTCCTTCTAATCTGGTTTTTAACATCTCTACTTTCTCTTTTGCTTTTTTTGACCTGTGAGTTTGTGATTCTAAACAAGGTTTTTATAATTGCATTGATAATTTAGGGTGGTTATTTAGAAATCAGCTTTACAGTTTTCTGGGATTGAAGTACCTCTACTTGAAGCAAATTTGTATTTTGTAAGTGGGAAGAGATGCAAATGGAACCCTGAATGCAAGCAGAATATTTTTCAGTTAACTTAGTTTGCTGCATATAAGTATAACCTTCCTAGCCACTTAGTACTGATTTGAAATTTGTTTTAAAGGATCTCATTGTCTTTTTCCAATGTTCATTCATAAAGTGTCGAACTGGAGAACTTGAAACTGTGATTGAGGAGGACAAACAGAAGGCCGCTCAAGTTGAACTTCTAAAAAAGGAAAATGGAAAGCTTATTTCTCAGCTGACAGCCCAGGAATCTGTGATTGATGGGTTAAAAATGGAAAGAAAAATATGGGGACAGGAGTTGGCACAACAGGGTAAAATAGTATTTTTTTTCTTTGGCAGAAAAATGGTGGTGCTCAATGTCTTACAAATAAACATTCCAGTAGAGTTGTAATCATGACAGGGTCTCTGGATGCCTTCCTGATCTTATCCAGTTGTGAAATTGATGTGCAAAAACATATCCTGTAGTGCATGGGCCGATACAGGATCTGTAACAGCAGTTGTGGGAGTCAGTTACAAATACAGCTTATCTATTTCCTGAAAATGTCAAAATACCATAATGTTGTACAAAGAGCTTTTAAATATATAACTAGGAAAACAAGGATTTTTAAATAGAGTTACATAATTGTACTTGCCTATCAGATAAGTCTGATGTAGAAATTGCAGTATATATCTTTAAAAAGTATTAAATATGGGGGGCAGAGGAGCAAAAACTATGGCATTTTCCATTTTTCTCTACCCATGTGAATCAGCATCACCTTGTGGGTTGAGATTGGCTGGGTCTGTAAGAACTACTGTTGACTTTTTTCAGAGAAGTTTTCAAAGGATAAAACATAGACCTTCAGTTTTACACTTCCTCCTAAGTGTTACCTGCCTAGAGATTAAATCCCTACAGTGTTTCCAGTGGACAAAATAGTCAATAGTTTGGTTTCTAAAGTGGTTCTTACCTTCACCTCCACCCCATTTCCCAACATTCTATCTCATAAAGTCATTGAATGTCCTGTTTTGCCTAGGAGCTCATCTTGCTCAGGATCGGGGAAAACTGGAGGCGAAAATTGAAGTTTTAACAAATGAGATGGAGACATTAAGAAAACAAAAGGAACAGGACAGTGATACCATAAGAATTAAAAACAAAATACTGGATGATCAGACAGAAACAATTAGGAGATTAAAAGAAGTAAGTGCCATATCTGACAATTTCTGTGCTTAACTTTCACTGGAAGTCTTAATTTTAGCTATTGTAAAGGCTGTAATGAAAGCTGGGTCTGCCCTCCTCCTTTAACCTCAGAAATGACAAACAGGCTATCAGTGGCAATTGATTTCATTGAGAGCAGAAGAGGACTTTTTATTAAATTGATGTACAGGGATGCTACTTTGAATCTCTCATTGAACTATATTTATGCACAGACTTTCTTCTCTTTGACTTGCTTCAGATTAGTCTCGAAAATTATTTTCAGAGGGGTAACAGCATAATTCTTACTGAAAAAAGAAACACAATTTTAAATCTTTGCTTTATGTTTATTTTACAATGTAAATGTTTTTTCCTTCATTCTGTTTTTGTAAATCAATATTTTGGCAGCAGAGGTGCTATGTTTTTTTCTATTCATTCATTTAGAGACTTAAGACTTGAGCTTATTAATCAAAATTTATAACATGTTATGTTAGTCAAAGTTAGATGCATTACTCACTGTTACAGATTGTGAACTCAGTGACTTACGTAGAGTAGGTTGTTCAAAAGGAAAGGTTGTTAACTGTTATGTAGAATAAAAACTCAAAATAACTTTTTTTGTAACTTGCTTTCAACTTCATATTTGTTTTGGTGATTTTTTTTTATTATGACTTTTTTCAGATGAAATTTGATTAACTGGCTATCACTTTACTAAGTGTTTTTCATTACATTCAGAAGAGTGAACTTTCACATGTCCTCTTCTGCTTTACTCCACCATAGACTAAATAAATACTCTTAAATAATAAAGTCAAGGGTGTTTATGTGTTCTAAAATATTTATCTTCTAAAGCGCTTACAAGAAAAAGATAAACAAATCAGAAAACACCATGAAGAAAATCGGGAAGCTCAGAAATTGTATCAAGGAAAGTTGGATGAAAAAGCTGATGAATGTGAAAAGCTAAAAGAAAAATTAGAAAGGCAACATGAAAGAAAAGAGGAATTAAAGCAACTGCTAGAAGAAAAGGAAGTAGAACTTGACGACATTAAGAATGCACACAGGTGATACATTCAAGTCCAATCGTATGCAACACTGCTCTGAAGTTATTCTATGTTTAGAGAGTACATTCTTGCTATTAAAACCCACAGAAATGAGGAAAGATGGAAGCGTGAAAAACTTTTTCTGCCCCCCTAAGGAGTGGTATTTGTATTCATTGTAAATATTTGCATTTTATTTTCAGTGCACTGAAAAAGAGGTGGCAAGGTAAAGGAGAGATACTAAGCCAGCTGGAGGTGCAGGTTAAACAAATGAAGGAAAACTTTGATATCAAAGAGAAGAAGCTGATTGAAGAGAGAAACAGAAGTCTTGAAACTCAAAGGTGAACACCTTAATAGTTTGTGACTGCTCAGTTACTATAGAGTTTCACTGTTAGTAAGTATACAAAAAGGTTTGATTATATGGCAAAATAATTCATAATACTTTTTTAGTACTTGGTGAGCACAGTTACAAACTCTGTATGCCTGGAAGGAATTCTCACTATACAGGTGACGTACTTAATGGAATTGGCATTCACTTACAGCATTCATCATTTAAACTTCTTAACTCTGTTTCCATTTTCTTTGAAAACTGGAGACTACACTTGTTCCTCCCTATTACACTCATTCCACTACAATGCTTTTGGTTTACCTCTGTGAGTAAACTCCATGTCACTTAATGACAGGGACTCTTCTACAGAAATCACATGTGCTGATTGTGCAGTGAAGATGTTTGTGCACATGAGTCACAGCCGGTATTAGGTTTCTTAGAGCCTGAGCCTCTCAGCTCTCTAGCTTATGACCAGGATGCATGGAACAAATTGGTGGCAAATGAGAGATCAAGCCAAGCAACTGGTGGTGGTGCACAAGGAAGGCCACAGTGCTTTCACATATGTCTGTGCAGGATAAAGTAAAAATACCTCATGCACTGTGTAGGAAATGGAGGACAGATCCTCAGTACTTGCCACAACAATATTAATAAATCATGGAATTTTTTAGGATGGAAGAGACCTTTAAGATCTGTCATTCCAACCATTTACCCAGCACTGCAAAGTCCGTTACTGATCTATGTCCCTAAGTGCCACATTTACAACTCTCAAATACCTCGAGGAATGGTGAATCAACTGCTTACCAGGACAGGCTCTTCCAATGCTTGACAACCCACTCATTGAAGAAATTTTTCAATATATCCAATCTAAACCTTCCCTGGCACAACTTGTGGCCATTTCTTCTTGTCTTGTCACTTGTTACCTGGGAGAAGAGACTGACTCATACCCTCCCTTAGGTTGTTGTAGAGAGTGATAAGGTTCTCCTGAACCTATTTCTTACCAGACAAAACAACCCCAGCTCCCTCAGCCCATCCTCCTAAGACCTGTGCTCCAGACCCTTCAACAGCTCTGCTGCCCTTCTATGGACTCACTCCAGCACTTCAATCTGTCTTGAAGTGAGGGACCCAGAACTGGACACAGTACTTGAAGTGTGGCCTCACCAGTGCCGAGTACAGGGGAACAGTCATTGCCCTGGTCCTGCTGGCCACACTTTGATACAGGCCAGGATGCCACTGGCCTTCTTGTCCACCTGGGCACACTGCTGGCTCATGTGCGGCTGTTGACCAGCACTCCCAGGTCCTTTTCTAATAGGCAGATTTTCAGCCACTCTGCCCCAGTTCTGTAGTGCTGCCTGGGGTGGTTGTGTTCTCAGTGTAGGATCTGGCACTTGGCATTGCTGAACCTCACACAATTGGCCTCAGCCCATCAATCCAACCCTACCCGATCCCTCTGAAGAGCATTCCTGTCCTCCATCAGATCAACATTCCTGCCCAACTTGTTGCCTATTAATGAATTAATTACTGTTTCAGTCTGTGACAAATGGACTAAGGTACCTGTCATTCTCTTCCCTTGAAAGTAGCAACAGATTTTTAATTTTCTTGTTCTTCTTGTACTGTCAACTTTTTTGATGAATTAATAGTCAAATAAGAGGTGATACGGAGAAAAGTACTCATAATCCAGAAAATTATTTCATATGCTTCTAGTATGATGGAGAAGTGTGCTATTCTGCTGCATGTAATAAGCTTAAGATTCTTAGTATGATTTTTCCTTTATTCTTTGGACCCCTTCTCATGTTTTTGTTTCTTCCTCACACCTATTCTTGGGAAAATACCAGCTTGTTAATAGACTGCATAAAATAAATTTATATTTATCTAGCAGTGATAACCATGTTGTTACTGAAGGAATAAGTTAGTATGACTACAGTTTTTTGCTTTATGTTTTAAATTAAACAGTTTGATTAGTTATACTTTAGATACTATTTTAATGAAAATTATCTGATTAATAAATGCAAGAAAATACCTTGATGGTCAAGTTTGATTTTAGAAGAGCCAACAAACCAACAACAAACAAATAAAAAATCCCCAACCAAAGCCAACCTCCTCAATTAGTCAATAATACTGAGTTTTGGAACTGTTGGAAAATCAATAGTGAAACTGAATTTTTTTCTAAATAATTCTGGTTTGTGTCAAAGATTTGTTGTAAATTAATTCTGTAGTAGAATAATTTACTTTGCTTTTTGTTCATATGTATTTTAGAATCACTTCCTAAAAGGAGAATTTGCTTGGAGTCAAGAAAATGCTTCACTGCTGTGAAGCACTTTTCTGTTTCTGTGAGAGACAGGCTCACAGGCCATTTACAAGTCATACAGTTAAGTCGTTCACTTCTTGGAAAGCAAAAACATAATCAGTAGATGTTTGAGAACAAGTGGAGTTCTTATCCATGTTGACAGTAGCAAGTAATCTTCATATTCTTTGCTAGTGATTAAATGCTTCTGCTAAGAGGAAAGCCAGAAGCTCTAAACACATAAAACTAGAACATATACTTGAGAAAACAACATCTTCTAATGCTGATGTTGATATAATCGTGCCTATGTTTTTAAAATCAAAGGCAGAACTGAGCAAAGCAAAATACTTCTGTTGTTTGCAGGAGTGTGATCTTTTTTTTTTAATAATTTTTAGGATCGCTGTGGAAAAGCTTCATGAAATGGATAATGCGTTTAGAAAAAAACTTGAGTCAGTGTTGGCAGCACATCAGGAAGAACTACTGCAGCTGGCAAATGAAAAGGAAAAACAAGTTGAAGCAGCAAATGAAAAAGTAATTTTAATACTAAATATATATATTTATTGTATTTGTATTTTTATTCTACAGCCACTACAACAGTACATCTCAGGCTGATCTCTGAATGGAAGCAGCCCTGGTTTAGTACTCAATCTTTGCACAGCAAGAAAATCTCTGAAACTGTGCCATTGTGAAGTTTTTTTTCCAGTAAAGCTCCATGCTATATAGCTGTTATGAATCAATAGCTAAACATTTCCTTACCTACACAGGCAAGAGTAATAATAATTATGCTAGATAATCCATTTAACTCACCTCTGCCAGTGTTAACAGCTACTGTTGCTGTCATATACTGTGTTATTTCTTGGCATGACAACTGGTGCTTTTTCTCCATAATAAGTTTTCTGGGTTTGATACATTACTTGCTATCTCCTAGCAGGTTAATACTTTTTTTAAAGCAAAATTCTGCTACTGCATCCAAAGTCAACGGTACTGCATTGCACATTTAAACATAAGCATATAACTCTTGCATTGCTTATCAGTGTTAAAAATTGCCAAGATTATATGGCTTTAGGTGTACTAAGAAAAGCAAGAATTGTATTTGATCTCTGTTCTCTTTCAGGTTTACTCTGTTGAAGAAGAAATGCGGGAGCTTCTGCAGGAAATGGCAAACAATAAAAAAGCCATGGAAAAAAAAATACGAGTACTTACACATGCACTGAATGATATTCAACAAGATCTTTGAAGATTATTAATATTTACTCTAAAAACGTGTATTACATAAACATAAGCAATCTCATACACTACAATGCACTTTTCCTTATTTTCTAGAGAATTAAATCTTTGTTGTATATTTTGATGGTTGAGGGATCAGACATAAAGGTCTTTATGTTATTTTCATAATAAATAGTCATTTCTAACTTTTTGTTATCTTTAACTGCTGTCAAAATGGATCAAGACAGGTACAGATGAAAAGCATTATCTGAAATGAGGAATTTGCATGTTTAATAAGAGAAAAGAAAGCTGGAAAGTTCTAAGCCAAGAGCTTGAAGCTTTACTCCACTGGGATAAAGATTCTTCTAATGAGAGATGCAAGAATATTGAATCATAGAATGGCTGGGGTTGGAAGGGAGCCTAAAGACCATCTAGTTCCAACCCCCCTGCCATGGACAGGGATGCCTTCCAATACACCAGCTTGCTCAGAACCCCATCCAGCCTGGCCTGGAACACTTCCAGAGATGGGGCATCCACAACTTCTCTGGGCAACCTGTTCCTGTGCCTCACCACCCTCACAGTAAGGAATTTTTTTCTAACATCTAATCTAAACCTACTGTCAGTTTAAAACCATTCCCCCTTCTCCTATCACTACATGAGAAATGGACTTCTCCCTATCTTTCTTGTACCTGTAAACATGTTTAATCTGCCACTGCTGAAGAATTCATGACTATTGCAACTTAGAGTGGCTCTTTTGGCAGCATAGTTTGGTTATCTCTATAGCAATAGGCTTCCTACCAGGCTTTTGAAAGACAAGATATAACAAACAAATCATAAGATAGGCCCTATGTTAATGTACTGTTTTATTTCTTTCATGTTGGAGGCTTTGCCATCTCCACTGTACTCAGGCATTTCCTTCATTTGCTTATCCTCAGAAGATCCTAAACTGTTACTGAATTACACTGTACTCAGAAGCATATCATGCTGCACAAGTAAATAAAACATGAGTAGTAAAATCGGGTACTGGTTGTTACACCAGGTGGAGCTATTCCTTCCCACCTTGCACCTCGCAGTAGCTGAAGCAGAGTCCTGTTGCTCCAACAAGGATAGAAGCCACTAAGCCGACTTTACCATCAGCTCATTCAGGCATTAGAGCAGGGACACGATGTAACTCTTCGTGCATTTTTGTGCCCAGCGGCCTCTTAAAGGTACTTGGTGCTAGTAAAAGGTCCTGGCCTTTGGCTCTGTGAGGCTCACTGGCCTTGTTATCAACGTGTTAATGAAAGCTTGTTGTGTGAACCAGAGCTTGATACCAGCTGCCTCTTGTTATGGTTATGAGGTGCAGCCCAAGTGTGGGATGTAACAAAGGCCTTGAAAACGCGGGCACCAGTTGAAGCAAAGGCCCCAGCAGCAAAAAATGTGCTGATGGGTCAATAACTGGTCTTTAACAGAGCATAACTTTGAGAGCTGCAGACTATTTTTGTTTTAAGAATGGAAGAAACAGCAGCAAAGCAAAGTAAAAGGCAGCCCAACAACTGAACGAGGTGCCTGCAACAGCCTGGGAAAACAATCCCCAATCTATTTCAGAGGGTTACAGGTGGAGGGCTGGGAATTGTGTAGAGATTATAAAAAGGTAAAATTCCAAATTTGTAGCAGGGGACAGAAGGCAGACACATGCTTCAGCTCTGGGTCCTTGAATCCAGAGTTCCCACACCTGACCCATGAGAACACCAAGAACAAGCCATCAGCACTGAGAGGGAGGTGTCTGCACTGTGGTACTCCCAGGTAGGGTAGGTATTCCTAAGATAGGATAGAGCTGTTGAGGACTGTTTGCTTGGAATCTGTGCTATTGGCTGATAATATGTAACAGTTAATACATAGTGGCAATGGTTAGCAAGGTGTAAGAACCATCTTTAATTAACCAATGTTAGTCTGGTAAATTTTGCTGTTAAGTTTAAAATGAGCTTTATTTATTATTCTAGAAGAATCCTGGTGATCGCGATTCCCTGATACAAATATATCAGTTCTCTAAAGGCAGAAGAAAATTACTTCTCACTCTTGTGCTCTATACCCTCCTTCAGAAACCACAGTGTATGAGGAAATACTCATCTGGAAAACTGTTCTATAGTATTTTCATGCATACCAGTGGTGCAGAAAAGTTGCACCACTTGAGAGTGCTTTTCTGTCATATTTATTGAATGTTTCCTTCGGCATTTCTTTTTTTTTTTTTTTTTTTTTTGCCTATTATTTGACAAAGCTATATTTTGGGTGAATTGAGTAATTGTAATGCACCAGGAAATTGAAAGAACTCTTACTCTGATTCAATGCACTAATATCTCTGAGTTTTTACTCCAAAATTTTTGTTCTGAAACTTGTTTTCTGATTTGATCATAGGGAGTTGTTACAGTTTTTAATGTAAATTCTTTCTATTCCTTGTTCTTTGCTCAGGAAGCTCATACTGCAGTACTTGGGTACATGCACATGTTAGTACTGCCTGGAATCTTTGCTTTTCTTGTGGCTAACTCTGGCATTGTTCCCCTCTTTATGCCTACATGGCTCCCTTAGAGCTTTTTAATAATTGTTTAAATGACTTCTACCTTCAAAAAGTTAAAATAATAAAAATGTGGTGGAGGTGAAAGGGTGCCAAATTTACCCATTCATGAGGACAAATTTCAACCTGACATTACTGAAAGGTATAAAGTAATAAAAAAAAATATATATAAACCAAATGTGAGCTCTGACCTGGTCAGATGCAAGGCATACTCTTTTGCATTAATCACAATTTAAAATTGATTCCATTTTGATTTTGATTTCATTTCCTGACAAGATAATGGATCTGTTTTTATCACTATTTAGTATGAAATCTGTTAGAAAATTCCTGTTACTCGATATTAAGAGGGTCTGTGATTCCAGGTCCAGAGGGAATATGTAAAGAGGGGAACTGCTTGCTCCTATACATACTTACAGGCCCTGCAGAGTGCAGGGTCCGTGTGACACGGTGTGACGTGCTCCGCTGTCTCCCATGATGTGATGGCACCTGAAGGTGTTTTCCCGGCAGCATTTCGTCCTAGAAGAGCATCCCTTGAATTCTTATGTAGCATGGACCTTAAGGCTTCTCTGCTTTTATTCGATGGTAACTGAAGGAAAGAGGTGTACCTGCAGGAAGGTTAATGCTGAGTGTATTTAGACAACAGTGTGAGGGACTGGGTCAGCATCCGAAATTCCAGGGCCGCTCGCCAGACCATCAGCGCGTGTGTGCTTGACCTCAGGAGATGAGAGCACACAGTCTACAATTAACCTAAGTGCTGTTCTACCAAATGCAAGCGGTGCCATGAGTGACAAGGAGCTATCGTATCGGGGAGCATGGGGCACTCGGGCCGGTCGCCGACGTCCCGGCCCCTCCTGAGGCGTCCTCCGGTCCTGAGCCACCCGTCCTGGGGGAGCCCGAAAGAAACTCCAGCCCGGCCCGCGCCAGCCAAGCGTCCTCCCCGTCCCGCGGGGCCGCCCCTCCTGCCCCAGCTCCCCCGGCTGCAGGTGGGCGGTCTGTGCGGCGGGGCGGGCCCGGCCCAGCCCGATCCCCGCGGTCCGTCCCTGGCCCCCCGCGGCCCAAACATGCCGCTGTCCCGGCAACGGCGGAGGCGTCACTTCCTGCGGCGCCGCCCCCGCCGCGGCCGCGCTGGGCCCGGGGCCGCGCTCGCAGCTCGGGCCGTTGCGGCGGAGGCGACACGTGGCCCCGCGGGCGGCATGGCCGCGGCGGCCGAGGCGGCGGGCGGCGGCAGCGGCCGCCACGAGAAGAGCCTGGGGCTGCTGACCACCAAGTTCGTGTCGCTGCTGCAGGAGGCCAAGGACGGCGTGCTGGACCTGAAAGCGGTGCGAGGGCAGGGGGGACGCGCCAGGGCCCCGCCGCGCTGCGGGGAGGGCGGTGCTGCACAGCGCGGGGGCCGGGCCGGGCCGCCCGCGCCCCACGCACCGCCCGCCCGTGGCGGCGGGAGCTCGGCGGGGGCTGACAGCGACCGCGCTCGGCTGGGATACGCGATCCGGCGCTTTATAAAGAGTATAATGGGTACCATACATTATATATGACTTACTGAGGGTGTTTTTACTGTGTCCAGTTCTCGGCTCCTCAGTACAAGAAAGACAAGGAGGTACTGGAAAAGGTCCAGCGGAGGGCCACAAAGGTGATGAGGGGTCTGGAGCATCTCTCTTACGAGGAGAGACTGCAAGAGCTGGGCTTGTTCAGTCTAGAGAAGAGAAGACCTGAGAGTGAATCTCAGTAATGCATATAAATCATCTCAAAGGCAGGTGCCAAGAGGATGATGCTGTATACTCTTTTCAGTGGTGCCCGGAAACAGGTCAAGGAGCAATGGCCATAAACTAAAAGACAAGTAGCTTTACCTCAGCATGAGGAAAACTTCTTTACAGTCGGAAGGTGTCAGAGCACTGGAACAGGCTGCCTAGGGAGGTTGTGGAGTCTCCCTATCTGGAGACATTCAAAACCCACCCGGATACATTCCTGCGTAACTTGCTCTAGGTGACCCTTGTGGGGATTTGGATTGGATCATCTCAGGTCCCTTCGGACCCTAAGGATTCTGTGGGTTTTTTTGTTTTTTTTTTACTGCCCTACATTGCTCTCTGCACTGACTCAGTGTACAGGTTGCTATTTAAACCTTTCTCACTTGCCCCCTTGATGTCATCTTAGCAAGAGAAAACCATGTTGAAAATCAGACCACCACCTTCGTAGTACTTTTTATTACATAAGCATGAAAGATGCTGAATTGGCAGGGTGGGGAGGAAATTGTCATCCCCCACCTGTGCAGCCAGCCCACCACCTCCGAGGCATGAGGGTGTTGGGCTGCAGTGGCTGGAGCAGCTTCCCAGGGATGCCCTGGGACCAGCTCACCTTGGCAGGTCCTCATGCTGGGAGGTTATTCTATTGCAGGAGGGATCCTTGGCTCTGTATCCTGCTTGCCAGGTCCCTGGAGTGTGCTGTCACACTGGCCCTTTGGGCTATCAGGCTGTCGGGGTGTGCAGTGCGTTTGAGGCAAAGGTGCGTAAACCTGACTGGTTCAGTTCGTCAGCAAAGTGCAGTAAGAGACTGGCTTGGTGCTTTGGTTACTTGAAGTCCTTTCTGGAAAACTGGCCTATTGATTACTTTTAATGGGCCTTGGGAGGTGAAAGATGTTCTTGAAGGGTTTTTGTGCATCTCTGTTCAGAGGGGAGGCACTTTAGTGATGTTACTGTGGCTAGTGAGACTTCAGAGTGAATAGAGAGGGACACTTTTAAGTTTTATATTCCTCCTTTAGTTATGCTTGGTCTGTACAAGTTGATTAGTTTCTTAGTATTTTAACTGCATCTTTCTTAAGCAAAAAAAGAACTAAGCTGTCCACATCTCGAGATCGTTGTGCAGCTTACTGTATTGTCTTTCATGTGCTGAGAGGTGTTTCAGGTCAGTCTGAAAAGCAAAACATACTCAGTTTGTAAGACATCAGGCCAAAAATCTTGGCTTAAAGTGCGAAAGAGGATTCATTTAAACAGTATAAGTTGGGCTGTGTAATGGGATGGAACAATGTTTCTTGTTCTCTTTAGAGAGAGAGATAAAACAGAAGGATTGGTGGCCCGAGAAAAGTATGTGGGCACGGCAACCAGTCACAGACATTTGTGGTCAAGATCTGCTGGATACTGGTTTCTGAATTACAGGTTACACTTTGCTGGAAATAAATACTAACTGGTGGTACTTTCAAAAACAGTAACAAGTTTTCTCATAAATAAGCCACATAGCTAAGGAAAAATTAAAATCAGCACCTGTGTGTGTGTTATGTCAGTGTGCTCAGGGAACTGAAGAACAGGGCAGACTTGAAATGGAACAGAGCCTTCCAAGAAATGATTCACACAGTGAACACCTTCAGGTGTCTCCCTGCTGACAGATACTGACCATCTGATGTTGTGTTGCTGATAAGTATTTTTGTAGCAAAACTAGCACTAAGAAGAAAATACAGTCTGGAAACAAGTGTACTTCCAGTTTTGTGGTGTACCAGTTGAGAAGGATAATCTGTTTCTGGGTCATTTTCTGGTGATCTTTGAGTACATCTATAATTATAATTTAGTGGCCTGTAAGAGGATGCTTTGGAAATGTTTTGGTGTTGGACACTTCTCTGGTAACATCTGACAAATTTTGGAACTGAGAATTTTCTTTACTCAAAGTTTGAATTTTACAATATTTACTTTAAAATCAAACAGCTATTTTAAAATAATGACATAATTGTCACTGAATAACCCTGTATAAAAAATCTAGTTATGGGATTAAGTTTAAAACATTAAGGGATGAGGAAGAAGGGAAGAAAACAAAGTTCCTATTGCAGCAACCCATAAATTGCAGGGAAGAGAGAAAAAGAGCAAGATGAGTGAATAAGGGATAAATCACCTGAAATGAAGCCCAAAATATTGTGTATTCTTTCTCTTCATAGCATAAAATTGTTTCTGCCTTGATTTCTTAAATGGACTTTTTTTCCAGCAGAATGCCATCCCTGCAGTACGATGGTTAAACAGTTTCTGATCATCAGTGCAAAACATCAGGTACTCTAAGATCTACTTCTTAAAAGTGTATTGGTCAGGTGCAAATGACAACTGCCTTACACTTACCCTACTCCACAGAGGAAGAGCGAGCTTATCTGTTAGAATTTACATTCCTTTAACTTTTATGCATGCAATAATATTTTACATACAGGGTGACAAGAACACGGTTCAGTTGAAAACTCCCACCAACTGTTGTTTCTCTTACAGAGCAAATGTCGTCTGCTAGTGGCATAGTTCAGAAGCTACGGGACCTCTTTCCTTTGACACATGCTTTGTTGCGTTTCTCAGTAATCACTGCCACGGTGCTCAGTGGTATTCCTCTGCTCTTCGGGTGTTAACGCATCGAGTTTGCAGCAGATGATTCGCAGCTGATGATTGCCAAAACAACTTACTCTTTCTCAAGCAGCCACTTTCGCAGAAAGTCTACCTTATTAAAAGAGGTTTCTCACCTCAACCTAATCTCTGTTGAGAATTTCAATTCATAGATAGTGGTATAGCAGTATAAAACTGAAATAACTATATACAGAGAGTCATGCTTGCACTGGTAAAATGGAAGGAACAGATACTATTGTTGTGTTGCAAAATCATTTTATTTGCTTTGGTTCACATGAAAGATGGAAGGCTACAATGTCATAAGCTTTACTCAGGAAAAGATTTTTGAGTCTTGATCTTCGGAAAAACCCACATCTTAAAGAATACCTTGAGAACCTCAGAACATTTCTGTTTCATTTGAAATAAAATGCCCCTTTGGCATCCTTACACACACTGTATTATAGAAAAATTTGTCTACTGATGATCTGCTAGACCAGATTCTACATCATTATCAGCATACTCTGATACCCAAACTCCTCATCAAAAGCAATAGTGGGAGCTGATTTTTGTACTGTGAAACAACAGGTTCTAGTCAGGAAGAGCTCATATTTATACAAACCTATCAGGAATAAAGGCACCAACACCTTTGTTGACATACTTGTCTAGTTCTAATAGAACTGTAGTGATGGGAAGGATACCCATTCTGGTGAAGTTATTTGTGGCTCTGGGTTGATGTTGCAGAAGCCTTTCAGTACCTAAATGGTAGTTATAAGAAGAGAAACTGTTCACAAGAGGATGTAGAAAGAGGACAAGAGGGAATGGATTTAAACTGAAAGAGTAGGTGAGGGTGGTGAGACATCAGAACAGATTGACAGATTGCCCAGAGTAATTGTGGATGTCCCATCCCTGAAAGCATTTAAATCCGGGTTCGATGAGGCTCTGAGCAACCTGATCTAGTGGAAGGTGTCTGTGCTTATGGCAGGAGGGTTGGAGCTAGATGATCTTTAAGGTCCCTTCCAACCCAAACTAGTCTGTGATTCACGCTGCCTTTTGTCAGCTCTCAGGGAGCCAAGAAGTTGTGTGAGGGCCCAAACTCTCGATTGCCCTTTTTCTGATTTTGAGGCAGGGTTTTGTGTGGCTGCAGCTGAACTGTGCTGAGTAGCGTGTTTTCTGTATTCCGGGTGTTGAACAGGCTGAATGCACACAGAACCAAAGCCCTGTGCTTATATGTTTTTCTTTCAGCTATGAACCTATCTGTGAGACACTCACATAGTGCTTGTCTTGAATACATACTTACTCAAAATATGAGAAGATAGTAGGAGAAATTAATAGAGCTCAGCACCTTTACATTAAAAAGATTTTATAAAGGAACTCCAAATACAAATGGTTCAGAGGAAGGAATGTGGAAGCCACGTCCAACCATGTTAGTAGGGCCATTGTAGATGCGCCTTTCTTGTCACAGGCTGAGAAAGTACGAGTTTTGACTGGTTTTGACAACTGGAGATTTGTCTCTTTTAATTACAGAAGTCATTAGTGTGTGGTTTGTGTGGAAGACTGAATTTAATTTCTGACCCATGTACCTACCAGAAGGTGTACGTTTAAAACTGTTAGAATGTCAGTCAAGGAGGAATTTTTACATTGTTTTCTAGAATATCTGTGAAACACCTAAAAATTTTATGGGAAGATCATTAGTTAGATTACAGGGCCAGCACCAGAAAGATAGTGAATGTCTGGATTAGACTTCCCAGTCTGGGAACTGTCCCCAACTTCTTTGTTGGAATTCTTGTTGTAACTACTTGAATCTTGTAGCAGTGATTGAGTTATATACAGGTCTAGTCAGGCCAAATACATATGTAACTGTGCCATTCATTTTCCTGTGAAATGAACCCCTGTCCTGTGGTTCTGGAGCTTGGTTTGCAGCAGTGGTGAATTTCTGTTGCTAGTGTTAATGGGAGCTGTGCTTTGAGCATACAAAATGCAATAGCATTTAGTATAGAACAATTACTCCAACTTTGAAACATCTGAAATTAGGTATTTAAAATTAGTGACTTTTTTTTTAAAGCTTTAAGCTTTGGTATTGTAGCTAAAAATTTATGTACATTGGTATCTTTTACTACCAGTGCGTCTTGAAAATACTTTAAGATTAGTAAAGCATTTATATTTTGTAGACAGGCCTTTGGGAAAATTTCAAGCGGTAATGAAATCTGTTTCCAAAACAGTTTCTTCATTGTTCAAACTGTGAGAGGTAGACTGAGTCCTCAGTCAGTATGTAGAGCAATAGGAAAAGAGCAGAAAGTTGAGTAGCAGCTGTTTAAGGGTGCATTGTTCATTTGTTACACTAAGTAATGTAAACAGCTTCTAAAAATTGTGCCTCTGAAGACTGTGAGATGTATGAGGTGCTGATTAAATATTGTGCAGGTGGCATCAGTTTTGTCACTTGTTATGTTTTTAAGATTCTCTTGCAGTCCTTGGAAGCAGCATGTATGTATACAGCAAAAATAGCAGGTTAAGATAGCAGGCATATGCTTGCTAATAAAAGTCATTGAAGAGCCCATTTCCTTGGAGAGAACTAAACTATGCACTTTTTATGTATTTGCATGTATTTTGTTTTGTTAGATAAGAAAAGCTTTTAACAGACTGCTGCAGAAGACCATATGAAAGATAAATGTTGCTAATGGTATCAGCAGAAGCATTGTTTAGTGGGTACATCATTGTCAAGGAGAAGGATCAATGTTTATATGTCATGGCTATAAGAGGGTTTTTTTTAAATCTTGATTCTCTAATTTTGTCCTTTCAATTTTACTTCAGAAAAAAAATGAAAAAATTGTACTACTAAGCAAATGGATTTGGTTTTTCTTCCTATTTGTGGTTATCTCACAAACACACATATTTACAAAAAACATTAATTTACTAGATGCTGGAGAAACTGAAATAAATCATTATGTTCCTATAGTGGAAATAAGTTTACCTTATGAATTAGTTCAAATTTGCAATGCAGAAGTCTTTGCCACCTATCTCTCTCTTTATTATTCTTCTCTTTTGTTTAATACATATAATCCCTTGTAATCATTGTATTTAAGTGTCCTGAGTAGCTAGAGCCAGACTCCTTTTTGCTAATATTCTTTGAACTTGAGCTGCTTTTCAGCATCAAGGAGCTGAGGGTGTGGAAGGCACAACTAGCTCGTGTTTGCTTACTTTATCTTACCTCTTTGCATCAGGTACATAAAAGTCGCCATGGAGAGAGCTAAGGCATGAAGCAGTTTCCTCTGCCTAACACTGCATGGCTCTGAGTGCCGAGCTGTGACAGCCCTCAGACGCTCTGCACAGACAGCTGTGTGTGAGCAGGACATCCCTGTGAGCCCTGCCAGGGTCCTCATGCCTGTGAAACTGCTCATGGTGCTCAGTGTGACAGATTCAGTGAGCACTTGTACACTGTGAGGTGGATTTGTGCAAGGACAATGCTGCCATCAAGTTCTGCAGCTCTCCTTCAGCTCCTTTTGTGAAATTACACCCCTGTGGTTTTGTATCACAGCACCGTTGAAGCTAAACAAAAGCTTCAGTACTTTCAGTGTCAGCATAAGGGATGGTAAACTTAGTAAGTCCTTGGCTTCAGAGGCTTGTCCCACTGCCGGGTGTTGCTTTCTGCCTTCCCTACTTTTTCCTACCTTCCGTAACGGGCATTGCAAACTCCTCCATGCACCTGAAGAGCACATGCTCCAGATACTGAACACGGTCTTGGCAACCCATGTGAACATCCTCTCCTGTCAAGGAGTGGCCTCCTGGCCTTGAGCAAAGTGACTTCTCTGTGTGCTTTGTAGCACTGTCTGCAGTTGCTGAACTTCAGAATTTGTGATGGAGTATCTGGCTCTTGAAGAGTGGAACCTTCTCCCTTCTGAAAGATACTAGGTGGCATTTTTCCACCGGAGTAGCTTAACTGTCTTTTCCTATATCGTGCAAGTTGCTGATGCTTCTTACTCTCTTGACAGGCTGCGGATACGCTTGCTGTGAGGCAGAAGAGAAGGATCTATGATATCACTAACGTTTTGGAGGGGATTGATCTCATTGAGAAGAAGTCAAAAAACAGCATTCAGTGGAAGTAAGCCTTGTCAATTCTGCAAAATTTTCACATGCTCAAGAGGAACAAAAATTGCCACTTACCACTTCTAACTAGATATGACACCATAAATGCTCATTTCCTTCATATTGAATATTAGTAGATTTTTAAAATGTTGAAAATGGTCTTAAGAAATTATTGCGTGTTTGCTTTAGATTTTGACTTTTGGTTTCATGAACCCTTGTACCTTTTTAAGAGGAGTAGGTGCTGGCTGCAATACAAAAGAAGTCATAGACAGGCTGAGGTATCTGGAAGCTGAAATTGAAGATCTAGAGCTAAAAGAGAAAGAATTGGACCAGCAGAAACTGTGGCTTCAGCAAAGTATCAAGAACGTCATGGATGATTCTACAAACCACCAATATCCTTTTAAATTAACTGTGTGCATCTTGAAACTAGAATTAAAGCAACAGTTAAAGAGTAGATAATGGAGAAAGCATAATGTAGTTCATTTTATCCAGAAGCAAGGTAAGGCAAATATTTTTTTCAGGTTTTTCTTCAACTAAAGATATAAATCTCACTTACATGACTTTTTAGCTTCTGTGACTGTGATTGTTAACATGACAATAATTTAGCATATATATATGTATGGCAGTAATTTTTAAGGCTATAGAATAATCCTGGTGTCTTACTTTAAATTAATTGTATTCCCCCCATTCACTTGAGAGTTGGACTCCATGATCCTGGGGGGTCTCTTCCAACTCAGAATATTCTGTAATAGTCTTACTGCTTTCCAGCACCTGAATTTATACTTTGTTACCACAGCTTTACATGAATCTTTTTTGTATTGCTGTGTTCTCCCAAAAAGATTAAGCTATCACCCAAAGAAAAAATGGAGTAGACAATGTCCTGAAACCGGAAAAAACCCTCCTGCGTATAAATACCCCATGAGCAGAGTTCCAACTGCATTGCTCGTCAGTGTGTTTAGCTGTCTTGCAAGATATTGAGCAAAACAGACACCTGAGACTGGGAGCAGGAAACTGCCCTTCTTATCTGTAACACCAGTGATAAGTAGTGAAACATTAATGGAGTTGCTTTACAGAAACTGTTTCTGTAAAATGGGTTTGTAGCAAAGGAGACTGACGGTACCTGTTAGGAGAAACTTTGCTTTGGGAGAGCTAGCATTGGAATTGATCTCTCAGGGAGGTTAATTATCCATCATTGGAGGTTTTCCAGAAGAGAGGAGGCAAACATCTGTCTGGAACCTGTGAACAGTGGGTCCTGCCTTGAGGCAGAGGAATGGAATGGCAGATGAACTCTGAAGTTCCCTCTAGCAGTACTTTTTATGTGGTTATAGGAAGTCCTGATACATACTTGAATTCTGTAGTGTCAGCTAAATGGTGTTCTTCAAAACAGGATTTTACATGTTCTCCCTTTTAGGATCTTTTCTTATCCATGCAAGCTGCACAACTTTTTTTTTTCCCTTTTTGTATTTTCTTTGCAAATACAGGTTTTTTTTCTTTAAAAGACAAAACTTTCGTATTTTTAACTGTCCATTCTGAAAGCCAAAATGATGCCTTGATTACACCTCTATTTAGGCTCAGTTTGGACAAACTTCTTTTAAAGGACAACACATACTAGTTTTATATTGCTTTAAGAAATATGTTCCTTGACATAAATTACATTTTCATATGTCACCCATGAAGATATCTGCAACTGCTTCAATGGTAAGTTGCTGCTGCTAGGCTGTATTTCTAAAGTGAGGGATTTTCTGATGTTCCTCTTGAAAAAGGACTTGCTAACTAACCTGCTTTATCCTTGCAAGTACTCAGTAGTGATCAGTTCTAGGTAGATGTCTCGTAATGTTCATGACTACCAAGTTCTGGCATCTCTAGTTGTAGTTACAGATTGTACAGAATGGAAGCTCAGCTGGAGTCCTGGTTTTGGATGCCTTCTTTGGTTTTCGTACTTCACAGCTGCTTGACTTGGGCCGTTAATGGAACCAGAGACATGACATGTTGGTCCAGCCCACCAAAAGAGCCAGGCAGATCCATATTTCATAGTTTTCCTGGTGACAGCTACAGCTAGAGTTCCTGATGATGCTGTGTAAATGGAGCCAGCTGAAGTTCAGTGTTGGGGCTGCTAAATTAAAAAGTTTGAAGATTGCCAAGAATTGCTGGCAGAGGTTACTTCCCTTGACATCCTTTTCTGATGCTGGGGCACCTAGGGGAAGATGGTCATTCAGCCTCCAGTTAGACTCAGGACCATCTTTTCTTTGCCACAAGGAAGACTGCTTTTTAATATAAATGCAAGATTAGGAAACTCCTTCACAGTTTAACAAAAATGAGCTGTTACTAAAAAGAGTTGGTCATTATAAAATGTGGAGGCACCTGGTATGGCACTCAGATAGTACTTCAGTCTTGTAGAACAAGACACAAGTGTTATTTTGAATGAGTTATGGACAAAGGGAAAATGATGTGCAGGAAGGCAAGTGACTTGTAGTGTTGTGTCAGTGCTCTGGAAGTAATTGTGATCCCCTGACTTTAACACATTTTAATGTGCATAGATGAGTTTGATAGCCAGCTGTTAATGTCCCAGTTATATGTGCTGCAGAACCATGTGCTTAGATATTGGAAGATACTGGAAGTGCTGGCTCTGAAGATGATCATTAATCCCTTCTTTCCTTCTATTAAATCTGTAGTACTACCATTTGTCAAAGTTACAAAGAGAGCTAGACCAGAGAGCTGGTTTAGCTGAAGTAAGTCATATGAGGAGTGGCTGAGGGAGCTGGGGTTTAGCCTGGAGAGAAGGAGGCTTGGGGGAGATCTTACCGCTCCCTATGACTACCTGAAAGGTGGGGGTTGGCCTCTTCTCCCAGGCTATGAGGGGAGATATAGCCTCAAGCTGTGTCAGGGGAGGGTCAGGTTGGGCATCAGGCAGAATTTCTTCATGGGAGGATTGTTAAGCATTGGAATGGACTGACCAGGGGTGTGGTGGAGTCACCATCCCTGGAAGTGTTCAAGAAATGACTGGACATGGCACTTAGTGCTACGGTCTAGTTGACAAGATGGTGGTCAGTCAGAGGTTGGACTTGATCTTGGAGGTCTTTTCCAACCTAAATGATTCTTCGATTCTGTGAAAAAATGAACTACTTAAATATTGTCACCTTACGTTACATACACAGTTAAATATTTTAACCTTATGTTACATACAAAGAATACAAACAGGAAAAGGAAATAGCAGGAAACTGCTGTGAGAAAAGGTTTTTGCAACTATGATCTAAATATTGGAATTCTGTGATTTATATTATGCATTACAATTGGATCTTACAGGAACTATGCAAGTCTTACCACAAGTTTATATATGCTCAATTATGCAGTATTTTAAGTGGTCTTGGAGAATTACATATCTCTCATTTGAGTGGATACCATGTAAGACTTAACAAAACTATGCACACTTAACCTTTCTTAAAAATTGCTCTTTAATCAGGAGATACACTTCTGGCAATTCAAGCACCTTATGGTACACAGTTAGAAGTACCTAGACCTGAAATGGTACGTACTGGTTTCTTGTTTACCTAAGGATTCTAGAGGGATAGTGGAAAAGAAGAGCTGTGTTAGAGTGGAGGATTTATCTCTATCCATGTGCAAGAGGAGGTGGGGGAAAGGATTAGGATTGTTTCAGTTGAGAAGGGAGAGGCTGGATGGGAAAAAGTGAGTTTTGTACACCTAGATGTTAACTCTGCCTTCTATTACAACCAAGATACACTAGTGGGGCTTTTTACCATTTCTTCTCTCTTGCTTTTAAATGTTGTAGTTTTCCAAATTATGCATAATTGTCATGAATTCCCTTGAGAACTCATTGACAGTGGCTTTTATCTGTCAAGTTTCTCCCTTATATTGTTAAAATGGATCTTTTATGAAAAATCCTTTTTGATTTAGTTGTAGGTTTAGTTTAGAATTAGTTCATGTAGTCTCATGTTAGTAGATAGAAAACGACTGCCATCTTGCTTTAGCCAAAAGGCTTAAATAGGAAAGATTAAAGTAGGAGGCCAAATTATTTTCCTCTGTCCCCATCTGCGGTAGTTTTAGGCCTAAAACTACTATATCATCTTTTTTTTTTTTTTTTTTTTTTTGCTGTTGCAGTCCTCAGTTTTAAGTAGCGTTTACATAGTTGGGAGAGAGCATTTGTATGAAGCATGATAGCCACTGTGCTTGTAGAAGGCTGAAATTCACCCTAGAAGTTTCCCCAGCTATTTTTAGTGAGGCTAAGCACAGTCTAATATTGTAAAAGCATCCAAAATTAGAGCCATGAAGCTGATCAGTGGTACTATCTTTGTCCATTTCTGCTGAAATCAGTTCAGGCAATAAGGTTCTCTGCAGGACCCAAGTTAGCAGCTGTGATTTTGGGCTTTGGTTCCTTTTTGTTTAGGACTAAACCAGCTTATCTTAGTCTTCATCACCTTGTAACAGTTCCAAGTTGTCAAGGAACAGTAACTTTCATAATACACCACCTTTACAGGGACAGAATGGACAGAAGAAATACCAGATCAATCTTAAAAGTAGTTCAGGACCTATCCATGTGCTCCTTATAAATAAAGAATCAAGCTCCTCCAAGCCCACGGTGTTTCCGGTTCCTCCGCCTGATGACCTTGCACAGCCCCCATCTCAACATGCAGCTCCAGTGACTCCACTTAAATCCACTACAGCAACCCAAAATCCACCAGAACATGACCTGAATCAAGGACAAGAGTTACCACAAACACCAGTTGCAGAGACGCCATCAGGTGGATCCAGGGTTTTTCTTACCTCCAATGGGTTGGGGAGGAAGGCAACTGGAGGGAAAGAAGAAACTGTTAGGAAAGATGGTAGACAAAGGAAGGTTCAAGAATTTTTACAGCATAGCAGCTGTCTGTTGACAGACTACTCCAAAGGCTTACCAACAGCTCTAAGGAGGTTGCAGAGACTCCTCTTCCTCTCCTGTGTGGTGAAATATGTGCTTCCCTCATAGCTTGTACTGAACAGGTTTTGGATGTAATCCTGTTAATTATTTTGAGCTGCTTCTCCAGAATGCAGTGTAGAGCAAAACTGCAAACCTCTGACAGAGGATATGATTTGAATGTGTACCTTTTAACAAGACTGATAATACAGGCACCAGTTCCAGCTCTTGTGCCCCAAGGTCACTTATCTTGTTCCATACACAGTGAGTGACTGCCTGAATATCAGGTATTTTTTTCATGATAATAGTAGGGTAATGGAAAAGATTTAAGAAAATTGTATTACAATTGCATTTCTGAAGAGTCCTGATTAACTTTTATTTATAACCTTTAATTAATGAACAACTAATTAAATTGTGCCTGTGACTCTGGAAGGTGGAGGACTCCTCTCACCTTATCGATGTTCTCATGCTGGCCATGTTCTCAAAAGACAAAGCTGGGTGCAGATGCTGTGTTCCAGGTCTCCTCCATAGCAGACTCCATAACACGCCTTTCTGTCCATGCAGATGGCAGCGTGCAGCAGGACAGCGCAGCCCCCACAGCCCCTTACTCCACCATTCCAGAGCCGGTGCTGTACCCTGGCCTTTCAGGAGACGGTGCTCAAGCCTCAGCCACCTCCAGTGACTACCAGGGCTTGTTGCCTCTGGATGTCAACTGTATTCTCAAGCCAAACTCATTTGACGTCGCAAAGATGGAGGAGCCTACAGGTAGGAAGCAGTAGTTCCTGTTTCAATGTTTATACTGGCTTCCTGAGCCCTTCTTTGTGACTGATGAGATACGCAGAGGAAGTAACAGGCCTCTGTTCATCTCCAAGTGAAGACACTGAGCTAGCTCTGAGTAGCAAACTCCCTTTGAGCAAATGAGTTTTTCTGCCACCAAATAAGCTTCATGTTGTATATGGTTCTATGGTTATAAGAGATCAGTGGGAGAAGTGTGCTGGGGGGGGGAAACTGAGGGATACAAAGATAAATGTATTTACATGTACATGGCATGCTATCTCTGCAGCTCCTACACTGCATGAGCCATACTGTACTTTGCAGTTCAGTGTTTTAATGCAGAGAGTATGTGTTGACTTCCGTAAACAAATATTAAAAAAAACCCCACATGTGCTCCTGTCTTTCACAGGAAATATCAGTGGGGATATTATTGATGAACTCATGTCGTCTGATGGTAAGTATTTAGCATCTTTTCTAATAATCACAAGTAGCAGTGTGTTTTTAGTGTGAACAACACTTAGGAGGCATCTCTTAAATCTGATGATAAGAGTCAGTATGAAACTTCTTTCCCCTGTGTTACCTCCTCTGTCATTCTTGTCTTTGCTCCCCTTTCTATTCCCTGCAACAGTTTAACAGTGAAAATATGAAAACCTTAATCCAACAAGCACGTACATGCATGAATAACCCATCAGTACTTAATTCAGGAACAAAGAAAAAACAGGCTGATGACTAGTGTGTTGCCTTAAAAAAAAAAAAAAAAAAGTCAAAAAATCTTGTTTAATTCTCTTCTGCCTAAGGCTTCCTGCAGGTGGTTAAATAGTATTTCACAACATAGTTACATACCTGTGTGCAGACTGATACATGGCCAGCTGTGGTACACTAATACACCAAACCCTACCCATTTCTGCTCTTGCACCTCAGTGGCCATAAGAGTGCAGCACTGAATCACAGCTACTACTAAGTTCATGTGCTCCCTGCCTCTCTGCTCAGTCTCTCTGAAGGGCCAGGCAAGGAGGTGAACTCAGCTGGCATTATTCTTTTGCCCTGTGCTCTCTAAGCAGCCTGTGCTAATATCTGCCCTTTGAGCAGACAACCTCGGGGCTCATCCAGAAAGAACATGTAATTGATTGTAAGATACAAGGGGCAAGATGGGAGTCTGTCAATGTGCCAATACATGGGTAACATGGAAACAGTCTCCACTTCTAGAGCTGGTACAGCATGCCCAGCTCATCCACGCTATGTTAGAGTTCCTACAGTGCAGCATGAGGGCTGAAGCTTCTCTTCTTGCATTCCTCCTACAAAGGCAGCTTCAAGTCCATGCTTGAAATGCACTACACAGACAAGCTGCTAGCCTCCCTTTCCACTCTGTAAAACAGGGATAATGGTAACTTCCTTATTAATGTGAAGGCAGATCTGTGCAATATTATAAGACAAAGGAATGTAAGTATAAATTATGGCTTTCTGATGGAAGTTTTCAAAACCTGCTCAGGAGATCCTTTGCTGCAGGAGAAATTAACCCCATACTCCACAGATGCCGCTTCATTCCAGCAAACACACTTAAAATACCAAGTAAAAAATGGTAGATAGGTCACTTACTGCCTTAGTTTGAAAGCACTACAGATACTCATGGTATGTATCCTAGTGTGCTTGTCAGATTATCAAGACTATTTTAATTATTAAGACTAACCTTGATACTGGTGATAACAAACATACTGAATGATGAGATAGGTCTGATATTCCAAAAGTATTTTAATTTAAACTAAACTATTCCTGCTTTACAGTTTTTCCTCTCTTACGACTCTCTCCTACTCCCGGAGATGACTACAACTTTAACCTGGATGATAATGAAGGAGTCTGTGATCTCTTTGATGTGCAGATACTAAATTATTAGATATTGTGTCAACCAGACTACTTATCTACCTCTAACTAAAACACTCTAGACTTCTTCATAACCTAAGTATTTGCATAATGAATGTATAACTTCTTAGTTCACTGACTCTGGGAGTATATTTCCTTTTGCTTCCTTTAACTACTTCACAAAGCAAATTCAAGAACAAGAAAAAAGGGCTCATCAAAAATTCTGGTACTTTTTCACCTGAGTGTTCTCTGTGTAATCCAATTATTTGGAGCTTTCTTTAGTAAGAAAAGTGGAAATACTTTATAGCCTTCTGATCATTTTGTAAAAAAATGATTAGGCTTCTTGCTCACAGTTAACAGCATTTTCTTTGAAGCTTTACTGCCAAGAAGCTTTCTATGTTCTTTTTTAATCTTTCAAACAATTTTGAAGCTTTCACTGCCAAGTTGAAAAGTGAAGGGTATCAACTTGTCTTACACTAAACTGTTTCAGTGAACCAATTTTGTGAAGTGCCTTCTGTTTTAGCACTTTATGTTTCTCACACTGACTTCTGACATTCCACTTTCCTAGATGATAGGAAAGGTCTGTTTTGTAGTTTGTATTAAAGTGTGCCAATACTTGTATATTAACAAGATTTTTTTAATAAAATTCTGCAAACAAAACCATCAGTATTTGTAATCTTTCATTTCTTGCAATCCCTTCATTGTCCATTTTGCATTACAATTGAGATAATAGGTTTGTAGCAGCATCCACGTTTGCTGGTTCCTCTTCCAAATTTGTGGAAACCTGAAAAAAAACAAGTTTCAGTTTAAAGTAGAAAGCAATTTCTTTTTACTCTTCTTTAAAATAACCCAAACTAATAAATACCCATTGTCTAGAAGATTAGTTTGTCTTCTATATGTTTAATTTAGGCTAATTTAGCAGTCATAGTTCAATAATTTGGAGGGGTTTCAGGATTCACTGAACTTGACAGGTAAGGTGACAATGCTTTACGCTGTAGGAGAAAGACAGTGTTCATACCAGTAATACAACATTTTTGCAACTTTGGAGAAAATACTATTACAGCCTGAGTGATCTAATTCAGCATTGTCATGTACAGCCCTGCTAGCACAGAAGCAGTGGTAAAGTCTGAATTCTTGGAGAAATAAATAACAAGCCAGCAGGGACAGGGTTGGTGGCACCAACTGCCTTAAAATCTTTGCTCAGCCTCGTCCTGTGCTGGCAGCACTGTCACTTATATTTCATTTTCCCTTCAACCTCTCCTTAAGGTATTTGACACTTGTTTTATTGCTCCCAGCCACACAGAAACTTGATCACCTCAGGCACAGTAAGGAACACTGAACTCATGTCCACTCCTTTGTCCCTCAACAGCCAGGATGGATTCATCTGTGCCCCATCCTGGCCTGCTGCTTTCTCTCTCCCTGAAACTGTGCCCAGAGCATCAGAAGGAGTCAGCATAAAGAGTTTCTATGGAAGAACTTGTCAGGAATTAAACTCTGTGAACTAATTCTTATGCAAGACCGCACATAGCTCTGTATAAGAAACTAGAATATGGCATGGGACACACTGTCTTGAACCCTAAGCACTGAGGCAAAACCTAGTACAGAAATTGCTGATTTAGGTGTTGGTACTTCTGATGAGGGAATATGAAGGCTTAGGGATCAGGAACAGAGAGAGGAAGAGCTGTTTGTTTCAAAGCACTGTCAGGTGCTTCAGGTAGGAACAGCCAGGTTCATCTCTGTTCATGGGGAGACCTAAGTCTCAAATCAAGGAGCTGGAACTAACTTTACAGAAATCAATCAAAAACGAGCTAGAATGTAATTTAAAAATACGTTTTGGAAGTGTGCTTCAGCTTGGCTGCCCACCCTCTTCTCTCTCTACTTTAGAAGTTATATAGCACTGGAACATGCTAACCAAGTTTCAGCATTACCGCACAAATGAGATTATTAAAACTGAGTTTACACCTTTAAAGCAATTGCAGGAATTGCCTACAGTCTTAGAGCCACAATATAATGCTTTAAACGTGCACATTCCTTTCATTCCCCTCAGATTTTTACAGAGGGAGATTACCTGGTGACTCTTCTGAGGTTCTGCTGTGGTGCCTTTCGATAGCTGCTGTACTTCTTTCTGAACTTCAGCAAATGCTTTATTTATTGCACTAACTTTTTCAGCATTTTTAATGTTTATCTGTGAGGGAAAAAAAATACACACATTGGTATTTTTAATAAAAATTCCACTGACGGGAAACTGCACCATTTTTCTACAAGTATTATGCAGCCAGTGTTATATGCCTATCTTCCAATACTGCTTTTCAGTACATTTATCTGTTACTTAATTAGGTCATCTAGTCCTGTACTAATAAATTTAAAATTAAGAAAGCAGTTAAACTTGTTCTATTGGAATGAGAGCCCATAGCGATCCAGCAACAACACGGAGAAAACAAAAGCCAGGCTGTAGACAGGCCCTGCTACACTGTCCTCATCTCCTCTCAGCTGGAGTGGAGTTCCAGGAAGGGTTCCTTCCATCGTCTCTCTGGAGGGTTGACCCTGGCTGGATGTCAAGTGCCCACCAAAGCCACTCCATCACTGCCCTCTTCAGCTGGACAGCGGAGAGGAAATCTAACAAAAGGTTCATGGGTTGAGATAAGGGCACAGAGAGATCACTCACCACTTGCCATTGTGGGCAGAACAGACTCGAATCAGGGGAAATGAATTTTATTTATTGCCAGAGTAGGGTATCGAGAAGTAAAACCGAATCTTAAAAACCCTTTACCCCCTATCCCTCCCTGCTTCCAAAGCTCAACTTCTACCTCTGCTGCCCTAGCAGCACAGGGAGATGGGGACTGCAATCAGTTCATCATAGTTGCCTCTGTCGCTTCTTCCTCCTCAGTGGGAGGACTCCTCACACTCTGCCCCTGCTCCAGCAGGAGGTCCCTCCCAGGCAGGCAGTCCTCCATGTACTTCTCCAAGGTAAGTCCTTCCCACAGACTGCAGGTCTTCACAAACTGCTCCAGCATGGGTCCATTCTACAGGGTGCAGTCCTTCAGGAACAGGCTGCTCTAGTGTGGGTCGCTTGCAGCAGCATCCCAAGTCCTCTCAGGAGCCTGTTCCAGCACAGGCTTCCCACAGGGTCACAGCCTTCTTTGGGTACCCACCTGCTCCAGCGTGGGGGCTGCAAATGGATATCTGCTGCACCATGGACCTCCATGGGCTGCAGGGGCAGAGCTGCCTTACTATGGTCTTCGCCACGGGCTGCAGGAAAGTCTCTGCTCTGACACCTGGAGCATCTCCTCCTGCTCCTTCTTCGCTGACCTTGGTGTCTGCAGAGTTGTTATTCTTTCACATTGTCTCTCCTCTGCTGACAGCCGCTGGTGTTGTGCAGGTATTCCCCCATTTATACTACTTTATCCCAGAGGAACTGCCACTCACTGCCAGTCACTGATGTGCTCAGCCTTGGCCAGCAGCTGGTCCATCCTGGAGCTGCCGTTTGCTCTGCTGAACATGGGGGAAGCTTCTGGCAGTTTCTCACACAAGTCACCCCTGTAGACCCCCAAACCCAATGCAATTGGTAAATGATTTTACCATTTCAACTTTATTCCAGTATTTTGCCTTTCAACATCACACCTTGCATCCTACTTCTCGGGTGGGTCTGCCCAACAATGTCTACCAGATTTTGCCACGGTATTTAAAGAAACTGTGGCTGTAGCAGACCAGGATATGATCTCTGGGCATCTCAGCCTCACTTTTTTAGCCCAAGTCTACCTTTTTAAGTTGATTTATAAGATGCTTGCTTTTAAACAGGAAGAGCTAAAATACAGACATGTCCTGTGCTGTGGGGCAATTATCCATGGTAGTGGAGCAGGGTGGATGCAAGGGGGCATAAAGTCTTTCACCACTGCAACAAAGTAACATTCAACTGGTCTCACTTGTGGCTTCCAAAGTCTGGAAGAGGATCATAGCCAGGTAATGGCCTATTACATTGGAAATGCTCCAGCGGCACACTCATAGGTCTTGAGGCAACCTCAAATTTCGGGACACCTACAGGTGACCTCTATAATTCACCTCTCAGCAATTTACACAGGCAGAAGCAAACCACAAATGGTTACACATACTCATTTTGCTTTCAGAGTCTCCATAATTTCAGAGCAGGATTACATTAACAATTCCATTTATTCTGAGTGACCAAGAGAACCAGTAGTAAGAAAGCAGTGGCAAGGGGCTGATAAAACAGGCCTCCTCAGACTGGCACTTTAATCCATAATAACTTGGGCAGTAACTGGAGAAATGCAGACCCAGCTCCCAGCTCTGATCAGAGTGGGTGGACTGTGAGTAACACAATGTACAAACTTTTTCCCGTCACCATCTTCCAGCTCCACAGGGGTCCAGTCAGTTTCAATACCCCCTATCCTCAGTTACTCAGACAGGACTTTAGCACAGGAAGAGGCTCTATAGCTAGCATGGGTATCTACACCAAAAGTTGTCAGAATAGTTATACTAGGATTTTAGCTATTAGAGAATAAATGTATTTTAACCAGTTTTTTTCTGAGTGTCTTTAATGGTAAGTATATCCCATTAAGCCCAAAGGCTCAATGCATTAAAGAAACAGCTTCAAACACAGAGAATAAAATTGTACTCCTCATAAGCTACTGACTTTTCATTAATATGATTTTAAACCTGTTTTTCCCTTTACAATACAGAACACTCCAGACTCAGAGGAGATGTGATGCCAACAACAAGAAATTGTTATTTCCAAAGTTTGTTACGTTCCTGTCTGTTCACCAGATTAATTTGTCAAGTGGCTTTGGTTTGCAGGAGGGAATCTGAAATAGCCTTTTATGTTAGAGATGTTTAACTCTTGTTTGTCCAGCAACTGCACCGAATAGGAACAATAAGCCACTAACATTCTGCTTTTATTACTTTTATTACAAGATGCCTTCCTAGACAGACAGCTAACTCTCAGCAGAACACACACCTCAAGCTAGAGGCAGGGTTTGAGGAGAGACACCATATAATGACTCACTGCTACCAATAGGAAAACCCTTGTTTAGATCATACCCATCCCTCTTCCCCTGCACTGCTGTGAGGTCTGAGACCCACTCTCTCCCTTCTCTGCGCTGTGCTCCTCTCCAGACATGAAAATGACAGAATAGTATTTTTGCTTTTTTACTTTTTCATTGCTTTAGTGTGTTAGATCAGCTCACAGAAGCATCTGCAGAGCATCACAGCCCATGTAAGACGCAAGAAGGGGTCAAAGAGGAATTAAGAGCAAAACATACAGCAGTGTGTGCTCCTAGATCTGTTCACTGCACCTCACTGACACCATTTTACTTGACACTGAGGCAAATAAACAGCAACTGGATCAGACAAGGCTCCATCCTTTCTGGTTCTTTCTCATCAAAATGTTTCTCCTTGCATTCATTCATAAATAAGCTTGTTCAACTCACCAACCCAGCCCATAAAAATCCAAAATGCATTTTTAATTGCTTTTGCTGCTGATTTAGCAAGTTGAATCACCTAACAGGTGATAAGTTCCCAAGCCAGCATCAAGGAGAGCTGTGGGAACTGAGCCCAGACCCTGGCAAAGGGGGCTGGGCTTGCGAACATCATGGAAAGGAGCAGGACGAGCTGCCAATACGGTCCAGGGAAGGTGAAGTCCCTTAATTGCTAATGCTCTCCTTTTGCATTGCATTCCCTAAGACACGCTGAGATGCCATCGGACACTTCCCAAGTAACACGTGACAAGAGGAACAGCTTGAAATCTTTGGCGGATGCCTGCGTATCAATCAAAAAACCTTCTCGGGCTTCTCTTTTTGCAGATGATGACATCCACACATAAACCTCATTTTAGGGTGAAACCGGTGCACCTTGCCGCTCTGTGCCCGGACGCACACTGTCCCTAAAACAGCTCGATTTAATCAGCCCCGAGCGCTTCCCGGCCGCAGTGAGGCCCCTGAGGAGCAGACCCCGCGGGGCCGCGGCCTCCCGCCGACCCTCCCCGCGGTGGGACGGCAGCGCAACCCGGCGCGCCGTGCCACTCACCTGCTTCAGCGCGGAGGTGACGGGCCTGGCCTTGCCCTTGGCCTTGGCCCTGAGGGCGCCGCCGCGGGCGATGCGGAACACGCTGCCGGCCTTGTTGGCCCCGGCGCGGCTCTTCCCCATGGCGGCGGCTCCGGCGAGCGGGCGGTGACGTCACACCCGGGGCGTGACGTCGGGGCAGCCGCTCCGCGCCAGCGCTGCGGCCGGGCGGGGGCAGAGCCGCGCGGGGCCGCCAGGGGGCGAGCGGCGCCGCGGCCGGGCCCGGGACGGCGTCCCCGGGGGAGCCGCCGTGTCCCCTCCTTGTCCCTTCCCCTGCCCGCCCCGGCCCCGCCTGCCGCTCCCACAGCCAGCTTTTCCAGCAAGGAAGGGCTGAGAGCTCCGTGCTGCGCGCCCGCCGCCGGCCAAGCGCCGCGTCCCAAGGGCCGTGTTCCCCCAAGCACATGCCCACGGGGAGGTCTGGGCGTGCTTGGAGAAAAGAAAAAATTACCAGTGGGTTGTGGGACACCCTCCTGCCTCATGAGCCCCGCCTGGGAAAACCTTCCTGCGGCCGAATGCAAAGAGAATTGGGTCCACTTCCCTGGGAGTAAGGCGGGAGGAGATGGAGCGGTGCTTTGCTTTCGGGAGGGGCGCGGGTGGCCCCAGGAATAGAAACACTTCGTGCTGTAGGGGGACGGGGGCTTTCCCTCTGCTGGAGGGGCCCTGGAGAGATGGCACTGAGCCGCCGGCCGGGCGCTGCCCCCGGGCCGCCCCCACGGGGCTGGGGGTCCCCGGGCGGCGGGGGGAGCCTGGGCCGAGACCCGGCACGGAGGGGCCGGAGCGCCGCAGGCTCCTTATCTGCGCCCGAGGATCGGGGCGTCGCCGCCCGTCGCCTTCAAATCGGGCGCAGCCGCCTCTCCCATTCCAGCCCGTCCCATCCCATCCCATCCCATCCCATTCTGTCCCATCCCGTCCCGACCGTGCCGTGCCGGCAGGATTGCAGAGCCATGCTCCACTGGGGATACGACGAGCACAACGGTAGGGCAGGGGCGGGCGCCCCCCGCGGGGTCGGTGTGGGGCCGGCGGGTCCCTCCGCTCCGAGGGCACCTCCCGCCGCTCGCCTCGGCAGCTCCCGCGCCCGCGGAAAAGCCGCAGGAGCTGAAATGCTGTCGAGGCTTCGCAGGCTGAGAGCGAGCAGATTTTTGTCTGGGCATTCGGCAAGGCAGGCGGCTGAGAGGGGTGTCCGTGCGTGAGGCATCGCCTGCAGAGCCTGCCCGGAGCTTGGCTCCGAGTCGCGTCTGTCTCGCTCCCGGTCGGGATTTCGTTTGCTCGTGCGGCTGAGCAGTTGCGTGTGCGTATCGAGTGCTTGTTCGACAGTCACGCTGATCGGAGCTGCTGTATCAGCAGTGCCTTTCAGATTCCAGCTGTGTTCTGCCTCTGGTACACGGTGGGAAAGCCTAGTTAATAGAATCGGTCATTTAAATGTGTAACTATGCACCTAAGAGGAGATGCTTTAGGATTTTAGCTGTTCCATGGTTTCCTTAGTCTTGTCGGTCTTTGAAGTCTCAAGATGTGCTCATCAGTAGTCTTAAAAGACTTTGCTCTGTTTTGCATGTTAAGTCATGCAAACGCTGCTTCTATGTGCAGACGGTCTCACAAGTCGTGCAAGTAGAAATGAAAGTGCTCTTGTAAATTGGAGGCTCAGCTCTGGTAAAATACATGGAATAACTTATATTGTCTGTACACAGAGAAATAAAACGCTATGACAGTAAAAGGAGACAGCTATATATTTGCATATACTAATCCCTGTAAGGATATGCTTTGTGTATATTATTACTTAGACTTTGGAATACTGTTTGTCAAGTACTACCTTTCCTTTCTGGCCCTCTTGTTCCATCTTTTCTGGATGGATGTACTTTTCCTGATAAACAGGGTGGTGGTGGCTCACAGCGATGATGAAATGATTAGGTGTGTTATCTGCTGTTGTGCAGTCTACCCCTCCCCTGAAGACGTAAATGGTTCTTGTTTTTCAAATTTGTTTCTCCAAGTTTCCATGCTGTGAGCTTCACCTGCACTGTCCAGATAAGAAGCCCACTTTCCCTCCCTTATCCTATCTCTTCTTGTTTGCTACTCTCAACTTCTAGTAAGAGGAGTACACCAGAGTTTCCACAGGGGTGACCTTGGACCTTGCTTGAGGCTCCATTTTTCCCATAAAACTCTGTTTACTAGCTGAGGTAGAATTTGCCTTTCACTGTCTTCTTTGTTGGAGCCCCCAGCTGTGGAGTGAGTAGTTCCACATCAGTCCATCCCCTTCCCCCTGCTTCTCACAGGACACTAAAGCAGAGAGGCAGGGATATGAAACACTTCACTGCTCTTCCCTAGCATCAGTTTTGGTTCTCATATTTTTCTCTGTTTATGCATTTATGTTATTGGTTTTGCTTGTTTTTTGTTTGCGTAGTAGATGAAGGAAGTTACTCTGGTTCTTGAAAAATGTTGTTGCCCTTCATGGCCCTGAAAATAGTTTCCCTGAAATGAAGATTAACTTTTGCAATTAATGAGGCAGAAACAAAGTGAAATTAATTAAATCTGGGGCAGTTATATGTATAGTTGATTGCCTGAAGAGTTGAAAAGACATATGTGTTCACTCTGGGTTCTGCATTTGTTACTTGCAGCAGTTGCAACATAAATCATTGCATGCATAAAGTAAACTGTCAAATATGACACGTGTCTGCATATATGGTATATCTGTGTATAAGGACATGGACTCACTGTTATAGACAGAATTAAAAATGTAGTGATTGACCCTGTCTGGGCAGGGTCCACAAAAGTAGCTCTATCACTCCCCTCCTCAGCTGGACAGGGTAGTGAAAATAGACTGAAAGGTGTGTGGGTCGAGATGAGGACAGGGAGAGATCACTCACCACTTACTGTCATGAGCAGAACAGACTCAACTTGGGCAATTAGTTTTATTTGTTGCCTATCAAATAAGTAGAGCAAGGAGAAAATACAACTGAATCTTTAAAACACCTTCTTTCCACCCTCCCTTTATCTAAGCTTCAGCTTTACTCCTGATTTTCTCTCTGTCCTCCACCCCAGCGGTGCAGGGGACAGGGAATGGGGGCTGTAGTAAGTTCATCAGGTGATGGCTCTGCCTCTCCTTCCCCCTCAGTGGGATAACTCTTCACACTCTACCCCTGCTCTAGTGTGGGGTCCCATGGAAAGACAGCCCTCCATGGACTTTTCCAATGTGAGTTCTTTCCACAGGCTGCAGTTCTTTACAAACTGTTCCAGCATGGGTTCCCACAGCTTCTCACAGAAGACACCACTGTAGCCTCCCTGCTGCCAGTACCTTGCCATGCAAACCTAATGCAGAACTTCTCAGTTGCTTTGATGCATTTATTTCCAAAATGCAACAAGGCATTGCTTTCTTGCCACTTTTTTTATGTCACAGTTTTGATGGTTTTTATCTATAGAGGCACGATATTGAAATCTTGAAAACTGGCTTCAGTGTGGCATCATGAGTGCTTTTCACTGCTGCTCGAGGTTCCTGTCAAGAGGGGAATGTGCTCGCCCCTTCACAGGAACTGTCCTTTTAGTTTACTGATGAATTGCCTTAGTTAAAAACCAAATCACAGAACGAGTAAAGTTGGAAGGAATCACAGAGAGAACTCAATTTCCTTCTGTTTACTATTTGTTTAATGAAATATATGGAAAGTACATACATTGTCTTTTACTGCAAAAATGTCTCTTGATCTAGTTACTACTGTAACACTGAGGCATTTTAGAAAGAAAATGGATTTGAATTCATAGAATCATTTAGGCTGGAAAAGACCTTTAAGCTACTTTAGTCCAACTATAACTCCTTATACATAATTTTGATATCTACTTTTAAAAAAGGCACTTAATTTTACCCATTAGTATTTTTTAATTGCTTTTATTTGAGTTAATCTTATTGTAACCTAGTATGCAACTAAATTACTTGCAAACCTAACTTTATAAATTAAGCACTTTGTGCATGATAAACTGGGCAGTGGATTCTCTTTAGGAATAAATGAGGATGTGATCTTGTCAAGGTCAGATCATACTAAAATAATGAACTTTTAAAGTGGTGTGGTTTCTTGCTGTAGCCTCGTTATGCTGAAGGTAATCTGCAACGATATGGTTTCTCCCTGGCCCT
>JAWWEV010000083.1:124593230-124608122 GCA_035583235.1 Hafferia zeledoni
GTGTGTGTGTGTGTGTGTGCGCGCGTGTGTGTGTGTGTGTGCACGCGCACATAGATTTTATGACTAAAGGTTGACAGTCTCTTTCATTGTGACCGGCGGTGTGCAGAGTTGGTAGGCTGGGAGGAGGTGATCAGTGGTGCAGCAGTGCTTAGGTTACAGGCACTGCCATCGGGCTCCAGAGGAGCCTATGAACCACTCAGCTTTTTTACCTTTTCTGGCATCTCCTCATCTCAAGCAGCATAGTCAGCAGAAGATGCATTCTCAGGTCTTTTGCAGCAAATGACTAAGGTATAAAAAAATCCTTAATGCAGGGATCTTGATAAAAAAGAGGCATAAGACATAATGAGACACAATAATAGGAAAAACTGGCATGTAAAAAATTTATTGGGGCATAGTGCCTGTTGGATGCAGGGTGCTTAATTTGAATGAGCATTTATTGTATATGTCTTGTACATATTTGAGTCTTACCTGTGAATCATTAAATATCTACGTACTGCATGTGGCCTTGTTCAAAGGTACATGCAAGATACATGAAGAGGTCCTGAGAGCTGCTGTTGCAATGTGATGCAGCAAAAGTAGCTGAGTATTTTGATCTGTGTTTTCCTGTTGCATCCTTTTTGAATTTAAAAGATGCAAATGAGAACAATTCAAGCAGTTTTCTTTCATAAGAATGAAGGTGCTGTCATCAATTTAGACTTCTCCTCCCATGTATTGCAGGGCCTGCCCACTGGAAGGAGGTTTTTCCTGTCGCTAATGGAGACCGTCAGTCACCTATTGACATCAAAACTGAGGAAACCAAGTATGATCCCTCCCTCCGTCCTCTAAATCCCAATTATGATCCAGCTTCTGCTAGAATCATCCTTAACAACGGGCACTCCACCAGTGTGGAGTTTGATGACACTGTCAACAAATCAGGTTTGTTCATTTCCTGTTGCACTGTGTGTTCCTCCACCATTTCCTAAATAGAGTGCAGAGAGCCTGGGCACATCCCACTACTGGATATGAACTCCTTATGAACAATAAGGCTTTCCTCCTCCAGATGAGAAATTCCCTTTTTCTGTCTTTCAGCGTGGTACAATGTGGGAGCATATTTGAACACGAGTTCGAGATTGTGTTTCTGAGGAAGTGCTGGGATTCCCTTTTCCAGGGATGGTTTGATCCACCCCATCCTCCTGGGTAGTACCAGCCACCCTGTTTTAAGAGTGTTGTGTACAATTTTTCAAATGCTACTCTCTCTCTCTCTCACTGCAGATGAATCCTTTGTGTCTCATTACAGGTTCATTCCAACTGAATCGCTCAAATCTCTTATCTGAATTTAGCTGAAGGTTTGGTTGTACATTTTCCCCCGTTTTACGACCCGTACTTGGACTTCTTGTGTCAGGAAAGAGCCAATACAGAACAAGAGAAATATATCCCAAGCGATCCCTTTTCTTCTTTGAAGAGTGTTATGGTCCCAGTCTTTACCAGGAGTATGTAGCTTCCCTTTTTGCAAGCAATAGTTCTTATTTACAAGTTTTCTGGTTTAGCATAGTCTTTGTAATGTTAGTGCCTTCATCTTTAAAACCTTCTCTTGGATGTTGGGTAATCCAGCATACCTCTCCTTGAAACTGTAGGAGTGCACAGTCTTCAAGCAATAAAATCATCTTGTGCCTCTGTGAGGCTTAGCTGAGTATCCAAGCCCATAGGATGCTTTCACAAGGGTCAAAGCTAGAGGGGATCTAATTTTTGATTACCCTATCCATTAGTCCTGAGAACTTGTTAGCTTATAGTGTCAACAGGGAGAGAAATAGATGGAGACACCATTGTGCTTTGGTTTCCTGGACAGTCTTAGTTTTAAATTTTCTGTCAATACAAGCAACATTGGATGTTGCCTGAGAGGCACCAGAGTTGACCATCAGTGATCGATCTGAGCTGGTGTGCATCAGATGCAATGGAACTTCCCAGAATTAATCTCTACTTCAAGTCTAGTAGGCACTGGTGAACTAAAGCACATCTCTTAGAAAAACATACAGTCTTGATTTCAAATTTTCCAGCGATGATGAACCTACCACAGCCTTTGGTAAGTTGTTCTAATTGTTCATTACCCTCACAGTTAAAAAAATTGAAGTCAATTTATTCCTGATGTGAGTTATATCAACTCAGCCTTTAAACTCCTTTAAAAAAAAAAAAGGCAATGAATGTAAATACACCAAGAACCTCTTCCACTCTCTTAACTCCATCCATGGAGTGACAGAGCCTGAATATAGTATTTCTGCCGCCTTACCATGGTACCAAAGCAGTGGTGATGTGATGATCTCTTACTGCTTTCCTCAGGCCATTATCTTTGAGAATGCAGTTCATGTCATGGCAAAGCACTGACAAGATGTTGATCAGATTATTCACAGATGTAATCCCCAATCTCCTTCAGCATGATCCATGTCTTCTGTGTGTGGACTAGATTCTTCAGGCCACATCTATAAACTGAGTAATTCACTGTTTTCTCTAATATTTGTCACTGATAAACTTTATCAGTAATGTTTTTGTTTTCTTTCAGGTCATTGCTCAAAAAATACTGAATTTTCTAGGGCCCAAATTTGTCTTCTGGGGCTCCCCTGTGAAGTAAGCACTTCTGCCACGTGTTGGTTTCATGAAAAAAAAAATCAAATTAATTAGGCTCTACATGCATTGCCATCTTTTTTAGTACATTATTAACTGACTTCCATGTGAACTTTTTCCTCACTTTGGTCAGCATTGGAACTGGATTGTCAAGTCTATAACTGTTTTTATAAGTCTGTTTATGCTCTTTGTTACTGCATTAGCTCCATTCTTTGAAATTGGTCTGTTGATCTTCTTCAAACATTTTTAAAAAATTGAGGTACTGATATTTGCCTGAAAAGCTTCTGACTAACCTCTTCCTTAATTATTATTGGAATTAAAGGGTTTTACCATCACTGTATGATGTGGCACAAATATATCATCTGGCCATTTTCCACACTTTTTCAGCAGAAGTATTTCATGTCGATGCGTTTCTACATAATAATTTTCCCTCAGCCAGTTACAACACTGATCTTTACACATACCTAGGATCATTTACCTTCAAGTTATCAGTCCTTGAAAGAAGTAATTTGTTTTAGCAGTGCCACTTTCCCATCCCCTCTGTTTGCAAAGTTCATAGGCTGTGTAAAAGCATGTTTTTGAGTTGGAGCTTTAAGGATGTTAAATATTCTTCCCCTCAGATAAACAGTCCCAGTTCCTTTTCATTAGCCAGGCTACTTGAGTTAGCAGATAGGCAACTTAAAAAATTCTTCTTTCCTCTTTGTTTGGTGTATTTTTTCCTTAACAAAGTTTAGGTTTTGGACTAAACCTAGAAGAGAGAAAAAATCACCATTGTCCTCCCTACTGCTCTTAATTTAAAAACCGTCTGGTTAAAACTCCTCTTGCTTCCCCTTAAGATTTCTATAATGAGCCAGTAAGCTATCCCAGACTGATTGCCAAACCCTCACAGGAGATGCGGAACCGGGAGTGGAATGATTTTTTTTTGCAGAGAATAAGGAATCTTTCTAAATGTGATTCACATTCAAGACAAACCTGGACAAGTGTTTCTGTAGTACTTCCAAGAAATGGGAAGCCATCTAAGACAGCTTTTGAGAAGGAGCAAAGGACTCTCTGAAGACTAAAGTCTGGTGTCAGGTTAGAGGATGTGGATAGAGGCTCCTGTTCCTGCAGTGAAGCCTTTTTCTCTGCTTGGGTTTCCAGTGCTGACTGGGGGGCCGCTCAGCGGGATGTACAGGCTGCGCCAGATTCACTTCCACTGGGGGTCCAACGATGAAGCCGGCTCTGAGCACGCAGTGGATGGGATGAAGTACGCGGCAGAGGTATGGCTTTCCATGGAGTCATTTGTACCTCTAGGCTTGCAACTAGTTTTTCCATTGTAAGAATAATGTTGCCCCTCCTATTCATGCTTTTCATCTTGCCTACATTTTATCAAAAGCGGTCTTCCTGAAGTGTTGCATGTTTGGTCCTTTCTCAAAGGAGAACCTATTTGAAAACTTTGGAGAGAATTAAAAAAGGAGTACAGAAGAGAAGAGCTTGATAAGAGCAAGATTTAATGTTCAAGAGTTATTTTAAATTTTGTCTTTCACTGTCTCTTCCATGGAAAACATTTTCAAAATCAGCTTCAGTGACAAACCACAGAATTATTTGATTTGGGGCCTGTTCAGTGTAAAGTTTATGCAAGACTTAGAGTGTTGCATTTTGTGGCGCACTTAGCAATGTGATGGTTATGACTTTAAGATCCTCATTTTAGTATCTGTGAGGTGTCTACTGTCTGTGGGATACTGTGGTGTGCCACAGGGAGACATGCACCATCGGCTCTGGCATGGAGCATTGTCTCCTGCTCTGTCTCCTTTGGTGCATTTGAGTAATCTGCAGTAAAAGTATTCAGAATGTGATTCCTCCTTGCGAATGGAAGTAACATGGAGTATTTTGATGACATCTTTAACAACAGATAATTCAGAGAAAGGAAGAGTTTTCTGGGGTTCAAAAGAAGTAAAAGTGTAAAAATAAATGGTAAGGGACAAATAAAAGTCATAATACTACAGAAGAAAAAAAGTACAATGTATACACAGTGGTGTGCAGATTTTACTGGAAATGCCATAAGAGATAGTGGTCAGGAAAAAAGATCAGTTTTCTAACACTAATGGGGGAAAGTGACATTTGCAGTGTTTAAAGGCTTATGTTTTCCACAGGAACCAGGTGAGATGGAATATAAAGAATTAATAGAGGTGCTTTAAAACCATTAAGTACCAACCCCAAATTTCTAGCTGAGAAAAAAAGTATGTTTCCCATCTAAGAAACCAAACGGAAGGAGAAAATATCTCTGAATTTCTAGCCAATATAAAAACCTTTCTGTTACCTGTTGGTTGGGTAACCCTCCACAAGAAGCTCTCTAGATGTCACTTTGGCTTTGGGTAAGAAACCCAGAATTAAGATCAAGGCTTCTGAGCATGGTTCACACAAAAGAAAATACCTCAGAAGGAGACATGAAAATGGTTTCAATGCTCACCTTTGTAAGGAAGATGTACAAGACTTCCAGAAAAAGCATCCTGAGTTGGAGAAAGAATTAGAGTACAGGTAAAGAAGACTACAAGGTTTGGCCTCTAAGCCCATCGGGAAGCAGAAGTGGTCCATGGCTCCATTCTTTGTGGCAACATATGGTCTGATCAAGGTCTCTTCACAAGCTGCAGTGACAGAACGGTGGTAAGACGGCATATATTCCTTAAAGAGAAGTCACAAGCCTTTGAGAATGGGTCTGTACCCAAAAGTGTTTCACAGCTCTGTTTGTTTGGGGTTTTGGTTTTTTTGGGTGGGTTGGCTTGGGTTTTTTTGGGGCAAAGCTATGAGGGAGTGGGAGTGGGCTTTTAGCAGTTGCGGGACTTTTACTTTTTGTTCTTTGTTGGCCTTTTTTCCTTTTTTTTTTTTTTCAAATCCACAATAAAAGTCAATTCTGACTGAGAGTATCTGTTTCCTTTTTTGTGTGTGTAATAAGGTAATTGTTTAAAACTTGTTCAGTGTAGCTTCTGTAAGCTTATAGTAGTGAGCAGTGCAGACACTGGGAGCCTCCAGGACATTAATGCACTTGAGGAAGATAGACTATATTCTCCTCCTGGTTTAATTTAAAATATTCCTAGCAACTTTCCTTCAAGGATTTCTGAAGCTATGAGCCAGCATGTGTGTCATCGTGGCCATACATGTATTATTATTGACTGCAATGGGATTCCTTACTTGCTGGAAGTCATGTTTCAGCACTTTAGAATCTAAGTGCTTAACAAACATTAACAAAGTAAGAGGTATGAAAAATTGAAACTCAAGAGAATATTGAGATTTTTAGCAAAAATCTTCATGCTCCTAGATCTATATTTCAACCATGCAACTATATTGCTTCCCACAGAAAACCTTTAAAGCAAGTTCCAGCTTTCCTAAATCTCTCTTATTTTAGATGTCTTGTAAATGCTGTGTTTCAAAAGGAAGCTGGTTTTTTTCAGGGGTTCAACCCAGTTTAAATAATTCAATGAAGTTGCTTTTCAGTACTCCTAAAGAGTTCAATGTCTGAAAAGATGGCCACCAATTTTAGAAAAGCCAGTCTCATGCCCTGCTTCTGAGCCTCTCTATCTAAAAGCTATGAGTAATAAGATTTACTAATCCATTGAGGATTTGTGAAAGTAATTAATGTCTGTGAAGTGCTTAGATGTAAGTGCTGTGTGAGTGTTTGTGTTCTCTCCAGTTTGACAGTTGTACCTTTGCTCAAGGCTGGGACATCCTGGCACTTCTCAGGAAACAGGACTTCCCACCAGGAAATGTGGTCAGGAATTAGGAAACCTGGTTAAGCATGAGGGACTTAGGTGGCGTGGGAGTAGAGATCACAGGCTTTTCCTTTTTCTACCTGGCTAGGTGATGTCTTTAAGCTGCTTAAGCAGGTAATACAGGAAAGTTCCAGAATAATGCATGTTGGAAATGCAAATGCTCAAACCCAAGATAACCAAGCTGCTTGTAAGGGCCTACCTACTGGTAGTCATAGAAAATAACACTTGGAAACTATAAAAAATTAAATGTTGAGTTTAAGCTTGAACCAAACAAGGGAAAAGGGGTCAGTGGAAGTTTAATGTGTGTTCTCTGCCTGTTTTCTAGCTATTTATGTGGCCGATTAATGTTGCTGAAAACTTGATTAAAGAAAAAGAGGAGTAAAATACTAATGACATCCTTATGGATTTCAATCACTTTTTAAAATCAGCTGTACTAAATATGGATTTAAAACCTTTAATTAAGTAACCATTGGCTTTCTTGTCTTAATTTCTCAAATCAAAATCTGGGGACCCAACAGCAGTTTGCCAGGCACTGTGGTGTGCTGCTTCCTGCTATGCTTTGAATAATCCCAGCCACGGGAATTGCTTTTGCAATTTGCTTGAACTATGTATTTACCAATTTCATGAAATACCTGCATTGAATGGCTCTGCATATGAAAGAGTGAAGTAGAGTATCAAACACAGGAAGTTGTAGTATTCGCATGTCACTACTTGAGTTCAGCGAGAGTTGATGCTGTCTGTGTGTTTCGCTTTTCAGCTTCATGTGGTCCATTGGAATGCAGAGAAGTATTCCAGTTTTGTTGAGGCAGCTGCTCAGTCAGATGGATTAGCAGTCATGGCTGTATTTCTGAAGGTAAGAAAATAATGCTTCATCCCTCCCGATAAATCTGCATTATAAACCCAAAGAGATAATGATGATGGTTGATGTAATTATTGCTAAAAAGATACTTGTTTCCTTCATGGTGTTTAGCTGCCAATATAGAAAACTCTGCTTCCTTGAAGAGTAAAAATATTAGATTAATAGATTTCTCAAGACCGGGAGACTCTTCTCTTTGCCTAGTTTGCACTCTAGTACAACATTAGATTGTGAAACTTAATTCAGCTGCCCCTGCGTGAATCCGAATAACCTGTACTTGATTAATAGGTTTCTTTATGGGGACAATCTGATTTGATTCAAATGCTTCTTTCGTGGTTTGCTTCTGAGCTTGTAGTTTATTCTAGAAAACAATAAAAATCCCCAGAAACTGTAGAATTTCCTTATAGTTCTTATATACCTTTTTGCCTTCTGTACCTGTTCTAAGATGAAACTGCACTTGTGCAACAACTTCATTGACTTCTGTATGAAGAAGCAGATGGAGAATTCACACCATACATGGCAAAGGATAGGGCTTTGGTCAAATCTGTGGTTTCTGGTGACTGCCACAGCTTCCTGAGCACAGCTAGTGCTGGTGCTGGCACAGTCAGGGAGCCATTCCATGCAGCAGTTGCAAAGAAATGCTCCAGTAATTCAGTCTTTCCGGTTTGCATTATAGTGGTTCAAGGAAAGTGTCACTGGACTTCTTAGCAGAAAAATTCTGCTTGGGATACATAAGAACAGTGTTTTTCATGTTTAAGCAATTTAAATTTTAGATGTAAGCCTCCCACTTTTAATATCATGCGTATTGAAACATGAAAAATAATGGTTTCTATTCAGCTGTAGTGAAAAGTTTATAATTCATTTGTAGCTGAAATAACTACTAAGAGTAGCCAGAATAATTATTGTCAGCAAGGGAACAGATTATGACCAGTGCTATTCCTAAGGGCAGTCTAGTCACAGGCTTATACTCACAAAATTCATCAGATCTCAGTCATTTAAGTACAGTTGTATCATTATGCATTTGTTTTTTGATTATATATTTTTGTTATTTTGCCTGGAGCTCCAGTGTTTCTTTTTTCTCTGGTATTAATAGATTGGTGAATGTAACCCTCAACTGAAGCAGATTACTGACCGCTTGGACACCATCAGAATCAAGGTGAATGAGTGCTTCTAAAAAAATACTAATATTGCTAGCTGCTTTTGTTGTTTTGGTGTTTATTTTTTGAAATCTGGCTGCTACCTCTTTTATCTTCATGTTCCCTAATCCCTAGTATCATAGCTATCCATACCTGATTTGAAACAGTTGTGGAGCATTCTTGTTAGGTTGAAAACTAAGTAGACAAAACATAATTTTTATACAGTAAAAGACATGAGGAAAAGACTAATTCCTCACAGAACCCAGTCTCTGACAAATGTGTTGCTATGAGAATAGTAACAGGGGAAGAACATGCTTTATGGACAGCTGTAAAAGAGATAAGAGAAAGACTTCTCCTGTTTTGCTGAGGTACAGGGTGAGAAATAACATATTGTTGTGTGAGATAAATCAGCTAGACTCTCAACATGATGTTTTTTACAGTCATCTCTGGCCGGTAGCTGGAACAGGGAGAAGCAGTAGCAAGATGTGGACCTGGGAGGAGTGAATGGGGAGAGGAGCAAGTGGCAGTAACCAGCTACTACACCAGCCCCCCAAAGAGAGTCTAACATCTTCTCTCCCGTCAACTTCCAATTCATGGTCATTTGTAACTCAGGGGAGCCTGGGCTAAAATGACGCCTTTGATGGTGTCCCACCATCAGCAAGGATAGCAGCAGCAAAGCTGTCAGAGAGCAAAGACCTCGTCAGAATGGCACTCATGAGGACCTCCTATCATCATCCAGGATGCTGCCAGCCCACCTGGTAGTGCAACAAGCTCCAACTCCTTTGGCATGATTTACCTTGGCCTCTTGCTTATAAATAACATTTCCCCCTTTTAATTTTTGATTTTTGATTTTACTTTGAAATAAAATTCTAAATATACATAATCTAGAATTAAAAAAAGCTTGTTTTCTTTTTCTTTCCAGGGTAAAAAAGCACTGTTCACAAACTTTGATCCTAGCTGTCTGCTTCCCAAGTCCCTGGACTACTGGACTTACTTTGGCTCTCTGACTGTTCCTCCTCTTCTTGAGAGTGTCATCTGGATTGTTCTGAGAGAGCCCATAAGTGTTTGTTCTGAACAGGTACTGTTTGTTTTTTCAGTGCTGCAGAAGTGTTGCTTTTTTAAGCTTGAAATTGTAAATGACACCCAAAAATATGTTACTGCAGACTACCAGATTTTCAAAAGGCAAAATTTGTATATCAAATTTATTCTGACTTCTTGTTGCCTTTCTTGCTGTAACAGCTATTTATTATTAATTTTTAAAAAGAATCTGCATACTGTAAAAATTATTAATCAAAAATAACCCATAAGGAGCTTACAGGAAAAAAAGGGTTCTGGTGATGCAGAAATTCTGGAATTCCATTTTATTTGATTATTTGCATATCCTGCTCAAACCTCTTCTATGACATTTTTATCTGGCAGATAAATTTCTTCTTGCATTTCAGATAGGTAAAACTTAATGAGTTTACTAGAATTGTGAAATTTGAATAAGTTGGGGTTTATGTTAGGGTGTCTTAGGAAAGCTGTGATACTACATAAGAGCCTATTTACATTTCTTGTTAAAATAAGGTTCATAAGTATCTTAAGGTTGCAACAGCGACACCCAGCGGGCTCGTCCTCTTGAGTGTAAAGAGAATGAGACCACATACTCAGCAGAGATGGTGACCTCAGTCTTTGTGCAAAATGTTAAGACAGTTCCCTGAATGGTATGCTTGTTAGTCAGGAGACCTCAGATTCTGTTTGTAACTGATTTGAAGTCATTTATTTGCTCAATGTGTGCGTTTTTCTCATCTCTCTTCCCCACTCCCCTCATTCTGGCTCTGTAAGACTCCATATAATATGTATGAGTCTAGGATGGAAAATTTGTGTTAAGGTATCAACTTTCTAAAGAGAAGCCATTGTTCAGGTGGAAAGCTTCTTATTTGAGCAAATATATAATTAATACATTCTAAAATGTGAAATGCTTTATATAAGCAGCCACATGTAATAGGTTCAGAGGACACGGTGTGGGAAACTGTCAAGTGCAGTGATTCTTGACTAGGCATTCCTCATAGACTTTAGCTATATCTTATGTATTTAGGTAGAAATATGCTATATTCATATAAATATAAAGATGCATGTAGCTAAAAGTGTTTATGCCCAGTGATGTCCACCATTCTGATTGATCAGTCAGCGCCATGGCTGATAGTGTTATGCCATTTCATTTTATTCCTCAAGTTTGTGTCTGGGCCCTTAGAGTTTGCTGCTGCCATTTTGTTGCACTTTTCAGGTTGAAAGAAATTTAAAATAGCATTTGAATTTTTAGAAACTTATGGAGAGCTTGAATTACAAATTTTAGCTTTAGAATGGGGTGAAGCAAGACAGCATTGATTTTTTTGCTGCTAATGCAATTAAGGCAATGTGCCATACAACTAAATGCTCTGTTATAATGGAATGACTTTTGTGCTGTCCTCCTGCCTTTGGTAACCTAGAAGGCAAGTAAGGTGATATATGGAAATAGTAAATATTGGAAATATTAGAAATTAAACAAAATACTAACCTTAAGTCAGAAATTGGGCTCAGATTTCCTGAGGTTGCAACATGGAGCTCTACTGAGATCAGCATATGCTGAGGTATGAATCCCAGCTTGTTCTGTGTCTCTACAAGGGGAGAACTTGGAATCTCTCCTGATTTTAGTAGGTGCTAGTTACAGAAGCATTCTATAGCACCACACCTACAATTTCAGGTTAATTGTGAATATACTCTTTGAGCAAGAAAACACACAGCATGTGTGTATAATAAGAAACATAATCTCTAATTTTTTGCAAAAAGCATTCCAGAATATCCAAACTATGAAATCCAGCTGAAAAATATAAACCCTCCTGATTTAGATCAGGTTATGTAAGAAAAGTGTGAATATAGGAAAAAAATAATCGTTATGCACAGTTTCATGCTGACATGTATTTTGGGGAGATTTTTTCAGTAATCATCCTTTTTCATTTACAAGGACAGAAATGGTGAAATTGCCATTCTCCACATGCTTTAATAAAATACCGTTCTGTTCTCCCAAGTGGGAAAAAAAGGGACAAGTATCTTTAATATTTACTCCATGCTTTTTAATTGGTATCAACATGAGGATTTTCTGCTGAACCTTATGTCTGTTTTGGTTACAGCTGGCCAAATTCCGCAGCCTCCTGAGCACTGCTGAGGATGAGGTCGCTTGCTGCTTGCTCAGAAACTACCGACCTCCCCAGCCTCTGAGAGGACGAGAAGTCAGAAGGAATTAAAGGAGTAAAGCCAGAGCAGTCTCCCTCTGAAACCAAAGGCTGAATTAATTTTAATATTTCATATACTTTGTGATTTTTATTTTTTTTTTCATGAGCTGTTGTAAGAAATAAGTGTTGGTTTATTACTGGTTATCATGCAGTCATTTCCCACAGACAAGTATGTTCTGAGCTGTTGCAGGTTCATTGATATTAACAGGTCTGACTGTGAGTGCATTTGTTTGGGAGCACAGAGGTGACTGATGATCGTTAGGGTCAGATGTGGTGAAGGAGTTGCCCAGAATTTGCCACAAAATTACTAAACAGGGTCCCTGGCATTACTGGCAATATAGGATGTTTTGAGTTTAATCTTCTGATCTCTTAACATATCATTTAGCTTCTATATAATGTAATTCTCAAGGAAAAAATATTTCAAGGATGATATTTCACTTCTCTACAAAAAGCAGTAATGACTAACAGCATTTAAGTAAAACAGATATTTCCATGAGCCTGTTATTCTAGTTGCTTCATAGCTGGAATCCTGTACCGATTGTCCTGAAACCTGAAAACTGCAAGGTGGAAGTGCAGGGAACTAACTGTTTGTGCCTAAACCAGTCTTGCATTTGGTGAACAATAAGGGACTGTAACACTATATCCATGTAGCATTAGACTTTTATCGCTTAGGAGGCAGGGGGAGCTGTTGCTCCAGACTGTTTCATAGTAGACACGTGGTAAGCTGCAGTGTGAACCACTTGGCGCACACCTCACACCATGCACTGGAGCACAGCACTACTCAGGTATGTCATATCTCAGAGTACTGGCTGATGTTCTGCTGTCATAGCTGAACTTTCATGTTTCAACTTATCCTCCAAGACCAAAGAGAACATTCAGAGCAAGCCAAGGAAATTGGAATCAAATCAATATCTAATAGAAAGCTTAGCCCTCAATAGCAATATATTGAAACATCTGTCTTTATGAATTGACTTCAGCCTGTGTTTCTCTCCAGAGTTTTTCTTTTTATCTGGATGTAATTGTTTGTTTTATGCCAAATTTATTTTTATTACTTTTAATGAACTTGCCATAGGATGTAGCTTAGAATAGAATTAGATTTACTCTCAAACTGTGAGAACTACGTAGTGAAATCCAGTGCTACCTGGAAGAGGCAGCTAGAGGCTTCTTGGGCAGCAACTACCATCAGTCTCTGTGGTACTTCTGACCAACTCATATTCCATGAATTCATTTTTTTATAGGTTTTATAGGCTCTGCCTTTTACCTCAATAGGTGTTTTTATCTTAGGTGGACAAACATGAGGGAAATCACAAGCAAGATTGAGTTTGTATGCTGTCTTATAAAAATAAATTAGGCATAGAGATGTAGGTACTTTACTTTAGTTTACTTTACTTTAGTTTAGTTTAGTTTAAGAAAGGTGGACTTGTTTGTTTTCTCCTTCCCAGAATGTAACTATTATATGCTGCAAGGCCTCCCAATGCCTTTTGAATGTTTTCTGAAGGAAAGAGCACAAATAGACCTCAGAGAAAGAAAAGGCATTTAGCAGCAGCAGCAGGTAAAGTATCAACCAAAGGGAAAAACTCTGTAGGCATTTTTGTTTCCTAGCACAGGGAGAATGCAGCTAAAAAGACCTCAGGACAGTTCATTCTGAAAGGGCATGTCAGGAAAGTGTGCATGAAGAAAGTGAGAGTATGTTGTATGTTTTCACACCTTTTTTTAGACTTAGTGTTGGATTTGATATGTCTCCCTGTCACCTGAATAGCTGCAGAGCATGAACAAAATGTTTACAAATTGCAGAAAGGATACAAAGTTTGTTTGCCTCAGAAGACAAAGCAATAAGGCTACTGCTTCATCTTGTAAACCAAAGTTTTACATGTTTCTTGCATATTGAAAACAGTGGAGTTGATCCATTGCTTTGATATTTATAAGGATTTTATCAAAATAAAAAATTGATTTTATGAATATGTCTTGCATTTTCTTTTGAAGACCTTAAAGTTTTACAGAGAAGGTTTGGGTCTGGGCACTTGGTTGCATCCTCAGTCACTAATTTCCTCTATGTCCAGGCTGCACTGAATCTCAAGTAGAGTACCCGATGTGCTCCCAAAGAATTAAATCTCAAGTATGAACTCCATGCTGTACTAAGATTATTCTACAGCACACAAGGCTAAAATATGTCCTCACTACTCCACGCAACTGCAGGTCTCTTTGATCAACTCTTAACCCTCTGACACATTTGCAGCCTTTATACTTTGAAGAATTAAATGCTCAATGGCCAGAAAACATGGAGTGTATTTGCTGAAAATAGTAGCTGTCAAAAATTGTGTACTGCTGGATGGTTGATCACCCATACACTTATTCTCAGAATTAAATAAAGCACAGTGGAGCCCTGGGGTCAGCTCTGCTGGTTTTGGTACAGGAGGGAAACAGTGTGTTCTGCTGTGCTCATGGCCTTTGTCAGTCATGCTTGTGATGTTTTTAATGGTGCATGTGTTTAACATCAGCTGGGAATTTTCTTTCTTCAATGAAAAAACTTGTCTTTCCTTCTGGAGTACAGTGACCTGAAGATGTGGTAGACACGTGTTTGCTGCCATAAACCCCCTTGCTAAATACCTGTGCTTTCTCTGTTGCTTTAGAGATTTGTCTCTGTTGCTTCAGCAAGCAGGACTTTAGTGGCCTTTCAGACATGAACCAGGACCTAGAAGAACTCAAGGAATCAATCTGAGGTTAAAAACCCAAGCCAAATAATCAGTTTCAAAATAGCTTCACAGAAAAAGAAAAGTGGAATATGACATAGGAATAAAATAATACAAAAGAACTATATATGTTATACAGTTTTTATAAAATCAAAGGAAAGGAGATTTTGGGTTTAGATTCTTGTACCTTCAAACAGGCAAGGAGCAGATTGCTAGAGAGAAATATTGTGTAGCCTTCAGTTGTTAAAAGCTGCAAAAACGGAGGTATTTGAAGTACCTCATGGTTGTATGCTTAACATGAAGGTGCAAATGCTAGAGGGATCTTGCTCTAGGGATGTGCTTTCTTTCCTTTATTATCTGTTAACTAGGCTAAAAAGGCATAGTGACAATCTCCCTTATCATTCTGCTGCTTTACAGACTACATCTAACTTCTGACCTGCTACCTTACTTCCCCCCCCCCTCCTCCCCCCTAAAAATTATTGCCGTTTTTCCCCCCAAATTCCATGATTTTTTTTTTTTTTTTGTCTTTTTGTTGGTTTTTCCTCCTCTTGCAAAGCCACGTTTGGTCCCTCCCCCCTCCAGAATTTCAAAGCGGGGGGGGGGGGGGGGTGGGACCCG
>JAWWEV010000083.1:124608132-124695201 GCA_035583235.1 Hafferia zeledoni
GCTCAGTCTGGTCTTGCTTTCTAGTTATAGATGTGAAATAAATGGTTTGTTTCATTTTTGGTTTTAATTACAGTTACTTGCCTTTGCTCATTTTTCTTTGAGTCTTCTTGTCTGGCATCTCTTTACGACTTAGGATAAAAACCTTAACTTAAAAGGCATCCTACAAAAATGCTGTAGTGTTGTACTTCACCAATGTTCTGCACATATAGATAGGCTGCTTGGTTTTTCATATCAAGTCTTGCTGCTACTTGTTTTACAGATGTAGCTTAATAGAAACTTGTTCTGGGAATTAAGCTCTTAGGTCCTGTTATTTCTATACCTTTAATACAGATGGCCTTTTCTATGTGTCTGCTGTCTTTGTGAGACAGGAGATAATCCTGAAACACTTAAACAAAAAGGTTTCTAAAGTCATGTTTTGTCTTTTGTCTTCTATTTCTGTCAACTTCTCCATCATTAATGCCAAGAACAAGTTTTCACTGTGGTGAACCATTTACATGTGTGATCTCTCTCTTCTCTGGAAGAGAATTTGAGGACAGGGAATGTGTCTGACAGGAGAGTACTGGATTGTCATGTGGAAACAAAGATGCTCTGCCTCTGCTTAACAGAACTGATGTGCTGCACAGTCAGTTCCTGTGTCTGTTTCTATTTTGTCAGATTTCACCCACGCACTTGGGTAGATAAATTTGAATAATTTTTAGATACTCCTGTCAGTTTCATTTTTCAGATGTAAATCATACAGGATACATGCAACAGGTAGATGAGATATGTATTTTTGTGAAGATCTGATTTTTTTTTCTATCTCTAGTTTGAAAATATTTTGAATAAAGCATCAGCTGTTTAAATGTCAACATTTTACTTCAAGTTCTTTTCTACAGTTGTATGAACACTGAGCAGAAATGTGGTCTTGATAATTTTTTTAAACAGCACTTTAGTGATTTTGAGGAAGAAAATTAACCCAGTCATTCTTGGTGTTTTTCAGAGAGTTTGTTCTTGATTTCAGCTTTCCTTCGGTCCTGCTTAAACTTCAAATTCTTTTGTAGTTTATGATTTCATGAATAAACTATTTACCTGGAAATCACTAAAAACCTCACATCCAAACCTATTTGGATTTTGAATTTTAAAATTGTTGTAAAATTCCCATGGTTATGTACAAAGTATAGATATCTATGCATGAATGAAAGAATGCTGTGTCCCTAGATCTGAAGATGGTAGAGGCAATCCAAAACCTGAAGATTTAAATAGCATCTGTTACCTATTTCATTGCAAATCCAGTTACAAATAAGAGCAATATCTTACTGTTGTAACAAACAGTAAGATATGGTACTATGCTCTTCAACAACATATTGATTTTGAAGTCTATTAAAAATGTCTGCAGAGATTACTCAAATAACTCCCAGCCTGTTGGCCCAGTGCCCCAAAGAAATCTTGAATCTCTCAAAATAGTTTAGGTCATCTTCCTGACTGGTTCAGGGGACCTTCATGAGAAGAACAAAACCAGCAGCAAAGCCCAGAGCAAAGCATTTCACCAATGTCTGTTGCAGCAAACCTGTTTGACTGAATTAGTTTTGAATTGCCTGATACATAGCAATAGCTATATATGGCAAAATAAAAGCAAAACATTATTTATTAGTGAACATTATTTGAGTAGTTTTAACATGGTGTGTAGTGTTTTCAGCAGCTCTCCGGAGAAAATCCTTGAAATACTCTCTTCCATACTCACAGTCTAATGATGTTAATGTAACTAATGTTCCTACATATTGTTCTTACAATTTTTAGCAACTATACTAAACTATATACATAATATTCTCTCTGTAGATATGCATATCAGTAGATACAGGATATACTACATGTTACATATATATATATGTACATATACACATACACTCTGTAGAATGTACAGTAAGAGCTGGAGGATGACTCTAAGGCACAGTGGATTCTGTTGAGTTTTGTGGAACTGAACTGACCTGACACTGGACTCCACCAGCTTTCTGGAGTCTGCAAAGTTCTGTGCCCAGAGAGGTTTTTGCTTTAATGTGTGGATGGTGTCAGTGATAGCTCCATTCAATAGGTAGGTGTGTTGGAATGCTGACTATGTGATGCTGAGATGATGCTGCCTCAGCAGAAGCTATGTCTTCTGGATCTTGGAGATGGCCAGAACACTTACATGCACTGCCAAAAAGTGCTGATGATATAAAATCTTTCTCCGTTTTGACATATACTCTGGAAATAGATGGATGATTGTCTTAGAACAGGAATACTGGGTCTGAAAAGATGATTAACTGACTAAGCTATATTGAGTAAACTGAGATGTTGAACTGACTATGAACAACTGAGTAGTGAGATGTGAAGATAAAGAAAAATGCCCAAGATAGGAGAGCAAACACTGAAAAAAACTTCTAATAGGAAAAAATACCTTTGCAGATGGCTTTTGCCGATAGATGTCACTGTAAATAAGGCAATGGGAACCTTCACACTGACACGGCAGCCTCAACAAGACCCACAGTGTCATGAAGGATCAGCCTGTTAAAAAAGAGTATGCAGTATATCTCAGGTAGTAAGGATGTGCTGTTAATTGTGATTCACTCAATTTCTTAAAAGTGAAACAAGGATTGTGGAAAAAACTCAGTTAATTTTCTGATGCATAAAAAAGACATTAAAATTTAAGATTGTATTTAGATGACTCTGCATTTAAATGCTCCCCTGCTTTCCATAAGCAATTGCCATCATATGGTTTCACACCTGCCTAAAGGCCACATGCTAGAAACAACCACTATAGGAGCAAGGTAAGCTTTTCTGTTTTCTTCTAGCTGGAAGTTTCCCCAGGTGTTAAAAAAGAATATCTAAGTTATTTGTGTACAGGGAGGCTGGGTGGTGCCTGGCCATGTCAGCACTACCAAGCAGACTCTGTAGGTGTAGCACATTCTGGCTTAGCTGGACTTCCCCAAGCATATGGAAGGCCACAGAGCAGAGCATAGGCAACAAGGTCAGACTATGCCAGTGCCTGAAATTTTGGCAGCAAGCTCAGGGCAAAGTCACACATGCAGTAAATACAAACGAGCGTAGGTAAATCATCATTAATTGATTTTGGGTTTTTGTTTGTTTTTTTTTTAAGGGAACAGTAAAAATTCACATGAAAAATCTAATCAGTTATTTAAACCAGTTTCTGCTTCATTTTCCAGTTTGATTCAAATGTATGGTAGTGTTAATTTCAGCCGTGGCACCACTCTCACCTCACTTTCTCTATGAGGTTCCAGAAAGTGTTTACCTGTCTGTCTCAGTTATGAGATATCTAAAGATCATGGCTAAATATCTAAATATCTAAATATCAAGACAGTCTCCTTGGTTCACACAAGCACACTGTAAATATAAGTGTGTATTAACTGGAAAAAGATCTTTGTAGTATTTCAAAAGCCAGGTCAGTCAGGTGAAGTCTCTGGTGTTAGGAAAAAAGGAAATATTGCACCCATTTTTACAAAGGGCAGAAAGAAAGATTCGAGCTGACTGACCTGTCAGCCTCACCTCTGAGTGCAAGAAAATCATGGAACAGATCCTCCTAGAAGCTATGCTTAAGGTACAGGGAGGACAAGGAAGTGATTTGAGACAGCCAGCATGGCTTCACCAAGGATAAGTCCTGCCTGACTAAACTAGTGACCTTCTAGGATGAAGTGACTACATCAGGGAACAAGGGAAGGGCTACCTATATCATCTTTCTGGACATCTGTAAGGTCTTCAACACAGTCCCTCACAACATCCTTCGCTCTAAATTGGAGAGAGATTGATTTGATGGGTGGACTGTTCAGTGGGTGAGGAATAGACCAATCACAGTATCATTCAGAAGATAGTGGTCATTAGCTTAATGTCCTGATGGAAATCAGTGCCAAGGGGTGTCCCTCAGGTGTCTGTACTGGGACCAGTACTGTTCAATATCTTCATCAGTGGCACAGACAGTGAAATCAAGTGCACCCTCAGCAAGTTTGCAGATGACACCAAGCTGAGTGGTGCTGTTAACACACCTGAAGGATGGGATGTGATCTAGAGGGACCTGGACAAACTCTAGAAGTGGGCCCATTGGGAATCTTACGAAGTTTAATAAGACCAAGTGCAAGGTGCTGCACCTGGTCAAGGCAAGCCCCAGTATCAATGCAGGCTGTGGGATAAAGGGTTTAAGAGCATCCCTGCCAAGAAGGACTTGGAGGTGCTGGTGGATGACAGGCTGGACATGATCCGGCAATGTGCAGTTGCAGCCCAGAAAGACAGTTGTGTCCTGGTCTGAGTTTTTTGGTGGTTTTTTTGGTTTTTTGTTTGTTTGTTTGTTTGTTTGTGTTTGTTTTTGTTGTTTTTGTTTTTGTTTTTGTTTTAATTTATTGCATGCCTGTCACTTACTGCTCTGGGCTTCACCCTGTTTCAGTGTACAGAAGGTGCATACACCCTACAGGGCCCCCACCTCTGAGTTATGGCAATCAGGATGTAATATAGTAATCTACCCCTGCAGCGTGGCCATCTGATAGCAGGGTGGGAACACCCAGGATATCAGAGCTGGACAGCACTCGGGTAAACACACTGCTTAGGTGTGATATTGCTTAAATAATACGGAAGCCTCATGGTTGTGCACCACATTTCCCTAAGGACTGGTGCACTGCATCATGACAATGTGTTCACAGGTGTTTGTAGAGGCATTTGCACTAAGGTCCTGCTAAAATGTGTTGAGATTTAAAAAAAAAAAAAAAAAAAGATTAAGGAATTTGCTCTTGCATCTTGCGTTCAGTAATTCATGCAAGAGGAAAACATGACTGACTGAACTGCTTTATATTGAAAGAGAGAAAGCTTCATTTAATTTTCTGAAAAGTGTGTATTGCCATTTATTTCTGCTGTTCTTTATATGTTTATAGTGGACTTGTTTTGTATTATGACTTAAGGCTATATTCAGTTTCTTCAGAACCAGTAATCATCCCGGCCTGGGCACTGGGTCAGCTATTCAGCCTGCACATCTTTGTGTGCTAAGGTGTGCTTCACTTCTAATACTTAGCACTCTTGCAGTAGTAGGCACTGAACAAATCTGTGCTAAGGCTTCTTACTGGCACTAAGAGTTACCTTTCTCATTTGGCAGGCAAAAAGCTACACAGCCAAGGTATAAAAGCACTAACCAAAAGAATGGCCAGATGGTTAAAAAGAACTAATTCAGTTGCATATTCTTGTTTGCTGCCACTTTATTTTCTGAGTTTACAGAGAGGCAAGATATCACACTCCCAACGTAAGTGCTACCAACTTACATGAGTGAAGAGTTCTTGTTAAAAACCAGTCCAGTTGATTCAAAGTCTGCTCATCAAGGCACTTGCAGAGGCAACAGGGATCCCTGAGGCTGAGCAAGGAAATGCCACCTACTTCTTAAATGAATGTGTTGGCTACCAACACCCCCTGCTTTTCTAGAAGGGAGTCAAGCACATCTTCTGTGCTTGCAGTGAACATATTATCTGTGCCTCTTGTGGTAAATAAAACAAGCCAGGACTCATATTCTATTCCTGGAATAAGGGCCAAAACCTATCTGGAGTCTGTAAAGCTGAACTTTCTTGCATAGTTTATTCCATATGGTCTATTGGAAACCTAGATCACTCTTGCAGAGATCTCTAGCTGACATTTGCCAAAACGACACTGAGGAGATTCCATTTGACCATGGCCAATACCTGTTCCTCTCCAGTTGCTAATATGGGCATGGCTGGCACTCCTCGTGCATGCTTGGAGTGCCATGTCCAGCAGTGTGACCCAGGGCTTCACCAGCATCTCTCTCCTTTTTAAATCCCACTGGAGTGGCTGTGTGACACCTTGTCCTCACTGTGTCTGTACACTTAAGTCTCCATAAACTGGCTGCTGTGTGGGCATTCCTGCACAACAGTGGTATTTAGATGTCTCGTAAATGAGACAGGCAGTCTGGCATCTGCTTTCTGGAGTTCTCCACTGAATTTAGCCACTGGCATTCATCCCAAGTTTCAGTATAGTTTCCAAAATGTAACTTCTGAATCCTATTGTAAGTTTTACTGTGCCTCTCCTTGATTGCAAAATGGTGCATTACAGCTTGTTCCATTCATTGTTGTCTTTCATGTTGCCTTCCAGCAGAAATTAAAGATTTTTGTGACTTTCTTGTCACAGAAGCCAGCACTTAAGTGAATGCTGTTTAATGATGGAAACAGTTACTCTCTTTGTTAGGTATGTGCACAAACTAGAACTCAGTGGTCCTGTGGTCAAAGCCAAGAGCACGTGTGTGAGATTAGGGAGGATAGGAGCACTTACAAATTGAGTACCCTTTTCTTTCTCTATGAGGAAAGAGGAGATTTCTGATTTGCAGTCTGAAAAACTGAATGTGTACAAGGAGTTGACTTTACCCAAGGGCAGATCATATATCTGTCTTGGGGAGAGCAGTGGAAGGTGTTTTTGGAAAGCTGTGTTTTATTCGTAGGTCTGCTCTAGGGGACTACCTAATCCTGTCTAGCATGGAAGCCCTGTGCAGAAACTCTTTTCTGTTCCTAATTTTGTACCACTTTTCTTTGTGGCTTTGCAGTAGGCACATCACATCAGTATTTTCAAACTGATACTTAACTCCTCGTTTAGCCATTTTAAAAGATGCTTTTAATCTCCTTGAACAGCTGACTACCTAAAAGATCTCCTAGTTAATGGAGGCTCCAACCCTGTGGCAAGTGAGTGACTTCTGTTCTGATGTTTAAAGATTTTAAAGCATAATCTTTAGGAACAAGGGCTCAGGAGTAGCTGCTGAGTCTTATTATTAGTCTAACCATCTAATTGGAATAACTGTATCCCTGTAAGCTTACAGAAATACAGAAGAACATGAGTAGAAGCACTGTGTATGTCACAGCCTTGAACACAATTAGGTTTTAATATTTTCTCCTTTATACTTAAAATATTGTTCTACACCCCTTTCAAAACTGACACAACTTGCTGTAGTATCACAGAAATGAGATCTCAGAAGCTTGATCTATAGCTTGATGTCCTGTGCGTAAGTGTCTGGTCTTGCAAGTGCTTGAGCTGAATATCTGTTCTCTGCCTCCCTCCCATCAATCAGATGTTATCAAATGAGTTAAAATGTCACTTGAGGAAAGAAATATGCATACAACAAATACTTGGAAGGGGGGCTAGGGGGTCACAGGATAGGACAGCAATGTTCATGCCAAGGGAACCTAGAAGGCCAGAAGCAGGGTACAATGAGTGAAATAGGAAACAATTCTGTAGGTCTTGGCAGAGCTTTCCTTTGCAATAATTATCCAAAGCTGTCTGGGGGCTTTCTCTGGAGTCTTTCTCTCTCTTGATCCAATAACAAAACAATCTATGTTCAGACTTTGCTGTGGGATATATAAAGGGAATACAAAATGCAACCTTGTTAGCCTTATTAAAGTCGTGTCTTGATATTAATCCTGCAGGATTTGTCCAAGGGCTAAATGCACTCTGAATAGCTGGACTGTGGCCATTTCAGGCATTCCTCTTAAATACATGCATTTTCACATATACAAGACACTGGATCCATGGGACTGTGCCTCCAAAACATGTTGCAGAAACAATCTGTATGATTTCATGAAGATAATTAACAATTAAGTTTTTTGAGAGGATATTAGACCACACTTCACAATGGTGTGAGTCAATGGAAGAGCACATAGTTTGGTGAGGGACAGAGTGGGACATGCAGACCTGGCCTCCCCCTAAGGACTGCAAGGGAAGCTCAGTCACTTGCACAGAAGGGGCTGTGGATGGCCCTATCCTCGCTCCTCCTCATGAGGAACTTCTCGATAAGGCAGGGTAGTTCTATTGCATCAGTAGCTGACAGGTTTTTGCGCCACTAGTCCCAAATCTGTCCTAACACATTTTTAAAGGGTAAATCTAAACACTTCCTGATGTCACATTGTTGGTGTGCCAAGGGATCGTGTGTCCTTATCATGAGGAAGCAGTTTGGTTTCAAGGGGCGCCCAGATAACCAGATTGCCACAGGCCTCAGCTCTCTCCTGGGGAACCTGCTCCAGCTGAGGGATCGAGCCTACAGCAGGGCACGAGAGGGTATGCCCAAAGGTACAATTTATAAAAGTACTGGCAGTGCATGACTTGGTCTTTATATGAAAATCACAGAATCACAGAATCATTTCAGTTGGAAAAGTCCTCTAGGACCATCAAGTGCAAACATTAGCAATTCACATTGTTACATTGCTCTGGATACTAAATGTCCAAATACACATGAGATATAATTGCATTAGATTTAGTCATGCAAGACACTAATTTTTTCCAGTCTTTTGATCTCATTCACTGCTTTATCCCATAGAACTTCAGCCAAAGGGCAGTTTGCTAAAGACTCCAAAGAGAATAAGAGCAGGACAATCACCACCAAAACACAAATTTGTAGCGCCTAAGAAATATGTGTCCTTGTGCCACCAGGTTTCCTGTGAAGAGCTGATACTTTTGTGACCAGAAATGGTGCTTAGGAAACTGTCTTACCTGGTGTTGACAAAGTCAGCGCTGGTGCCCACAGGGGTGAGCTCAGCAACCAGCAGGTTCAGCTGAAGCTGAATTCAGTGGTGTAGGTCTGGCATGGGTTACCATGCTGTGTAGCAGCATTTTGGCAGACACACACTGCTCCCCTGCCCCAGTGTATCTGGTAACAAAGGCATCACTCCAGCAGCCATATTTCTGCCAAGTGAGATTCACCAAGGGCTGCCAGGCATGTGTCATGCTAGGTCACCCTTCAGCCATCCTCTGGTTTCTTTTACTTGGGCAGGATGGATTTAAGATCACTTGTGTCATGAGAGGGGGCAAATGGTTTTCCAAGAATACATGAGGAAAGAAGCTGATTCCTCTTGGGGTGGGAAGACAGAAGGAAGTTTGCGGCTTTTCCTAGCTTACTCTTGAATTTCCACATTGGGGTGTGTGTGTGTGTATTTTAGAGAAATTAAGCAGAAGTTACACATCACTCAATACAGTGAATACCAGGGAAAAGATAGATATCCATGGAAATGTTCAAGGACAGGTTGGATAAGGCTCTGAGAAACTTGGTCTAATAAAAGGTGTCTCTGCCCATGGCAGGGAGGTTGGAACTCAAGCCATTCTATGATTCCAAGATATTCCAGCCTCTTGATTTCACAGGCTTATCCAAATGTGAGCTGCACCTCTCTGCAGATAAAATGGGAAGTGAAAGTAACGGATATCTAAAAGGGAATCATCAGGTGGCAATAGAAGGGTAGTGAGGGAAGTGGTTTGTTTCAGGCTGCAGTTTTTACAGTATGATCTCTCTCTAGGTTTTCCAAGAGCATTGCAAAAGACTTAAGGACTTAAACAGTCCTTAAGTCCTTAAATGCATTTTATTTGGGCTCTGTGTTAATGCAGAAAAACTTTAATAAGGCATTGCAAGGAAGCAAGAATGCAGTACCCTAACATAGGCATCAGTATACCAGGAATCCTGGTGGGACTTCTTCCAGCAATTCTTTGCTTTTCTTTGATAATAAATGCAATCAAGAAATTCAGAGCAACTAGGGATTTTGTTTATTTTGACAAGCAGTCTTGCTTGAAAAACAATTTTTAAAGTTTCAAGATATAGTATTACATCTGGACATTTTCAATATGGTCAACTGCAACTGACTTCAGTTTTAAGAGGTTTCTTCCATGGCCCAGCATTATTGCTAGCTGCTTCCAAGTCCCATGTTTCCCCTCGTGTGCTGCCAGTCTTGCCCAGCACTGCAGCCCTTCATTGCTTCAGCTTTCATAGATGTGATTAAAGATACAGAGGGGTCCCAGAAATTGCTATGAAAGAAGTGAGACTTCTTATACAAGGCCTTTCCTTTCAAAAGAACCACAGACTCTGCAGTAAAATGCCTAAGCTGCAGCAGCAGCTGCTGGCTAGCTCTCCTCAGGCTATCTCGTCTACAGGGTTTTATCTGGGCATTCTCAAAGCACACTTATCAGGTCACAGCTTTGTGGTTATAACTTGTTCCCTCAACATGAAAGAAAAATTAAATTAGGAAGGATTTTCTAAAGCAAAAAAATAATGTGGAACATTAAATAGTCCGCTTTTGTCTTATAACCTGAATGAAGGAGTCCTAGTTAATGTTCCCAGCAGAAATCAAGATAGGAGACATGTCTTGAATCAGACCTGAAAACCATTTTGCTGATCACATGCTAAATGTGAAGTGTTAACTACTATTTCACACCTGTCGAGCTACACAAGGGAACTTTATTGTAACCTAGTTACTATATTTTGAAAGTCTTTGCAAGGTGAGAAGTTTAGGAAAAGTTCTCTAGATGAGTTGTATCTGTGGTAGCTTGCATTTTCCTATTTCTTTGTCATGTGGGACTCAAGGTGATTTACTGTGGGGTTTGGCTATAGATACACAGCACACAGGTGCCAGTATTTTTATATACAAGCAAAATATGGAGCAGAAAATGGGGATACAATTCATGATGTCAAAAGGAAGAAATAGCATTCTTAAAATAAGACAAAATATTTATATTTTTCTGTGTCATTTCTTCAAGTCTCAGTGTTGAGAAATCCCGTTTTCTAACTACTAGACTGGGTAATTTTCTTTTCCGTCTCTTTCATAGTGCCAGTAAGTCCCATGGGATGTCAACATAGTGATAGCTTTATGTACTAAAACACAATCTTATTTGTATGTTCTTCTCTTTCTTTGCTACAAAAATAAGAGAACTTTCCTTCACTGGTAGTTGAAAAATGATGGGTAATCAAAAATGAATGGTAATAATAAAATCAAAAAATCCTGTGAAATGAGCTTGCCTGTCCTTGATCAAGTTAAAGACATTTCCTTTGCTTTACCATTCCTAGACTATGAATCACTTACTCATTTTCTTGGTTGTCACAATCAGGTCTATTTGATTTTCAGAATTGTTTCCACTTAATGTTTTCACTTGTATTTTATTAAAGTAACTTTCTGAAGAAGTTGCACAAAAGGATGCAGGATGAAGTAATTTATGTTGGAGACAAACTTGAGACATACCAGTAGATGCAGCTGCCCAGTTCCTGTCATCCTCATGCACACATGCAAATGCCTCCAACTGATTGAACCCACAGTTCTGCGGCTCAAGCCTACTCTAAATCTGATAAATTACAGGAGGTAGCTCAGTACACTAGTTAGAGAGATTTTTAAAGAGATTCTCAATGAAACAGTTCTGTATAGGAAGCTCTTGTTCTGCCTAACAGATTTATTTCCTTTCTCAGTGGTGTTCCCCTTGTTATCTGTCTGTGAATTTTAAAATTTTTTGCCATCATAAAGAAGATAATTCCTCTGACACCAGTCAAACTGATGTAGCAGTGCCTCTGTTCTCACTTTTTCTAAGTACCAAAAGAGTTTGGGGTTTTTTTTTGAGAATCAAGAGGAGTGGATCCCCAGGATTATTCTCCTCTTCATGGCAGTCAAAGGGATGATGAAGTTGTTGCACTAAGGCACAGAAAGTGACGTGGTTTCAGCGTTGTTCATTAAGAACATATCAATTAACTCACAGAATTATTTGCCTCTTCAAAACTCTTTTTGTAATCTTATGGACTGAAAGAGGCATTTTACTATCTTTGTTTAATAAAAATAGGACTGAATACGTATTGCTGATGAGGATGGTGGGAATATCTGTCTGAATGTTGATTTGTTTGCCTGTTAATTAGCACAGAAATGGACAGTGCTTATGAATACTGAGTTCTTCATTCCCATGTTCATGGATGAGCTCCCATTTTGTTCATGAGCCTGCATCAGAGTTTGCTGTTATTAGGAAAATATGTTTTACTGACAAAAGGGAAATTTTTGCTCATCAAGGTGGAGGTCTAAGACTAAACTGAAGTATTGCATTTTAGCTGCCGTGAGCAAATCAGCAGTTTGTGCTCACTCTTCTACACTTTCAATTAACAATATTTTCCTTTAGTTCCAAGCTAGAAGAATAAGGCTAAATGCCCTCTCCTTTATTTTTTTCAGGTGCAAATTGCTCGTGCTACCTCAAACCCTGTTTCATATGGAAAGCTCGCATAAATGCAGTGTTTTGGAATGGAACAGAAGAAGATCTTGGTGCAATTTCACTGTGTTTCTTACAAATGCATTGCATTGAATTAAGTTAGAGTACTGACTTTTCTGTCATCATGCTTAACAGGCTACACAGGCCTAAGGCAACAAGGCTACAAAAACCAGCTGGGTATGATTGCATTTCACATGTTCTGATATACTTTCTGCTACTGTGTTGTGGTGGCCAGTGACTGACCAAGGTCTTATTAATCCATTTTCTGGATACACACTTTGCTTATCGTCAGTAGTGGTCCAGTGAGTATGTCCTGCTGAATGCAGGTGATTGCAGCAGAGGTGCTACTTTGCATTTAAAATAATTCAGCTTTTGAATATGTTGGGAACATGAATCGGAAATGTATCTGTACCTTATAGTGGAAGCATGAGGACATGTAAATGTTTACAGCATTGCTGTATAGTCCAAGGCATGCAAATGTAAAAGAAGAAACTCTATCTGTAGCAACATGTGCTGCAAAACCCCAGCAGATAACGGTGACTTACATTATTTAAGGAAGATACCTCATATCAGTCAAAAAACATTTAAGTGATATTAGTGGGGTCAAGTGGAAACCTAATTTCTGTTTTAATTCTTTATGTTGGTCATTGTAGAATCTGACTTTATCTTCTTCAGACCTTTGCCAGTGCTGGCCATTAAGTAATTCAGTTGTCATGGCTGGAGCCATTTGTAAAGCTGAGAATTGCTGTGCTTGAGAAATAGTAAAATTGGTGCTGTAAGTGTGTGACTTAAATGTACAGGCAGACTAAGGATCTTTATTTTTCCATGGATCAATATGTGGAATGGTTATTACATCTGCAGGTGAAACAAAACAGCAATTATCACACAATTCCTCTTAAAGCATGGATAGCATAGCACTGTTACAATACTGTTCCATTGCAGATTCTATCCCAGCTTACCTTGTGCTTTTATGAAAGGCTTAGTGGAAATACTCACTGCTTTACAAAACAACTTAAGAAGAGTGCACTTCTGGTGTCATGTCTTCTCCCTGGTTTTTCCTTCCCGTAACTGAGTGAAATTTCAGTTTGGTTATTGTGAGGCTGTGCTGGTGATAAATACCAGGAGTAATTTTAAATAGATAGATGGAAGCACAGAATTAGGTAGGAACTGTGAATGGTGAACTCCTACTTCTACACAAAAAGCCCATATCTATCTACAGGATGGAGCCCTAACAATGCAAATTTCTTACGGGATCCCATAAACTCATGCCCAGAATCAAACTTTCAGGTCTCATATCTCAGAAGCCCCATTCAGATGAACTCCTGCACTACTTTGAAGTCTTCAAAAAGGCAGATGAGAGACGGTGTAGATTTTAATTTAACTACTATCTATGTTATCATGATCAGGCAGTGATTATTTTACCTTAGTCTTTACTGGATCCAAGGCTTTCAAGAAACTCTTCAAGTTTTCATTGCATAAGCCATGCCGTAAATGAAAAAATACTTTTTAAATCCTAAATATTTAACAACAGTTTTATTCTTACAGAATCAAGAATAAGAATATGATTTATAAGTGTTGATTAGTTGAACTTTGCAAGCTCTAAATGAACAAGACAAAATTAGGATTTTTGAGAAAACAACATGAAGTTTTCTTTCTTCACAGAGTAATGCAAAGAGTCATGCAAAAATCTTTGGTTCAGAAGTATATGGCTACATTGATCATTATGTGCTTATCCTTGAAATTCATTTTGAAAGCACTTTGCTGGTATCATTTTACAATGTGAACTATGAGTAATTATATTTTAGCAGTATATAGTAATGTATAATACCATGTTATGATGTTTCCTTAATATAAAAAAATCTTTAATAATATGGAATTATTTTTCCTGCCACAGTTGTTTCTTAAAGGCTACATATGTCATGTGCATGGATTCAAGATTTCTTGGAGTTCTGATTTAGAATTTTCTTTTCTGATTGGTAGACAGGAAACCAAACAAAAAAGGTGTGAGCATTCCCTGTTACAAAGATGAGTGAAACACCACAAGTTCACTAGCACCGAAGCTTTAAAGAACAGCTCTTGAAGGGTCTGTGGACTAAATGGGCATTTGGGTAAAACATCCATCTAGAAGGGAAGGAAGAGAAAGATCTGTGTTTTCAGTATGTCAGCAACTGTTCTCCAGAAAAACTGTGACAATTGCCAAGCCATCCAGCTTTTTGAAAGCCTCAGCTGCATTCAAATACTTGTCTACATTCCAGAGGATGAGGCTAAAAAGCAATTACCAGGATCAATTTTGCTGTTTATATTACAAAGAAATGTCACAATTAGTGTGAAATATAAAAGCCACTATACACTCTTAGGGTCTGACAATGAAATTGAGAATATGCTTGTGAACTCCTACAGATTTATGGTGGTCAGCTGAATTGCCCAGGCATTGTTCATACTCACACCCAGGCAAAACCCTGGGGAAGGCAGAACTTCACATATTCCTGAAAGTAGTTTAGGGGTAAGTACACAGAGATGTGGAAAATCACAACTTAAAAGGGACATATAATTTTCTAACTCAATTTCTAACAGTCTCCTGTGCATGTCTTTATACCCATGTCTTTAAAAACACAGTACCTTAAATAGCATTTTAAGGAGTGTAGCCACTGTATTGCACACATGGTGCAATATTTATTCACAATGGTCTCATTTACTGAAAAAGATTGATGGTATGGCCATGAATGTCATGGCTGTGGATGGCTTATATTCTACATAGATCTTTCCACAAGTATTTGACTGCATTTGCTTTGACAGAGTTTTAAAGAACTTTTCTTCAACCTGGCGTTTTGGGTATTGTATCTTGAGCTATTTGTTGTTCCAAAACTTACAGAACTTGGAAATCATAAGACTTTCTTTAAATGCCATCTCACCTATGAATACGCTTAGAAAATATGTAAAAATTATGTAACTCTGTGGAAATAGCCTAGTCCTGGATTTCTTGTATAATGTTTCAGCAACTTCACAAGAGAAAATATAAAAGCTTCTTAAAATACAAGGAAAAGATTATAAAATACACAACATGGAAATTATCATATAATGCACATAATCCTAAAATTTGGATTTTGATTTTATTTTTTTCCAATTCTTGTAATTTTAAATCTGAATTGCTGTCTTTTCAACATAACATCTTTACTGTTTCAATGTATTTTAAACTATTGATTTAAAGCAAGCTATTAAACGCTTATGTGCTGCTTAAACACAGCTTAAGTGCACTATCTCTTTACAACAGAAAGCATTTCTAAAGGGGCACCCCTTTCTTATCTTGGCTGTATCAAGTGGATAACTTCTGACAGCAGAAAATTTCCTATTAAGACGACACTTTGTTTGTGTGTTCCTAATGTCTAGATCAAAAATGTATAATCCATCTCCTTAGTTTGTTATGTTGTAATGTTCATGAAATCTAAAAAGCTGCCAAAGATAACATTATGTGGGTTGAACATGAATAGTTTGTAGCATGTTGATGACTATTAGCAGGACACTAAGGAACTGGAAAAGAAATAAAGCCTGTTACTTTAGTTTTTGTAAATCAGATCTCACTTCATTATCTGAAGATATTTAATATACTAGACAGCTGCTGGGGCCCTTTCCAGATAACTTTTTTTCTTCTTTGCTTCATTAATTTCTTCTGGGTTTCCTTCTTATTAAGTGTGCTTGAAAGTCAGGAACAAAGCCAACAAACTCAACCACCTTACAGTGATCAGCGTACTTGTAGCATTGAGCACCTCCAGCTACAATTGTAGTGGGGCATCAGGGGATCAGACTCTCGAAAAAGCAGCTGGTGTAGTATTAATGTGATTTTACTTGTACAGCTGATGTAAAAATCTAGCAGAGGTTACTTAATTTTGTACCTGTACCTTACAGCCCTATTTGTTATTCAAATATGGATTTAGATTATCTAAATTTAGCTTAATAAACACTAACAACATAACCTAATTTGCTCTTGCAAAGTCAACTTTGCACATTCAGAGATGGTATCCCTTTTGCAAAATAAAATAACTATCAAAGCTATATACATATGCTTTTGTTTTGTGTTCTCCCTTGGGATGATATATGTCCCTGTACTTTGAAAACTTGGCTTTTCTTTCTTTGATTCTACATTTGAGGCACATTTTTGTCCATCCACTGTGTGCTGTGAGCTCACCAGTTTGGACCCAAAGGAAATGAAACTGATGCAATACATATATATATTCTGGTGAGAGGTCCTCCTGTCAACACTGCAAATGCCTGAAGCATGGTAAATGTCATCAACCAATAAAGTCTTCCTGACAGGCAAGGCATAGATTTAAAAGACTTTTATAATGTGCAAACAATTTTCTTCACAGAAACATCTTTTTATATGAGATTATTTTTAAGTATCTGGAGAAAAAAACTGACAGTTTATATAGTTTTAAGCCATTGAAGGTTTTAATTCTAGGTATGCGTATGAGCAAATTGTTTATAGTAAATCTGCATGTCCCTTTGACACACTTCCAAAAATTCAGGTGAAATGTATGCTAATACACCTTCTACTCTGGAAAGAAAACAAAAGCAAAAATAATGCAGAAACCCAACAGCTTTCTAGAAGCAGTAACAGAATTTTAAGCACTACAGAACAAACAATCCTACTTCATGGAATTAATTTCCACTATCTGTATTATTTATGGAAGTATTTCAAAGGTATTTTTCTTCACACAAGTAACACTTATAGGTACTTGATGTTTTCTGAATTTAGGTTATGAGCTGCCACAGGTGTACACAGATGTTATTGACACTGCTTATTGGTCATTATAATTAATTCCTTGCTTAAAAGCACATAAATGTGTATTGATTTTCACTGTGGTGATAGGCACCTGTAATTGTGCATGATGCTTAGAAACATGTACTTGGAGTTCTTTCAGCATTTGCAACGTTATACATGAGCCGAACAAAATCTGCTTTGCTAACAAGGTAATAAGATACTCTGAAGAGTTATAGTGTGACTTTGACATACTTATAAATCTTCTGCTGTGGATGAAAAAACAAACAAACAACAAACCCAACCAAAAAACAAACCACAACTGAGTGACTGTGTTTAGGAAGTCTCCTCCTGGAGGTTTCCTACTGGGAAATTAAAGGTCGTTTTACCATTGACACAAGAACACTTGCCAACAAGTCCTAATTTTAAAGAACATAATTTGGATTTTCTCTGACATTTAAAGGATGTTGTCAACTGGTATAACAAAATTAGCAAGCATATTGTAATCTACATAAATACTCCTTAAAAGCAACTGGTTTTGGTTTCTATATAAATTAGAGAAAAAGAGAATGAAAAAAGAAAATGTCTCACATTCCCCTCTTCAAGTCCTATTTTTACCGACCCAGTGGGTTGTCCTTTTTCTCAAATTTCACGTGGAAAGAAATTCCAACATTGATGATCTTTTAGGATGTGGAACATTTATGAATGATCCAGAGAAGACCCCGAAATGGGTATTTTTTTACTTCCTTGGTTTTAGTAGCTATAGGAGACTGAAGGTCTCTATCGGAAATAGAGTACAACTTGTGCCAGTGGTCAGGTCCTAGGCAAAATAAATATTTGAAGTTTTCTACTTCCAGTTTTGTACCAGTTGTGAATTGATGTCACTTTCCCTTTGAACCACTTGTATACATAATACAGATACTTGATATGTTAATAATCCATGTTACTGATGATTTTTTTATAACTAAAAGAAATAAATATGTTATAAATATATATTATTTTCTATTAAAGACTGCTTTTACCATTGCTGTCTTGATAACTCCAGCTCCAGCTTGCCTTTTTTTTCTTCTTTCAAGGTGCTGTCTTCTTTACAAAAAAAACTACTGGTGCAGATGAAAGATGTTAAGAAAAGATCTCTGCATTTCTTCTGAATTTCTAACCTATGTTTTATCTGGGCTTTTGTATGCCTACTTAAACAGTAAAGACAATAACACTTTCTAACCAACCTTTATTGATTCCATATGATTTCAGAATGGAACAAGAAACCATGATAGGAGAAAGGATTGTAATAAGGAAACAGTGTGGTTTGCAATCTGTTTACTTTTTGATTCAGTACGTATATTGAGACAGATATGAGTTGGATGCCAAATTAAAATATAAACAATTCTAACTGTTCAAGTGTTGTCCAAAGACCTTTGCACTAAATAATTCAAAGGATAATTATGCTATAAAAATGAAGACTGTGCAGAAAGTGGTGAATGCTCAGTGTTTTTGAAAATCCATGTCAATGATTTAAGAAATCTATATGTAGATTTTAGAACATTCATTTTGACAATCACTAGAAAATATTCAATCTCAGTAGCTTTTAATTATGGAAAACAATATCGGTGTTAAATAAAATAGTACATATATTGTTAAATACTACATTAATACAACTAGTGATGTTCTCAACAAGAAAGGAGGTCCAAAACTTACTAAGTCCTACCAGTTTCAGATGTTTTGGGAATGATCTCAAGCCATTTTTGTACTGGTGGGAATCTTCAAGGCAATCTTCCGGCAACTGGTATCTGACTATGTTTAAAACCTAAGTTCTGCTAACACATATGGGATTTTCCTGGCTTAAACTCTGTCTCATAAATGCTTAAAAGCAGGATTACACTTTTAGGCCCTTGTGCTTGACAAGTACTGCACATAGTTAAATAGTTATAGTATTATCTATATTTATAACCATTTGAACTGAGTGTACAGAGTAATTATTTTTATATAAAATAAGGTTTATCATCTATTATATAAGCCTTGCCTTGCCTTCCCATGTTGCAAAACTGGAACCTGTTGACATTTTCCTGTTTTTCTTATAGGCTATTCTCAGTAATAGGAAGCTACTGATATCTGCCTTTGCAGATGTCCGCAGCTGACGTCAGGAATTTCAGATACCATTGTGCAAATAGTATTATAACCTGTAAAGCTTGTGGCATTGATGCCTAGGAATATGGCAGTTTTTAGGTACATCTCAGTTATTGGTGGATTGCAATTTTCTGTTATTTTTCTTTTCTTTGTTCAGTAATTATGTTTTATCAGAATAGAAAATGTTCAAAGGAAAATTATCACCCCAAACCTCTGCTGAGAGACAACTTCACCTGCTTAATCTCTGATCCAAGTCAGATTACTAAAATGATATCAGCTTTTCATGATGTCATGAAATTTCTGCTTGAAGTGAAAGGTGCACAATTTATGGTCCTTGGGCAACCTTGCTATGCAAACTGTGTGAGAAGTGAAAACAGCAAAACAAATAGATCAGCTGGAAATACGAAGTATGATGGACCTGTCCAGTTATTAACCTGCAGTTCTCCAGTCAGTAACAAGGCTTGAACCAAGCTCTCAGCCCGCTCTGGGGGCAAGGGGAACCAGGGGTCTGCTGCTGTCTGGGCTGCCTTGGTCTGGAATGGCTGTGATAAATCACCAACATGTTTAGCACTGGAACAGACTCAGGTTGTTGCTGGTGCCTGTTTTCAGGCTTTGGAAACAAAGCCGAGCCCCAGACTGACAACTGAGTTGTACAGCTAACAGTCCAGAAGCCCCCAAAACACCACCTTAATCTTGGGCACTCAGGAGCCTCTCTCCTGCTGCAGGAGAAGATTTGGTATTTGATTCCAAGTTACTTATAACATGTAAGCTTCCCATCTTCATACCTGATCCCTTGGACTGCCGGGAATCCTGGAGGGACAGATAAGTCTGGTACATTGGGACAAAAGTGTTCATATCTCAAGTTCTTCACTTTGAGAATCAGACCTCTTAGAATTTATTTGGGGGAGCAGGGGGGGAATTTAGCAGGCATCAAAAATTTTGTAACTTCCTTGAAGAACTGTTACGAAACATGATATGTTTCTTGCAGAACAGAAATCTTTACTTTTAACCAAATCTGATATCAAATATCATTGTTCTTTTGAATAATTTAGGAGATAAATTCCTTCGCTCCTATGAAAGCCAGAGCACCAAATCAGCTACAGTTATTCACACAGCAGGGTGAAAGAGCTAAAGACCCTTGAGTTCCTTGTCTGGCATCAGTTATATTAGGAGTATGCTAGTTCTTGTGGGTTAGTTAAAGAGATAATACAAAAGGCCTTCTGTCTGTGGTCAACTATCAGCAGAACCATTGAAAAAGAAAGTGACTGGTTAGATAGGTCTAATCCAGAGAGATTTGAAAATATGTTTATGCTTTGTGTGAAAAACATGGTGCATTACAGCACGATGTCATAGTAATACAGGATGGTATAATATAAAGAAATTCAGTGACAAAAAATACAGGAGAGTAGGGCAAGATAATTTTGAATTTTCTAAGCAAAGAATGAAGTTTTAGGAATAATAGCCAAAGGAAATAAAAACCTTGCTTTGTTATACAAATGCAATGTGAATATAACATGGAAATACCACCATAGTGTCTTTTGCTCGATCAGATAATCAATGTAAATTTTATGACTATGAAAAATATTCTTTCAGTGCAAGGTGAGCATGGCAGAGATTCGGTAAAATGATCTCTTCTTGGAAGAGGAGCCAAGATTTTGGAATTGTGACCTTTTTACTGGCTCATCAGCCTGGCTATAAAGTAATTCTAGACCTCTAGTTTAATGCATGAGACTGTGTGTGATAGACACAACAACTGGTTTGCTTCTTGAAACCCAACACAACTGGCCTATGATTCCTCCCATTACTGCCTCTTCTACCTCTCCAAGTGCACTTCAGCTTTTAACCATTGATCCTATCACCACTGTAAAAAGTATTTAATTACTAGTATTTTGTAATTAAAGTCTAAGCTGCTAGTTCTTACAAATTTAAATTAAAACTTGTCAAAACCATTTTTGCCTTCCATAAATGCAAAAAGTAGGGTTAATGTTATGAAGGAGCTCTTGAGCTCATGAAGAGTTCATAAACCAGGGTTCAAAGGAAAAGAATCCAGAGTTTCTTTGAATAGACTTTCCAATTTTTTTTTCAATTCTTGAACTTACAATGTGGCTAAACCATTAGCCTTTCTCCAGATCACAAAGTAATTAGGTTTGACTTTAAAGTCAGCTTAGGAAGGGTGGCTGATACCTTAGTGCTTGTTGTGCAGCTCTTTCCCTTTGGGCAACTTCTTTCAGATGCCTTTTCTAGCTGACAAAACTCATTTCAAGGCTTTTTTTATTTATAACAACTTCATGCTGAAAAGAAATACCTAAACACAAAGAGCACTGAAGTACTTTTACAAAGTAAAAGCTTTTTACAAATTGCAATAGGGATTGAAGTAAATTATCTACAAATGTAAGTTAAAATAATATTTAACACAGTTTATAATTATTTTTGTGCATTCCTCCATTGTACTTGTAGTCCTGCTCTTGACATGTTTTCCCAATGCATTAGAACTACAAAACTAAATTGCTGAGACAGCAACCACAAAAAGTGCCTCAGCAGCACAGGGCATAGGAAGGGTGAGGATCATGAATGGTAATAACGCTTCTTAAAACACAATCCTGTGTTCCATCAACCACTGATTGTCATCTACACATTTCAGGCTATCCACACTCTGTAGGGTAAGTGTTAGCACCTTTCCGGGAAAATGGGATTAACGAAATGTGATATCCTTGGCAAAACCTTCACAGTATAAATAGAAGTGGATCCCTGGCTTTCCAGATGAATATGTACAAAGTTTTAATGTCTAAAGCTCTGATCCTGCAAAACACTATAGATATGTCTAACTTTATGCATAGCAGGACATCTATTGACCTTATTTGAGAGTATGAAAATAAAAATGAACATAGTATAGGAATGAATGTAAAATAATCTTATTTTAAGGACACTAGCCAGAATAAAACCATAAAACTCTTCTGAAAAAATATTAAATTACAAAAACACTCAGATGAAATTTTTCATTTTGTAAGTGCCAAATACTACCTATCTGGATAGTGAATTTATTTGTGAAAAAAAAATTCTACAGATATTTTTACTAAATATTCTACTAGCTCTCACAATGATCCTCTTTAGTTAATGTTTACAGAGAATCAAGAGACTGTTATTTGTAATGCCCTGGTCAAAATTAAATAATCTGAATATTAGATAATCTTCCTGTATAGCTATTGTAAGTAAACTAGTGCGAGGAAAGTTGCAAAGTTATGAAAGTTCTGTAGTCACCTAGGAGGGCTCTTCCAAGCCACTCGGCATTGCTTGAACTGTGGAAGCTCTGGCCACGCTTCTGCAAAGAACTGCACAGGGTGCAAGAGATGAGGATTTCCTCAAAAATAAAATAAGACATAGTAAATATTGGCCTATGGCATAAAGGTGTGAGATAATAGGACCTCAGTGGCTGTGAAAGAGCTAATATCTCATATTACCTTGCACCTGCTTCCTGCACATGGCTTTGCTAATGGCAAAGGTACAGCTCAGTTTGTGCATGGCTGGTTATTGTGGATAGGAGCAAACCTAACCTCTGGGAGGGAAAAATGGTCATCTTAACCATGGAGTTTTATCCGCTATGGGCTACAGTTTTAGGCTTTTAATACTAATTGAGCATTTATTTTAATTGATGAATGATTATACACCAATCCATATAAAAAATACAGAACTATCTGGCCTACAACTCCCTGTCCCATTAATGAGAACAGCCAAAGTCTGAAACAAGTAAAAACTTGTGTCCAAATAATGAAGTATTCATAAACTTTTCTTGCAACCAGATAGTAAGAATATGTAGTCAGTATTTTCTAGCAAATACCAACAAAACTCTATAATCGTCATTATGCACCTCCCATTCAGGGAATATATTGAATTGTAACTAATATGTTTAGATACCAGAAGATATATGTAGGTGGACATGGCATGGTAAGAAATACAAATTTATTATTTACAGTTATATTGACACAACATTAAACAGTCTGTAACAGAAATGATAGGGTAGTTCTGTGTTTTTGTTTTTTCCTTTGAATTCTGTACCTTACTATGAAAAAGGAATATATAGCGACGACACACACAGATTTATAGAAACAACATAGGAAAGAGAAAGATGGACTACTATGTTGGTGCATTTTACTTGTCCTTCATTAGGGATTTGCAGCACACAGGCTTCCTCTTTTGCTTGTCTTTCACATTTGAAAGAATCCAGATATCTCAGAGACTGGGGCCAGAAGTTAAAAATCACATTTGTGTGCCATGAGACTGCTGAAAGCTGTTACCTGTATGGTACATTTTCAGGATCTGTACCCTTCAGTTGGAGCTGCAGATCAGTTTGAATATAGCTTTGCATGGTATATATATATCACTGCTATTGCCTGAGAATCAGTTTGAGCTGTATGTATGGAGCTGTATGATATATATATATGGAACAGATGTTTGTCCAAGGTAACCAAATGTATTCAATTTTTGGAGTTCCAGAAAATTTAGTTCTTTTTACAAGGGCTTGTGGTGATAGTACAAGGGCAAATGGCTTTAAACTGAAAGAGAATAGGTTTAGATTAAATATTATGAAGAAATCCTTTAATGTAAGGGTGATGAGGTACTAGAACAGGTTGCCCAGAGAAGTTGTGGATGCCCTATCCCTGAAAGTATTCAAGGACAGGTTGGATGGGGCCCTGAGCAACCTGGTCCAAAGATGTCCCTGCCTATGGCAGGAGGGCTGGAACTGGATGATCTTTAAAGACCTTTCCAACCTAACTCATTCCAATGACTGGCTCAGTTGGTTAGAGCTCAGTGTTGGTAACACCAAGGTCATGGGTTTGATCCCTGTATGGGCCATTCACCTAAGATTGTACTTGAGGATCCTTATGCGTCCCTTCCAATTCAGAGTATTCTGTGATTCTATGATACTTCAGATATCTTTATTCTGAAAGTTGGGTTAACATAGCTAAATCTCATCTTTTTGTCAGAACTGACTGGTAGATAAATAGCACAAGAGAAATGTCTCCTTTCAGAGGTTTCACTGACTGGTGAAACTGTATTGTTTTAATCAAAACATTGCTCCTGATATAAAACATTTTAATCTGAACGAGGCACAGGCACATAGTCACACTCCAAGCCTGCTTGGAGACTTACAGTAGGGAGCTGTGCCCTCTGCTGCTGGCTTGAGCACAGTGAAGGAATAGCAGTAAGAAACAGAGTGAATACTTTTGACCTGAAACATGGGTAAAATGGGACACTTCAAAGATAACTTCTAACTTAACTGTTTTTATAGGCTAAGATTGTTGTCCAAAAACAATTTGTGATATTAGGATTTTAGTCAAAATGCTACAGAAAATTTCATTTGTCTTTGATTGTCAGATACTTTGGGTGGTTAAGAATATTTTTTTTGTTTCTAGTCCCCTGAAAGACTCAGCAATGAAAAACATGAGCAAAAACTTTTGAGAAGGTTTGTTTTTCTTTTCTCAGTGATGAATCAATAAAATTCATTATTTATTCTGAAACAGTGGGTATAAAAGTGCTAACTCTTCTATCAAAAAGCAGTACAAAAAGAAATGTTACACGATTACTGAAAAGATTATTGTTTTTTTTATTATTGTTGAACCTTTTTAAATCAAATACTACTTAATACCCAATTCAAAGCTTATTTGGCTACATTACTGGCTAGATATTCTGCCTCTAATTTGCCAGTCTAAATTCACTGTTCACATTGATGATAGTCACAGAGAATAATTCCTGTGAGCTAGTGAGGGATACAGTGCTTTTCTCACAGTTTCTCAAAACAAAGGGACAGAGGAGAAAAAAGAATCATATTTTCAGTGTTGGCTGTTTTGAAGTTATTATAATGAATTTTTCTCTTTGAGCTACTGAAGTACTGAAAATACACCTGCACAAGTAACACATTAAAGTTTTGTTACAAATGTAAAATGCAGATATGTAGCTATGGAAATAAACATATTTATGCACCCTAGTTATAGTTTAACTGATTTCCATTCTAAGGATTTTATTACACTAGCTGTGTTCTCTCTTTTTATGTTCCACATTAAACTCCAGAAGCTTAAGGCAAGTTGTAAAAGTAGGGGAGCAAAATCCCTCCCACTGTAAGAGATCAGATTTGTGGCCACTTGAGGAATCTGAACATATAGAGGATTATGGGATGATGAAATACCCCTGGAGTTCTAAGGGAAGTAGCTGATGTAGTTGACAAGCCATGGTCCATGGTATTTGAACATTCATGGCAGTCAGGTGAAGTCCTAGGTGACTGGGAAAAGGGAAACATTGCACCCATTTTTGTAAAGGGTATAAAGGAGGACTGTAGCAACTACCCATCTGCCAGCCTTACCACTTGGGAAGATCATGGAACAGATCTTCATGAAGGCTATGCTAAGGCACACAGAGGACAGGGAGGTGGCAGCCAGCATGGCTTTACCAAGGCTCTGCCTGACCAACCTAGTGGGTTTCTATGATGGAGGAACTATATCAGTGGACAAGGGAAGAGCCATGGATGTCATCTATCTGGACTTCTGTAAGGCCTTTGACACAGTCCCCCACAATGTCCTCTTTAAATTGGAAAAAGCTGGATTTGATGGATGGATTGTTTGGTAAATGAAGAATGAGGAATGGTTTGGACCACAGCAGCGTCCAGAGGGTACAGGTCAATGGCTCAATGTCCTGATGTACATCGGTGACAAGTGGTGTCCCTCAGGGTTCCATGTTGGAACATGTACATATTAATGTTTTTATCAGTGATATAGACAGTGGAACCATGAGTGCAACCTCAACAAATGCAAGGTCCTGCACCTAGGTCAGGGCAAACCCTCTGGTATTGTATAAGCTTGCGGATAGAGGGATTGAGAGTAGCCCTGCCAAGAAAGACTTGGGGGTGATGGCGTATGAGAAGCTGGACATGGCCCAGAAATGTGCCCTTGCACCCCAGAAAGCCAATTATACCCTGGGCTACATCATAAGAGTGGCCAGCAGGTGGAGGGAGGTGATTCTACCCCTCTGCTCTCATGAGACCCCACGTGGAGTGCTGCGTCCAGTCTGGGGTCCCCAGCACAGGAAAGACATGGAGCTGTTGTAATGGGTTGACAGAGGAGAACCACAAAAATGACTAGAGAGCTGGAGCACCTCTCCTATGAGAAAAAGTTGAGAGAGTTGGGCTTTTTCAGTCCGGAGAAACAGAAATAGTATTGGGGATGCCACAGAATTCACAGGTACTCCAGAGACATTAGACCAACTCTGTTACCTATAGGACCTCCATTTCTGTATTCGCACTATGAAAACCCCAACCCTAGTCCTGTATAGAGTTCTTATAGTTGTGAAACTAACAGGCATCCCAATTGGGACATTCTAGTGTGTAAACTAGAGTATGAGAATATGAGGAATGATCAAGATTTAATGCAAATTGCAAAGAAACTGAACAAGGTATTTGCAAGAAACCATACATATTTACTCTATAACCATCTCTAATACTGGACATTCCATTGGGATGTGAGTGAGCCCTGTGATGCTAAACAAGAGGGGGAATTAGTTGTTTTTAATAGATAAATTATGATATATTTTCTATTCTTAAATGATCATCTGCTTTCATAAATTTCTGATAAAAGTATGATGTGCCTCAAAATGTAAAAAATATGACCTACTTGCCCTTAGTTTCTGTTGCAGTTCAGATGAACCACATATTCCACTCTCCCTGCCACCATGTAATCACACTTTTCACTACCTAGTTATCCTACTCCTCTCACAGAGACTACAAGAAAAATAAACCCCTAGTATACTGCCAAAGCAGCATGGAGACTTGCGTGAGCTCCAGGTCAGCAGAAGAGGTTGAAGGTATCCTTTCAGTTTAAAATAAGTTTTACAGCTCTTTTCTGCCCAGAGATGGCCCTGAAAACCTCAAACAATGTAAACACACTGAGATGAAGGAAAGGAGCCAGTGAGTTGATCTCAGCTTGACAACAGGCAGAAAGCAGGAGTGTTGCTGAATGCAACAAGTGCATGATGGCACACTTGTGCATTCATGTTCCTACCTCTTCAGAGCAGAAAAAGTCCTGACAAAATCTCCCTATCCATTATCATCTCCCTGGCCATTTCCCATCTCATTGCAGGGTGACAGAGCAGGGATATGGGAGACCATGAAAGAGTCTCCTAGGTATTTCACTTCAGCTCTGAAGAACATCTTTACCTGGCAGGACAGATAGTAAAAAATTGGAATTATTGCTTTTGTGAAGAATTCACATTCTGTCTGTTTCTTTGAAGTTTCCCCCAGTTTCATGTTTCCCAGCTGCAGGGTCTTGAGAAATGCCCACTCTTATTTGAAAGGACTACAACCCTTGTGTTTCTTTAGTGGAAGATTAAAACCATTCAGGATGATCTCAATAACATCAGTTTTTGACAGCTTGCTGAAGTGACAAGGAAGCAGTTTTAAATAAAGATATTTTGGGTTCTGTGTTTTAGAAACCAAAAAAGAAATTGTGAAGAGTCTTTGAGGGGGCTGTAAATTGCAAGAATGGAGGACCCATAGAAGTATTAGAGATGCAGAAAAATATCTAAGATATGTAAATTAATATGGGGGCAGACTGGATCTGAAGATGTGGGAAGATGGAAAGAAAATGTATGTGTAGGACAATCTGGTGGGGTAAGAGTTCTAGCCTGTGGCTTCCTTCCTTACACACCTTGAGTATCCCTAATGTAGATACACAGAACAAGGCTATTTTTATTTATGTTTCATGTACTTTAACCCTACACATTTCTTTTTACATGACCAACCCTTCTGAAAGTGTATTTATTTCATCCAGAGACTTCTGAGAACACTAGTTCTACTTCTTTCCCACATTTGTATCAGCAAATGGAATTAAATTTTAGCAACCATTTTAAGAAGGAAATATGAAATCTAAGTGAAATTAATATATCTCATTTTAGTATATGTTCTGAAACGTATGTGAGATATTTTGAGGTTGTTATTTGTGCACGAGTTTGGACTAGATGACTGTCTGAGGTCCCTTCCAACCTGAGTGTTTTGTCTAGAATGTTATAAAATATTTCTCTATCACTATTAAAAAATATTGGAACCCTAGCTAAGAATATGGGGTTCCAGGTTTATTCTATTTATTTTCTATGATCAGATAAGTAATCAAAGATTGTGTTGTGTAGGATATGTCAAGAGATAAAGACAGGGAGAAAGAGTCAGAGATTCCTCAGGCATTGACTAGGGAAATGTGAACATTTTTGTGCAATGATTTTTATGATTCATTGCATTTGGATTAAAGTATAGGGATATAATGATTGTTCTCTGAGGTTTTATTTGTGGTGAAATCAATTATGTGAGTAAAGTTAAACAACCAACAGTCCATCATTTATCACTTTCTTAAGATAAACTAATAGCATTGAGAATCCAGATATGTGTATTTGTAAGAAAAATAGAATATCCAGTAAGTGACCATGTGCAATGTTGCTAGTTGGGGATGATCTCAGCTATTACATACAGGAAACTTGTTCTAAATGAAGGGGATCATAAAAGCTATAGTTAGCTAATGCTTCCTAAAAGCCTAACCTAAACGGTTGGGGTTTTATCATTCCAAAGTGCAATACCATGGGGAGATCACATACTATGTAGTAAGTGCAGAGAGAAAAACAAATCTTATGAACACAGTATTGTGTGCCATTATTTGAAGGCAATATTTTAATTTTTCTGAAACAGATACTTTTCCTTTAATGACGCTCTGATTGCTGATGGACTGTCTACTTATTATATTGGAATAAAACAAACACATCACAATTAAATGCCACCAAGTTATGTTACTTTTATTTACATACTCACAGGTCATGCTGCTTTAATCTCTAATCTGTGCTGTAGATTCTGAAGGAAGAAGATGGGTTGATGTTGAAAACAGAATCTTGTAAAATCAAGTTGACTTTTCTCAGGACTGGTTTCACTGTATTTTTGTTTATTGTTTAAAAGTATCCATGGTGTTCATGTAAAAACCTGATAAAGGATGGCTGTGTCTGTTCTGCATGAATCTTATTCTCTGTCCTCAGACAGTTTTCAAAGTGTGCAGCTATGCAACAGTTCAAACCCTAACTGAGAGTAAGTGAAGGGGCACAGGAGATCCTTCTCACAGAGGACCAGCAAATGTGGCTTGGCCTTTGTTGTCGATACATCGGTAACAGAAAGAAGCACCAGAGAAGAAGGACTACCACCAAAGCAAAGGTTTTTCAGGAGTGTGGTTAATGCTGTCTTAGAAAAGACAGGCAGTTTGTACCACGTGCTAGAGATGCAGGAGAACATCAAGTGCTTTGCTGAGACGTACATTGGCTAAACAAGGAAGCCTAGGCTTGATTCTCCCAAGTCCACCCCAGCACACTCAAAGAACATCTGGTAAGCTAATTCTATAACAAGGTCAAGATACATTCATTTTTGAAATAAATGTATATATAGTTTCTTCAAACACAAAATTTTATGTGATGTTAAAAACAGACCACTTCTATTTAAGATAAAACTCCAATATCTAGAGTAACAAAAAATGTTATTTATCCAAACTGTGTCTATAAAGTGTACAAGCATGAGCACTTCAATTGAAATCAAAGGAACTGGATATAAATTTTAAATTCTTCATGTGCTTAAATTCTTTGCTAGATTGGTCTTGTGTGCCAGGTGGCTTAGCTGGCCAGCAGCAGTGTTCTTTTTTAATTTGGGAAGGAGAGGAAGGTCTTGCAACCATTTTGTTCTACACAGCACAAATCTGTAACTGTAACAGTGTATCAGTGTGTCAGTGGTCCATTGAACTCCTGTTTTCTTCCTCATTGTATTAAATAAATGAAAGCTTTAGTTACTATGGCATAGAAGCAAATGACTCACTGAATATGTAACTGACTGTCTAGACACAGCAAATCTTACTCTTTCTGAGTCAATGTTGTGCTCCACACCTGTGATCCATTTGGATGATGATAAATATATATATTTGTATATCATATATATGTATCATAAATATATCTGTGATCCATAAGGAGGTTTTCTCCACAGGGAAGATGTCTTGCCTTCATTGAGACACTGGAGCTATAGTAGTGACTGCTGAAGGAGAAACATTGGTGTCTTATGTGTCTTCTTTCCAAAAACCAGCAAAACTCTAATAATACCAAATGACTCACATTTAGCATCACTCCTGCAATTGGGTTCTGTATTAAAGCATGACTGACTATGAAACCTTTTGAGGAAAAACACATTGCTACAAATATAAACATTTTGTGGAAGAGCACATCCAGAAAGTCCATTTTCCAGTATTTCCGGATGCCTAGTAACCAGTGTTACTGGATGTTAGTCTGTAGACTACCACATAGAAAATGAAAGTCATATAATATTGCCAAAAGCAAAAGACTGTTGTCAAAGCTGATAAATTCAACAGCGTTAATGAAGGTGTTCTGTTGTGCACGATGAAACAAGGAGACTTAAGGTACTTTTTAAAGAAACATTTGGGATTAGAGCATTGCTATTCTATATGAGATAGCTTAAACTCTCAGAAATTGTGTTGGATAAGAATTACTTGACTTCATGGACTATACATCCAGTTTTTTAATAAATTCTTTGTATTTCCTTGCAGTTTGGGTAGGTCATCTATTATTTTACCACATGAAGTAATTGTTAAGGGTATTTTTACAAGATTACAATTTATTATTTTGTTATATGCAAAGCTGTTGTCAAACACAGACCTTTAATAAACTCAGAGAAGTAGAAATACAATGCATTCAGCATCTCTGAATTTATAGCTAAACAAATGCTACTGGTCCCTGAATACACAGATGAAAATTGTTGGCCTGTTGCCCAATTGTGTGTGTAAGACCTATAATTGAAACACTAGGTTCATTGTCTCTCTCAAAAAAGGTATAGTGATGCAGGGCTAGAGAAATATTTTCCATGCCTTAAAATACTTTGCTATAATTTCTGCAAAGAACTTTTGCAAAAAGCATATGGTTAAATCTGGAATGTCCACCAGAAGCACATAGAAGACTGAATAGTGAAACCAGCTTTACAAACGCTAATGTTTAGGGACACAAACTCAGAAACACTAATGTGAATTTGAGGTAATCTTGGGTGCTCAATGTGCTGTTTGTTCCACTCAGCATGCTGCTTGCAGACCATAATTCTGTAAGAAAATAATGACATTGATTGGTGATGCCCTGTGGTGAGGTTACCCAGAACAGATCAGATTTACCTCTTTAGTGAAGGTGTTCCTGTAATGAATAATTAGCTAACATTCAGCATTTGTGTGCCTGTTTTGATGAATAACAGAGTTTGCAGCAATCCTATTACTCATCTTTAACAAAGTCTTTTGAGGTAGAGAATAGGGTGCTTTACTTTCTGCACAGTTACAGCAATGTGAACTCTGGCCAGGGAGTGACACCCACAGCTCCTCAGATGATATCAGGGTTAGAGATAGGACTAGATTTAATGGCTTCTTATTTTTTTCCATATCCCTTTCATTACAGCTGGGCTTTCCTGGAGGAATTTGTTTTGTGAATAGGTGGGAAATCTCTGCTGTGTCCATGAGCAGTGTTTGACAAATAGGCAGATACTGATTGATTATATAAACTGACAGTATGGACTGGCTTGAGACATCTCTTAAGCATTTACTGATCTGTAATTCTTCATTAATCCTCATTTCTCTATTTCAGCCCAGCATATCTCTAAAAACTAATCAATAAGATCTACTAAGGAATGAGGCCAGTTACATTTTGTATCTAGTTGTGCAGTACTGAACTGGTGCAATATTCACATCCTCAAAAAATGCACTTGTGTGAATCCTGATCACAAAGGTTTAATTGATTTTAACTCTGAGCAAACAAAATCATTTCACAAGTCTAGAATGATTAGTTGACTATGTAGAGAGTTTCTTGACATCACTAGAACTGAGGGAAAGATGTCAACCCAGCACCCAGCAAATGTGAAGAATCAAAGATTTCTATTCTCAGCCACGTTTCACAGTCCTCCAATGTGTTGTCCTCCAATGACAGTGTCTAGGACCTGTGCCTGTGACAACCTGGGGAGCATGTACAATCACCACTGTTGGGAGGGCCAGAGTCTGTAGTTTCAGATGGTGCATGTGGCTAAAAGCATGCTCTGGGTTAATGGTTTCAAAGTAGGATAATAAAAAGTGCTGCAGTGTTCACTATTACTGATGTCTTTATGTGCTGATTATAAGCTGTGTGCATTACTGTAGTAGCAGATATAGCAAATACCAGACAGCAGCTCTCAGGGTCACTCCTTGATATGATACTAATATTGCTTCCAAAAAGGCTTGAAGTGCAGCACAATGCAGCAGTAGTCACTGTTTTCATTGCAAGCGTGAAACATAATTTCCTTATTTACTACTAGCTTGTCCTATCAAGGCTCTTACTAATCTTCTTTGCAGACGAGTTAGGAGGAACTGGAGTGCTTGTCAGAAATATTCTGTCCTTGCCTAGGTAGAACAGTTCCACAATGACATAAAGGGTTTACTAATAAAATACTCCTCAATTAAAATATCCAAAGGGTACCTATTATATTGATACTTTTTACTGCTTTTATAGATAGCCCTGAAGCACCCTTAAAATCAAGAGTAAAGAGCTTAATTATGAAAGGATCTGAGTACTTTGGCTCCACACTTCAAACATATTTCTGTACCCTAGCACTACTGTGGGTATGTAAGTTCACTGAAATGGTTATGAAGCTAAATGACAAGAGTTGGATTGGATCACATAAAATATAGCATATATCATTTAACCAATCATGAAATCTTGGCATGCATTTAGGAAAGAAAAAAAGAAAAAAAAAAAAATTAGGGTTGTGGGTTTTTTTCAAAATACATAATGTAAACAAACATTGAGCAACCAAAACATTTGTAGAGAATGAAGAGTAATACCACAGAGAAATTCAAAGAAATTTGAAGAAAGAGATTGACAACATCCAGAATGCAAAGGATATAATCTGAGGATTTTGTTTGTAAGACTGTAATTTACCACCAACTGTAAAGTGAGGTCCTACTCTATTACTGTATCCTCAGATTTTTAAAGATTACATCTTAGAATCACTGTATATCATTCTTTAAGTCTGTTTCTGTGGGTCTTATTTTTTTTTTAAAAAAAAGCTTTTGATAGATTATAAATTTCTTAAACTCTTCTGAGAAGATCATTTACATTTTCAGCAAACATTGTTTCTAAGTTATTAAAGGCTTTTTGTTATGGTTTCGTCCCTCTCTTCTAGTGATACCCACTCTTCAGTATGTGTGACAGGCATGGGGTCCCTTATACTAACTCCCTTTTTATTACATACTACTTCCACTTCAATGCACATGTAAATGTTTATAATTTCAACAAGTCCAGTTACCTTTTTGCTATCTACAGATGACTCTTTAAAAGTTGTTTTCTGGTCTCAGGGTGAAATCTTGACTCCATTGAAGTGAAGTACAGATGATGATAGAAATGGGATGCTATACTCTGACCTTTTCAAGGGCACAAATGGTATGGATTCATAAGGAATGACTTTCTTAGCACTTTGGGAACAGCACACCTCAAGAAATTTCTGGAAGATGTTTATGAGATGAAAACTCTTCTGACTGCAGAGGGCTAGAAATACATCCAATGACTTCCTCTTAAATTCTCATTCAGGATGATGTATATCACTGAAAATATATGTGACATACTGCATTGAGATGCTGTTTGTGAAACTCTTGGTAACTCCTTCAGCCATGTTAGCATTTCCATAATCTGGTTAGGGCTGTTCCCAGGTAGACACTACTGCCAGAGTACCATGCAAGATAAAGGTCATACATAAAACTCTGCCTTGATATAAAAGAGTTGCCAGTCTGCTGGAATTTCCAAGTAGGCACGTACAGACCTTATAAAAACAAACAGTACAGGTCAAATTCTCATACTTAGATTATGTCAAGTCAGACTGTGCCAGTGTATATAAAAGCAGACAGCCCAGCTCAGATTTGGATTTCAGTGTGAGTGCCAGAAAAGAAAAGCCCTCTGGGAAAAAAGAGAAGAGTCATCTTCCTGCAGACTTTATACAATTTTTTTCATTCAGGTCTGGGAGACATGTCTGAAATAGGCAGTATATTTTTATTGTACTAGATCTGTATATGATAAATAATAAATTTACTTTTCTTTTTTTCCTACTACTGTTGGTCCTTCAAGTCTATGATCATTTTAATAGATTGCCACAAGCAAAAATTTTTCAGCTCTTAGTTCCTTTTGCTAAATCTGAAGTCTGGCTTATTCTTTCCATGTTTATTGTATCTCATTGACTAAATATTGAGTTCTGCAAATGGTAGCATAGGTTTTGAGCCACAACAGGAGAATAATGAGATTTTGCAAGCAAGGTCCTAGAGTCCAAACTGCAGACTGATGGGTTACATGCCTTCTGAGATGGAAAGATGCATTAAAAGCCTGCCTAATGTTTGTCTAGATGTGTTACACAAGTAAACATAGCTAAAACCCTCATTGTTTATAAAACAACAAAATTGACCCAATTTGCTTCTCATTTTCCTTTGGCAGATCTTCCAATAAGATCTGGCTGTCAGTGCGGGTTTCCATTCATTCCTACAATGTTTTCCATGGCATGACATCTCAGCAAAGTGGAAGGCACATGACAATTTGGCTTTTTGGCTATGGCATACCACCATGGCATTCCTCAATCAAAAGCATGGAGTGACATGCCTTTCTTACAGTGTATGGCATGCAATGTGCAATATGTCAAAAAACACTGCTGCCTCTTCCATATTGTGTATTGTCAGATTCCTTTCTGTTGTATTGTTTTCTTCCACAAGCTACTAAATACAGCGGAAGATATTTTATATTTAGATTGGCCTCAGGCACTGAGTAAATGCTTTTGCTCATTTAACAATGTGCTCAATGTGGGCACATTCTGCACTCTGGTAAAGCCCTTTGCATGACATCACCCATGGGAAATATCCCTGAGCATGGTGGAACCTGGAAAACTTAGCTTTGAGCAGGGGAATTCTTGAATGACATCCTGCTGGCATCCTTACTGCTATGTGTCCCCTTGCAGTCAGTCGTTACTAGTTGTCATGCTGGCCCCTGGAGACAGCTGGAAACTGGCATGATGAGCAAAGCAGCATTTTGGTTGTTCTAGTTTATGTCAAGACATTGGCCAAGCCAGTCATGGCTGGCAGAGCTCAATGCTGCTGCAAGTCACTTTTCCATGCATCATTCTGCTGCATGTGTTTTGTGTGCTATGGGTAAAGCCATGGCTTTGGGCCATTTTCCAGACTCTAGTTAGTCCTGCTTTCCATTCCCAAAAAAGAAAGTCTCTATGATTTCAGGCAACATATTTTCTTACGAGAGATCAGCATGATTATTCCTTTTGTTTGTTTAGCAGAAGCAAATGCTGCATCTGAACTGCAAGTCCAATGTATTCCAGAGCACATTATTTACTGCTGGTCCCTTTGTTCTGATCTTTCATTAAGGTGACAAATGTACAAAACTCTCTTTTTGGATGAATAGCACCTTATTGGTTAGGTAGTCAACATGACTACCACATTTTGTTTATTCTGATAAGATTTTGAAGTAAACTGTTGTCACCAGGTGCCCAACTCTGATCATGTGACTGGGTACCAGTTTCAGACAAGAGCATGTCTGCAATTACTATGTAGGCTAAAACCCCTCACTTTTGGTCTTATTTCATCCCACTACATTTCTCTTCAGTTACATGAGTGGTTTAATTACCATAACAGAGAAGCTGTTTAGCATAAAGCTTGCTGGTTTATATCTGCTGAAATTGGAGTATTTTATTTTTTGATAATACATTTTACAGGTACAGCAGGGATAGGAAGCTGTCTGACAGGAACTTTTTAATGCAGATGATCAGCTAATTTCCTTAATGCCATCACTTTCCATGCTACATCACTAGCTTTTTATTGAAGTCCTTACATCATGATTCCGGTATTTTTGGATCATTCTAAGAGTCTGAGAGAAGTCAGATTTAGTGTTTATTCAGCCTGCACTTCACTTAGCAATCCCTTCTACCTCTCAGAAATCCTGAACTTTTTCATTAATGGTACAGGTTGATCTTGTTATGCTCTTGACTTTGCTATTTCAGATGGCTGTTGGCTTTCAAAACTTTTCCAATGTTTACAACATACTGATGTTGTTTTGTTGCACTAGGCAACACTGCTTTTCTTAAATGTTTAAAGTTGTAACATTTTCTTAGTTACAACGGTATTTCCATGACAGAAGTATTTACTTCCTACAGTAAATGTTATACAAGTTAGATAATAGTGAATTTCTGAGCCAATATCAGAAGGAAAGGATAAATGTGAAGGTAGATACTAAGGGATGCAAAAATAATGTCATTCTGATTATCTCTTAATGCAGACAAAGCTACTACACTTGCTTTTTGCTCTACCTTTGATGAGGAAAGCAACAGGAAAAGAACATATTTGGTGAGACACTTGATATGACTCAGTACTGGGGGCTCACTCCAAGTGACCGAACTGTCAATCCAAGCATGTTGCTTACATGTAAGTCACTGCCTGGAAGCTGCAATGTGCACAAGCTGACAAAGAGCTGTTCATCTGAGTGCAATAGGACCAGCTCACTGGAAAGCTGAAATATGAAGACTTTTGCTGTTGAATAAGGCTCCTTAATAGAGAAGACTGTATAAATTCTGCTCCTTAATAGAGAAGACTGTATAAATTCAATGAATTTGAATATTAGGGGAAGAACTGACTTGCACATTTTTCTGTGTAATACAAATCATGTCCCTTACTGTTCATAAATGGCTCCAATAAGCATTCCTTATATATATGAAGTTGATTAAAATCTCTCTGAGACTTCCACGAGCAAGGCCACTAAAGCTGTCTGTTTATACAGACAGAAAACAAGCTGCTCCAATTAGAATTTCATGAGCTCACAAATGTTTCTCTCTAGATAGACGAGGTAGAAACCAATTCAAAAGGATTAATCTCTAAGCTTTCTGAATTAAAATTGCAACAGGTGTCAATTTTACATGCCTGCCTTTGCAAAAACTATGACATTATCCATTTGATTGATGAGAGTAAAAAAAGAAGTATTTTCTTTTGTCTCAGAGTTCTCTTTTGAAGGACATTTTGGTAATGAACACATCTTTGTATCCTCAAAGAGGGTAAAAGGATGCCTCCCACAATACTGTGGGAGTTGCTGCTGTTTAGTGAGTTTCAATTTGGCCTATCTTGTCTATGTAAACATACTATATTCATCACTACATAAATTTTCTCAGATGCAAATTCCTAAGTGAGAGATCTTGGCCTACTTTTCTCTCAAAAGGGTCAGGACACCTACTTATGATTAAACTCAGAGCAAGAATTCACTAAAAAAATTTAATGAAAAAATTTTAGTTACCCTAAATAAAGTCCATCTTTATTAGACTAACTACATAGGTAAAGTAGAACCTTTACATTTACCTTCCAACTGGTTTTGGGACATGAAGTAGGACCAAACTAATCTTAGGCCCTGTATATTGCAGCTTCTCAACCTCTTTCCTGTACCTCATCAAGACAAAGGGTTTATAACCTCTTGAGGCTGCAGGTTTATTTCTATGCTGTGTTCCAGTGCTGATGGGTACAAGGAGGATTTTGAGCAAGTTCACTGCAGCTGTGTTGGAAATCTCCATGGTTTGTGATGCTTCTTGGCTGACTATCAAATATTTATCTTGGCATAGTATTTAAGTCAAGTTACACAGTTTGAGATAGTATTTAGCTCAAGGTAGATACAGTTAGCAGCAGTGTGACAAACCAGAGAAGCTCACATTTGAGAGGAAAGCTCTGAATATTCAACACAGATGTGCAGACAAAGCCAACTAACACAACCATACCAATTGCTAATTCCCCATCATCTGAAAAGCAAATGCTTCCCTGACCAAAATACCCACTGCTAAGTTGCCTAACATGAGAAATGTATTTGGTGTAAAGCTCCCTGCATGAAGGAGAACTGACTGGACAACTTCAATCCCGGATTTGAGCCAATGGTCAGGAATGGTGTCTTTTGGGGCTGGCAGAGTCTACCTTTGCAAGCTATAAGATATCCTTTCCGCAGACATAGGGCCTTTAGGAGCAGTTGACTGGGAGCATTTGAGAAAGCAGGGAAGCGGGAGCGCTGATGCCTGCCCTCCCTGGGAGCTCGTCCAGAATCCCTGGTGGGCTGCACGCCCGTGGGGCTGCCTGCAGAGGGGAGAGCAGCGGTGCCTGCGGCCGGCTCCCCGCGCTGGCACAGCCAGCCAAGTGCTCCACGCATCGCTCCTCCGCCCGAGAGGGCCCCCCGGCCCCCTGAGGCTGCGGGGCGCTCCCGCATTCCCCCGTCAGGCGCAGCACCTGCACCCACCCGCCTGCCCGTCGGGCAGTCTGTGCCCGTGCTGAGCCGAGCCTGCGGGAAGGGGATGCGGGAGCCACGGGGTCCCGCCGGCATCCCTCTGCCTCCTCCGGGGGTAGAAGGCGGCTCTGCCCGCCCCCGCGCCTCCCACCGCCCCCGGCGCTGCCCACCTCGCAGCCACCCGCCGTCCCTGCCCACCCTCCGGGCAGGACGCGAAGCCGCGGCGGTCTATAAAAAGCCCCCCGGGGCGGGAGGGAAGGAGGGAGCGGGACGGGAGCGGCATCATGGCCCAGTCCGTGTGGGGCTACGACAGCGACAACGGTGAGCGGGGTCGGGGCCGCCGGGAGGGACGGGGCTGAGCCCGGCTGAGCCGGGGCGACCTTTCCTTTGCCTTTGTCCCTCAGGACCCGAGCGCTGGCACGAAAACTACCCCCTGGCCAAGGGAGATAAGCAGTCGCCCATTGAGATCAACAGCAAGGACGTGCGGCACGACAGCTCTCTGGGCCCTTGGCATGCGAGTTACGATCCCGGGGCAGCGAAAACCATCCTGAACAACGGGCGCACCTGCCGCGTCGTCTTCGACGACACTTTTGATCGATCAGGTCTGTTTCTGGTTTGGTCTTTTGGAGTTGTTAGGTATCAAAAGCCCCGGGCATTAAAAAGCATCCTTTCGTATCCATCCTGTGAACACCAGCAGAGAAAAGTCACTTGGGAATGAAAAAAAGTTCTTAGTAAGATATATAAGTAATGAAATATCCGTATTACACTGAAATATCATGATCTCTCTTATTTATTTTGATGAGATCATAGTTTTATTGTTGTGTGGTTTGTTTTGTGTGTGTGTGTGTGTGTTTTGTTTTGTTTTGTTTTTTTGTTTTAAATGTACCATTACAGCTACCTGTTATTGTTCCATGTCTCTCATATGGAATCTAAACTATTTAGGGCCAGGATCATCTCTAAGTTATTTGTTTGTATAGTCCTTTGGTATTTATTACCACAGTTTCTACACAGTGGCCTCAACAAATCATAAATTGCACTTTTATTATCATAGAATCACAAAATGGTCTGGGTTGAAAGATCCTCTGGTTCCAACCACTCCACCAGCACCACTTTCCGCTAGACAATGTTGCTTAAAACCCCATCTAACCTGGGCTTGAACACTGCCAGGCACAGAGCATCCATAACTTCTCCAGGTAACCTGTTTCAGTGCCTCACCACCCTCACAGTAAATGATTTCTTCCTAATATACAGTGTAAGCATACTATCTTTCAGTTTGAAGATATTCCTCTTCTCCTGTCATTAGCTGCTGTTGTAACAAGTCCCTTTTATAAGCCAGAATGCTCTTTCAGAAGCACTACATAAAAACAGTGCCATGACTGAAAGCATGGGAAGTAAACTGATAAAGAACGTTTTCACATGGTGGTCCTGCTCTGCCCTTGCAGCTTCCTAAGGGCTGAAATGTTTTTACAGGCTGCTCAAGAAGATGTCTGCCCAAGAAACTGTGTTGGAGAAAGACTCCGATTTGGCCAAGCAAAGTGCAGCCCTTGGTGCAGCCCTTCCTCTAAATCATCTTCCCTCTGTTCCCTCCCTGCCTCTTCCCTCCCCATTGTGTCTCTTGTTGCTTTAGGCATCCAGTCTGTACTTTCAGTCCTAGCTGCCCTGACATTCTGAAGGCTGCTGGACAGTAATTTAGGACTCAAGCATTTCACAGGAATGTTTCTGATCAGAATAAAATACAATGCTCGACAGCTGTGAAAGACCTCATGAGCAAGAATTTTATAGACATTTTATTGTCTTCATTTGTTGACTTCTGCAGTGGCAAGAGATGAGGATAAGTAGAAGTCACAGATTCCATTTTTATTGGAAAAAGAAATGCAGCATAAAGATAATGCTTTATTCCAATCACATGGAGTTGGGCTTTAGAGTCTATGCTTTATTTGTCCTATATTTAGAACAATAATAATAATGATGATATGAAATGTTTTCCATTGAAGGTTTCTACAGAAGGTTTCCTCAATACCGTATTGAGTTATGATAATTTATTTATGTTCAAACAAAAAATAAGAGGAACTGCATGCCTAAAACTGAACAGTGTTTTTTTTTTTTCCTGGCCCTCCCCATGATGGTTGTGACACCTACCAACTAAAAAGAGAAACTGCAAAGTTAAACCTCTTGCTCTGTGTAGGTATTCCAACACATATGACATCAAGAATTCATTTGAGACCATTGGGCAAAAGAGGATTTATTATTTCAGTGTTAACTTTGAACTTCAAAGCTATTGGTAGAAGTTCAAACTTGAATGCTATTTAAACAAGGTTTTCTGGCACTGCAGTTGTGAACTACATTATCAGCTTTCTGTGTAAGGAAAGACGACTCATTCCAACCTTAGGTAATGAATGAAAAATACATTTGAGAGCTTATCCTCTAAGCAGTCCCTGCTCAAAAAGAATCTCCAGGCTGAAAGAGCAGGTGTGATATTTTAAAAGTCAGAGTTGATGTCAACTGTCAGATTGATGCATGGTCAGCATTATTTGGCTAAGGACAGCAAAAGTAACAGCTTCTTAATTTGTTTCATTGGTGGCTCAAACAATTTTTGTAACTCATGTGACGTAAACTTTATTGTCTTCCAAGAAATAGATATCTCTCTCTCTCTCCTTTTTTTTTTTTTTTTTTTTTTTTTTTTTTTTTTTTGAGAAGCAGCATTGTTAAGTTGTCTGAACTGTAAAAGGTATTCCAGTCATGGACTAGAGATACTACTCAAAGCACCTCTGGGTTAATTTAACAGCCCTAACCCCAGTTTTTTTACAAGAGATCCTTTCTTGACAGGAATAATCTGTGAATACCTTCCTTCTCTCTCCACACCAGGAACTATGGTGTGTCCCCTTGCCAAGAGAAAAAGGGGCTTGTTGGGCAGCTGGGGTTTGATTCTGTGCTTCCCTCACAGCAGCATCCACCGTTTTGACATCAAACAGAACTCCTGAGTGGTAACAGAATTTAGCCCCAACCATGTAAACTGGTAAGCATTGTGATGCCCCAATGCAGTTGGCTGGATTTAAAGGAGGTTCTTCCGTGGGTTCCAGTTCAGTGACTGTGTGTGTCAGGGTTTTGTTGGCTGGTGCTGACACAGGTTGTCCCTTGCAGTGCTCAGAGGGGGGCCACTCACTGGAGCCTACAGGCTGCGGCAGCTGCACTTGCATTGGGGTTCCTCTGACGACCACGGCTCTGAACATGTGATAGATGGGGTGAAATATGCAGCAGAGGTAGGACTGATTTTCAGTTGTGATGTTCAGTGCTAACTGGAATTCGACTGATTTTGCATCTGAACAGATCAACTGTGCTCTCTTTGGAAGTATTTAGTTATTGATTTTTCTCTGTGAAACTTGTGAATATTGCTTAGCATGCAGTAGGATAAGTTGCATCTACTGACAAATGCAACATCTTTGCAATTATATATTAACACAGATTATTTTCTTCAGGCAAGAGCTTTTGCTGATATTTTAGAATGTTTTAGAAATTTTTGTGATAAACCAATCTGTTATTTCCAAATAGGAAGATCTGTCTTCAGCTGCTGTTTTTTGGCTTTTAGCTGTTTCTGGTACAGCTTGAGTTACCAAGTTAGTTTCACTAATGGACAGAAAAACTTGCTAAAAAGCACATTTCACAATTTGACATTCAAAATTGGATCCATCTTAAAACTGGTAGCATGTTTAATTTGTGAATATCTCTACTTTAAAATAACAGGGTTTATATTCAGGAACCATGGAAAACAGATTTTTTTTTTTGTCTTTAAATGTAAACTCCTGTGAAACTGTTGTCCAAATTTGCTAAAATTAGACTGCTTTAGGCCCTGAAGACTTCTTCAGGTCATAAATGTAAGTGAATTAGCTATTGATGCTAGTGAATTACTAGCAAATACTACCTTCTTCCTCCATCTTATTTGAGAATAGGCTCAAAATATATTTACTTATGCCCACAAAAATCCTGCAGTAGTGTTTTCCTACCTTTCCTACACCTTCAAGGTACAGAGCTTAGAGGGGCTTTGCCCACCTCTCCCAGGACAAAACAGAGGCAGATACTTTCAGGATCAGTGTGCATAAACATTGCACAGATGACTGTGGGTGATGGATTGGGAATTTTTTTTCCTGTACCTGAATCACAGCCAAATTTTGCTAATGCTCTACTTTCTGTGGCCAACTAAAAAGAAAAATTTTGCTTCCTCAAACTATTTCTTCATTAGTTCAAACGCAAACTTTTTATGTTACTTCTGTTATCAGTACTCATATATATATTGACAGGACAAGAAAGCCTGGAATGTATGGAATTTTGCGACATTGCAACCAAAGATATACGGTTGTTCCATCTTTATCCTTAGCAATGAAATTCTTATCTTCAAAACTTTCAAAAAAGATTTTTTTTTCCCGCCCTGTATGGCACTAAGTTAAAGATTGTACTTAATCTGAGATTCCACACTTCTGGTTGCAGCATTTGTAGCTACATGCATGAGCTAGAGATTTTCTGGACACAGATGTAAAAATTTGAAATATATCATGTTGAAAGTAGACATGAGAAAGAAATGCCAGATTACTATCCTCACTCCTTTCCAGTACAATGTGCTGAGAGTAATAAGAGATACAAAACAATAATGTATGCAGCACATACAGCCCAGTGTAAATCCTTGAGCTGATATCTACATAACCTGAAGATCTAAAAATGTACTCAAGATGAAGTGCATGTCAGTAGGTATTTTATACACTGCACGTGTGCATGTCCCTGTGCTTGGGTTAAACTATTTATAGTTGCATTGTCTGATTATTGTGGGGTAAACTTCATTCTCATGCTTAAAGGCAAAACAGTGCTTCATAGAAAGTGTGAGGATATAGAAGCATGGGAACAGCAGTAGGAAATACATATAATTTTCATTTTCATGTCCAATCCTTAACTTAATATGTACCGGAAACTTTTCTTAATTTAATTTAAGGTGAAGATTGTGCTGTTGGCAATTTCTTGAATTTATAACTGAGGTTTCATTGATTTTTAGTTACATATGGTGCACTGGAATCCAAAACATGGTAATTTTGCTGGAGCTTTGAAACAACCTGATGGTGTGGCTGTTGTGGGCATTTTTCTGAAAGTAAGTGAAAAATATTCAGTCTTTATAATTTTCTGTATTTTTCATCTTCCTCTAGTGCCAGGGGAAAATGATCCCATTGTTTTTTTCCTGCACTGCATCATTTTGTAAAAAAACATTAAAGGCAATGCACACGTGCCCTTGGGTCCTCCAGATTCCATGCACTAAACTGTTCAGAGCCAACTTCTGACACCATTCATGATACCAGTGGTATAGGGGGTATTGAACAAGAGACACACAACTTAAAGCCTGAGACACCTTCTAACTTTGTCCGTGATAGCTGAGCAGCCCTTTGCTGTGGTGTGTGCTGAGCAGGACAGTCAGCATTGGAGGAGTGTTTCCCATAGCCTTTTGTCCACTAGCAGGTGTTGCATCTGCCTGTCAGCAAGGTTATGTTGACTGATTCCCTTCCCTGGTCTCTGGTTGATTCCCACATAAGCTGGGAATCAAAATTACTTCAATGAACCCACTCCAAAATTAAAGAATTGATGGTAAAAGAAGTTCACTGCACATTCTAACCTTGAAATACACCATCAGAGAGGAGGTTTCCTTTTATTGTTTTATCACTTGTAAGTGACATTTGTACAAGCAATACCAAGTGGATGTAATTAATTTTGCTGTAGTGTCCCTGGAAAGACTAGATACAATGCCATTTTAATTCTGTTATACTGTAAGCCAGCCTGACCTTTTCTCTTGTGGTTGAACTGAAGGTCAGCACCTGTCCAGATTCTCCTCTATGAGTATGTCCTTCAGTTATTCTTCCTTTGTCATTTCTTTTGGTCTATTTGAGGCTAAAGCAGTATCTTGTAAAACACAGATTATAAAGCGTACCACTGTGTTCCTATTAACCATGCTAAGGTCAGGTAAAAGGTCTAGAGAAGTGGTGTCACTTTGTCTTCTCTGGCATTGTTTCCCTCTTTCCTTCTTGCTCTTTGGCGAAGGAGCTGTTTTTTGTTTTTTTGTTTTGTTTTGTTTTGTTTTGTTTTGTTTTTGTTTTTGTTTTTGTTTTTGTTTTTGTTTTTTTCCCGAGTTTGTCATGTTCTATTACTGGGGTTTGGAATACTGCTAAAACAGGATTGAATTTTCTCCTGGAGTTGAAGTTAATCTATTTTGGAAAAAAAATGTGGCAGCAACAGCACATCTTATGCATACTGTCTTCACTCTTCTGGGATGCAGAGCCATGTCAAAGCTGAGGAAGTGCAAAGCATCAGGAACATAAGCAATAAAGTGGCCCCATAGCTTGAGGACATCAAAACACGAATCTCATCATATCCCTTGTGTCAAGTCTGATCTAAGTGCATACGTGGTGCAGAACATTTGAAATGTCTGCAGGAACTCCAGCTCTTCAGACAATCAGCACTTTGCTGAGTGCTCATACATCTCAGAGCGGTTGTGGGTTGCTTTCAAAGCAGGAGCTAAGGGCAAGGCCCTGGAGAATGTAGATGACACTGAGTGTGCAGTTCATTCCTCAGACAGTCAGTGATGGCTTGTAAAGTCCATCACCATGTGTTCCAATTGCAAAGCCAGTTACAGCAGTCTGCTATTTTTGCTGTTCTTTAACACTTGCAATTTTCAGTAAGTCTACTGGATGCTCTGAGAGCGCTGCTGCCTTATGTGACAGATGGGATGTGCTGAATTTCTTTCAAATACTTTGGAGCATGATGAAAATGATACAGTAGTTGTACTTTGCCTTACAGGTTGGAAAAACTCCCAAACCAGAAATGAAGAGAATCCTTGAAGAAATTGATAACATTAAGACCAAGGTATCAAAAGAATTTTTGTGATACAATGTATCTGAAAAGTGGCAGAAGTAGAAATGAGTTCAGATTAATTCTTTTGGTATTATCTTGATGCCTAACAGCAACATCAGAGATGATACATTGGGCTGTGAGGCAGGATACATTCTTTTACTTAATTAAACACATAGCTCCTCACTTCTGTAAGTATTCTTGGTGTAGAGGATTTTTTTATCAATCCTTGCATGCACAATCAGTACTGTTATTGGTGTTGCTCTGTAACAATATGCTAATATTCAAATATTAAGAAGAAGAAATTAAAAGCTTTTTGAATCTGAGGACAGCAGTGGCCAAAAAAAATGTGTATAATGGAGTCACAAATTTATTTAGCCTGAAATGAGAAGAAACTAGTAGACATGATGGAGCAGGCTCCCAGTCAGTGTAGAGGAGATTAAAAATGTTATTAGTTTTAAAATGGAAATGTATTTATAAAAGGGATTACATGGTGCAGTTTCTGCACCAGTCCGAAGTTCTCTTATCCTGTGATACCAAAACAAATGGCAGAGCAAACATATTCTAAACTGTTTTCCAGTTTAATTAATGATCTAAGGCTTACAGTCCTTACCTATTCTATAGATATACCTGCAGAAGCGAGTTATTTTCAGAGAATTGCTATATTCCATCTACTGTTATTCAGCATTATTATTTAATATAAAAATAATCTCTAGGTATACTTTAGCAATTCTAATTAATGACAAAATTTTTGCTTCTGATAATGCTGAAGTCCCATTTTAATTTGACCTTCAACATCCCACCAGATCACTGGGGCTGAACATTATAAATTTAAAAGCATTTTCTTGCAAATTTAGCATAATTTCTTGCATTTAATTTATGTATGGGTGTACTGCCATTGATTTGCAGGTCTGAGCCTGAAATCTGTTATCTCCTAACTAAGAGCTGTATTATTTTTTCTCTTTTCAATCTTTTCTTAGTCTTCAGATGCAATTCAGTTCTTTCTGCTGAGGGAACTGAAGGTTGTTTTTTTTTCTTCACTCTACCCATCGCTCCCCTGTTGTGTCAATGGTATCTGTCTTGTTACAGATTCGGCTTTCTCTCATAATTGCTGTATTATTTTTGGCCATTTACATGCAGAAGAGCTTTGCCACAGTTAATAAAAAGTTGATCAATCATCCTATGAATCTCTGTGTCATACAATGATGACCAGATGGTAGCGATGTCCACTCCACTACATTCTATCTGAGATTGCTTAACTGGAGATTTTATAACTTCTAACAGAAATGCGCCCCCCCCCCCCCGCCCAGAAGTCTGATTTCCTACATACAGATATTCTCTGTAGTGGTTCTGGAAAGAGCAACAGTTGAGGAAAAACAGAGAAACATAGGTGCATATGAAAACAACAACTGCTTGTATTTTCTCTCTTATTTTATTTCCTTTCCTGTCATCACATTCATTTGATCAGACTACTTATTTTTCAGGAAGGATTAATGGATGGTATCACTGGTGTACTTATTGCACATGCAGTTTCAATTGCTTCAATGCATTACAGGCAGAGAAGTTTTTGGACACTCAATTGAAAAATCACAATTTGTTTTGTGAAGTTATTTGTAAACTCATATTGAACTTAGGGAATAATATTTTAAGGAAGATATACTTGGAGACTTGATGTTATTCTTTCTAGTTTTAATTTGTGCAAAGATGGATGGAAAATATTTCAACTGCTGCCATTGCACTTTTTCTCTGTTCCAATCCAGAGAACACTCTCCATGATAGGAGAAGGAAATAGGAATGATAGATTTTGCTTTCCAGAACTGCATCCTAAGTACCAGGGAAATGAACTGAATTTCCTTGGTTAATTTTTGTTGTCCAGAGGGAACAGGGAAGACTCATCACAGTCCTGTGGAGATACTGTCCTATTGAGTGGCAAACTTATCAGGAAATGTTATCTGGTGTCTCTTGTGGTAATCACCTTTAGTTGTTAAGGTATTTAGGACCCAGTACTCTACTCTTACAGGAAATATTCTAATTTTCTACTTTAACTGTAATAGTGCCAACAAGAAGATAGAGAGTGTCACCATAAGTATGTAACTAGAGCACAGCTTTGGGAGGAGAGATGTGCAGATTTAAACTCCTTCAGATAGAAGACTGTAGCAAATCTGGAATAAATGCCAGGCCACCATTCTGTTGGATAAAAAGGGTAACAGTACTTGCATTGCCACAATCTTTAACTTTTATCCCAAGCAACCCAAAATAAAACACATTTTTGATAATTCCAGAATAGAAAAATATAAAACTGTGTTTGCTTTGGTCCCACACAATTCAGTTTGTAATTTCTTTTAATATATTAATGTAATCAAAATGTCAGTTATTATTAATTGCCAGGAAAATGCTTGACAGGAAGAAAAGGAGATTGATTTCTTGCATGAATCTTGGTATTTAATTACTTCCTTTATAATAACATAGATAACTGATGTCTTTTAAGATGCATATCCCTGGAGTTATTGCAGAATTTTTTCTCTCTCTAAGGGGAAAGAAGCTCCTTTTCAGCACTTTGATCCTTCAATTCTTTTCCCCAAATCTCGGGACTACTGGACCTACCACGGTTCATTCACTACACCCCCCTGTGAGGAGTGTATCACTTGGATTCTCCTAAGGGAGCCAATTGAAGTCAGCCCAGACCAGGTAAACTCCAGCTAGTTCTGCACCTCTTACCCGTTCTCAGCAGTGTCTCCGTAAGTCAGATTTGCGAGCCCTGCGTTACCTTGCACTTGTTGATAGGGAAAGCTTTGGCTGAGAACTCTGAGAAATGGCCTGCAGATTGGACCCTTGAAATGGACTGTAAAACTGACCTTGAGAATCAGGCCTCTTGCTGGGCACCTTTTGGAATAGCTTCATCAGGAAGGTTCTTGGGATACTCAAAACCTGATAAGGCAAAAGTGTCCCCGAGCCACAAAGTCCAGTCATCACAGCAGCCTCAATTCATTCTGTATATTTCACCATTAAGTAGCAAGTGAGACTACCATCACACTGGTTTCCTAGTTTAAGAAATTGCTGGTCCAGATCTTGACTTCCTAAAAGCTGTCAATGAGAAGGATCAAACTACTTAGAACCTGCAAAAAATTGTATTCATATAGCCCAAATGTCCATTTACACAGCAAAAAAAAAAAAAAAAAAACAAAAAAAAAAGAGCCTGTTTGGATAAGGTGACTTTTTTAGTTCTTGTGTTAAAAATTTTGGTTATTTATATTATTTTCTGCTTCAGCAGTACAAATCAGGGTATATCCTTTTTACTGATTTGGCTATTTTCAGAATAGATTTATTTTGTATTTCAATGAAAAGTTAATTCACAAAGCAACACTGAAGTTAATTTGGAGAACAGCAGCTAAGTTCTGAGCTCATGGTTGAACTTAATAATCCAATTTCAATACATTACTCTGCCTTACAGAACAAAATGTGAACTTCTGCACCAGCTTTTTCTATCAGACTACCTTGCACAGACATAGATGAGCATCCTCCTTCAGAGACAGATGATTGTCACTGTCATTGCATGCTTGCTGTTATAAAAGAAAATTCCTTTTCCATCTCTGAGTTTGTGTTAGGCATTAAGGTCCACAGTGCTTCCACATGAACACTTTAATTTTTCTTCCTTGCAGATGGCAAAGCTCCGTAGCCTTTCGAAGAATGATGAGAACGAACCTGTGAACCCACTTGTTGATAACTGGCGCCCACCTCAGCCTGTGAAGGGCAGGATAGTGAGAGCGTCATTCAAGTAAAGGATCAAGTCTTGCTCTGCTGAACCTGCGTGAGGAAATCTCTGTATCCCAAAGTATAGTTAGTTTTTGCTGTCTTCTGCTTTTCCTCGGGATCCAGGTCGGTGTTTCTCAGCTTGAAATTCTGAGTTGCAAACTGAATCTGATTTTGAAAACAGAAAAAATACTGTATGCAAATTCTAAGCTTAATAAGGAGTTGTGAGATATACATGATTCTTGACCACAAATGCCTCAGCATTTATGATGGTGTCATTTCTCTGTCATGTAGTCTTGGAAAAAAAGCATGGGCTCACTTTCAATATGTAAAAATCCTTTCAAAGGAAAGGCAGAAAAATTAACCAGTAGCTCAGGAAACCAGGAGTAACAGTAGATGGACAGGTGGTAAAATATCTGTTCCTACAGTGTCTCTAGTGATCTTCCTCAGATATCCCATCCCCAGTGCAGACAGCCAAAGAATAAGTAGTCCTTTAACATACCAGATTTTCCCTTCCCTCTCTTCTTCATAGTTTGTTATCCAACATTAACTAGTATTCTGGGGGTACAGTCAGGCATACTCAGCTTCTGTATGTGAAGAAAAAAGAGATCTTGTGGTTATTTCAGCATTTACTGTCTTTGCCATGTCCTGCTGCTCCTGTTGATCTTTTTTCTTTCACTGCTGGTGTTACTTTACTCATCCAGTGTAGAGTTCTGCTGGTATCATATCATCTTGTATTTAGTATAGGAGCTTTAGTATTGCTGAGTGAGTACTGCCTTTTTTTCTGCTGCCCTACATTACCTCCCAGAATGATGAATTTTTATTTTTGATGCTCTGCCTGCTTTTTATTTTTGACATCTTAGCCTGCATATAATGGTTTCAGCTGTTCAGGGATTTTGTTTCTTATGGAAAGGATTTTTGTGAATGATGCATATGTGTGATTTGTCATTCCTACTACTGAAAAATCCGGGTTAAGTCACCTAAGGGACTTGTTTATTGTTATTCTGTGTAGCTGGAGACTATGAATGGACACTGTTTGGCTCTGTTCCTTTCTGGGTAGGCACAACAGCTTGCACATATGATCCAAGCAAGGAATCGTTGGCACCCAGAAACTTTTAAATCTATTAACTTGCCCTGTCCATCACATAAACTTTATCATTTCAGTGTAACACAAGTACCATCTAGGTTGAATCCACATTTTAGTAAAGACCTTCTACTTTATATTTACCATCAGGGTGATTATTCTGTATTGTACATACAGACTGGGTGGTCAAAGGTATTGCAAAAATCCTTCTGCAAAGGAAACTTCTGGTCTGTGTTCCTCTAACCCATCAGTAGGAAGCCGTGGGCCTTCTAGAAGATGTTGCCAAAACCATGTTCACAGCAACAGTTATAAGGCATATGTCAAAGTCTGAAAAAAGCATGGTTACATATGGCTGGAATAGGCATGTCCTAGTTCTCCTTAACTATTTCACTTTCCACCTTTATGAGAAAAATGGTGCTCCAACAGGGAAGTAATGAATGGGCAGCACTGAATAAATTGTACTGTTATCACCAGCACAATTCAGTGAGAATTCAGAAATGAAACTGAGGGTAGTTTCATTTGTATTTGTACAATCCTTTGTATTCATTTAGAAATGCTCTAAGAATAGCTGAAGTCCCACTGAAAATGAATATTTCAGTTTATTAAGAGTGTATTTTGCTTAGTATAAAGCACTTTCTTTTTAAAAACTAAGTTCTTGTCAGCAGAAGCTACAGTATTGATTAAATCTTGTTTACAAATGTTTTAGCATTGGCTTAATCTCTTAAGAAGATCAGCTTTTGATATTGTGAGTGCAGCACTTACAACAGTATTGATTTTAAGAGTCCCTCAGATTTCTTTAAACTCCTGAGTCTGTACATCTTCTCAACACATAAAAATGTTACTACAGAAAGCTCATAAGCAACTTTTTTTTTCTACTGTACTATGTCTTACATGTACAATTTCTTCTCATATCCTTATGCAATTGATGTTGGCGATAAGAAAATTTCAACACAAATAACTGAGACAAGAGTTTGAGTCTTTCTGCCATTGACTGTGATGTTTTAATCTCTTGTTATTGGGGCAATAAAACAAGATTAGTTGCCTGCACTTTAAATAACTGCTTTTATGTCTTCTGAGAACCAATAAACTGACTTACATAAAAAACTGATTGCTGGTTTTATTTCTAACGATAAGTGATGATTGCAAGTGGTGAGAACTTAGAGAAAATTTTGCTACTCCTTTCTTTTATACATATGCTTGTAACACAAGGGGGGCAGACACTCCAGTAATTTTTAGCTGTTGGGCTTAAATTTAATATCCCACCCTGGTTTCTGTGTATGTGATCAAACGGACCCTCAAAAATATAAGGATCATACAGTATCACTTATTCTCTGGTTTTAGGTACAGTGTTTATTTCTTGCCTGCACGCAAACATTCTCTTACATATTCCCAATGCTCGTACATTCATATCTGATTCTTTGGATATGAATTTTATTTACTTGAAAGAAGCACATGGATCAGTTAGCTGAAATGTTACATAATTCTGAAATTTCATTATTAGTTTATACTTTTCAAGCACACAAACTTGTTAAAGAATAATTGCCTGTAAATCAGACACTAAGTGCACTTTGCTTTGTTTGCATGTTTCCTCTACTGCTTTTAAAAAGTAGAATAGACAGAAGTTTATCAACTACTGAAATAGCAGGTTTGCTCCTAACACCAAACACCATGGTTTGTATGTTGGCAAAAAGGCAAATAGAGTCTGAAATTTATGTTGCTTCCTCATGCATTTCCTTTGACTCCATAATGTCTTAGAACTATTACTACACAAAATCAATAACCTCACTGCAAATATGCTTTACAGTTTTGTTTTTCTCTTGAAGAATAAAGTGCACATGGGTTTGTTCAATTTGCTTTCTTTCTTTGATGCTTTGTGTATCTCAACATTGATGACCTTGATAATAAACTCAGAACATGTTATGTGGACTCTAATCCTGCTGCCTCATGTATCTTAGAGGAAAAAAACCCCAAACAGTGAAAACTACCCTAATCAGTGTGGGGCATGAAACTCCTGACTAATTAAGTCTATATAATGTATATATTAATTTCAGCATGGTAATCAAATGATTCACATTAATTACTGCCTATTAGATTTTGACAGACACAAAACCTTTCCAGTTTCCCACACCTCACAAGTACAATTACTAGAAAAATCAATTATTCCTACAGTTTCAGAGCTTTTTTATTAACTGAAACAGGTGTCACCATCTTTCAGTCAGGTGCAAATTCATAAGTGAACTGTGAAAAGTCACCCTCAGTACACAACCAGCTATGGTTATGCATTTCTACTAGAAAATGAAAGGAATATATACATTTTTTACTGTATCTCAAAGAAAGGCTCTCCTGGATCTCCTTGCTGGTGTTTATTTGTTGAGTAATCAGAGTTGAAGAATGTTCATATTGTCAATGAGTTGAACAAAGTAAAATAATATCTATTTCTTCATGAGGCATTTTGGCCCATGCCTCAGCAAAGGGAGTATCAGTAGAGTGTGTGTTCCACCTCATCTCTCTGCTTTTCATCTCAATGAATTCTGGCATTTATCTTTGTCGATACTGGAGTGGATAGCATGTATTCAGGAGTTATTTTATTTCCAAACCCAAGAATTTAGTAGAACATTTTATAACATTGTCTCTTCCCCAAAAAGGTAACGTACAACCAATGATGAATTAGAGATCAAACTGGACTCACCTTTTCTTTAAGAACATACTTTTTAAAATATCTTCTTTTCAATTATGGCTGCTGCACATATTGATTTTCAAAAATGTGCAATAACATGAAATTAACTAGTTCAGGGTAATTTTGTGAGGAAAAGACAGAAAAGCTGTAGAGGTTTTTGTTCATTAAAACACAGAAACAGATTTGGATACAGATGGAGAGCTTGTGGTATTATTACGAAAATAGACATCAACAGAGTATTGCTCTTATAGAAAATTTTAACTGTCAATATTTGGACTGGATAGCAAAATACTTGCAAGAATGTCCATGCACTTAAATGAGCAAAACACTTGTAGCATAATAGAATAGCCTGGGTTGTAAGAGACCTCAAAGATCACCTAGTTCCAGCCTCCTGCTATGGACAAGGACACCTTTAAGGAGATCATTATTTGGAAAAAAGATACATAGTAGACAGAAAATCAGCTGTGAAAAAAGGAAGATGGAGAAGGAAGAAATGTAGTTCATATTGCAAACCAGATAAAGCAAAGATGTAAGTCCACAGTCTAAATTAACACCTTACTTTCAATAGGGATGACTGTGAAGAACATGGGTGGAAATGAAGAATTAATAGGAATATATACAAGAATGAAAATTATCATTAAGAGAGAGAGTAAAATGAGTAGGACAGTAGACCAAACTCCATCCAGATGGAGTTGTCTCTGCTCCGGAAAACAAAAAAATGGCATAATAAATTGCAACACTTCTACTGAGAACTCTGTTTAACAAGATCTCCCTGGAGATAGCATGCTGTCTCTCCACGAGAAAATCCATCAGGAAGGTTGGGAGTCATGATGCCATCAGGTATGCATAAGAATTGGTTCAGTCACTACTGAACCATAACCTGGACTTAGCACAAGCAGGAGCACTTACACAGACTGTCTTATGTGTATGGGAACTGTAAAAGTATTGCTCACTGATTGTGCCACTAATTCTCTGAGCCAGAGGTTTACATTAATTTATGCCTTTGCAGTTCTGTCATGCCATCAGGAAGTAGAATATGTAGCAGGTGAAAGGAAAAAATATGCCTTTGGTGAATTGGAGTAGCACACTGTCACTGTTTTACTGTTATCAATATCTTGCAGAAGATCTGTCAGAAAACTGCTGAAGAACTCTAAACTCCTTCCTGGAGTTAGCACAGCTTTCTCACTGCACTAGACCAGTGAGGCCATGGGTCAGTTCTCTCAGACTTTTATGGCAGACATAACAAAGCTTTACTAGATTAAGATTTTTAATTCTTCCAATTCCCCTAAGTTTTTTTTTGTTTTTTTTACTAACATTCCCATTATTCATCCTACCTTTGTCCCATAGACAACGCAAACATCCTTGCTGAAAACTAAAGTGAAGGATGCTGCTTCTTTCTTGTTTTGTAATGGTCATTCTCCAGAGCCCACACGGTGGAGCCAGTTTCCCAGCAGTCATGATCCTGACACCACTTTACACTCACAGGAGGCCTGGGCTCCCACACGGTGCAGATTCCTCTTGCCCTGCACAAGTAACTAAGCATTGAAACAAATGCAGTTTATCCAAGTTATTCTTAAGCTATAAGATCTGGTGTTTAAGTAAGCATTGATGGTAATGGACTGGTATGCATTTCCATCTAAAAATCTTTTATATTTTGTCTGCATGTTTATTCATGCAAAGTCTATGTACGTAAGTGCTTTTGCTTCTGTAGGCTGAGAGTAGTCCAGCTGACTTCATTCCTAAAGTCCCAAAGAATCCTATCACAAGGTAAGAGGAGTTACAGATGAAAATCTTCCACTGGTATGTACTGAATTGGTTTCTAATTTGAGTAATTATGAGACCAGGACTGCAGGACATGTTCCCCTGCATACTAGCAATATCCTGCCTGAACAGCAGTTTCAGTCTCCACAGCCCTTTTCTCTCTGTATATTTCCCAATCATCCTTCATGGTTATAATTTCTACACTAAATTAAAAAACAAAGACATTTCCATTAAAGTTTGCTTGTTTCAGAGAACAGTGATTTTTTTTTTCTTAACTCTGCAGGCTGCCAGCCATTAAGCCTTAATTTAAGAGCTCCCACAGTGTTGTGCGTTGTCTGTGTAATAAATCTCTGTTGGAGAAGGAGTTTAATCACAAAATCTTTTTTTCTTGTCAAACATCATTGAGCAACAAATGGCAACAGTGTTGGCAGCCTATCTAAATTTACAGCTAAACAAATGCTACTGACCCTTGAATAAACGCATGAAAGTTGATTTGTTGCCCAACAGTATGTAAGACCTATAACTGAAACACTGATTTCATTGCCTCTGTTGGGAAAGGTAGGGGATGCAAGTTTAGAAACAGCACTTTCCATGCCTAATGTCTTAAAGCACTTTGCTGTAACTTCCACCACTGAAAAATTCTGCAAAAGGCATAGAGTCAGTGTAATCTAAATAAAGTTGAGGGCATAGAACATTTGTTCTGCCTTTAAAATAGTAATTGCCAGGACTTACATTAAAGACAGTATGGTGTAGTATTAATAAACATCTGAGGCCCTGTGCTCTTCAACATCTTCATAAAAGACTTGGACACAGGACTGGAAGGGATACAAAGCAAGTTTGCAGATTACATGAAACTGGGAGGAGCTGCTGACTCCCTCAAAGGCAGGGAGGTCCTTCAGAGAGACCTCAACAAATTACAGGACTGAGCAATCACCAACCATGTGAAGTTCGACATGGGAAAGTGCCAGAGTCTGCACTTGGGATGGGGCAACCCAGGATGTTCGTACAGACTGGGGAATGAGATGCTGGAAAGCAGTGCCATGGAAAGGGACCTCGGGGTCCTGGTTAATGGCAAGTTGAATATGAGTCAGCAGTGCCCTGGCAGCCAAGAGGGCCAACTGAGTCCCAGGGGGCATCAGGCAAAGCATCACCAGCCAGTCAAGGAAGGTGATTGTCCTGCTCTATTCTGCACTGGGGTGGCCTCACCTTGAATATTGTGTGCAGTTTGGGCCCTGCAATATAAGAAAGTTACTGAGCTCTTAGAGAGCATCCAAAGGAGAGCAACAAAGATGGTGAAGGGCCTTGAGGGGAAGTCGTATGAGGAGCAGCTGAGGTCGCTTGGTCTCTTCAGCCTGGAGAAGAGGAGATTGAGGGAGATCTCATTGCAGTTACAACTTTCTTTTAAGGGGAAGAGGAGGGGCAGACATTGATCTCTTCCGTGTGAGACCAGTGACAGGACTCAAGGGAATGGCCTGAAGTTATGCCAGGGGAGGTTTAGGTCAGAATTAGAAAGAGGTTCTTCACCCAAAGGGTGGCTGGGCACTGGAACAGGCTCCCCAGGGAAGTGGTTATGGCACCAAGCCTGACAGAGTTCAAGAAGCATTTGAATGACACTCTCAGGCATGTGGTATGACTCTTGGGGATGGTCCTGTCCAGGACTAAGAGTTGGACTCCATAATCCTTGTGAGTCCCTTCCAACTTGGCATATTCTGTGGTTCTGTGAACAGTGAAAATATCTATGTTCTTATACTGTTGTCCATCATCTTACTATATCAATATCACTGTAAGAAGTCCCATAAAATATTTTGAACATTACCAGCCACAGTCCCTATATATTCCTCCCACAGCCTTAAAAACCAAAACTCATAATGTTTGCTGTGTATACAGGTACCTTTGCCTCATCTTAGAGGTGATGGGGAGTAAAGGTCTAATGCAGAGAATCTTGTCTGGCAGTTGTCTACAAAAGCAACATCACGCTGGACTCTGATTGTGATCTTTTACCCAAGGGCATGATCTGAGTTACAGTGAGGTTTGCCTCCTGTTTTATATTCCAATCAATTTGATATTTTGATGATTAATATTTAATAGTATAAAACAATTAAAACATATCAGTTAAATGTAATAAAAGTAAGCATTGCCACTCAATATTAATTTTTGGAAACCTGAACAAATCTGCTGCTTATACTACTCTGTTGAGCTTGGCTATCCTAGGTATTCTCTGTCATGCATGCTGGAAGCACAATGTTCCCATGTTACAGGATCTGACTGAAGGGTTTGCCATTTTTAAATAAGTTTCTGGTATTCACTTGCTCTAAATGCTGAACTAGATTAGAGCACTCTTCTTTTTTCTTATTCTTTTTTTTTTCTTCCTTACTGCATTGAAATGTCTTTAATCAGGAAATGAAGTCCCATAATTCAGAAAAGATCTGCTTGAAACAACTTCACAATAACATCTAGGCAATACTACACCAGAAGCACAAAATTTGAAGTTAAACGGTGGATCCATTACTTGCACTTATTTCTTCATACCGCAGGATGTAAGGTTCAGTATCTGATGCACCTCTTCAAGTGAGTGGCCTCTTCACTTGGGAATATTTACTGTGACTGAGTTGTTGAATAAAGGACATACTCTAAAATTTGTTGCCTGGATAGACTTCACGAATGTAGGTGCATATATTTCTATGGCACCAAGGGAACTCAGGGAGTAGATGAATTCCATTTATGCATGCCCAGGGAAATATTTGTAAACAGCAAACAGGCATCATAGAAATGAATGGTTATAACCATTCAGAAGAAGACAAGATGTTGAACATTTCTTTTCCCCATCTTCTGACTCACTGTCTGGTTTGTCTGATGCACAAAAAATGTCAAGCTTCCCTAGCTGGAACTTGTGGAGGGAATATGTGAGAACATTCACATCATCTTAAGGTAGGATGTGGAATTTTGCCAAACAGCCCAGATGGAGAGGGCACAAGGCAGTAGTATTACCTGCATAAAGCTTTCCAGTCTGTGCCTTGTCACTTGGAATCTCTTTATAATCCATCTATCTTGTTAGTGCTTGCTGGAATTTATGATCTGGTTGTATTTTTTTCCATCACTGTATGGACACTTGATTAAAGCATGCAAATAACTTATTTGCAATTACTCCACTTGGAAAACACTCCTGGTTGCGCCTAGAGAAGGAAATGGCACAGTGTTCACAATAACAGAAGCTAAATCCACTTCCATATAATAATTACACTGGGCACAGCCCAGAAACCCCTCTTGCTTACATTTCCAAAATAATCTATGGCTCAGTGTTATGTATCCACAGCGCTAGGCATTGCTGTCGATGTGACTTCTTCTCATGCTTCTCTTCTATAGGTACCTGATGAAAGAGTTGCCAAACTTCCTGGAGTTCTCTATGAATTCCCTGCAGCAGGTAGCCATCTGGTTGACCCATCTCAGGAGTCCCAGCTAGACTTTTGCAGATGAGGTCCTTCTACAGGAATGCATGTTTCTGGTTTATTTTGCATTACCTTCTCCTCTGTACCAATGGTACAAGCTGTTATCCTGAACCTAATATAGTTCCTTGCCCATTTAGTAATGCTTTTCTTGATCATGTTTCAGTTGTTCAATCTAAACTGCTGTATATTCAGTGAAGTAAATCTGATGGCTCTGACAATTAAACATGGGTGATGTCTACATGTGTGTGCATGCTGAAGCAACTATTTTCCAGGTCTTTGAAAGGAATTGAAAGGTAGCAGGCAAAACAATGCAGTTGACAGAAATGCCTGGATGGCATTTAGAGAGTATCCAAATGAGTTCACAATTATGTGTTGTAGCTGCGCCACATTGCAAAGTGGGTAGATGGGAACACATGCTGAAATATGGCCAGTGTTTAACGCACATTCCAGCCAAGAGTGCCAACACATTTTTAACATTCACCTAGATATGTTTACATGGGCTTTTTTAAAATTTTGTCCACACATAAAAACCTTTACCTAAAAATATGACAAAATCACTGATATTTAGAAAATTTGCATTTTTTTCTTGTTTTAATATAGACTTTTGTCCATGTGACTTTTAAATAACATAAGTGGTGGAGCGGAGTATGCCACAGCAGCTCTGGGATTTTGTAGATGAGTAGTGATAAAAATAGAGTAAATTCTGGCAGAAAAATATTTTATAGAGCTATCTACTCTTAGTCTGTAAGTATCAGCTCCTTGACAAGAGAAACTTTGGGGCAAATAATGCAGATTGTGACATAATAGCAACATAATTTAAGTCATGATGTCATTTTTCTTATTTTGGCTGACAAAGATCTGGCTGTTGATAGGTTTCCATTCATGCCTACCATGTTTTCCATAGCCTGGCACAAATTTCAGCAAAGTGGAAGGCATATGACAAACTGGCTTTTTGGCTGTGACATGTCACACCAACTATGGCATGCTCAATGAAAAGCACTGTGTGAATGTCTTTTGCACGCTGCCAGGCATGCTATGCGCAGTCAGCTGCAAAAACAACATGGTGCTTTCTGCAGCTTGTTTTTTGTTGTATTATTTTCCCCAAATTTCTTATTAAAATAGAAGGTATATTATATTAATATTTGCACTAAGCACAAAACATTCATTCCAAACCAGTTCTGTAATATGGTGCAACAGTTCTACAGTCCAGCACTGTGGTGAAACAGAGTCAAAGCAGGCATATCTTAGCCTGCTCTACTGACTGAACAAATCCAGAGCACTTTGCTTCTCCTTGCCTGTGATGGTCCAGGCCACTCACTGTCTTGCACTTGTAATGCTTATTCAAGGTCTTTTTTGCAATAGCAGGCTCAAAATTGGACTCCAGAACCGCTTGCATGAGTGTTGAAGATGGAAATTATCACTCCAATCAACCTGCTGGCTATGCTCTCGCTAGTGCAGCTCAGTGTGCACCATAGCAAGGGCACACCAGTGACTCATTTGCTCCATTTGTTGTCCACCAGGATCTCCACATCCTTGCGTGCAAAGGTGCCTGCGGACCAGTCAGTACCAACCCATCCTGGTGCATGGGGTTGTTCCTCCTGAAGTGCAGGGCTTTGGATTGTATTTTTTTAACTGCTTCAGGCTCCTGTCAGTGCATGTCTTCAGCCTGTCTGGGCTCATCTGGATAGCAGCTCATGATTTCATCCTTGAACTTGCTGAGAGTATATTTTGTGTCATTAAAGTTCTGCCTGTAATAAGAAAAATTAAATTTCACTTCAGAACAATAATGGATACTCTAGTGGACCAAATCTTGTTCATAATATCAGAATAGATTTAATCTAAATTATCACTATTGCTTTGACTTGTGTCTTTCTTTTTCATCACAGATATAAAAAATTTCAAGGAAGGGGACTCTGTATACTGGAGGATTGTGCCAATGCACCACTGCTTTTATGGGACATATTTAGTGACCTTGGCTCTTGTTGCTTCTTCACTCACAGACCCGTAAGCTGCTTTCATTTTCTCCTTTCTCTTTTATGGACTTCTGGCAACGAGCCTATCTTCTATCATGCAAATAATTCTTGTGCAACAAATCTTTTTCCATCATTTTCTTCTCTGCTGCTCCTTCCTATTCAGCCCTCTTTCTCTTTTCTGCCTGCTCCAGGAATTTATATCAGTCTCAGTAATCCCTTTACCATGCTCAGCTCCCATTCTCCTTACAGCAAAAGCTCCGTATGTCCCTTGTCCAGGCTATTCTCCTTGTGATGCAATAGAGGCTTCATAGCCCTCTTCTTCCCTTTATTTCTTTCTTCTTTCTTCCTGCTCAGCCAATGAACCACTCAATGATTTATCAGTAAATATGCCTAATTGGGAAGATAATAGGGAAGACACTTGGTTTATATCTGGGCAGAACAATATTAACTTGTGTGACCAACTGGCTGTTTATTTGATCTGCAGAATACCGGTATTTAAGATCAAGGTATTTAAGCTGCTGGAGTGCTATGGTGCTGTCCATTCCATTGTTATCACATTACTTCCAAGCAGACAAATGTCATAAAGATGATGTCATAACACTTAGCCAACTGACTTATGTGATGCTGGTCCCAACACATTTTTGAAATATGCTGCAGTTCTGAGGTTGAATCTTTCTAGGTCAGTTTTGGGCAAGCTTATATATATCAAGAAGCATGCACTAAAATACCTTCTATTTGTCAGCATGACGTTTCTCTCATATGTCTATTGTATTGCAGATGCACATTTTTCATATTTTCTGAATAATATGCCTACTGTAGCATTGCAGCTGACCACTAGTTCAGTAGGAACTAACAATACTGGGATTTTGTCCCTTTTGGGTGCTTTTCATGTATAGATACAAGACTAAGATGTCAGTTTCTGACTACATCTTTTTGAAAAGTGTTGTTTCATTCACTCTATTGAAAGATCATGTAATTGTCAGCAGCAATATTTGTTATTAGTTTTGAATAAAAAACCTGAAATTCTTAAGGTATCATCTTTATCTATATTTGGTCATCAATACACCACTGTGTTGAGTCATAATAGCTCAGGCTCAGCTCCTGAGAGCAATGCTTTTCCATTGCCTTGTTCTCTCTTGTACAAACAATGTAGAATGAGGAGGAAGAGGCAAAGAGAAAAGGAAAAAAATATTGTCTGGGATAAAATACTTGAATTAATAACACAGTTTGCATGAATAAGCCAAAACTGGGGCTGGGATATGGTATTTAAATAGCAGCATGTGATGAAAAGTAAGTCTGATCTTATTTGCAATTGCTATTAATCTGCCTCATAATGGAAGAAGGAATTTTTTTTATTTTAATAGTGGACTTTCTCAATCACTGTATTTCTTTCTTCACTTAGTTGTCAAAAAAACCCCCAAAACATGCAAGGAACAAGATTCTTTGGATGAGAGTGCTGTAATAGTCTAATGCAGCAGGAGCTGATTCTTCCTAGACCTCATAACAGAAATTAAAAAAGTACCACAAAACTTTCCAAAACTTGACTCTTTTGTTATGAAGGAAGGTGGCTGGCAGTTACATTATATATAACTATGGTCATACATTAAAAGTCTTGTCACTGGCTCTATAATATGACCTTCTGTGTGGCTGGCTAGTGCCAGAGCTTCGTAGCTTCTGTCTCATTTTCTCAGCAAAATGTCAGTATGTGGAATTTCTGTAGCTAGAGATAAAATCATCATAGTTGCTGAGATTTAAAAGCAAAGTAAAATTTATACATTCTGATTTGATAACTTTTGGAAATGCATGTCTAAATCCAAGAATGATGACACAATTATGCTACAGAGGAATACAATCGTTCTTAAACTGATGAATCTATCGATCTGATTTGAATGAATAGCCTTTTAGTAAAGCATATTTGCCCATGCAATGTACCTGAATTCAGAATAAGCTTCAAAACATTCCTCCATCCCCACTGACAAAGTCCTAATTTTAATGGTGATTACTATTATGTGGAAAAATATCTATCTGAAGTGTAAAGTCCAAGCATAGGTAAGAGTAGTAAATATAACTGTCCAGCCTAAATCTCTTGGCCAACTATGTGCCTTTTCCTCTTCGAATGGGAATTATTTTTGTACTTGTTCAAAATAAGACTACATGCTCTTGGGTTAATGATCTTTTGTTTTACACATCTGTGAGGAGAAATGAATAATCATAAGGGATGGAAGCAATATAGAGAGGTGACAGTTTGCTAATCAGTCAAGGATCTTGCACTAATTCCTGGTCCCCTGAGCAAAGCCTAAATAAAGTCATTTGAGGGTAATTGCTATGTCAGGATTGCTAGAAATAGCAACCTCCTCCACTCTCTGGGAGTGAGTTATGAAACATGAGCAAACACAACCTCTTATCTATTTCTGGAAGTCATTTTTGTAGCTTTGTCCCCATCAGTAGCATGAAGGCTTTGGCTGATGGATCCTTACAATTGCAGGTCTACCCACCCACTGTGTTCCTCCGAGTTTTAGTTTACTGATACAGAATATGCTTTTGTTAGGTATTTCTTCATAATATAAATAATGTGTATTCATGCTGCACTTTGTCTCTCACTAGCTATACTGCAGAACTATTTAAGATCTGAAATATTTCAGTCCTTCTGAAAAGGTAGGTAGGGTACAGGATCTGGACCATAATTACAAATGTGCTCAGATTCTTCTTACATTGAAACCATTTCATGGAATATTTAAAGGTATATGAATCACAAATGTCTTTTGACAGACATGCTACAATGAACATCGTAAGAGAAAGAATGAGAGCTGGGGCATTTTAGACTGGGAAGTGTGATGAATATTTAAGTTTATAAAGAGTGTTATTTTCTCTTCCAGGTCATCTTTATTTGTGTTTGGATCTTAAGACTTAAGAATTTTATCAGACCACTTAGCTCAAAAGATTAGGAATAAAAGGTATATATAAGATTTAGAAAATTATCCTGGTAAACTTAATTATCTATTTAACATTTGACTAGTCCTTTTTACTTCAGACTTACAGTTTCAGGTCAACGCAAATTAAATATAAATATAACCTATACATAAGTTATCAGGCATCACCAAATTGTGGGATTTTCACCACAGACATGTTCAGATTTTGCTTTTATGAAGTGATGATGTCAAATTCTTACTGTTCTAAGCCTGAGTGCCAGAGCATACATGAGCAGATTGCTCCACTCCTGAACAGAGACTTACACTTCAGCATACAAGCCATTTGGGTGATGCTTACAGTAACACTGTCATGGTTATCTAACTAGCAAGTTTATAGAATTCTGTATGTTGAATTTGCAGGTTTATTTTTTCATGGATAGATACTGTCCGGTGAATTTTAACCTCACTGCTTGAATGCTTTTCATCTCTGAACTCAACTATTATTCTTTAAATCAATTTTAAATTAGATGCTAAGTCTGCCTTACATTTTTTGGATAAATGTCACTTTACCGTTATCAGAAGTAGATTTATTAGTTACAACACAGAGATGGGACCAACCAAACTGAGAACTGTGGTTTTCCTGAAAAAAAATCTGTATCTCATCAAGAAATTACGACAACATAACTTTTTGGAAGTCAAGCTTCTAGTGATTTTTGTGTATGAAATGAATCATCCTATTTCTGCCTCATTTTTCTGCTTCGCAATTATGAGCTACTCCTAGTGCTCCTGACTGCCTACTTGCTTCCCTTCTCTTTTCAGACCCCCTCTGCTTTAGACCTAATTCAATTTTGACTGTTGTCTTCTATGCCATTTGCATATTTTCTTAAAAGATTTCTCATGTACAGGGAACTTAAACCACATTCTGTAATGAAAGGCCCAGCAAAGACTTTTAAAGATTTTCTTTTACTGGATGAGGAGACTGGTGTTTTAAGAGATTCTGAGGGCTTTTCTGAGAATAAAGTGAGCAAGTGTTTCATCTGAAAAGAAGTGTTGATGGACACAGTATATTCAGGCTTGGGGAAAGGAGGAAAATCCAGAGGGAAAGGCTAAGCACACTGTCTGGAAAAAGGAAGAAGATCAGAATGGAAGAAGCCAGAAGGAAGCCTACTGTCTCATTCAGTACTTTTGATGACCCTCAAGTCCCACAGAAAAAGAGCTCAGTGAAAGCAGACATCCAAAGGACATTTTTTTTCCCTCAGAAGTAACTTATTTGAATTAAAGACCTAAGTTAAAGTGTCTAAGGTTAAAACTTAGATTGCTTCCTCCTTCTTTCCACAGCCCCTTTTTAGGTTATATAAATGCCAAGGAGTTCAGAAAATTGCTACGTGTCTGAGAACTCAGGACAGAAATGTCAGTATCTACTGAGCCTTCCTACCCAGGCAGTAAAGTACAACCTTAAATTTGTCCATTAAGTAGGAATAAAAGATACAGTGCTTTATATATTACATATATATATTACATATATATATATATTACATACTCTGGATCTGGAGGTTTGGCTGTGAGTCATGGTAGTGAAAAAATGTCCCGAAATGGAAATGAAAATTGAGGAATAGGTGAGAAATAGTATGTGCTGTTTGTCATAAATACGTAACTCCTGTGTACTGTGTTCATGTCTCCACTTTTAATGTTGCAAAGTCACTGGAATATCTCAGGTGGTTCCAAACCTTCATCTGTTATCTTGCTTCAAATTGTTCATGGCACAGGTATATGTAATTGCTCCTTGGCTAACACTGCTGTTTAGCTTCAGTAACTCTTATTTGTTGGTGTTTACCTCTCAGATGATGTGTATATACAGACAGCTGTCACTTCCATCTTACCATTTGTTCACTATGCAAAGCGCACTAAGCTTTCATAGCCTCCTCTTATAAAAGAGACTCTTTAATTCCCTTGTCTCCCCTGCACCTGTTCCAATTCATCCTAATTCAACTTTATGAGGCCAACAGTCTTGTCTCAGAGGAGGTCATACCAGGGTCCTCCAGCTCCAGTGATATGTCCTCAGTTTGTTCTGGGTTTTTTTGTTTTACTTTTCTTCTTTTGTGAGATGTTCCTGCCTGGTAATGCTTATTGACATGTTATCACCAACAGACCTCGCTCTTCCTGCTTCTCTTTCATTTCCTCATATGAGAAAAACCACATCAACCAGGAACATGATTCAAGACCACTGTATTGCACTGTCTAGTACTAAATTTCACCCACTATAGTTTACACAGCATTCAGGGATACTGAACTTTTATGCATGATAACTCCACAATTCTAACTGGTGCCATTTGCAGTTTTCTTTATCCAACTTGTAATTTGGTCCTCACTTCATTACTAGCAAATAAAATAATCTCATTTCTTCTTATTTCAGAAGGTCTACTAAAATTTAAATCATAATAATTTGCCCTTTAGTCCAGCGTCTTGTCTCATCTTGTCCTCCATTTAGTCAGTCCCTTACCCATTTTACACCACTGGTGCTAATCTCCATCTTCTCTAACTTGCCTGGTACCTCCCTGCGTGTCAGAATAACAAATATTTTTAGAAGTCATTTGATTTCTGTGTATGTCACATAAGGAACACATGCACTCTAACAAGCATGCTTACAATTTTAAGTGCAATCTGATGCATAACACCCTGCTAAATGAAAGGAGAATTAGAGCTGAAGCAAAACAAACAAATCCTCTGCTTAATTTGATAATAAAGATTTTATCTGGAGCTGGCAGGAACTGGATCTTCAGCTAGTTTAATGATTTCCAGTTTCCAAGAATCCTTGCAGTAGAGGAAACAGCACCTTTTCAAAGGCTGGGGCAATTAATGCCACCGAATTTTTGCAGGGAAACTGTTTATGAAGGCAACGAGAGACTGCACAGCAGGGAGCAGTGCTGGAACTCAAGGGTATACATGGGAATTTCATAGGGAAGGGTGTGAATCTGTGACAGCTGTTTGCACGGAGAGGCTTTTGGCCTCATCCCCGCACCCCCTGCTGACCCCTGGATCAGGGATATGCCGCACTTCCACTGGGAAACACAGAATCACTGAATCGGCGGAGTTGGAAGGGCCCCATAAGGGCCATCGAGTTCAACACCTGGCCCTGCACAGGGCCCTCCCCAAGTGCGTCCCCAGGCCCATCACAGCCTGTGCCCGAGAGCATCTCCCGAGGGCTCCCTCCCAGCCCTGCCCGCTCGGTCCGGCCCCGCCGCCCCGGAGCGGGTTCAGCGCCGCGGCTCCTGCGCGATCTCCCGTCCGAACCGAGGAGCCCATACGGCCACCAGGCTTTCTACGAACAGCCACAAAAGCCCGACCAGCCTTCTTGTCACCTGTGCACTTAATTTCAGCAGCCAGCCAGGCTAAGTGTCCCGGTTTATGTGCATGTCAGTCACGTGTCCTACTACTATTTGAAGACTATTCCTACATTGCCTGTGCGTAGTGCGCACTCCTGCTTTTCCATATTCCCATTTCCCCGGCGCCGGGGCAGGCGGTGGCAGCGCCTTTGCCCCCATGAGGCACCTCCACTGCTGGCCCGGACCGGCTCCAGCCCTCGGCACAGCCGCGGGGCCGGGCCAGGCCGGGTCGCGCTGCGGGCGGTGCGAAGCCCCGGCTCTCCCCGCCCCCGGCCCGGGCCCGCCGGCCGCGGGGAAGGGCATGGAGGTGGCGGGAGTCTATAAAAAGCCGCAGTGAGGCGAGGCCGCCGCCTGTCAGAACGGCCGGGAGAGGCTGGGGCGTCGCCCCGGCAACATGATCGGCCCCGGCTGCCCCCCGTGGGGCTACGACAGCGACAACGGTGAGCGCGGCCCGGCCCGGCCCCGCCGCGGGTCTGGGGCCAAACCCGGGCACAACGGGGCCCTCCTGCGCAGGGAGCGTGGCGGGGGGATGCGGGTCCAGGCGGGCCCGGGGCTGTGCAGGTGGCGCGGCCGTGGCCGCTTGGTTGGCGCTCGCAGGTGTGGAAGAGGTGATGCTGGTGGAAGGCGAGGTCAACGGCAGGGGGTCTCTAGGTTAAATAAAGTCGGTGTTCCTACTGATAATGTTACTTAAAATTTGACACAGCATTAAAATCCGGCTTTAAACTAGCCTGGATGCAGGGAGAGTGCAGTGCAGCCTCGGTCCCTCCTGCCTACAGAGGTTGGGGACATGGGTGGCCTCTTGTTCTGCGCTTTCCTCTGCCATAGGATCAAGGGCTCAGAAGAGGTCAGGCATCTTCTACATAAACTTATTGGTGAAACCACGCTGATAATTAAACCCATGTTTCAAATTCCTGGCTTCTTCAGGGATTGATGGCCTTTTCTCACTCCAGATAAATACATAGTGTCACATTTGAACAATTTTGTGTACATCCCATCATACTTCTAGCCACTGCTGGACTTGGATGTACATCTGTAGTTGCCTTCCTTGGTGTATTGTCAGTCTCTTGTCTTGAGGTTGCTATGAGAGTTTTAGGTTCAGTTGAATGACTTGCAGAATCCAGTATTCCATTTAGAATAATCTGATTGCTTCTTGTACAGAGAAACTCTTGCCAGGGCATGCATAAAAACCAGGCAATTAGTAACCTACTTATTAAAACACTTAATTGATGTTCTGTACCTAAGTAAAGCTAAGCTTGCCTTTGTTTTAACACAAGTATAATTTATACCTAGCTGGAAAAGGTTTTCATGATATTTCTCTGTACTTTTTTCTAGGACCAGATCAGTGGCACAAAGATTACCCAAATGCAAAAGGACGCCATCAGTCACCAATTGAAATCAATAATAAAGAAGTGCATTATGACAGTTCTCTACTACCATGGTTTGCTAGTTATGATCCCGGGGCAGCTAAGACCATCCTTAATAATGGGAAAACCTGCAGAGTTGTATTTGATGATTCGTTCGATAGATCAGGTCAGTTTTGTTTGCATCTCTGACTGTCACTATGTATCAGTGACTGTTTCGCAGTCTGCATGGAAGAGCCTGCTCTGATGCTCAGACTGTCAGAAGGTCTCTGTGTACTGCTTGCATGTGATGTACAGGTTTCTGTGACTCCAGTGCCCTGCACTGCTGCTGGGAAAGGCCTGGAACTACTTTTAAAGTCCATAGGTAAAATCCTAGGGAATGGAGAGAGCTGCAAAGAAACGTGGTGCAGGATGGATTAAGATGTGAGGTAAATTTCTGAGTTTGCAAAAAGCCATTGCAGTTGTGTTGCTTTCCAGAAGCAAGGAGTCCAGGCTTTATCTGTGAGAACTGAATTCAATTTAAGCTGTTTGAGATGCCCCAAAACTAAACAACAATATTTAAAAACTCTATCCATGTAATTTCTGATAAATGAAGTAATTAACCAGATGTTGCCACAAAGTCACAGTATTTAATCACTGAAAACTCTTTTTGGCATTCATGAGATTTTTGTCTTAGTCACGATAATAGGGCGGAGAAATTTCAGTGTTTCGGGTTTAATGTCCAAAATATTTTATCCACTTGTATCTATGACAAAATACAGTGTACAGACTTATTTCTTAACTGCATTAAAAGTTCCACTTTCTATTACAATATAACTAGGATTGGCAGCTATAATTACTAGGAGAAACTCTACTAATAGATTGTTTCATGTTAAGTATATGTGGACATGGATTTAATTTAATGGATATTTAATGAATGATTTGGGTTTCATGAAAACTGAGGATCAAAATGCATGTAAACTGGACTAGTTAGTATACTATCAAAACTCAGAAATTACTATGCTGTTAAGAGTTTGGTTACTTTTCTAGCAAAGTGGGAATTTTTAATGTTGTTTGAAGAAAACTATTACTCAGATAAATATTAGGCAGATAAAACAATACATAAAAAGATGTAGCTGTGGCATATGAGAAGACCTCCATGACTATTACTTACCTTTTTTTACCATATGTTGCATTTATTAGAACAGCATCAGATACATCAACAGTTGCATCTTCTGTATAAATGTCAAAGTAATTAATGTTATAATAACTCAGATTTTGTATGGGAGGGAGTATCCAGCACAACAATCTACAGCATGGATGCAACACTCACCACAAAGAGCAGAAAGTTTTCGGATGTTCTGAATATTTTTTCAGATGAACTCATTGGTAACTGTTGTGTTTTGATCTCAGAAGTAAAAAGTGACTCACTGCAGAAATGTAGGTGTACTTCTCAACCCTTTGAAGTCAAGAAACATTCAGTGTTTGTTGTTACGTCTCCATTGTTATAACCATTGCCTGCGGAGCCTGTGGGTGGTGTTCCTTCTCTAATATAATGCTAATTGCAGGACAGATTCCACTGTGCATACTCCTACTGACTTGAACATGTTTTAACTTTTTAAGATACGTACAGTGGCTTATTTTTTTCATGTAAAAGTACTACCTGCATAATACATACCTATGCAATAGCAATCATATAGGAATGAAGCTTTTATTCCTTCGGAACAAAGACATTCATTCTATGTCCGTATGTGTAACTATCACACTGTCTATCTGAATTGTGTCTGAGTTAACCAGAAAACTAAGGGCTTCATTCATTTTCTAAACTTTTTTAGTTAGGATGGTCATACCTGTATCAGTACTTCTGTCTAGATTTTCATTAGTGTAGATAAAACATATTGCTGAATAATTTATAAGAATCAGTGATAAAATTAATTACTTTGGGTGTCTCCAAGTTTTACATCCATTGTGTCTTTTCTGCCAAGAATATTTGGAATATTCACAATTGGGACAATTCTGAAACTCAAATTTTTAGATGGAGTGCCATCCAATGCAATTCAGGTATTATGCTGAAAAGGCCTTATTACTGTTATCTTTTGAGTTAGTCTAGTTGGAAGGAATTGGAGAATTTATTTCCAGCTATTTATAAAGTCTGATTGACTTTAAGAATCAGCTATACAATTGAAGGCCTTGCTGACAGTTGCTTTAGGAGTGGTGTCACGGGTCTGCTGGCCACCTGTAGAAGTAAATGGATTGGTATGCACTCAGTTTCCTATCTTACCATACGTATGTAGAAGGACCATATGCACTTTAAAATCATTGCAGGTGGAGGCTAGAATCTCAAAATCTAGGAAAGAACTTGGAGCTGAATTCAAACTTCAGGGTGTCTGGGCCCAGACATACCAGAACTTGGATACTTTGGTATCCTACCACTGGTACATTTTTTGGCCTGAATGGCAACTCAGATGCTCTTTCAGATCCAGCAGTGACACAGTTTTTGTTTGAATTAGGGCTGCAATCTTATTTCCACTAGCAGAGTCCGTTTGTTTCTAAAATAAAAAAAATATTCAGAGAAGTGTCCTGAGAGCATCTAACTGAAGGGGTGATTTTCATGGTGCTGTGTGAGATAATAGCTTGTAACTTCCTTACAATTTATGACTCTTTGGCTTTCCTTGTAGTACTTTGGTTAGATGGTAACATCAAGGTGTTTGATCACTTGAGAAACAGTACAGATATGAAAGTCTGGTGATGAAACCCAGACAGAGAAGTTGGGGAGAGATACATTAAGTCTGTATCAAATGGATGTCTTCCTTCATCTTTTCACTTTGTTGTTTTTGTTGGCATTTTTTATGGAAGTTAGTTGACCAACAAGTTCCTATTTCTTTTACTGGCTTTCTGATGGATGACAGTTAAGGGCTTGGAGTACCTCAGTGCAGGCACACATTCTGACAAGGTTACCTTGGTGCTGTTTCCAGAATCTTTCTTATCAAAGCAATGTGTACCTTTGGAAGTGGATGATGCAAACAAAAAATTAAAGAGAGCGTTACTGTAAGAAGTCAGGGCTTGTGTTGCTTATCATCAGTCTCTCTTAGCATGACTAGTGCTTGTGGACAGCATTTCCTAGAGTACCACTTTGTGGGAAATCTCATTTATTTTTGCAAATAAAATTTTGATGATCAGTTTCTGGTGAAAAGACATTTATTTGTTGACTGGTTCTAATACAGTGAGGACAACCCCCCAGTAACTTTAATTAAACAAGGTGAAGTCTGTTAATGACATACAAGTTTTGGTTGATTCTTGCAAAATGTTACTCAACATTTTGTCTGCTGAATTTACACTGGAGAAAGCCAGTAGCTATTACAAGAATAGCACCACTAAATCCCAGTGCTTCTGTAGCCATGGTACGTACATACCACTCAATGGCTACACTGCCTAACACAGAAGGCAGCAAAGTTAAATTATTCCTTCAGTGTTACAACACATCTGTCACCTGTAGTGTCTGTGTGTGAAGGTACTGAGCACTGCAGAGCTTGGGTACTGAGAGTTTAGGAGTTGAATTTCTAACTTTGAACTTCTGTTGTCAGAGGCAAAAGTGCCTGAACAGTCAAGGGCCTGCTCAGGCTGCAGTTACACAGAGGACTTTCAGATTTCTGTCCCTGTTGATGGGGATTTCAGCCCTACGCAGATCACAAAGAAAGATGATTTGGGAACTCACTGATGAACAGGCTGTGATCAAGGTACACAAAACTGGAAAAGATGTGTTACAGTGTAGGTGAGAGTGGGAGGGAGGCTGACAGACTTCTGTCTGACACTTTTCCAATCTGACCCTGTAAGAATAAAAAGGTCAACTAGAAACAAAAGTAATTCTTCTGCATACTATTCAGTGCTTTCTTAAAGAAAATTTCAGTGAGAACTGCAATTTCAGTTCCAAAAGCTTTTGGGAAGTACATTTTATCCTGCAGTTAGCCAGACTGTTTCAGTACAGAAATCCTCTTTTGAGCAGAGGCTTTTTTTAGATGTTTAAAATGTGGCACTGACATGAAGAAGCTGTGGTTTCTGTGCTGCACTGTTAGATTCTGTTACAAAGCAGCATAACAAAGGTCATGTGTCTTTTCAATTGTCATACAGTAATACATTACAAATTTAATTTCACTGTGGTTTACCAGTTCATTTTATGGACTTGGCAGGATGAGAGATCATAACTCTTGTAATAACAGTTGTTTCTTCTTATGTTTATAAACAGAACTCATCTTAGGAGTCTGTTTTGTTCTCCTTGCATTTTTCCACTTGACTTTCACAGTATGTCTTCACAGCAAAGAGGGAGGGCACTTGTGTTAGGCAAAAATTGCCAATTTTACCTTAGTGAAGACAGATGACTGTTGACATTAGCACAGATTAACAACCAGATCCTACAGAAGCTGCTGAGCAAGTGGATGCACTTATTTCAAAACCTTCTTGCCACATTTCTGTTGTCAGTGACATCCAGCCAGCTAAGGTAAAGTGACTGAGGGGTCATCTCCACTCAACCTGCATCACACCTTTTTGCTGTGTGTACACACAGTGAGAGACGAGGTTTTTCTTGCCTTTGTTACATCCTTCTGTGCAACATTTGCCTAGTGATTACACTGAGAGGGAAAAAACCCATTCTTTTATTAGGCAGTTCTGTCTCATGCTGCTCAGCTTGTAACAGATCAAATAAAGGTTGGGCTTTTTTCTGGAACAGAGTGTGTGTGTTTGTGTAGGATTGCTCTGTGATAGACCATTCTTCAGTGTGGATGGGGCGGGGACAGAATTTGAGCAAGACTGACATGAAATTTTTGTTTGGTACCAGGCACTGATGGAAGGTGATGTGCCATATAAAGAGTGAGTCACTGAGCAATGGGATAAGAGTTTGCAACAATAAGGCACCAAAAAGGAGTGAATATTTTTCTCCTTTGTCTTTCTGAGCTGGTTTCTATATTTCTGCAGTTGGCCCATGTTACTTTAATGACAGTAAGTTTAAGGGAGTTACGTTTTGGTAAATCTGATGTTGCCATCCTGTTACTTCCTATACAGCAGAACCAAGAACAGAAATGCCATGTTTCCAATATTCAGAAGTAAGTCCAGCCATTTAGTTAGCCATGTGAAAAGAATTACACAGTATTTCAGAAGCCTGAAAAAAAGAGAAGAGCTGGCTGCCTGCCGGGGATTGAGTCTGCAGCCTCCTTTTTTAAAGCTCTTGCTTTTTGTTTTGTACAGTGGCATAGGTAGAAGTTCATAGTAAGTCATGGGATCTTCTGGAAAACATCCTTTTGTAAGTGCTTTGTGATAGGAAAACAGCTATCACAGCTTCAAAACTGTGAGTCTCAGATATTTAAGGTGAATATTTTAATATTTAGTAGAATAATTCCCTGTTACATATAAATATTGTATGTTAATACTACTGGAAAGCAATGTGAAGATACCACCACTTCTTTTATAAACTTTTATTTCATATTCTTTTGCTGTTATATGGTTGTGTATTTATTTGTGTGGTATTGAAAACAAAAGCCCAGGAAGATAAAAATTATCTTTAGGATTTAGGCTCCAAGACACGTTTAGAAAAAAGATTTCGTTTACTAATTTTGAGCTATGCAGACATAGTTTGAGTTTTTTTATGTTTTAGATATTGGAGAACTTAATTCTTGTAACTGTTGTGATTACTTTTCCTTTTTTAAAATGTAGGGAAATTTCATTTATGTACATTGTCATTTCATATATTTATATGTTTAATACTACACACTTGTAATTAAAAGGAAGAAAACACTTTTTTGTCCTTCTGGAGCTTGTTGGTTGCATCATTCTGTCTGCTTAAAGTCTGCTAGGTAAAAGTTACTGTCTATTTATAGATGAGTGAAGCTGGAATGTGTTGGCATGAGGTGATGCAGAGCTTCACCTAACGCCCAATCCAAAATGTCTGCTGATGGCGCATCAGTGGAAATAATGACATGTTTTTACCTTAAAGAGGATTATTTGGTCTTACAGATCTATTTTAATGGAGAATTGATGGTCTTGTCAGCTACTGCTGTTACTGTATCTGCATCGGCCACAGTTCTGAATGTCTGTGGGAAGAAGTAAAAGGAATTTGTTGAGAATAACAGCTTGCTATACTCTTAGTACTTTGTTTCTTGACATGATAATGGATTTAATTCCTTTTCAGATTGAAGGATATTTTTCTCTGGCATACACAGACCTGTTCTTGAGAACTGCTGAATATTTTATAGGAATGCTATGATGTCCATCCTCAAAAAAATGAATGAGAAATATTTTTTAGTATTTTGTCTCTATAAAGAAGTTCTTATCTTTTTATTGATCCTTTCAAATACACCACCTTCATTTACAATATGATTGTAAATGAAGTCAAGAAACAAGAAAATGGTAAGATTATTTAGAGTGCTAGGTATCATTCATCACTGAATTCTTCACAGGCTGAACTTTTCTTTAGGAAAAGAGTCTGCATTCTCAGTGATTGTATTTCTGGCTTATTCACTGTTTTCTTTCTCCTCTTCCATAGCTGGAGGGGAGCAGCCATTACAGCAGAAGCAGCATCAGTTATTTCATAACTTTAAACAAAAAAGTCTTAGCCTGCAGTAAGATACACAATTCTGTAGTTTTTTGTGGGAATTTGTTTATCGTCTTTATCTTGTATACCATGTTTATCACTTTAGTAGTTGATGTTAATTATGGTTATGTTTGTGTGCTTTGGTATAACTAGATTGAATTCAGGGGGAGATTAAGACATCCAAATTTAAGTGTCTTATTGTGGGATTTTAAAAGTTGGTGAGTTATATCTCTGAATTGCCATTGTAGTCAACAGAGTTGGAGTTACGTTTAATCAATGGAGTCCAGAGGGCAAGTCAGGTCACCATCTGTTGATGGTCTACCTTAAGGCAAGCAGAATTACTCTAGAGGCTTGGCTGTTCTCATTACTTCGGATATCCAAATATGGGGATCTTGTGATATCTTTGATAACCTAATTTATTTCAGCATGTCTCCAGATACTGCTTTAGAAATGTACAGTTCTACAGGTCCCAGATCAGGTCTTTCAGTCCTGTCCAGGTGTTTTTCGAATATCCCAGAAAGTACTAGATGCTCATTTATCCAGCTGAATTAAATTAATGATCTCTAATGACTATAAAGGAAGCCTAGACACAAAAAATTTCATCTGCCTGAAAGTGCATATAGTGAATATGGTTGCTTTAACTGCTGCTGAAATCAGTGCAGATTTTCAAGCAGCATCTGTAGATGCATCTGTACAGTAAATACGTATGTAAATATTTTAGATACATATGTATTTAATTTAAAAGAATTGGAAGATACTTGAGTCTGATGCTGTTGCAGATTATCCATTGCAGTGCTGAGAGGTGGGCCTCTTCCAGGAGTCTTCAGGCTACGTCAGCTGCACTTCCATTGGGGCTCATCTGATGACCATGGCTCTGAGCATGTTGTCAATGGAGTGAGGTATGCAGGAGAGGTAAGACTCGCCACTTTTTACCTTAAAACAGGGTGTAAAGTAAAATTTGTCATTATTGTTGAGGTGAGACAAAATTTGCCATTTGTCTGCTTTTCAAGGAGTTCTTTTTATTTATCTGTGTCATTTTATTCTTACTCCCATCACTTCTTATAAATTTGAATCAGGTGGGAATAATTCTCACAGCATAAGAAAATAAAAATACTATGTGAAACAAAAGTTTCCATTTTCTCAAAGCAACATGACTTGAAACAGCACAGCAAGACTGAATTACTCAAAAGTTGTGCAAACTTACTAGAACAGTATTCTGAAAGTATAGTATTACAGCAGAAGTATAAAATGGCAGTGACAGAAAGGAGGAAGAATGTATTACTTTGATTCTCTGCTACTGTAAGATTGTAAGGGAACATGAGAATTGTGGACTAATAATATACAGAATTTACATTCATATGGATTCTTTGCTAGAATTGCTGTAATTTGAATGTCAAATGGAAGTGAGTCATATCAGTAGATGACATCTGAACTACATGTTTTACCTGCTTAAGCATCTTTTACTCAGCTTTAAGGTGAGATTTCAGTCATTTTTTCAATATCTCTATTGAGATGTTCATGGTTTATTTTAAAGAAAATAGTAGTATAAATGATAATATATGACTGCTATTACTAATGCATGACTTACTGTCTCTTTTTGCTTTTTCTTTTTTGGAAGGCCTAATCATCATTCGCTATTGCCTCAAACTTACTCATTTTTATGAAGAACTGTAAATTCAGCCTCTGATGGCTTGCTGTCCAACAATGAGGGGTTTTTACATGTTTTCCTTTGTTTCAGCTACACGTGTTACACTGGAATCCCAAATACAGTAATTACCTTGATGCTAGGAGAAGAACTGATGGGGTAGCTGCTTTGGCCATATTTTTGCAAGTAAGTGGAAGCATGTAACCCTTCATTGTTACTGCTACTACAGAGTTTTCTATTCTTTTTGAGTTAGAAAAAGCAAAGGTCTCTGAATATATTTTCTAGGGATCCTACCACATTGAAGGGCTTGACTTTGGTTAATATATCCTTTCCAAGTTATAGAGGATGAGTCATATTATCTCAAATGGTATTCAATATTACACATTCTTGTCCCTACAGCTATTGTGTCACTATGTGGCTGGTGGAATGGGGACATGTGTCAAAAGTGGCCCTCTGCCCAACAGCAGTCAGCTGTCCTCTATGCTAATCATGGACAGATTTCAAGGACAGATACCTCTTCTAGGCTTTTCATGAACTATCTCCCAAACAAAGCTCTCTCACAGACAATATATGTAACTCATCCTTTTTTTTAAATCCTTTTGGAGCCATGCAGCCTTCACCTGAAATATTGACTGTTGCTCTCTCATTAATATTCACTAGGGATAGAAAGCTGAATGTCTTTTTTGAGATCAAAAATTGCAAACAATAGATCTAACCATAAAATCTGGTTTTAAACTAGAATAAAACTTTTTTCTAAATTCTGAACTTGAGTCCAAAGAGTTGTTTATCTTTGTTAGGCTAAAATTTAATGTGAACAGGAGGAACTATATTGTGAAATTACCTGTTATGCTCTATTTCTGTACTGATACAATTTCCCTCTTTGTATCACTTAGCTGGGGTACAGACAAAGGGTACGGAGAGTAGACATAGCTTACTAAGTTGGTATGAGCAATAGGCTGGATTAATGCATTGTAATTTTATAGTTAATGTATGTTTAGGTGCATATACAGAAAAATAGGAGAAAGAAGAAGAAAGCTGATCAAGAGCTCTTTGCTTAGCTCATACTTTCAATTTTACAGGTAGGGGAAACTCCCAAACCAGAGATGAAGAGAATTCTTGAAGAAATAAATGCTATTAAAACAAAGGTAATGATATTGGGCATTTCATTATAGGAAGATTGCTTCAAAGTGTCAAGACAAAAAAAATGAAGATCTCTGACTTCGTAGTTTTCAAATTCTGCACTGCAACATTGCCAGAATATATTTGTAAATAAAACTATCAGTGGGTTTTCCTTAACATGAAAAGTCCTTTCTTCCATTTACATATGATTCTTCTCTGGCTTCAATGGGCTTTGTAAATTAAGGAAAATGAGACATTTCACTAAAATTTACTCAGCTAAAAACTCAGCATAGAGTCTTATTCCCCCATTAGTCAGTGCCAGATGAAAGGCACCTTTGGAAACTGGTCCATTTGGTCTTAATATAGGCTGCCCAATAGTCTTCTGGAAATGCCACTGGCTTCATATTTGTGTCTCAGATAACATTATGTGATAAATCTCACATTTCATAGGCTGTCTTGTTCATTATTAGCACAAATATTATAAAAGTAGTACCTGTCTCACTCTGTTATATGGTGACCTAATCCAATATTCAATACATAGGCAGAATTTCCATAAGAAAGGAGGCCAGAAGTAAGAGTATATCTGCACATAAATGACTGAAACACATTGATACTGGATGCCACTTCACATGCATTAGCTCAGGTACAAGAAGCAGCATCCTGGAATTTTACATTGTCATTCTTCTCTGGGCCCGTCAGTGAGGGGCACTCAGTTCACTTATCTTCACACTGCATCATTATGTCTTGTGTAGATCTATGCTTAGTTTCCTTAGGTTATACTTTTGAAGTATCTGTTTTTTTAAAAGAGAGCAAGCTGATCTTCGCTAGGTCTGTTGAAGAGCTTTCTGTCTGGCTTTTTTTGTTGTTTTGTTGTGTTTTGTTTTTTTTTTTCCAAAGGGGAAAGAAGCTCCTTTTCCAAACTTCGATCCTTCAATTCTTTTCCCTAAATCTCATGACTACTGGACATACCATGGGTCTTTCACTACTCCACCTTGTGAAGAGTGTATCACCTGGATTATTCTTAGAGAGCCTATCATAGTCAGTTCAGACCAGGTAAACTTCAAACAGATAATATTTTACCCATTTTTTACTTATATTTCATAGCCTGACCTTATTCTTTTGACAAGGAAAATGCTCATTGGGTTTGTGAGAAACTACCTGATTAAAAGGACAGTGAAATAATAACCCATGTCAGACAACACAGTAGTTCAAGTCCACAAACATCAGAAAGCTTTATAAGTCAGTAAAAACATAACACAGTAGAGCTGGTAAGAGATTATAGCAGTTTAGAGTGTGACTGACAGGAAGCTCTAATTACCATAGATGAGATTTCTTGCCTCCATGGGTAAGACCACTCTTGCAACATCAACAAAAAAAAAAGAATAGTTCTTTGTTTCCCAAGCCTCGTATTCCTGCAACATTAACTCTTGCTAGTAGGAAAGTATGAAGCTGGATGTGGCTTATACCTTGTATTTTACACAGAGCTCAAAATACTGCATTACACCAAGAGCTCCCGCCATTAACTTGTATTATTCTGCAACCATTTAAATCAGAACAAAACACCTTTAACTAAAGCTTATGTTAGGTTTGCACCAAAAACTTTGATTATGTAGGATTTTTTTCAACCATTTATATTGTCTGAAACTTCCTCCTGTAAAGTGGTCATTGCTTACCATGATGAATGTTTGAGGGGAGTGACTGGATAAATTTTGAAATAAAGTTCCTTGAAAAAGTGACCATCTGCAATGAAATGCAGTGGGGCAGTCAGGTACCCTAATTATGTTGCTCACTGAATGAAGAAGGAGTCCAATGTTCTCACCTAATTCAGCTGAGCATCTCCAAATTTTTGAACATTCTGTTTTGCTAATGTGTCTCTCATAGCATGCTTCTTTCAAAACCATTGTTTATCAGAATAAAAATGTAATGGGATTGGTAATTCTGTCTGCCCTGTATTCTAGATGGCATCATGTAACCAAGTAAGTTATGAAAGTATGGAATCAGGTGCTTGATGCCCATGTTTCTGGAAGGCATAGCAGATAAATTTTCACAAACTGTAGCAGCATCAGATAACTATAGCTTATTGCTAGTGTGAAAAACCTCTTTGGTCATTTTCTGTAAATAAGTAGTTCTTGTTTACCCTCATTTCCCCTCATTCCCATTTATAGGAAGTTGAATGCCCTCTTTACATTTCAGCCTGTGATTCTACTCACACAATTCAGTTTTCTCATCTGAGGTTGTTCCTCTGGTCAGCAGAGTACAACAATATGATAGCAAAAATTTCCAACTCCAGGATAGTAAGCACATGAATATTAATCAAGGGAACTGACATATTATGTAGATATATGTAAACACATAACTTTTCATTTTAAATTCTCAAGATGATAATATGTTTCAGTGCATTTACTGATGTGCACGTATCACAAAAAAAAATCCATTTTCTAGTACTTTGTATTTATGTGGCTCTTTATGTTTTAAATAATACAACTCAGGTACAATGAGAACCTTGGCTGGTAAGAGATGAAATACAGTAATGTGTTTATATAATTTACAGCTTAATTTTTACAGCTTATTGAATTAATCTGCCTCCTGTTTCCTTGCCCATCTGAAAATTAAAGTATGAGAGCTGTTTTGAAGTGGGTACTTGTGTGAAACAAACAAATATGGTCTGACAGGTTTCCACAAAATGAATCTACATAGATGTTTATATTACAGAAGATCAGCTACAGATTGTGCTGGGAAAAGCATAGTCATTACTAAGCATCTCTGATTTAAAATACGTTTTTAAAGCAGTAACTGATCACATAATTGATCCAGCTTCCTGAAAAGACTTTTTTTATCCCTGCTGTGTTTAGGTCATGGTCTTTTTTCAGCTATTCTAAAGTTAGTGAGTTTTGGGAAACATACAGAGTGTTCTTTAACTAGCCCTCTGGTAGCAAAAAAATGAAGCATTTAAAGTAAAGAGGAACTTTTCACATACAGATGAGACATTGGCTCTTATCCGGAGGCAACTGCTTTTCAGGCAGAATTGGCAGTGTGTGTGAATTACTGTATACAAATACAATAGAAAGACTTCCCTTGCTCCAGAGGGTCTGCAGTCTAAATAATGTATTCATAAGAGGATTGTGTTGCCAATTATTTCTAATCCTAGGAAGTGTACTGCCATGGCAGCCTCATTAATAGTGATTATTTTAAGTGTGTGTGCATTTGCAGTGGATTGCTTGGATGCTTTTGCAGCCAGATGGTAACCGTATATTAGCCACAAGGGTAAGTGCAGTCGCTGTGAATCAGTACTCTGCAGGAAAAGTCAATTCACCAGAAATCCCTGTGAGAGGCAGAGTGGGTGGCCTAGTTGCTCAAATTGCTTTTAATGAAAGATTAGGAATAACTCTGTCCAATTGCAGACTAATTTTTTCATCTTTATGTAGTTTTAGCCTGAATACATGTTTTTTTAATGAGTAGACCAGATCTTCCACAAATAAAAATAAACCTCAGCACCCTTCTTCAATAGTACTTTATCAGTATTAACAAAACTGATTATTTTCATCTCTTACTCTTCCCATACAAATTATTCTTCATCTGAAATAAAATTTAATTTAAGATCAATAATCCATCTGAGACATATTATACTGGTTGTAAATATGCCCTCATCATTTTCAGGCAGACTGAGATAGCTGGCTTGTCTGAGCTGTGTAGTGAAGTGCAATGCTGAATGCCTGAGCTAGCTCAGTCCATAAACTGGACCTAGTATAATCACAGTGCATCCAGGTTTTACAACCCAAACCAAAGTTCTGGTTCTGTTGGACTTGAAAGTCTGTACTGGAAAAAGTATTAAAGCTCCTTGTGAACAAAGGTGATGCATGCCTTACATGGGGCTACATTTTCAAGTTTACACATGGAAAATGTGTACATGCTTTTCATGGTAAACCATCCAAGCAGGGAAGTGTCAAGTGTCTGAATCGCAGCTGATACGCTTTGGGTCTAATGGGCATGGTAGCGACAACAAATGAACATAATGCATCTGTAAGTGGGTATATGTGTTACATCCTTTGAAAATCAGAAAGGAGTAGAGGAAGAGCATTATACAGGTTTGAAGAGTATGGGCAGAACTCTTCTTATGGCATCCCTAAAAAAACACATACCTTGGCCAGGTAGAGTGGGAGGGAGAGTGGCCAGGGAGAGTCAAGCTGCAAACCTCGTTTACAAACAATCAGAAACCTTGACCAAGTCATTATCCAGATTTGTATTCCTGTTATTAATAATGAGCTTTTTGTGTCACTGCAGCAGAATATATCCTCTGCTACAGACCTACCATGAAAATGAACAATTTATAATTTAGCTGTAAAACCTTGCAGTTTTAGAGGACTCTTAACAACCAGGCACTGACACAGGGTTAGAGTAGAAAAGGTTTATTAGAGCACATGCTGCTCTATTTGTATTTTCTGAGTACTTCCCACAGTTTTTATGGCTGTGCACAGTTCCATAGACAGTACTTAAATGACACTACTTTTCACAATCCTGTTCAGATAGGACCCATTTTTCTGTCTTCACTATTTCTAAGAATACCACTGCTAGGAAAAGAACATGAGTACAGTTCCTGTGGTAGTGGGGAGCTGGAGTATATCTTCACATCTTAGAAGGACACCTTCTCCATAGCTTGTGGGATTGGACCAGCCTCCTTGCTTTAATTGGTGGGTTATGGATTTGATCCACAGGATTTGATCCAAAGGATTCCCATGAGGACACTTCAATTTTTGCTCTTCTGCAGATGGCGAAGCTCCGCAGTCTATCCAAGAATGCCGAGAATGAACCTGATCTCCCCCTGGTTGATAACTGGCGCCCAACTCAGCCTCGGTATTTCAGGATGGTGAGCGCATCTTTCCTCTAGGAACTGGCTCATGTTGGGTGGCTCTGAGTGAGGCAACCTCTAGAACTAAGAGATGTTTTTGCTTTGTGTCCTTTGTTGCATTTAGACTGAACTCCAGCTGTAGGTCTGGAGGTTGAAACTTGAGTTGTGAAATGTGGATTTCACTTTCAGAGGATAACATTTACTTAGGTAAACCTTATTGTTAAAATGGAAGGAGAGAATCTGTTTGGTTCTTTATCTAACTGCTTTAACATTAGCTTTTGTTAATACTACAAAGGAAGAAAGAAGATGCTACCAGTGATTACAAAACCATTGCTTATTGCCCACATGTCCTTGATGCTTGCCTTACTGCATGCCAAAGTGCTTGCCATTAAGAGAAGTCATTGTTTTGACCAATAAAAACATATTTTTCAGTTGTTTTCAGCATTATCCATATCCAGCTCTCAGCTGCACCAGTTAATGCACAAGGCATTCTTGAAAATAAGTGAGAGCACTCTCTTGGTCTTTAATACTCAAATAAAATATGAAAGGGTAGGAAATTTTAGTATAATCATTGATAAAGAACCAAGCTTTTCATTTCTTACAACAATGGACAGGTGAAACAGAGATCTCTTCTGAAAACTTGGTATTCATCAAGTTATATTAGTTAAAACTATGGAGAGGGGGAAGAGCTGTTTCTGTTTGTGTCACAACGGGTTGCCTCTATTAAAAGACTTATTTTCCATTTTAATATTGTAGCAGTCAAAGTGACATGAATTTTGTGAAGTTGGTTTTCGTATCCTGAATATATATTTTCTTCATGTATGCAAGTGGCTTTTCTGTGTAAAAAGGGTGTTAAAATAGGAAGAGTCCTTAATCTTTTTAGTGGGTTTTTTTGAGACAGATTCTTGATTCATGTACAAATATAATTGATCTTGCTGTCAATGAAATTTTTGCATTAATATATGAAACCACTGTTTGACTCCTGATCAAAATGCAATTGACCAGGGTGTTCTTGTCTCTTGATTTGGCATAAACAACAATGAAACAGAATTGTAAGCCTATACCTGAAATAACACTATTTCTGCATTAAAAAATCCAACAATAATAAATACATCTACTTAAGATTTTTTGTTCTGTATGTTTTTTTTACTATTAGGAAACATGTAAAAATAACAGAATTTAAAAGAAAGACTTGTCAATGTCCTCTGTAATATTCTTTTATGGAAACTGATGATGGATAGTATCTTCATATGTTTGTTTGAACTACAAGAGTACTGACTTCACATGACCGCAAAGAGGGAAATAGCATCCTAAATAGCTATGTGACTGAGACATCCACATTTCTGTTAGTGAGATCATCTCTATTCTGACAATGGCTGTTTTGCAACATCATATGAATCAACTTCACAAGTTGATGGCACAGTGAAAAAGTTCAGTCTGTATCTAAAACCATTAAGCTGAATGGTAATTTACATTGAGCTCTGGAAATACAAAGCAGATACTGCTCTGGCAGTGGCTGGACTCTTGACTGCTGTGTTCTTGAGCAGGAGGATGTTGCTGAGCTTGATGATGGGAGAGGGGTTGTGTACATCATCTCCAGGTTCCCCTCTGAAAGCTTCTGGACTGTGTCTTCACTTTGCTTTCTTCCTTCAAAAAGGTAGTGTTTTGGCTGATAAATTTCATTTAGTCATTGTTAATATTTCCCAACTGATTTCCCAAGTGGGCTGCATTGTGCTGTTCGTGTTTGCACTTTTCACTTGTAGCCTTACTGGGAAATGATTCAGATGATTTAACAACTGTTTATGTTGCATGTACATATTACTGTCTTGTTCATAATTCCACTTACTCAAGTGGATAGCTTACACTAATGAAGCCTATACAAGTCCCTGTGTTTTAAAACATGTTTTTCTGAGTACATTATGAAATGTAATTTCTTCCCAGCTGTTTTTTTTTCCAGGACAGTTCAAAGAATAGCTTTGTGTTTGAGCACCAGTACGCAACACAGTGTTAGCTGTAGGGATAAGGACAGGCTGCTTGCTGGATTGTGCTTTATACAACAGACGAAGGTTTAAATCTTAAAGATTTCTTTTGCTCATAAACTGGTAAGTACATATCCAAAAAAAACATCAGGAAGCATTCTGTGCGTGTCTCTTGGTTTATGCTGGCAAAATGCCAACTGCCCAAGAACAGAGTTAGCCTTCAGTTGAGAAAAAGAAGGAGAAAAAAACCCCTCTCAAACTAGGTTTATGCTTACACTAACTATGTATATTTATACAGAAAAGAGAAAATGAAAATTACAATATAACACACACATAAGTTGGATACAACATTTTTTTACTTCCCACCGAAACCAGATTCTATAACTGTAGTTTTATAAGCACCCCAAAAGACACTCAGCAAGAAACAAAGTGTAACAGCAAAATGTTTCTACTTCCCTGAAACTCAAACAAAATGCAAGTAGCGGCAGCAGGAGCAGGGGCCTAGCACAGTAGAAGACCTGCAGCACGTTCTTCTTCTACTTCAGCCATGATGGAACTGAGAAAAAACACCTCCTACTCCTGTATCATATCTTAGGTTTGCATCATCTGGTATTAAATATTTCCTTGGTTACCCAGTCAGGTGATAGCTGTCTCTACCAATCCACATAGATTCTCTGAGCCTACCACTTCGAGGCCTAGCTAAAACCACTACAGTGTGGTAACTGATGTTATTCTGAACATGAATTCAAGTCACAGAACACCACTGACCGTGCAGGACAGGGTTCTGATAGAACACCCAGTGTTTCCTGCCTTCAGGTGAAAATGGCAATTTCCTGATATGTGAAAATATAAGAAAAAATACTATAAACACCTTTCTAGTTGTTTTTTATAGTCAATTCTGCAGTACATATCTGTCTGCTTATATGTTGCTTCATTAGACAAAGGGAAATTGAACCAAAAATCAGTTTTCCAAAATGCATAGTTTGCTGTGAATTACAAGGTAAGATGTTTTATAAGATGCGTTATTAAACTGAGTTGCATATCCTAGAGTAGGCTTTTTTTTCCATTCAATTTGTGGTATTGCAAATCTGGAACAGGTAATCCCAGGGATTTTTAATGATACGGTGTTTCCCAGTCATGCTTTGCAAAGGAGCTGTCTGGGTGATGTAAATGAAGCTGAGGTAAGCCTCATCCTCCAGAGCCATGCTTATTAACTTGAAAACTTAAAGTCGGGGTAATCTTTCTAAAGATAGAGTGTCATTTGACTTTTTCATGCAGTTGGTTTCATATTATATGTTTTTGTAATTAGTAAAAGGTAGACTAAATTAGGGTCAGGACAGTTGCAGATAGGAGAAAGTGTGTGAAAAGGGGTTTTAGCAGTTGTTTTACAGACCCCCTTCCAATGTTAAAGGACTGTCGAAGTGTGGATGACAGATCAAGAAAACAATGACTCAGCAGGCATTGGGGGGAAAATGGAAAGAGTAAGAGTAGGAAGAAAACAAAACCCCCAAAAATGGGGTGGGGGTACTTCAGGGGCAATGTGAGTCATGCTGTAAGCCAAATATATGAGATTAGGGAGACTTTTGAAGGCAGCAGAGAGACATGTGGGGTGTTGTGAGTCAGTGTTTAGAATGTGCTCATGTCTGATGCAATTTTCTGTTCTCTCTGGCAGTGTTCATTGTTATTCTGCAGAGGTTTCCCCTTGCTTTTAGTCTGCAGCTTTCCCTAAGTACAAGAAAAATTCATCACCGGTGTGACTGAATTCAGGTCACTGCAGGGCACTGTAGTAATAGCATCCCACACATGTCGCTTCTGCCTGCAGATTTCCACTGTGTGGAGTAGCTCTGCACTCAGTGAGGGAAGGGAGCACTGGGTTCAGAACTACCTGGTAAAAAGGGAAGCCATCCAATTTTCATCTGAGTGGGGTAGAAAACAATGAATTACTACTGTATTTGACTTTCGTACCGTATATGCCTGACTACACTTAAAGACATCAGTGCTAATTAGGAGCAGCCCCTCTGAAACAAAAATGCAGACATGAGACATACAGCCACACTGCACAGCTCGCTGGCAGCCTCTTCTCCAAGTTACTTTTCATCTGCTGCACATGTCAAAAATAATGTGACTTGGTCATACTCTGTGGTGCTGTGAGTCTTCCTGAAACCTGAAACATTTTAAAGGGATGGGTGTACCTGTGTCCATGTCACTGGCAGTCTTGAACATGAGTACGAAGATGCTGTGGAATGAAACAGCAGCTGCTGTAGCACCAGATATATGATTGGGCTCTTCAACAGTCTAGATAAGATCTCCCCTTCTAATCTTTATCAGACTAGAAGATACCCATGATAAACATGTAGGAATTCCATTTTATCATGTAACTCTTTTGGGATTTGGAACCTCTTCTCTAGCCCCAGCATCCTGCTGATCAACAAACTGTTCTTATCCAGGTTACCCTGTCTGCAGCCGGGCAGGAAATTATTAACCTGCAGTCTTTGCAGAGCTCTCTGAGGCAGACAAAAGCAGGTGTATACAGATATCAATCTAAAATTTTATATAAAAATAGACATGGGCTCTAGTGGGGAAGAAGAGTCAAAATCATTCAGGTGGTGGGTATTACTGAAGAATTTAGATTCATCAAATCTTCTTTAGATCATGATTACATTTGATTAAATCTTATTTATTCTATATCCTAATTTATGGCTTGGAAATTTCATTAGAGTAATCTATACAAAACTGGACAGATCTTTATACCCCTTCTGTTGTAATAAATAAAACAGTATTTTGCAAACTATGTGCATGACTGTTAAGACCATGGGAAGAATTCTGAATTATTTTGCTCAAGTTCCAATTTAATTGAAAAAAGAAAAAAAAGTTCAAATTTCTTTTCATGGTGAAGGAATCTTGAAAATTTAAACAAAACCAATTATATAGTACTGTCTGAAGCATTCCTAATTCCTAACTCCCAAAATTCTGTTTGTTCTGTTATTCTGTAGAAGAATAAAGGAGAGGTTTTCTATTCCATTGTTTCATCAAAAACACAGCCTTTATGGGTAGAATCAGGCTGCCATGCATTTTTGTTCTCCTTGTAATAAAGCGCCACATGGAGAATATTTGGGATCACAAGAGATGGTAAACACAGGTCTCTGTCCTGTCAACTGCCCTTGTGGCAGCAGTGACAGCTCACTGAAGGTGAACTCCAGTCTGTCAGCTGAAGAAGGCCATCTCTCCAGAAGGACACACAGTGAATCCCTAGCCACGGTCATCACAAGATGCATCACACCTCTAACAGAACATGATGAAGTTTGACTTTTGTCCCTTGTCTGAAAGCCTTTCCCCCCCCCGAACAGGCCTATTTCTTAGTGTTTTTATAGCTTTCGCTCTCTCTCTCCCCCCCCATATACATATACATATACATATACATATACATATACATATACATATACATATACATATACATATACATATACATAT
>JAWWEV010000083.1:124695301-124718450 GCA_035583235.1 Hafferia zeledoni
TACATATACATATACATATACATATACATATACATATACATATACATATACATATACATATACATATACATATACATCATATACATATACATATACATATACACATCAATATATACACAAAACATGTGCTATGTAAATACACATTCTGTTACTGTTTTTTCTTAACGTGGGATAGCATTTGGACTGAAACTACAACTAATTTCAGACTCACAGGGGAAAAAGCATCCTAGAGAAGTAGTCTTGCTTTTACCAAACCTATCTGGTTGGCTGCCTGCCACACCTGGCTGTCTTCCAGATTAAAGCAGCTGAGGAAACAGTTCTCTTTCCTTCCTTTTTCCAAGAACAAAAGCAACTCCTCAGCTTGGAGCAAGTTTGCTTCTTTCTCAGATCACTGGGGCCATTAATCACCTTTTCTTGCTTGAAAATGCTTCAAAATGTAAATGGGCACTTGCTGATCAGAAAATAGAGCCGGCACTTTGATTCCTAGTTTCAGCTAACAGGGCAAGAGAAAGAAGTCTGTGATGGACGTTGAAACTCACAGCAAGTTGTGTGTGTTTAATGTGACAAAAAAGCATTTGGGATTCAAAGAGGGGGTGAAACAATCCAAAGCACAAAACAAGAAAGTGATCTTAGCAAACAGTGGAAAGGTTGTGTTTGCTGGTGTTGGAGGAAAGGACACTGCAGCAGTGAGGGTGTGAAACACAGACCCTCAGTTAATTTTTATCTGGTTGGAAAAAGAGGCTGCGCACCCCACTGTCTTAACAGAAGGAACTGGAAAGATTGATGTGTTGTTTGGATGAGGCCTGGCTCATAGGCTTGAAGTGTAACTGGTATTATCCCTCTTGCCCAAGCAAAGAAGGGTGATAAAAAACCATTTTTCCTCTGGTGTCCTTAAAGTTAATAACCAGAAATCTGGTAACAGGCCAAGATTTTTGTTTGAAAAGAAGACATATCTGTTTGAAGATTATCCATCTGAATGGATATTTAGAGATAATATTCGACTTCCACATATGAGAGATGCGCAAGGGAGAAGGAAAGGGAAAAAGACAGTTTCAAGAGGACCTTACAGAAGCTGGAGGATATAAAGAGCACCTTCCAAGGACAAATCGTCGGAGATCTCTTACTGGGGATGAATAAACACAAGTTAAATCCTGTGGTTTTCTGTTTAGTGCTATTTTTTATTTATTTATTAGGCAGTTTTGCAATGAAAAAGACACAATGGTCTGTTTTTTCATCTGAACAAGTCATTTGGGAAGTACAGATGTTTTTTACTTAAAAAATCTATAGCCATATATTTTCTCAGTATCCAAAAGTACTTGTCAATGACATGTCCAAGAAATGCTAGGTAGGAAATAAGGTAAATGTGTTTGATATAATTAGGGCAAATAGCCACAATGCTTGTAGAAAATCTTTTAGAAGTGTATATATCCCTTTTTCCCTCAGTGTAGCTACAGAATAAAAAAATCTAATTCTTAAAAATTCTTAGATCAGCCATGTTGCCCAGAAAGGATTAGAGACCTTTAACTTATCTTTCCCCTTTTGGATGTCCAAAAGGATCCAGTTATAGTATACAATTATCCAGAAATAATAAAAATTTGATGATCTTATATATTAACTGTCTTTTCCGATATGAATTCATGGTACATTATGTATGTTGATTTATGCTTATTAATTCCTTATAATCTTTTTACCACCAGAGAATGGCATTTCTGAACTATGGTTTTCTGTGTATACTTAGATAAATTGGCAGATATTTTATAATACCTTCCCTTAGGATCAAGGGAGATTTTATTTTCTAATACCTAGTCTGAATGTCCTACCATTTATTCAGAACAGGCCAGGTTGGATGGAGCTCTGAGCAACCTGGTCTAGTAAAAAATTTCTTCCTAATATCTAATCTAAACCTACTCTCTCTCAGTTTAAAACCATTCCCCCTTGTCCTGTCACTGCATGCTCTTCTAAATAGTCCCTCTCACATGAGAAACCCCATTACCTTTAGCAGGACTAACGGCATTCAGATACCATGAGGGACAGTGCTGTGTCCCAGTAATACTTAAAAATAATGCATATGTTTTTGCTTGTCTTATATTCTATTAGAACATTACCTAACCTTTAGAAATAAACAGGTCAGATCAGGCAGATCAGGCAAATGTTGTTCCATTTGAACAGATACACAGAGAAATACCATCAGGATCAGCATAAGTCTTTGAGAGATCAGCCACCTAAACATCTGAGGAGGATGCTATGTGTTTGCTCAACACAACCCTTGAAACACTTTGAAATTCTGAATTTGCTCGTCTGTAAGCCAATTTCAGGCAGGGATATTAACAAAAGGGAGTATATGAGCAACTCTCAACACTGACTAAGTAGTTTCATTTTCAGAGTTACAGAAATGGTACAGATGGTTATTATGTGTATGGATGACTACTTTATGTTGCAGGTAGTCACAAAAGCTATTTCAAGCACCCAACATGGCTGACATTTACAGCCTCTTCCTTATCTTGCACGTGCAGAGAGGAGGTGAAAATCTCCAAATGTAATGTATTCAAAGACAAGATAGCACATTAGCAATAAACTAATTTTTCATATCACTTGGATGTGCAACACTTTGACATAAATCTGGAAGCCAAAATAAAAAATTGACTTCTCAAATACTCTTTTATGTTATAGCATCAAAATTTTTATAACAATTATGCAAATACAGTTTATGGGAAGTAAATGTCCATATTTAACCTTTACTTGGTTGTGACCAATTGAAAAAATGCTAGGGTTTAATTTTTAAAAGAAAAGCAGAAAAGGAATATCAAAATTTCCCCTATTTTCTAAACACCAATGCTGCTGCTGAAAAATTTTTGCTTCTTTGCTCCATTTAATTTCAGAACCGCCATTCTGACTTGGTTTTTTTTGGTAGGTTTTTTTTTTCTTTTTCCCCCCAATTCTAGCTTCTCTTTTAGCAGTTCCAACCTGTCTTTCAATTAGATTTTATTATTCTCTCAAACTAAATCTTATCACATCTTCAAACCACACTTCTTGGGGTATTAACACTTGGCATTACTGTACAAGATCAGGTTCTTAGACATCATCTTCCATTCAAGGCAGAAATTCTTACTGTTCCTTTATTTCCTGTTCTGCTACTTTCTTCTGTATCCCCCGGCAAATGATATCTAGGAGGGGCATTGGAAATCACAAGTTCATTTAGCCAGTTTTGCAAATCTCATATCTAAAATATTTCTTCCTTACCATTCAAGCGCTGAGAAGTACATGGAAATACTATCAGTTGAGAAAGGGCTACTTTCTTTAGTGACTGATGTGTCTGGACCCGGAATACTGGGAGGTGAGTCAGTTACTTCGTTGAAAGGTCATAAACCTTTCAACAGTGGTCCTGTTCCTGATTGCAATGCCCTGACCTTTGCTATCATGTTTCGTCTGGAAGGTACCTTATTAGATAACTTGGGGCATTAAATCCTTGATGGATTTAATGAAATCAGTGAAGTCCTGCAAGTAACTGAACTTGACCTATCTAGTTTCTATTTAAATTGACTAGTTTGGTTCATTCTGCTAATGAAAACTCCTGCAGTAAGTTGGCATCCATGATGGTATTCCTAATAGTCTTCATTACAAGTGGGTAAAGTAAGTTGCAGCTCAAAAGTAACTTCTAATAAGCTTCAGAAAGAGTCACTGAAGAGGCACTTATATAGGTACCCTAGGAGAAAAATTGTAGGGACCTGTATATACAGTTTAAAGTGTAATGTCTTTATTTTGCCCATTTAATCATAAAGGCAAAACTGGAGACAGACAAACTGATAAACACTGTCAGTGCTGTTCCATGGTGACCAATCAACCCTTACAAACTTCCTTACTGCTTTGGTATTGATTAGCTTTTTGCACATCTCGAATGAAAGACAATGCTATTGGGGCATTCATAAATAATTAATTTTGCAGCAAATCCAGGTAAAGTCCACTACACACAAATTTCAGAAGCCTCTGTGACCTGTGAGAATGGTCAGTGGGAATGACTGCTCCCTCCTGTCTTTGAAACAAATGACACAGAAAGCCCAAGAAAGGTTGTAGTGCTTCCCCCTCGTGGGTCTTCTCCCATTTTCTCGACTGCTCCATGTAACCTACAGGAAACAAAAACTTTGAGACAACTTCTTACTTTTTTTTCAAATTTGGCCAATTGATTAAAACATGGAGGGGCCAACTGCCAGACACATGCACGTATGGATATGCACAAGAACATTTTGTTTTGGTAAGCAAAAGTACTTGTCAGGCCTTAAAAATCAAAATGGAGAACAGAAAAATATAAGCCTGTCCATAAGAGATTTCATGATTGCAAAAGTGTTTCTGTCTCATAAGATGATAAAGACACTATTTCTGTGGGCTTACTGTTTTGCTAAAATGTATGAATTCAAACTGTAATAATATTACTTCTGTAGATATGAGCTAAAGACAAAGCATAAGATACTGCATTTAATTGATGGCATCTAATAAAGAATGAGCTTGCTTTGGTTAATTATTGTTGTTTGAAACTAGTCAATTCCTGTTCTTTGTTACTAAGATTTTTAAAAAACTCTCATTTCCCCCATGCCTGTTCTCCTGTAAGGAAATAAAAATAATGAGATCTGTAGAAGAGACTGTGATAGTAGGCAGAAATTTCTAGATCAGTGTTGCACTTTCCTATATATTTTTTTTCATAATAAAAAATAATAAAATCAGGGTGAATTCTTAGCTGAAGCACATAGTTCAGCATTATGAAAGAGAAAGTGTGATTAAAATTATTAATGTCTTGTGAAGGTCACCTATTTTTTACTTTCTCATTAAAAAATTTCTACTATTTGCATTTGCCTAAGGCCATTAAGAAGGAGGAATGAATATCAGTAGCCACACTCTTCCCTATTACAAATACTCACAGGTTGCTATTTGACCCTCCAATCTGGCAGACCAGGTCTTTTATAGCTTTTTACTCATGACATTGGTGTGGGAGGTTTCTGAGGCCAGAGCTCAATGTGTCTGAGCAGCTGTTCTGCTAGGGATCACTGATGATCTTTGTGTGAAAAAAGGTGATTCACTAGAAGATTAAGTGTATATTTGCCCTACGTACAAGTCACATAACTGACATATATCCCTTTGTTTATTCTGGCAGACCTATGAAGAGATACAGATGGATTTCACCTCAGATAGTTCAAAGCAAGACCCCTCCCCAGGGTCTTGCTCTGTCCAGTCAGACCAGGATGGGTTTCCCACAGCGTCTTTTATGGAGTGTAACACAGCACTCAGAGTAACACTGATACTAGTCTTGCATTGCAAAATTATTCAGAGTGGAGCCCAATGGCTCAGGCCACTAAGGTACCTCATGGTCTTTGGTAAATTCTTTCCATCTTGAAGTTGGAACACAGAAAGTTGTCCTAGGAGAAAGCATGCAGAATCATGGCAATGCTTTGCCCAGGGAATGACTTATGGTAAGCAGTCACTGAGCATAGTAAACACAGCATCTCTATCATGAGGAACTCGAACATGGGTCTGCTGATATTCATGTGGAAATCCCAACTGTCCTGCTAAGGAAGTTGAGCATTCTTTTCCTCCCTCTCTCTCTAGACCCCTGAATACTTCAAATTTTTCTTCAAGAACTCAGCAGCTTCAGTTCTTGGAGGACTTAGTTATTAGCATATTAACTTGGCTGGCAAAACTCTTATGTCTGAACACCCTTTGGCTGGACAACTGCAAGGTCTCATGCATGTAGAGTGTCCCAGCAATCCCTTTTAAAGAACATTGGCAAAATTGCTTTGAAGAACATTTTGTCCTGCACTTTGTATTAGTTTTGCTGAAAAAGAATGCTTGTTATCTGGCTGCTTCTTGGGTTTAGCAAGAAATATGGCAAAATTCTGAGCCTAGGATATGTTTATTAATTTGCACACTTTTGAAACTTTATGTGCCAGGGTACATGTCTGTCCAGATATCAAGGCCTCTCTCTGTGCTCTGCAGAATTATTTTTATTTAAATTTTGTACTTATGCAGCTATATGTAGCTAAGAGTTGTTTAGTGTTTAGGTATAAACAACAAATAAAAGAGATCTGACAACGAATCTCTCCTCACATGTTAGAATCGCAATTGTATTTTTTTCAAAGTATTACAAGCTTTTAGTTAATGGATTTTATCCATTATATGTCTAGATGATTTATAATTGTTTGCATCATTAATAAAGTTGAGAATTAGCACCCAATTACTCGGAGGACTATAACCCCTGTGTCCTGGGCACAGTCCCACAGAAAGTCTTTAAGCAAAAATGCTACTTCAGGGTTTCTAGGAGCGTTCTGCTCCTCCACCCTCCAGTGGCGAGCTCTGAATGTGCAATGAATTTCAAGCATATCCACCCTGTGATCACTTGTTGAAAATGGTTTCTCTGGATTATACTCTCAGGCACATGGTGTGACTCTTGGGGATGGTCCTGTGTAGGGATAAGACGTGGACTTCGTGATCCTTGTCAGTCTCTTCCAACTCAGCATATTCTATGATTCTTTCTTTCTGTAAAGTTAGAATCATGCCCTGTGGTATAGCTGCAACCCCTAAGGAGACAGTTCTCAGAAAGACAGTGGATAGTTTCACCTGTAGAAATCCTGGGCTTTAGCTGTTCTGTTCTTAGTTTCTTCAGAGGCACATTACATTGAGTGGTTTTCCATAACAAGTAGGGAATGTGGATTCACTTTCTTGTTACCAGCTATAGAACTGTCTCAGATCTGATACATTACAGACTTCTGTAGACAAAAAGGTAGGGAGCACACAGGAATTAGCATACTATTCTGAAAAAGGTTACTTTTATGTTTACATATAAATTCTACGTGCCTCCTAACAGTTGTACTGAAGATTAGCAGATACATTCCTGATAGAAAATATGGATACTGGCAAGTTATAGAAATAGGTTAGAGTTTGTGATCATTTCTTCAGTTTAGAAAAGGTTATTCTTCTATTAGTCTCAGTCATCATTGTCTTAAGCCTGTTTTGACAAATCAGTTGGTGCTAAGGATATTGAAGGAGTGATAGCCTTGCTTGCACTTCTAGCCTTGAAGTTTCATCCTAGTTCCTTGCAGTCCTCATTTTCTATTTTCTTCCTTTGACCTATTCAATGTGACTCTGTATTCCCTTTAAAATACAACAGAAGGTCAGCATCTGCCAAACTTAAACTTTGCCTTGAAAGAGTCACCAATCTTCTGAAATTTCACAGTAAGTCTGGAGCTGATAAATAAGCTTAGGTCAAACTTTCATTCCTGGATTCCTCCAAGCAGGCTGTGCCAGAGCCCATTTGTGCAGACAGCTCAGATCAGATTTTCATTCTTCACTGGAGCCTTGAGTGTCAGCAAGCACACCATTCAAGTGAGTTCATATGAAAGCATGGCAATAATCACCTAAGAAAAGAAAGTATGCACTGTGCACGAGCCCTGCATGCTTTTGTTCTAAAGGAAGCAATTACAAATGAAATGCAATGCTGTTTTATAGAAAGGTGGTGAGTCACTGACCCCCATGAGACACAATGGGATTGAATAAATGTTTAACTATAATTTGGGGCTGTGTTTATCTGGTACTGACATGTATAGTGATTTATGTAGTGCATGGCATAACACACCTCAGACATAAATTTTCTTCTCAGACACTTATCAGCATACCAATGACAGATCACGTTATTGCCAGCAGAATACCTACATTGGTATCGCAACATTTATCATCTTAGTTCATGTGGGTCACATGGATTGCAAATAACAAAGTTAATAAACACATATAGAAAACCGAACATGCTTATTTGAACACATAGGTATTCTCATTGAAATTCACAATTTTTTAAAGATAAGTGTAGTATCTTTTATAATAATTATTTTTACTTATTGAAATTCAAATATAAAGCAAACTATTGAGCAACAGCTACAGCTGCCTTTGTTTCTAATTTATAGATTCTGAAACCTGTGATAGAAGAAGAAATGGAGGGAGGCAGAGAGATTCAAACTCAGATAATTATAACATGTAAGCTGCAGGACTGAATTTCCTTGGATGATCATCAAGGACCTGGTGTAGCTGCATCAGAAAATGGGAGTAGGAAAGATAAAGGATAAAGATATGAAATGAAATAATGAAATTAAATAGTGAAAAATAATAGTTTTCATTTGCCTGTTACATTCAAAACTCCTAAGGAAAAGCCAGCAGAGGAGGAGGGCAGGTTCAGAGCTCGCTGGAAGGACAGCTGGGGAGATGGGATCCGTTGTTCCTTTTTTGCACACAAAGGGAACCAGTGGTTTTATCAGGATCCTTATCTGCTGGTCTGAAAATTGTTGCTTGGCAGTTAATATGTTTTTTTGTACAGATCTGTTGTTGCGTCAGTTTGACCCCTCATCATCACCAGTCCCTGCATCAAACAATTCAGGGTGGCACTGAGATATTCCTCCAGTAGTTTCTTTGCCTATCACAGTCCTGATATTCCTGACACAAATGGCAGAAATCTCTCTACACATCGGGTAAAAAAAAGAAAAAAAGAGTACTTCAGAACCTTGTGATTAATCTTCAAGCATTTTACCTGAGAGGGGGCAGCTAGCTTGAGTTGGTTATTAATTATCCACATCTGTTTCTGCAACAGGTGGGCCTGCCAGAAGTCTCCAACACGGATCCAGAAGGCAACTCATGTGTGCTTGCCTCCAGTATTTTAGTTGTTTATGCCATCTCTCATTTCTCTGACAGAAAATCACTGTATTTCAAAATAGAAAATTCCATCTGCTGAATGGGAAACTAAATTGTAGCTAATATCAATACTATTTGTCTTGTCCATAATCAGAGATTGCCATTCAAAAAGTATTGCTGCAGACCTAGAGAGATCCAGATAGGTTGTTTCTCTCTGAATCTTTGGTACTAAAAGTTAGTAGCAGCAGCAGAAGGACAGTTGGTCCTGCTATGAGTATCATGCAAACAGCCCATTGGGACCCATATTGTCCTGTGGGTGTGTGACCAGGCAGGTGTGACTCCCATTGACTTCAGGAAACTCTGGATAAAGCCTGAGGGCTGTGCACAAGTTCCTTGATGATCACAATTTTCCACAGAGCTGAGTGCGGCTTCGGTACTCCCACAGATGGGCAGGTGGGTTTCCAATGTGCAGCCAGCTCCTCAAAGCCTCAAATGGAGGCTGGCTTTCTCCTGCAGGAAGGCATGGGACTCCCAGATAGTGTCTGGAGGAGACAAGCAGGCTGCTGCAAGACAATGTGGTCACTGCAAAAGCATAGACATTGCACTTCAAATAGTCAGTTCCGCCATGGCATATAGATCCCACTCTGTGATAGCATGTCTAATTTGGTGACTCACTTGTAGCAACTGCTCATTAATTTGTCCAAATATTTTCCATTTTCTGCACTGCCAGTTTATCCAGCTCCTCTCACTTGCACACATCTACCCGGACCCATTCCCACAGAGCCAGGCATGAGGCTGCTGTGAGCTGGAGAGGCAAGTGGTGAGGAGAAGGTGCCCACGACCATGTGGAAGAGTGAGACAGCCTCTCTCCTGTCCCAGGCAGGCAGGACTGTCTGGCATAGGGGGACAAGATGCCAGGAGGAGGCAACACATGGGGACTACCTGGGATGTAAGTAGTGTGCTGTGGAAACAGGAAAAAACTTTAAGGTTGCAGGGATAGTATCACTGCAATAAAAATGTTAAAAAAAAAAAAAAAAGAAAAAAACAAGGAAAAAACCTAAACAATTCATTAGCATACTACAGAACTAGAGAAAGACTCCATACAAGTAACTTCAGCTCCAAAAGGAACCGGTCACTCCAGTGAAGATCAGCTAGGAAAAAGATCTTATGCAAACATATGGTGAAGAGGAAACCTTATTGTTTTATTCTGGCATTTCAGGAAACCCACCTAGTGCCTGCCATATGAAACAAAAAACTTCAGAGATTTCAGATAAAACAGCAATGTGCAACCCGTAAAATTTATCCATTTGTCAAAATATCAAAGTTTCTTTTTAACAAATTCCTCGACATGGCAGCATTTTTATTCCCCTTTCAGTGGCCTAATATCTATCTACATCTGATGGTTTTCTTCTGGTGTATATCTGGGAAGGGACAAGGAAACTGTACTTTTGTTAGAGGGCTCACAAGTTTTTGAATATTGTGATCCCAACTCAAAACACATTAATTATCAAAAGTTATCTCAGAAAGGTATTTCACTTATCTTACATACATCTGAATGCTGACTGAATGTCAGAGCATTCACTTCCTTCATGTGATCCTGCCTGGGATAGGTGCCACAATATAACACTCTCAGAGCTATTCTGGCAGCCTTATGGGTCACTGTCCACTGACTACTTTCAAAAGTCTACCTAAATACTCAGCTACCAGACTGCGAGATACAATCTTAAAGAATTCATTTTTCAGTATCAGCAGCTTACTTCAATGTTTTCTTGATTTTGCTTGGTCATTGTTCCAGAATTCATTGTCAGGAGATAGAATCTGAGGACTGAGGATTTTCAAAGACTATTGAACAACATGGAAAATACCAAAACCAAACAAACAAAAAAAAGAGCTAGCTAATAGAAACATTTAAAGGTAGATTCTGGGAAAAAATACTGCCATGCTACAAGAACAGTGTTTCCAAACTGGCTTCAGACACAGGATCCATGCCAGCTTGACAATTTGGAGAATAAAATTGTTTTGTGATCCTTTATGTAAGTATCCTATATAGAGACAAATGGCCTATACTTTCATGTCTGCTCCTATGTCAAGCTGTCAGACAAAGTGCTACCATAGAAATAAAACAAAATACCAGATTTCCTTTTTTGCCTGATTTTAAGAAAAGTACACCAAGAGCACCAAATGAATCCTTATTATGTTACTTGCCTTAAAGTAAGATTAGTGAGAAAATAGTTTAGCACATGAAAAATTGTTCTTCCATCATAGATGAGTTTGCAGGCCCTGATAAAGGGACTGGAGAAATTTCTATTATCTTATGGAAATCTGTCTTCATTACTATAATTATTATAAATTTTCTTAGTATTTTTTCTCCTTTTTTATGTTGAAAAATGATGGTGAGTGAAGGAATCATACTATCTTTGGTAGAGTATTATTAACCTGGTCTTTTAGAAGCTGTGGTTCAGTCATTGAGCCATCCCTCACCTGTTCACGGAGCTGATGAACCAGACAGGGAAGCCTCCTGCCAGAGCCGAGATGCTTTTTGCATGCCCTGTATCTTCAGTACAAGGCAGAGGACAGGCAGCAAAAGCCTCAGTGCTTTGCTCACAGAGTGTTGAATGAGGGACTTTTCTTCTTTTGCACATGGGTGGATCTGAGGTCAGTGTGGGCTACCCTGGAGTGGCAGAAGTGTTCAGCTGCTGTGGCCGGTGGACAGGTGCACCTTGGTGCCCTTTATCATCCCATCTCAGCCTTGTGTGAATGAAGTCTGCTGGCAAGAACAGCAGGGCATGAACACCTCACCTTTCCTCACCTCTGCCAAAAAAGGTGCCTGGCCCACATCATGTTCCTCGTAGTTCAGGAGTCACAGCTCAGCAGGAAATATAGACAATAAAAATAAATTGGTACCTACACTAGTAAGAGTCAGAAAGCACTGGTGGAACCATAAAAGCAGGAACAAGCATGATCTTTTTGCCCTTTCAATTTTGATTGCTAATCCCTGAAAGCTCCTTTTCTCTCTTTTCTTTTTTTCCCTGGTGTCCTTTCACTCCCCTCTTCACAGGTCTGTTTTGTCTTTCTGTTTCTCTGGTTTTCATCTTCCTGAAAAGAGCCTGCAGACCTTTCCACCAGTATTATTAGATAGGTAAAGCCATGGTAAACTTCAATTATTTATTATTTATTGATCATAATATAAAATATAATCAAAGCTAGCTCCTTTTACCCACTTTCTGCTATTCAGTTCAAGACATGTGAGGGAGCCTGCTATGCTTTCTGCAGCGACCAGAAGCAAAGCTACAGGGAAAAGGAAAATGTAGAAGCTAGCAGGTGGCAAAGGCCTCCCTAGAGCAGTATGCTTCTGCTTGCCAGATTCCTACATTATGTTTTAAAAGCAGATCACTTGGACTGGTTTGCATGATGGTCATTTTGCACAGTCCCCTGTCCCAGAACAAACGTCATGAAGCTCTGATGAAGTGGGATCTCAGTTCAATGTTTCCGAAGCTGACAGCTACAAACAGGACAGCTCTAAAGGGACCGTGGCACAAACTGTAAAGGCAAACCTCCACCAGCCTTACTCCGAACTTCTGCGGAGTTGCAATCCAATGACCTTGCTTGGTCAGCAAGAATGAAGTCCATCTTTAACTCGCTCAAGTGCAGAGAAACGTCTCTGCAGAGGACCGATTATTTCTCACCTGTGTTAGTAACATGGCACTCTGACTTCCCAGTCCACACTTTTCTGCTTTACTTCTGTTCGGGAGGCACAAGTTCAGGCCATTCAGCACCTCCTTCCATCCCTGTAATAGCTCATTTTCTGCCTCACCGTCTGTGACATCAGCCCCGATGGACCCCTATCCCCTCCTCCTAAAGCGGCCTCGGTTCAGGAACATGACCAGACCTTGAAAAACAGTCGACATCTCCTGTGCAGTGTGTGGAGGGCGCCCGGCTCGCTGCGTTGTTTCTGTGCCGGTCCCTGCCCAGCCCTGCTGCCCTCGCTCGCTGCCCCGGTTCCCGCAGCCTGCCCTGCCCTCTAGTGCCGGCCGTGTCGCCTGCCTGTGCCTCCCTCTCCCGGTGAGCGACACTGCCCGTGGCTCTGGGCAGGGATAAGATGCTGGAAGACTCAGGAGGCTCGCAGCAAAGCCCAGGGCACACTGCCAGCTGCTATGGACCACCATCTCCGTGTCTGGGGACGGTGAGTGCCTGGAAGCAGAAAACGTAGATTTGGAAGAGGAGGCTGACAGGAGGAGCATGGCTTAAGGATAGATTTAGGCTTGAAAGAGGGACAAAGGGGTAGAGCTGACACGGGAGTGGGAATGCAAAGGGGTTGTCCGTGGAAGAGGGAGGCTACAACTCCAGACTTAGCATGCTTCCCCTAACACTAACCCCAAATTTTGCTGCAGCTGAGCTTTGACCCAGACTGCTGAAGTTGATCTGCCTGAAGGATGGTGTAAACCCTGCACAGGTTGCCCAGGAAGGTTGTGTAGTTTTCCATCCTGGAAGACATTAAAAAACCTGAGTGGATGTGGTTCTGGACAACATGCATTGGCTGGTCCTGCTTGACCAGTGGGATTGAACTAGATGATCTGAAGAAATCCCATCCAACGTAAATGATTCTGTTATTGATGTTTTTAAGCTTGGCTAAATTTATCAACATCTGTTAAAATAATTTCTATAGTTCCATTTGCTTGAAAAATTCTATCCAGAAGCATTGGTATGTGTGTCACTGCCTTTGACTTGGTGTTTGTGCATGTATATCTTTGAGACACTCCTTTTAGCCTTAGACTTGATGAAGTCTGAGAAAGCTTTTATTTTTTTTTCTTCATGGTGTTCTCTTGAGCTTTGTACCAAGAACAGCACTAAGAAAAACAATTTTAGTCCAGAAACTCAACAGTTTGGCTTTGACAACTAGAATAATTTATTTGGATGGGGTTTTTTTGTTTGTTTGTTGTTGTTGTCAATGTTTTTGTTGTTATTTGGGGGTTTTGTTCTCTTGTTTTGGTTTGGGTGGGGTTTTTTGCTTGTTTTTTTGTTTGTTTGTTTGTTTTGTTTTGTTGTTTTGTTTTTCTTTATTCTGGCCATAATTAACAAGGTGGTTCATCACTGACAGTTCTTGGGACCAAACTGTGGTTCCAGTATCTTCCTCATGAAAGCTTTGTACAAGGAGATAACTGCAGCCTAATCTGTCTATGCTGAGGCAGGAGCAGCAGCTCCCAGCTAGATGTGAACAATCATACTTTTTTCTTCAGAAGAAGACCAAAACCAAACAGAACCCCAGAACAGATAGATACAACCTGTAGACCAGGCTATTTGGTTATTATTGAATAGATATTATATTTTTGCCTTCTCCCCCATCATATGTCAGAAATTACACACATCTGGGGATATGATGACAGATATGCTGAATCACCAGTGTGAGACACGGAATTTCCAATGTTGTTCCTTGAGGAAATCAATTTGAACTATTTGGAACCTGTGTGTAAAGTTAATAACCTGAGAAACAATCATTATAAAGCTATAAAAATATACAACATAATGTAATACCAATGACAAGTTTGTAATAAGGAATTTTGGTGGTTTACATCCAAGAAAAGCATTAGTCTTAAAAATTGGTTACAAAGTGCCCGTAAACCTTTATTGCTTTTGTCTGAAAACAAAGTAAATAGGCACTAATGAAGAGTGAGTAAACATATATGCCAGATGACTAACCACACAAATAATTGCTATCATTATTTGCACTTCTTATCAACAGTAAAATTTATATCTAACTAGTCCTTTCTGTTGTTTGCTTGTATGCGATCAGTGGCAGAAAATTACCCCATTACCACAGGACACAAGGTCATGTGTTCATTTCAATGACAAAGTGTATTATGGTCGCTTGTTTCTGTTCTAGTTACTTATGATGCCAGTGCAGCCAGGGCCATATTGAACAAGGGGAACAAGAATTGCATTTGGTAGCTCCTTGGACTTGCCTAGTTACTTTATCTTTACTATCTAATTTTTACAGTAACTTTGTGAGACAAAATGCCCCCCCAGGTGTTCATTATTACAACAGGATTGCAGTGAGACCAAATTTCTAGAATTTAATTGTATCTATTTTTTTTTAACTCTGCAGCTTCTTTTTTTGTATTGTAAAGGAGCAGTACAAAGAAAACATTCTATATGTTGAATAATCAGGATGTTTAGTTCAACCTGTGAGTTATCACCTCAGTCTACAGAACTGGTGTTTGGTGGAAGTTTTAATGCTTTCTTATAAGGACAGACGCAGTTTTTCAAGTCTACACCTGACCTCTTTCTACCACTGCCAAACACTCAGTATGGAAAACCACAAAGGAATCCTATCTTTGTTATTTCACCTTAGTTAATCCTTCTTTTGGAAACATTATTTTCTGCTACTTTAGGTGTTTCCTCCAGATGCTCAGAAAACAACTTGCATTGTCCTTTTCTGCTGGTGTGATCTCATCAGCATCTAACTGCTTCTGAAGCAACTAATTCTGAAAACCATTTCCAGGCACATTAGGGACAAAAATATAATCAGGAGTAGTCACCATGGCTTCACCAAGGGGAAGTCTTGCTTGGCCAACTTGATGAAGTTCTGTAATGGCATGAGTGACCTGGTAGGTGAGGAAAGTGCAGCAGATATTGTCTACCTGGATTTCAGTGAGGCCTTGGACAATGTGCCTCATAAGATTCTTGTAGGAAAGCTTTTGATATACAGGCTGGATGAGCAGACACTGAGGTGGACTGAAAACTGGCTGAATGGCCAGGTCCAGAGGGTGGTCTTCAGAAGTATGGAGCCTAGCTAGAAGCCATAACTGGTAGTATATCCTGGGAGTCAATACTGCATCCAGTCCTGTTTAACAGGATTAATGATCCCGATGATGGGGGCAGAGTATACCAACAGCAAATTTGATGATGACACAAAACTGGGAGGAGTGACTGAAACACCTGATGGTTGTGCTGCCATCCAGAGGGACCTTGACAAGCAGGAGAAATGGGCTAACAGGAATGTCATGAAGTTCAGCAGGGAGAGGTATGAAGTCCTGCACTTGGAGAGAAACAACCCTGTTCACCAGTATATGATGGCCATTGTAAGGAAAGAGTTAATGACATTTGCAGCATATGCCTTAAACAAGTGCTCAGTGGTGAAACTTGTTGCAGAAAACATCACAGGTTCCTAGACACAAGCTGCAAATTAGACCTCCCCCATGAGCACTGATTATCTAAGATCTGAGCAAGCTGGATGGTGAAACCACTCCTTCTCTCATCTCTCATGCTAAAGAGGGACTGTATAAAGTAACTCAGGAAGCAGAGCAACTCAGATTCCAAGAGCAAGAAGCCCCAGGGCACTGAAGGACCAATGGGATGCTGCTGGATTCACAGTGGTGACAATTTTCTGCTTGCACTATCTCTCTCCTTCTCCCTCTCTCTCGCTCTAGTTCTTTCTCTCTTTTCCCTATACAATTAATTTTACAAAATAACGTCTATATTGTTGAACCAGCATTTGGTCTTGTTTGCACTTAAACAATAAATAATAATAGCCATTCATCTGAAAATACCTAAAAATACATGCAGGACAGTCTGTTTTAAGGTCTTCCATGACGTACATTTATAAATGGATGCCAGTTTACATGACTAAATTACCATTGTGTCATTTACCTCAGTTAAATCAATGGCATTTTCAAAACAGATGAAACAGATGAAATTTTGTGATTAACAATGGCCCAGAGACTGTGCAGAGACTCATTCTGTATAGAGTGCAGGAGCTGCCATGAGACTCATCCCCATGGCAGTTCATAGGAAGGATTTCTTCTTTTACTGACCAGTATAGGGCAAAGACTGTGCTCTTTAGCTGGATTAAAGTCAGAAAAATGCATAATCTTTGACACGCTTCATAAATATTTTCTTCTGAAAATAAGAGAGCAAAGTTTTCTTAAAATGTGACATTTCACGCTAAGAATGTGATATCAATGGGCTGGAAATTCACTGACCATGACTAAAAATGTTTTTCCACACTTGTTTGTACTCTGATTGCTGCTGCAAATATTTTTTTTCTATTAGTTGAGTCAACTCTAGTACATCCCTTCTTTTATCTACTCTATTCAGTATTGGAAGGCATCAACTATAAGAGGGTATCAACTACAAGCAACCATGCTGCACATTCAAGACCCATTACAACTGTCTCCTGTGTTGCTTCTCATCTATTGTTCACCATTTAGTACTGGCTAAATGTCAGACCCAATGGACCAATTCTCATCACATCTACCTGAAAATTCATGATCTGTGGTAGAACAATTATTGGTCTCAGAAAGCAGAATAAAAATAAAATGTGAGATCAGCCTTGCTGATGTCCTAGAGAACATGAATCTGTTAGAGAACATCCTTAGAATATACATGCCTTAATGACTCAGTTAGAGGTCACATCTCTGAAACCAGAGTTGGCAGAACTGTCTTAACTACATACTCTCCTTCAACCCCAAACCAAGACATAAGTTAACAAAATAGGAGAATAAAAACCCCAATGTTCCCATATAAGAAATGTTTAAGGCAAACCTAGCAAACCCTTCACTTTAGTGGTGAGCAGAGACAAAAGATTTATTCTACTACAGTGTAGCACATATATCCATGATTACTGACTATAGCACTAATACAAAATGGTAGTTTGATCTGCCCTTTGAGCAGCTACAAACAAAGCTGCCAGTCTATTTCATTATTGTGAGAAAGCTTAAAATTCCCTGCCTGGTGTGTTAGAAGCCATAGGTAGCATTCCGCATCTCTTAGAACTTGTGCTAAATTTTTCTCAAGGCTCATTTTAAATGCAGTTCATGTGTGTTTTACCCAGTTGCAACCACATTTCACAGAATCATAGAATATGCCAAGTTGGAAGGGATCCAAAAGGATCATTGAGTCCAACTCCTGGCCCTGCACGGGACCATCCCAAGAATCACATCATGTGCCAAACAGTATGGTCCAAACACTTGTTAAACTCTGACAGGGATAGTGCTGTGACCACTTCCCTGGGAAGCCTGTTCCAGTGCCCAACCACCCTCTGGGTGAAGAGCCTTTTTCTAATTCCAACCTAAACCTCCCCTGACACAACTTCAGACCATTCCCTTGGGTCCTGTCACTGGTCATCACAGAGGAGAGATCAGTGCCTGCCTCTCCTCTTCCCCTCAAAAGGAAGTTGTAACTGCAATGAGGTCTCCCCTCAGTCTCCTCTTCTCCAGGCTGAACAGACCAAGTGCCCTCAGCTGCTCCTTATACAGCTTCCCCTAAAGGCCCTTCAATATCTTCACTACCCTCCTTTGCATGGTCTCTTAATAGCTTAATGTCTTTTGCATATTGTAGCGCCTAAAACTGCCCACAATATTCAAGGTGAGGACACAGCAGAGCAGAGCAGAGCAGCACAGTCCCCTCCCTCAACCGGCTGGTGATGCTTTGCCTGATGCCCCCAGGACATGGTTGGCCCTTCTCGCTGCCAGGGCACTGCTGACTCATTCAACTTGACATTGACCAGGACCCCGAGGTCCCTTTCCATGGCACTGCCTTCCAGCATTGAATTCCCCAGTCTGTATGAACATCCTGGGTTGCCCCATTCCAAGTGCAGACTCCGGCATTTTCCCTTGTTGAACTTCATATGGTTGGTGATTTCCCAGTCCTCTACTCTATCAAGGTCTCTCTGCAGAACCTTTCTGTCTTTGAGGGAATCAGCAGCTCCTCCCAGATCTCTGTCATCTTTAGACTTGCTTTGTATTCCTTCCAGTCCTGCATTCAAGTCATCTATGAAGATGTTGAAGAGCACAGGGCCTAAGGTGGAGCCCTGTGGAACCCCACTAGTGAGAAGTCTCCAGTCTGATGTTACCCCATTCAATATCACCCTTACTTGTATCCATGGATGCCTACGTTTGCCATCACCATCAGTGCCACACAGAGGTGTGATTGCAACAGCCAGCCTTGAGGGTTGTGTTACTATGTGGCACTGACAGACCAGCTGCTGTAAAGACATTTTTCCCAGAGCACCTGTTGCACAGTCCTGAAAATCTGCCCCAGTGACAGTCCCTACAACAGGGAGGGCATTGTTTTGTTCTCTAAGGCAAAGTCCTGAGCACTTAAAGTCTTCCAGAATGTCTACTATTAAAAATCAGCCAGGGCCTGGCATTAGCTGAGGGCAAGGGCCATGTATTTATTTCATGTGTCTGCAGTACCCAAGTACCAACTATAGCTGGGTAATGCCTCATGATTGAAGGTGTTGCCACTATACACATAGGTAAGTTTGTGAATGACAGATAATTATCACTGAAATAATGAAACTCCAAACTAGTGTGACACTGCCAGATAAATTTATTAACTATCCATCAAAGTGGTCATTCTCCTCTCTGTATCAAGCCAAATGTTCTTCTGAACACTGAATAGCTCTGGCCAGCTACCAGGAAAATGATCTGTTTCTCCTTCAAAACTACTGAAACTATAATATTGAAAAAAAAGCACTACCTGAATTCCAGCTGAGATCTAAAATATGCTGCAGAAAATTGGACTGATGAGTCATCATTTATCTATTTTATTCTAAATTAATTTCATACTAAAATGAATACACTCGGGTGGGCACAGTAACAGGATGTTGGCATTTTTGTCCCTGAGGGAACAGTGACTCAGTTATGACCCTGCTTTCGTCTGAGGCACAGATAAATCTGTAGCTGATGCTATGCAACATAGAGAGCTGAGTCAGAAAGAAGGCTCTAAACAGATCTGTATTTTGCAGCCAGAAGGTGATGAGATCACACCAGCATGTGAGGACAATTTTCCAAATATCAAATAACTTTAGTGGCACAAATAAGAAATTGAGAAATGCCTTCCAGGCAGCTCTGCATTCAAATGAGCTGGTCAATACCTTTATTTAAACACAGCTGTGCAAAAGCTTGTGTTAACTTTACCCTAAGACTTTGGTATTTGCAGTCATGTGATATCATTGTTACCCATTTTTCACAAAAAATGAGCAAGCATATTTGTATGGCATACTAATGTGAGCAAAAATATCAACCTTAGCTTAGTTTTAAAGTATCCATTAATTAACTTGAGACATGGGAAGTTTTATACATAATTGTACAAACCCACAAAAAATGTCTTTTAACTGAAAGAAATGAAGCTTCACATTCTCACTGTACTAGACAGCATATTTAAATTTGAGCATTTACTTACGTCAAGTTTCAGTGGACAAGAATTATTTAAATAAGAGAAACAATTGCCAGAAGTTGAATTTAACAAATTTGTCAGGTGTCATTTGCCCGTAATGAAGCTGTGTTCGCTGCCACCAGTCACCTCCCTATTTTCTATGTGCCTTAGCACAGTTTCCAAGAGGATTTGCTCCATGATCTTGCCAGGCACAGAGGTAAGACTGACGAGCCTTCAGGTCCCTAGGTCTCCTTTTTTTTTTTTCCCTTTTAAAAAATGGAGGATTATGTTTCCACTTTTCCAGTATTTGGCAAGCTCACTGGACTCCTGCAAATTCTCAAATATGATGAATAAGGGTTTAGCCATTTCCTCTGTCAGTTCTCTCAGGACCTCCAAATGGCATCTCATCAGATCCCATGGACGTGTGAACCTTCAGGTTCCTTAGATGGTCTCAAACTACACCTACTCCTACAGTAGGTGGTTCTTCATTATCCCAGTCCCAGCCTTTGCCTTCTGCAACTTGGATGGTCTGACTTCAGCAGTTGCCAGTGAAGAACAAAGCTGAAAAACCATTGAGAACCACAACGTTCTCCATATTCTGAATAAGCAGTTCTCCCATTTCCTTCCAGAGAAGGCCCACATTTTCCCTAGTCTTCCTTTTATCACTGATGTACCTACAGAAGTTTTTCTTTTGCCCCCGACATCCATGGCCAGATTTAATTTTGTCAGGGCTTCAGCCTTCCTGACCTGATCCCTGGCTGCTCAGACAAGTTCTCTGTATTGTTTACCCGTGCAGGCCACCTGCTGTTTTTGCCTGACTTTTCTCTTTGTCAGGATGCATCTCTCCTAAACTCTGAAGAGGGGATTCTTGAATATCAATCAGCTTTCTTGGGCCCCTCTTTCTCCCAGAGCTTTATCCCATGTTACTGTACCAAGCAGATCCCTGAAGAGGCCATGGTCTGCTCTCCTGAAGTCCAGGGCAGTGAGCTTGGCTTATGTATGTCCTGCACTGAGGGTCTCAAACTCCACTATTTTATGGTTACTGCAGCCCAGGCTTCCTCTGAGCTTCATAATCCCCTCCAGACACTCTGTGCACACAAGAACAAATTCCAGAGTTGCACCTTGATGACTTAAATCTTCACAGGCATACTTGTATAGCTTCCTAGGAAGGAAGTTCTAGACACTGACCTGGACTCCACTTCTAACTCATGACCACAATCCCTGTTAAGTAGCCATCTCTATGTTGTACTACCATTTTTTCCTCATTAAAACCTAGAGGTGTTGGAATATGGAACTTTTCTAATTTTTAATAGTTTTAATTAAACCTTTTAATTACTTGTTTTAATTAACATTATGCCTTAAATTACTCTTAGCCAGCTTTTAGCAAAAAGCTGTCAAAAGCTACTTTTGTGAGAACGTAGCTTGGAAAAAGTACTAAAACTAACCTTGGTATGTTTCAATGAACAAAGCCTGGGAAAGAAATATATATTGTTGAAGTTGAACAACTAGAAGGACATTTTGCAAAAACCAGAAGATAAAAAAGATGAACAAAGGCTTAGTGTTTCTGTTGGGGAAAAGACCAAACGTATGAACTAACCATTACAGAAAATGAGACATTAATAACCAATAGAAGGTAGAATACTAACTGATGAAAGATAATTATGTCATTTAGAACCAATGAACAATAATATCTTTGTTTTCTAAAATGCATAAATAGGTAAAAAAATATTATTGACATCTGTGTGGGTACTGGGATTCTGTCAGTCTTTCACACATGCTTCTGTCCAGAAATAAAGTAATGCTTTGCTTTCTAACACTATGAAGAAGGTGGCAGAGAGTTTTATTTATCTTGACACTTTTGGAGTATTTGGCAACAGAGGGAGACAGTAAACACTGACTCTACATTTATGGTGTGTACTTGTTTGAAATCCAGGACACAGCAAAGTTTTGAAACAGGAATCACTCAATCCAGCCTTGAGCAGAGACCGGCCTAGTTTGGATATCAGCCCCTCTCCTGATGTCACCCAGCCAGAGCAGTTCATGCTGCAAAATATGTCAGGTAAAAGTGACCAGGACAAAGCTGAGGACCAACTGCAGGTGTCTTGTCTCAGACTGAACCAGCTGCTGGGTCTTCCAGCTGCATTGGTATGGGGTTCCAGCACTGGCACCACATGTTTAATTGTCCAGAAAGACTCACTTGAGATTTGCATTTAGCTAGAACTTTTCTGTGCTCCCAGAACCTCAAAGAAGGAGAAACAGCCTCATATCTCATTACTACTCACCCACAGGACTGACACAGGCTTTAAACCCTTACACACCATGTGGGGAAAGTCATAGACATATAACAAAGCATAGGACAACATCTCTGCAAAGGTTATGGCTTCTCCCCTTTTAGAGGAGCCCACACACTGCCTTCTTGCCACTGTTCTCCATACTGAGGATGCTGAGATGCATCCTGTTCTTCAGACAGAAGGTTTGCCACATCTGAAGTCAGACCAGGGACTGACATCTAGGTTGCTTTCCTGGGGCAACCATGGCAATCTTCCTTGGGAGGAGCATTTCACCAGGGCAGAGCCTTGCAAACAGTGACCCGGTGTTGCATTAAGAAGGCCTCATTCCTACACCCAGAGTTCCAGGTCACAGAAATCAGCAGTCACTGCTGTGACATGCTGACTAGTATTGAAAGCTGTCTGAGAGCACCTGGAAAGCTTCACAGCACAGCTGCTGGCTTCAAGGTGCCCTAGCAGTAATGGGTGACCTCTGGAAGCAACTTCTATTTTATTATGTTCCATTGTGGTGGCAGTAAGGATGGCAACAAATTGCCTGTAGCCAATCTCATCCTCCTCAAGTGGTTTCTCTCCAATGCTCGCCATGCATATCTCATCTGGCACTGTTGTAGTTTGGAATTATTATGTAAAGTCTCTCCCCTGCCATTAACTATCCATGCCAGTAGTTAACAAAGAGAGTAGTTGACTCCTGATCACCTGGGTGGGGCCAGGTTGCCCCTTTTTTTTTCCATGCCAGTAGTTAACAAAGAAAGTACTTGACTGCTGATCACTTGGGTGGGGCTGCCCCTTTTGTTCTGGGGACATTTCTCTCCTTGGGGGAGTTGGACAGGAGGCAGGGGGAGTGTGTGTGTGCTGGGGTAGGGGAGAAGCCATCTCGCTGCTGCCTGCCCCGGGATTGCTCGAGACTGCTTGCTCTTGCTGCTGCCTGCCCCGGGATTCCTCAGGAACTGCTTGCCCTCGCTGCTGCCGGCCCTGGGACTGCAGAGAGAGACAGAGTTCATCTGGGAACTCACCCTGCTGCCAGCTGGGTTGTGACTGCTCATAAG
>JAWWEV010000083.1:124722412-124776211 GCA_035583235.1 Hafferia zeledoni
CCCTAGTTAACATATGTTACCATAAACCATCCTCCTTATTATCATATCCTAGCCCCAAGTCCTTTAAATTGAATGTCGTATGTTCAATAAAGATTCCAGTTTCTTCCCCATAGCTGGGATCGTGTAGTTTTTTTTGACCTTCACATAGGACAGCTTGTAAGTTTCTTGTAACTTGCAAGCAATTAAAGCACAGCTCCCACACTAGAGGGGTCTGCCATTTGACTGACAGTGAGCCTGTGCTATCATGGATCTCATGAGTCCCTAGCTGTGGGAAGAAGTCAGCTGGTACAAGCTGATGAATCCAACTAGTCACATCAGCACTTGGTGTACATGCAGCAAGCACAGCCTGGTCCTGCTCACAGTGAGAAGCTGCTGTCATATATGAATTATCTCCAGAGTTCTTTCTTCCCTCAGCTTTTCAAAGGATCTGGTACATGTCTCAGGACCAGTCAAATGAAGCTTTGAGTTGTGGCTCAGTTTGCTGGAGCTCGTTCTTACCAGCTACAGATTTTCTTTTCACATTCTTACTTTCCCTATCAAGAGGTGCTTTGTCCTTCAAGCTTCAAACTCTGTTATGTGTTCTGCCTCTCATGGTGGAACTACTGTCAATAATGTCTTGATGACAATGCAGTCACTAAGCTGCAAGACTTCATCGTAGAGCGGCTTGTTGTACCACCTTATAAATTAGCCCATGTTGGTTGTGGGAAGTTATCTTCTGTTAAATAGCCAGGTTTTGTACTTGTCTGGCAGAGAGCTAGGTACAATAGCTTGGTACATCTTTAGTCTAGTAGAAAGCCTGATCCTGTGTTAACCATATAATCACTGTGAAAGTTTGACGGAAATGATGGTTCTTTCCACCTTCAGGAGATTACCTGTGTGTTCCTAATGACATTGTCATTCAAAGTGCTTGTAAATTAAGCAAATTCACTAATGACTTACAATTCACTTTTATTGATGGATACAAAAAGAGTTACACTCTTTTCCAGAACTTCTTGTTAAACAGTCTTGGCAATCTGTTCAGAGGTAGTAAAGAAGTAAATCACTGGCACAAACAGTTCCTATTTATCCCTCTACAAAGGTGTATGAAAAAAACCCAAACTTTTGCAGTCTGAATGGAGTCTAAGGACTGATTTTGGAGGTTGCAAATCATCGTGCAGGATGTGCTCCAATATGCATTCTCTTTTAATGCTCCTTAGAACAACAAAGTGCTTGAGAAGACTTGACTGACCTTTAGTCTACCTTGCATCCCACCATGGAGATATTTCAAAATTAATAGTTGCTCTTGGACAAGAGAGACTTTCCAGGAATCTTCAAAGTCTGGGTTTCTGATTACACCAGAGGTTTTAATAAGCTCATGGAAGTATTGTAAATGTCTTAAGTTTTACTTCTTCCTTTTCTTGTCTTTATAGGGAGATAAATGCTACGAAAATTATTCCATTGTTTCCCTGAAAACTGCTTTTAGCTTTTTTAAAATAAGTATTGGCAGCATATGAATACAGTAACAATGATGCTCTACCACAGAGGTCTTTCACGTCATACAACTTGATCTGGATTCAGTGACAAATGGCCTTTAATCCAGTCTGCCAGCAGATATGTCTGACCAAGATAACACAGTCAGAGAAGTGCCTGTTTCCTTTTCAAAGAGAAGCTGACTGGTCTTATTACTGCTGGCAAATCAGCTTGGATGTTTCCACTTCATACTGTCAAACCATTCCTGCGCCAAATGACAAACCGCATCTGAGCTATTTCTTCAAATAAAGCATAGCCTGTGTGACTTTGCAAGTCAACCTCACTTGCTATATTTATTCAGTGCAGCAGCTATGCCAGCTGCCCTTCAGTGTTACTTTGCATTCTGGAAGGAGGTTTTATAATTTTCTCCTCTGTGCATAGAAATCTTAGATGGCAGCTGTAACTTGACTGCCATAAGGTTTGGTTTTGACCACAGCTAAAACGGATTCAGCAGACACAGCATATGGTGTCTTTTAGGAAAACATGCCATTTTTAATTCTTTCCCAGTGCAGAAGTTTTGCAGTTGTTATCTGTAATAGCAGACAATTTGGTACACAATATACAGTTATTTGTACATTTTGAAAGGCTTTTTACAATGAGCTGCATAATCAAACCAGTTTTGTGTAGTATATCAATCCTGGCAGAATAGTTATCCAGTCAGAATCCTCAAGAAGGTTGACTAATGCTAATGCTTACGACTGAATAGAAATTTTCAAAACTACATATGAGAAACACCATGAAAAATGGCAAAATATGAAAATAGTAAATACATTACTGAACTTTGCTTTCTGAATTGAAAAGTCGATTTTGTGAGATATGTCATAAATCAGAATATGATAAATTAGAAGTATTCAGATAACATTAGAATCTTCAATTTGGATTAGTTTAGATCAATCCAAATTCAAAACATCAAGTTTGTATTCATTCTTCTAGAAGATAAAGCCAGAATTAGAATTACAGAACCTTCCACAAAGCTGGAAGGGACCCACAAGGATCTTTAAGTGCCTTGCATTTCACCTACAAGTAGGGCTTTCCTCTGGCTGTAAACTAGAGATGAATTTTGATTCTTAATTTTTCTCAATTTTCTACTTCTTCTGTAAAATAAAAATGTATGGCTTGGACATATATGAAAAACAAAGGGAACTTTGCAGAAGCATTTTACAATTCCTGACTGTAGAGCATCTGAAACTCTGATGAGCTTCTAACAAGAATCTTCATTATTTTTAATGGATACTAACTCATATGCCTCAAGTAAACATCTTAAAATGCTAAAAACATAAAAAGCCATGAACAATTATTTTTTATGTTTCCTATGCTGTTTCAAAATACTGTCACTCCACTGCTTGTTTGTGGAGAAAATTATCATTTTCCTCTAATAGCAGCAGGCAGCCAACTTCATTTTACCTACAACCATCTTTTCCAAATAAAAGCTACAGCAAAGCTAACTTCTGTCACTGCTGTATTTTAGTAATTTGTGGGGAGTGTTGTAGGGTGACATTAATACCTTCAGTTAATCTGGCTGTTTGCAAGGTAGCTGCTGATTTTCATCCTAAGCAAGTAGAAGAGAGATCCCATGAAATCCACATCACTGGCCTCTAGCATGGCAAAAGCATGTAGAAGATTTTCACGGAAAGGAAAAGAGTGGAGTGCAGACAATATCTATTTGAACACAAAGCCTTAAACATGTCTGATTTAACCAGTGATGTTAGCTACTCACAGGGACTGAATTTTTCAATTACTTCCTGCTCACCGTTAGATAAATGACTGAAAACTGGTTTGGCCAGCTCTGAACTGCTTTTCCTATTCACAACATCTCAGGCCTTAATCTGCACAGGACATTCTGGACTCAAGCTCTGACAGGAGTAGGAGATGAAGTAGTATCCCCAGTTTAAATTGTTTGAGATACCATATCTGAAATAGTTATCCTAGTACTTTGTGTCAAGGGGTGAGGAAGCCATCAGGAGCCCCATAGGTCAACATTCAGAAATCTGATGTGAAAGCATCTTTTCTTTTTCAGTCTGTGCTGAAAACTGTTTAGCTAGTCCTACAAGCAAGCCTGGTTTTACAGTTTGCTTTGATTGCATATGCCAGTGAAAAGGTTGAACTGATTTGAACTTTGTGAGATGGATAGCAGCTGTTTTACTAAACTATTTAAACCCACCAATTTGGGCTTAAACCTTGGCTGAGTAAATACAAAGCCTTAACTATATGTAGTATCCATAATGAGCTCTCCTTTTGAAATTTCAGTGAATAAAATTTATTTTTATATCAACATAATTTTACTGCCAGATTTTTCAATACCAAATGTTTCATTGCCAGATACTGAAGTATCTTACCAAAAAAAAAAAAAAAAAAAAAAAAGAGAGAACTAAAAATAAAGCAGGTGAATTTATTTTCATTTTTCATGGATGAAGTCACTGTTCATCACTGCTGGATGCAATGCAGCTCTTTGCTCCCTAAAGCAAACTTTAAAAAAGCCTATGTGCTGATTTAAAGGTAAACCAGCAGGACAAACAAACCCAACATAAAAGAGATTATAAATCAGAATTACAATTTAATAACAATATTACAACAAATGCAATGGCACAAAGAGAAATTGGTTTTAACCCAGAAAACCCAGAAGTATGCCCCAGCACCCTGGGGCAGAAACACAATGGTGTTTGTTACCCCCTGTGCTGAGACCCACGTGGTTCCCCCGAGTCCAAAGCAAAGCAGGTGAAAAAACCTTTTGGTGCAGATGATGGTTGTAGTCTGGTGAAGAGTGGTGGTCTCCTCCTGTCAAGGTTCTGGTCCTCTAGATTCGACAAGAGGTTCCCAGAGGTCTTCAAACCCCAAGATTATGTATCCTCAGGTCGAGGTGGTAATGCACAGTACCTCCTCCAGGGCGAGGAATTACACAATGGGTGATCTGACTCTGTGAGTCCTGGGGTATTTTGGAATCGTTGATGTCCCATTAGCAGTCACGCCCTCTCAAGCTGGGTGTGAAGGTGCTAATGACTTCCTGGAGGGAAGTTATCACAACTCTTATCTCACAGGCTTCTTTGACACCCAGCTTACATCCTGAGGGGTTGGGTGTGCCCTGGGCAGCTGCTGCAAATGGTCCATTGTTAGCAGTTATTTGGAAATGAATATAGGGTGTAGAATACATAGCTTTGGTCACACCCACACAGTGATAAAATGGTCCTGACTGCTGAACTAGGACAGCCTAACACTGGAATCATGCAAAAACCTGAAAAATTATGTGTTTGTGCATGTCTTTTAAATCTCTGGAAGAAAAGAGGAAGATGAACTGGATGAGACGATCTGTAAACAAAACCAGCCTAAGATGGTATGTGCACTTCCTGTTGGTTTCTGTATCCTTTAAAGTCCAAACTGGTACATTCCATGTAAGAATGGGAAAAGTTCCAAAGCATTCCTTCTGAAGTCTGGAGGTTGTTTCCTTATCACTGAGTAAGGCACCTAATGCTAACACAGTTAGATAATGATATTAATTTTTTACCCAGGTAGAAAAGAATGTTTGCGCAGGTAATAGTGTAGGGACAGAAACATTACTTCTGAGACACAAGCTTGTTACAATCCAGATTTATACTTAATCCCAAAACAGTTGAAGATCCTTTGCCTGGTATGTATGTCAGCCTATTACAGAATTTCTTGTAAATGCAGAAGCTTTCATTTGGTGGCAGCTTGACAAAGAAATATATACCAAAATCGATTTTTCAGTATCTTACTGTAAGTTACTTGTAGACAGAAATTTAAACAGAACAACAAACATATTGTCAAAACAAATCTTAACTATTTTCTCAGGAAACAAGAGGTATGCATTGATTTATTAAGTATTTGCAAACCTTGGAAGGTTTCATTATTACTTTTAAACCACATCTAATTCAGTCACAGATTGACACAGTTGCTAAGATTGCCCTGTTCAATTTGCAATTTTTCATTAGAACTAGATGTCTCAGGTGTAGGCTTGGGATCAAAGGTGAGGGTTTGTATTCATCCTTGTTCTTTACATTCATTGGTGGCAAAAATCAGAGATTCGTATGAAGGGCTTTTGGACTAATCTAGGTGATGGCCTGTTGTTACTAATAGGTTTTGCCCTGCATTTTCCTGCTCATTTGGATGTGAAACTTTAGCAAGAGAAACTAACAAAATCAGTATTTATTCCCTTGTGACATGACAATTGGCAGCTTAGCACAGTACAGTCACTGGTACTCAGCCACCGCCTATTTCTGTGCAAACACAAGCCATTTTGAAAGCTAGGGCTTTCCACCCCAACTCCCATCCTGTGGGCAACTCCAGTAGAAATTCTCCTTGGTCACTGTTCTGCACACAGCTGTCATAGTCCCTCAGAGTACCCAGCATTGTTTTTCCTAACTCATGAGCATTTTCATGACACTTTATAACTGAAAGCTCTTTCAAAGGATAAAATAGGAGCTTATCACCATTCTTTTTCACCCTGAGAAGCAACATTCCTGTGTTTAAAGTAAGAGCTTTGTATAGGACCTCACATAAAGTAAATCTCAGAAAGCCCATTACAAGGGTACCTGGTCGAATATTATCTTCAGTGCCTTCACCTCCCACATTTAGCAAACAAAAGCAGAAAATGCCATGGTGTCTACTAAAAAAACCAGAATACCTCACAGTGTACTGTGGGGGTTTTTTTAATATGAAGTAAGAAATCATCACAGAAGTTCAAATCTCATCTTTTCCTGAATTTTACTTTTTTGTCTGCAGTGAAGGTGAAAGCGGTATGACTATTTGGTTTTGGTGGAGTTTTTAAGTGCAAGGGATTTAATTGCTCTACATTCAGTGGGGCAAATGGCATTAATAAACTCATCAGAAAAAACAATGGAATTTGATGGCCGTTGACAGTAGAGGAATGGCTCCCAGGCACACACTCCACATGAGTTGAAGAGTGAGGTAAAGAAGCAACTTTATTAAGGGGAAGACAGATTTTTATAGGGTTGGGTGGGGAAGGTACTGGAAACTGGGAGGTAACAAAGATGGGATTGGACAAAACCAGAAGTGGAATATGTAACTGAGCAATGAACAAACCAATCGGGGAACAATATTCAACTGGCCAATAGGGAAACAGGGACCTGGACAGAGGCGGAAAACTGGTATAGAGACTTATGGGAAGAAGAACATGACTAAGGGGAAACTACAGGGTGGCCATATTGAAAATGGGAGGGTACAACCACATAACTAGAAAAGCTCCTAACATTAGAATCGCAAATTCCAAATGCTAAAATATCCGTAACAGTGATCTTCGTGTCCAATGACATGTCTGGACTGTCAAAGTCTTCTTTGTCCTCATAGATCCATGTCCGATAATGTTTTTTCCACTCTTCGTCAGAGAGGCTTCCTCCCACAGGAATTACTCACATGTATACAATTACTCATATATATGAATAGTTGTATAGTAATAGTTGACACAAAAGTAAATACTAAACTTTCTCACAAAATCTATATTCTATTATTTTTTTCAGCTGTAGAGGTAAGGCTAGATCCTTTTTCCATAGCTATGTCGTAGCGTTTATTCTTAGATACTCCTTTCTTTTTGTTTCCATTTCTCTTGTATGTAGTTCACTTTCAGAAACTGATTTACCAAGTTTTCTTGTGCTTTTGGAAAGATACAAAAGTTTGCTTAGGAATGTTCTGTTCTGTCTTTTGACAATTCCCTTCTAACTCATGCTGCACTCACTTTAAGTGTTCCTGAAGGTGGAATATTTGGTGAGTCCAACTATGAGTATGTGCTATATAACTATTTTTGACCACAGGAAAATAATTTTCCTCAGGACCAACATTTAGTCAATGTACCAGTACAATAAAAATGTTTTATGTTCTAAACAAATGTAACTTTTTGGTCCAGAATTCATTGAGGATCTCAGAAGCAAGAACCGTTCGGATGCTGGTAACTTCTTGAAGGAGGAATCTTCAACTTCCTGACCTTGGTGGTCATCAGAAATTCTAGTTACTATTTTGGTTATCTTCTCTATCTTCCAAATGGTGCTGGCTCTTCCTGCAACAGTAAGTTACTTGCTTCATGACCAGCTGGAAGCTGATGACTTTGATTAGGGTTTATAAACCATTTTTAGGTCCTTTGCATGTGCAGAATTGCACTGCATCAGGCTGGTGAGCTGCTGTTGCCTTGCAATACCCTTATGTGCATGCTGGTACTAAGACAGTGCGAGTTGCTGCAAGTTTACCACATGGTGCAATGCCAGTTGCAGAAGTCACAGGAAGGTAGTTTTCAAGACTAATGGAGTATACTTGCAAAAAGGTGAGAAGTCAGGATGATGACCACGGACACATTCATGTGTGCAGAGGAAGGCACGCTAGCACATAAACAGGGACATTGTATCTGGAGCTGTAAACACCAGACAAGTAAAGGCCAGGTTCGGAGACAGTTCAAAACATCATGGAACACAGGTGGTGAACCAATACAGTAGCCCGGTATGAGAAGGTGCGTATACAAAGATTTCCCTGAAGTTACTAAACTAAAATGCTCTTGTTGACATTAGTTTTACACTACACAGGGCTTTATCACATGGATGTAATTTCACTGAATGATGACAAATAGCTTTTGTCTGGAAACTTAGTTTATTTGTGTAGTCAAGCTTGTTTGGTTTTACAATAGAGATTACTTAAATATTGTATATTTCAAAGTGTATTAAAATGCAAATTTCATAGTGGATGGTATCAGCAATGGCCAGAAGTCAACTGAGAAGCAGGCAGGCTTTTTCCACAGCATTGGCCTGTCATGAAGCTTGCTTTTGCTGGTACTTCTATTAGTCTCTCCTTAGAAATTAGTAGTAAAACATAATTTTTGTAATAGAAGGAAGGGCTCTAACCTGATATCACTGAAGGGACAAAAAGTATTTTCATAATTGCATTTAACTTTCACAGAATAGCTAGAATGAATCAGAATAATGCAGGGTTCTTCTGGATCTTGCTCAGTACTGAAAATTGTAACACAGATGAGGATGTAAAAAAATGACTGCATATAAATTTTTAGAGTTGAAAAGCTACCATGAAAAGGTGGATTTACAACATGATTATTGTATGCACTTCTGCTCAAACTGTCCAGCAGGTTAATGCATGTTTTATGTGTCATCATTCCTGCATCCAGAATACTACTAGAAGTTTGCCATTTACTAAGGGGGAAAAGACTGACATGGAACAATCTGTGCCATTTTTCCATCTCTACTGACATTTTCTGTGTTTCACAACTGATAATAATGATCATAAAAATGTATGTCAGGAAACTTCATAAAACAAACAGGATGAGCCCTTCCTGTGCATAGAGTCAACAAACGTGCTGTGACACATAAGGTTTCAAAGAGTATTTCAAGTGGGGGCTAAGTAGATATGAGCTTTGCACTGTCCTTTGACTAGGAATGAGTACCATCAACAGTGTGGAGGTATCTGAGTGAGCGAACAGTTTACACTTACTGAAGCTAGTGTTGCTGCTTCTAATTGTATTTACTGAGTCAAAAGTACCATTGTGACTGCGTGGTCTGCTTGCTCCTGCCCAGGAACTGCCCGTGACCGCGTGGTCTGCCTGCTTCGGCCTGCCGGGACCCCTCGGCCCCCCTGCCTGCCGGGACTGCAGAAAGAGAGACAGAGTTAACTCATCCTGCTGCCAGAAGTCTAGAAACACCAATTTGTTTACTACATTCAGAAGTGATCTAATGCTAAGAAATTGAAGAGTGATGAAGGACAGTATCTGATTTTATTGGTTCCTAAAAACCTTCAAAGTATGTGGTACCAGTAGAGACAGAAAAGGGAGACAAGATTAACACTGCCATCTTTTCTACCCAAAATGTTAATGTCAGAGTCATGAGTAATCAAGTGGCTGCAGTAATCATCTAATCTGTTCCCTGTGTTTGTATTGCTTCAAATGTATTTATAATGCTTCCATCGCCACAGGATTTGTGAACATTTGCTTTAGGAACTGCTCCTACACATTCTGTATGTGCAAGTAGGCCTTCCTGGTATGCGTCATTCCACTGACTTCAGCAGAACTGTGGCAGAGGAGCAGGTTCATGGAGCACAGTTTGGATTTATGCGAGAGTCTGAGTTACTGCAGGTACTGAGCTGATCTTTTGCTGTTGCTAACATGCCTTGCAGCTTCACCAGTGTGCAGTATTATTGACTGTATTGTTTCCAGTATCCAGCTTCCTCTCAGGGCTAGCTTATGGCTTTCTTCGAGGTGTTTCATTCTGCCATAAAACCACAGTCACAGATGAGTCTGATACAGTCAGGAGACAGTAAAGAAAGAGGTGAGAATCAACAAACAGAGGTCAATGAAAAGCTTTCAATAACACTCCTGGGGAACAGGCTCAAGCCTCCAAGTACTGCTAAATGATCAAGGAAAATAGGTATTTGATTTTAAGAATAACAGACCTTCTAATGCAGATCTAATGTGTGTGCTTATCATGTACCGCATACTTACTGAAAGAAATAACGTAATAAAATTAAGATTCATGTGATTAAAATCCCAGTCCCTTAGTGCTGCTGGTGACTGACTTCATTTACCTGCTAAGAACCCTAAGTAGATCTTTTAGGAAGCCTATCATGCCAAACATTGTGTTGTGTTTAATCCTGTACTTGTTCTCTATGTGGTGCTCCCTTTGACGTCAGTGGAAATTTGACATGTGAGAATGCAGAGGAATCAGGCGAAATAGTTTTTTAATAGCAAAATTGAATGGAAGAAAGCCCTTTGAAATGTACAGAAATCTTATTCCTTCCTACAACATAAAAGGGTGCTTTCTGCTTTGTTCTTCAAAGATTCTTACCTATGTGGATTTTATATGTGTGTGTTCATGAGACTGTCAATATACTGGATAGCACAATTAGCAGATTTAGAACTGATTGATTGAAAGTCACCTATAATGAGCAAACCAGGAATTCCTAATAAACATACAATGTGCATTTCCATTTGCTGTTCTACATCACATACACCCACCACAGTCACTTCTAAATAACTTCTGTGTATTCAGTTTTGCTGTCACCTTTCCATTTTGTGGTCCCTAAACCATCCTGAGTAGAGGCATGCAAATATAAGGACACACACTGTGTTAATCACTAATAAGCTTTAAATATTTTCTGCTTACACTTAAAGGGATCTGAGAAATGTTTTTAATTTTTGTAAGCATTTCCCAGCTGGTCCCTTTTGCTATTAGCAACAGTACCCACATTGTATAAATAGACTTTTCTCCCTCCTTTTAACAAATACAAACAAATGACAGAATTTTACAATACTGAATGTAAATGGTGGAGTCATTCTGGTGTTGTTCTGGATTTACAATGACCTCACTGAAAACAGAATTTAGACCACTGTGGTTGAATGCCAACAGAAACCGGGTTTGAAAAAAATCATCTTAGTAAGAAAATGGGATAAAGTTACATCATTCCCATACCGAAAAACTGCTCGGAGCAAGAGGTCACAGGAACCGCTAAGAGGGGGCACCTGCCCCCGCTCCGGGTCGGCGCTGCCGCCCGGCGCCAGCCCAGCCCCTCACGGGGGCTGCCAAGGTCCGACCCTCCTGTCCTGCGGCACAACACCGGAGCCTTGCGCAACATAAAAACATCTAAAATATGTATTGCTCAATTTCACCCTCGCAAATCCATCCTTGGGAGCCGCGGCTGAGCCGCTCTCACGGTAAGTATGCATTACCTAAATAAACGTAAGCGCAGCCTGCAGCTTTTCCAGAGGCGATCAGGAAAAACGCAGCACGGAGCAGTGAGCGCTGACGTCCCAATTCCCCTGAAGCCGAACCACAGCTCCGCTCCGCCAACTCCGCGATCTCCGCCCCCAAGCCCCCGTTAATTCCCTCCAAACCCTGGCGGTGCCGCCGAGGCTGCGGACGCCCTCCCACACGGCTCCCCCCTACCGCACTGTCCTGCCTTCCCTCCGCTCCCGGCAGGGAGCAGCACCCGCCCGGCCCGCAGTGCCGCGCCGTGCCGTGCCGTGCCCCGCCGCACGCACCGACACAGACACGCGCACAGCACCGCGCCCGCCGCCCCGCACCGGCTCCCGCCGCCCTGCCAGAACCTCCCCAAGGTCACGGCGCCCCACGCAGCGCCCGCAGGTGCGCGGGAGGGGACAGGGGGATGGAAGGCGGACCGTCACAGCCGTCCTCTCGGGGGCGCTGCTGGCCGGGCCCGCAACAGCTCCGCGGCCGATCGCGGATTATAAGGGACCGCTCTCTCCGCCCCCAGCGGAGTCTCCCTCCGCCCCCGCCCTGACTCCCCACCCCTCCCCCGGCCGCAGAGAAGGGCATGGAGTTGGCGGGAGCCTATAAAAGCCCCTGAGAGAGCACTGGGGCCACCGAGCTGTGACAACCTCCAGGAGCGGAGCTGAGCACAATGTCCCATCACTGGGGTTACGGCAGCCACGACGGTGAGTGCCCGGCGGTGCGGGACACCTGCCGGCAGGTCCTCGCGAGTCGCGCCCGGGACGCGCCCGCCGCCGCCCCGCCGAGCCCTTGCCCGTAGCAGGAACGAGCTCGGAGGCGCTTTTTCTCTCGTAACCTTGAAACGCACCTGCGCCCGAGCAGCGCGCCCGGCGCCGCGCCGCTTGCCCGAGCATCTTCTGCGTCCCTATCGTCATTCCTTTACCTCGGGAAGGGAAGGGTGGGCGCTATTCCATAGGCTGGGATGGCCCCTGGGACTCCCTCTTAATAATCCCCCCCACAGCCGCGAGGATTGCGGGGCTGCCTCGGTCCCGCGGTGGGATCTCCCCTCACCTGTGCTGCCAGCACCGCCAGCACGCAGAGTTGGTACGCTGTTAAAAGCTGATGCTGGTGTTCGAACATCCCGGTTTCTAGAGTGAGAGTTACTGCTTGTACCCCCCGAATTTTGTGTCTTTTCCCACTGAGCTGCTTTCCGCTGTCTTGCAGGACCTGCTCACTGGCATGAGCATTTCCCCATCGCCAATGGGGAGCGCCAGTCCCCTATTGCCATCAACAGCAAGTCCGCCAAGTATGACTCCTCTCTGAAGCCGCTGAACTTCAGTTATGATGCCAGCACGGCGAGAAACATCGTCAACAACGGGCACTCCTTCAACGTGGAGTTTGATGATTCTTCCGACAAGTCAGGTGAGACCTCACCTTCGGGTGCGGGAGGGCACATGACAAATTGCTACTAACACTCCTACTAAAATGTATGCTGAGGCTATGGGGTTTTCCTTAAAGAGGAAAAAGTACCACTATTGGCTTTCATAAGATGTGGATTCAGCCCTTAAGGATTCCTCATGTCACAAGAGTCCTTTAGGCAAGGAGGAAACTGAACTCCCTTTAAAAGAAAATTAAGCCTATCTTGGCAGATTTGAGCTGCCCTACTGAGGAGAAGTGAATTGCTATATTTTTGTATAAATCAGAAGGACTGGGATAAGGGCTCAGCTGTGGAGAGAAAAAAAAATTAAAAAATTTTTGACAAGAGCAATTTCAGGCATAGCTCATCATAAGATACTGATCAAATGGTTAAACGAAGAGGCAAAAAACATCATAGGAAGAAATTTGCCTTAGAATAGCAAAGGATTACAGTTAACAACTTGAAGTGGAAATAGCTTGGAAATAGTTCTTTTGGTTATCAAAATATTATTTCATATTTCTGAAGCCAGCATGCTCCCAGGTTAGTACAGAAATAGAGGAATGATTGGAAAATACCTCTTTGTTCTTTTGTAATTAAAAAAAAAGATAAAATTAATGTATCCAACACATTCCTACAGAGTTTGCTAGCAGACAGTGTTCCACAGGGTCTTGCTGTTCACTGTGCTGTATGGTAAAATTAAGGACTGAATCCTGCAAACCTTTAGTAATCCTTACTAAAAGGAATAGCCTTATTGATGGACAGGAAGAATGCAAGCTACCCTTGCAACAAGGGTTTTGCAGGTTGTCTTTAATTGTAGTTTTTCATCTGTCTGAATTTGCAGAAATCATCACTCTTCACAATGAATGTGCCTTTAGTTTTAATTTAGGCAACAAAAACAATCCTGTTGTAAGTCACTGACTTCTCCAGACACTGCCTGATTTATCTTGCTTGCGCGAGTGTCCTGTTTTTCCTATTTTGTTGGCAATGTCATTTAGGGAATGGTTCTGAAACCAAATGATTGTGCCTACTAAAAATGTGAGGTTTCTGCAGGTAATGGAATAAACCTTATAACAGACTTCTAATTACAGTCTTTATGCTGGACAATGTTAAGTGGTCAGATATAAGTGTTCACAGTTGTATAAATATATATAGGTTGGTATAACTTCTACAGAGCATCAACATTAATATTTTCATGGTCTGAAAAAGAGAAGAAAAGGGTATTCTGACCTCTTAGTGCTTATTTTTCTGAAGCACTGAGGAACTAAAGAAACTGAATGCATGTTCATTTTAACAGTATCATAGGGAATAAGGTAAATGAGCCAGAGGACAAAAAAGGGAATTCTGTTTTTTACCAGCCACATGCAAGTCTGCTCTCACTGCCATCCTTCTCACTTACCCAAAAGAAACAGCTTCAGGTCTCCACAGTATAAGGAAACTATTACATGATCACTTTGTGTATGCCTATGTTTGGAAAGAACGGGGAAAATTAGGTTGTGAGGAAAAAATGGCAGACACATTGAATGTAAAGAAACGTCTGTAGGAAGAATGCTTTTTTACGAGAAAAGTCAGTGCAGAACCAGAACATCTGTGATCGAGATCCTGTGACAGATATGCAGTGACACAGCTTTCAGAGTGGGAGGATAGGAGATGCAAGTAGAAATATTCTCAGTTGCTCTATTAGTGTATCAGAAAATGATTATTCTTTAGAAACAAAAACCACTAAACAGATCTCTAGGAAGCCAGGTATGGGTCGATCACTTGCTACCAGACTTTCTATTGAAAATTACAGTGTATAGGATCTACCTGGCAGCACACTTAGTTGGCTTCATTTGTATGCAATTAACTAGGTAACCTACTTTCCTCACACAAAATAGAGCTGTCTTTGACTTGTCTCTGCTTGATTCTGAATTTGAGACTCTAATGCGTCTATCCAGTCCTTGATTAAACATCACACAACAGTCACAAGGAGAAGCTGAGTGAGATTATATGATGTGCTGGCATGTTTCACAGAAGACAGTGGAATAAAATCCTGTAAATACTTCCCAGAAGCTGTATTGCTTGTTTCTATGAGCTGTCCCATATGTGGTAATGAATTAACTGTGGTAGTAGGCGAAAAATGAAGTAATAAGATCATTGTTTGTGAATAATGTTCAAGATGTGAGTAACTGCATGCAAAGTAGATCGTTTCATTAAGAAATGTTCAGGCTCATAACTAATGGCACTGAAGCAAATTGAACAGCAGTTCTAGTTCTTAATGTCTGATCACTCCTGCTCTTCAGAGTATGCAAAATGAGTTCTCGCAATAAAAAGTACAGGTGGTAATAGCATAGTAAAAATAGGTAAGTAAGCCAAAATGCATGTTTGAATAAAACTCTGAAAGTAGTTCTTTCTTATTTCTTTGATTCAGAAAACATGTAATACGAATAATGTTGATCCAAAGTAAGAACAAGTAGATATCAGAATCAAAATTTTGGTATTTCCCCTTCAGAATGTATATTTTTTACATTACATGCGTGCATCAGGAATACATAGTATAAATCTTCTGCCCGTATTGTGAAAACCAAAAATCTAAAACTAAAGTTAGGACTTCTTGAAATTATGTCTCTATTGCTTTGAGTAAAAAATTAGAAGTTTAACTTTTTAAACAAAAATAATTTTTATGCCATTTATTCAACTAGTATATCTTTATAGGAGAAAATGTTTTCTTCTTTGCTTAGAAGATCTCTATTAGTAGCTGGAGATTTATAGACATAACTCTTGATTCAAGTTGTACTTATGTCTGTGACCTATACAATTTTCTTTTCTAGTGAAGTTTTAACAAAGAGATTTTGTTATTTTTTGTGCATCTAAATTTGTTTTACTTTCTTGTTAATTTTTTTAGATATGATTAGATGTTACTAACCATGCTTAGAAAAGCTCTCTTCCTAAGCAATTACCTTTAAGTCTTCAATTTCAGTTCTTGTAGTACAGCCTTTCAATTTCTTTGGTTATGTGGCAGCTGTTATATTTCAGAATATGCTTCTAAAGGCTCAGTCAGTTCCCAGAGTGAACCCCTTCATATTTCACAGTTGCTGGTTAGTAGAAATAGTGTATGGAAAGGCAGTTCACAAGCCAGCTTTGCCATGTTTATGAACATTTTTTGTTTGACAAATTCCATGATTTTATCTTCTATAAAAGGATATCTTCTGTCTTGTTTCCTTGCAGTCTTTCAGAATGCTTTCTTGGTGTTGTATGTAGAAAGTGAACAGTGAACTTCCTCTTCCCGCTGTTGCTTAGTCACTCTTCTCCTTCAGTTCTTGCAGTTGTTTTTTAGTTCTCATGCCCACTGTCTTTTACTATTAAAAGTTAAAATATTTGTGGGCATTCCTATTTAAAATTTCTGTGACTTTGCTTTCACAGTTTTATTGTGATAAAAGTGTCATTAGAAATAAAACTTCAAATTCAGGTTCATGCACTTGTATGTCCTGGGACTGGACCTTCCACGGATGAGTGAAGCAAATGGTGCTGATGTATGTTAAAATAAGGTGCATCATTATAATTTAGAAACATTAGCAAAGGTGTGTCTCGTTAAGGGTACTTCTTTTATCATATTAGACACTTCATGTTATAGTCTACTGGTAAGGACTTGTGTATTTTTTCATGCACTTGAAAAGACAGAAGTAAACGATTCCTTAGAGCTGTAAAACCACAGGATGTGACTTTGCTCTAAAAAGCCTCAAGAGCCTGAAAGAAAATTCGGTACCGTACATAAAAGGTGATCTTTGTGTAAGTTTTCACAGAAAACGTTCCAGAACTTATTTAAAACCAGAAATTCAAATAAGAAATGGTCGCAGCACTAGATGTGTTTGATGAGCTCAGAAAATTAAGAAGTCTATCAGTCATGAATTTATTCTTTAACAAGAATGTTAAAATACCATATTGTAGCAGTAGTACCTGGCAGAAGTGAATTGCAGCTATGGTGGGAAGCTCTCGCTAAATGTACTGGTAATTTGTTTCTGGACAAGTCTCTTAATTGTTTCCTTCTCCTTCCTTGCTGCTGAGGTGGGAGAGTACTGGAATTCAGGTCAGAGTCGCAAGTAAATCTGAAATTTTTGCAAACATAAAATCATAGTAGAACTTAAAAAATTATGAGAAGATTTGGTGAAATGGAAGTAGTCTTTTCACCTTGATGCTAGCACCCCTTTGGAGTCTTTGAGGAGTTGTAATTCAATATATTACCTGATTCTTTCTAAAATTGTAATTATTAATGAGTGTGCTTCAGCTGGCATACGCACTGTGACTCACGGGAAACAAACCAATCTATTCTGTTACAATGGTAATTCAAAAACCAGTATAACCAAACTGCTTGGTTCATGGTGAGTTTGAAAGTTGTGCCACTGCTGCTCTTTTCCTACACTTCCACCTCAGCTAGTAAATGGAGGAAGAAACAGGCAGGGCTGCTGTCTTTAAGGCACCACTCTTCATCAAAGTCGCTGCTACTGGTCTATTTTTAGGCTTTTCAGATCCAAAGATATATATTAGCTATGCTAGAATATTGTGTCTCATCAGTATAGAGTCATGGATTGAAAGTCCACAGTGCAGTATAGCCTAAGAAATGTGTTGACCCTTTGGAATCAGAAATCAGAGAACTGATTGCTTATACCTTTAGGACACTTTATTCAAACACCTGCTTATGTCACAAATAACGTGCCACAGCTTGACTCAAAAGTCAGAAGTCTCAAGGGTGTGAGATCATTAAGTCATTTTTCCTGTGAGCTGGGATCACCAGAAGCTGCAAAGCCCACGTAAACAAGTGACTTGAATAGCTCCAGTGCTTCCAGGAACTGAAAGTCAAGATGAGAGGGCTTGAGATCAGTCCTGTATGTTTGAGGTCTTAATTTCTTCACAGAGCTCAAAAGTACCCTTCACTTACATTGGCTTTTTGTTTTGATATGATTTGGGATTTTTGTTAACATGCAATTTCTGAGGAGAAACTTGATGTAGATTGTGCATTTAAGAATCATGGCAGCTTCCTTCTGTTTTTTCAAATTCCTCCTCTAGAGGCGCTTTTAGTGCGAAACTAGGAGAAAGTAGTCAGCCGTTATCAGTTGGGGCCACTTGGAAAAACTTATTTTTAAGATGTAATGAAGCTGTGTGCCAGATGTCACGATTACCACTCTTCCCAGCTGATAGTTTATTTACTTATAGACATGAGGGCTTGCTGCATGCTTAGAGGCAACGCTCACAACTTTGTTTGTCCATGACTGGATCTCAGCATAGGATGGAGACTATGTCCAATATGCAATATTCAGTACACTAAGCAGTCACTGAAATTAGTATTTAGCTATTAGAAATTAAACCAACTGTTATGTTCAGGAGAATTTTAATGCTTCCAACTTGGTCCTTAAAGTTGTCAGACTACAGAGTGTGAAATGTGAGGGCTGAAGGCTGGTCAGAGGCTTAGTACAGCATCATATGATTTTCAGAGAATCTCCATTTAAGAGACTACATGAGACATAAGCTCCACTGGTCGCAGGGAGTTGTAGGAATGTTAAGAACCTAAATGACTTTGTATCTTTAAGCAGGTCAGAGTCTTTCTGGCTGCTGCCCAGTCTGGATGAAATAGTTCAACTGAGGTGAATTGGAACCACTGACCTGCTGCAGATACACGTCTTCAGGCCTTCTGCGTTTTGGCAGTTGTTTAATTCTGGTCTATCTCTCTGGAACACCCTTTTTGCCTTATCAGGCTAAACTTCTAGAAAGGTCAGAGTGGGGTTTTTTTTCCTTAATGGTGAAACCAATTTTTTTTCTCATGGTGAAACCAATTACAGATGTTTTCTGCAGGTATGAACCCTACAGTCAGATGCTTGAATTGCTCTTCTTGCTTGTCATGATAGAACATCCTAGGAGGACTGTCTGAAAGAGATAACATAAGGAAGGAAACATCTCACAAACTGTGACTGTGTACTTCACATTTCATAGAAGTGACAGCTCACCCTAACTGAACTCTTCAGTCAGATGAGGAAGCCCATCCTTGCATAAGAACAAGGCTAATCTCTGAGCATCCTCATGAGTCTTTTTTGTGTCATTAATAGTGCATGGTGCTCAAGATTCTTTTTTTTTCCTCAAGTAGTGCTTCATCTGCTTTGTTTCTTCAAGTGCTATCATACAGGTTTCTATGTATACACAAAAGCTTACAGTATATTAGCATTAATGTGTATACTATGCATATATTTACATACCCATATACTCACAATGTCATATACACATGCTCATCTATACTGTAGGCTGATACAAAATATTGGTTTTCTTTGTGCTAAACAATGTATGTGTGAGAGGGCCCTCCTCAAAGGGAAATGCTTGAAATGTCCTGCTGCTAGGTTTTTGTTGGGTGGAATCTTGATTAAAACTAATTTCCTAAGTTTAGGGCTTTGGACATCGACTGTGCTCTAGTGGGACCCATTATTTCAGATACCAGAAGGAGCTCTGCTGTCAGTGATTTTCATTTGAAGAACATTGTCTCATTCTGCATTTTCTCAAAGTAATAAACTTGATAGTTTTTTTTTCTTGCCACACTAATTTGTATGACAGGAAGGAATTCATTCTAACTCATGAAACAGTCTTGTGATTCAGCCATTTTGATTATTTCATTGACATGTTTATTGCCTTGAAGAGATTTATTAGTTTTCTGTTCTCTGTAGAGAGAACATCCCATAGGAGCTAACTAAATTCCACAGTACTCCTACAAAAATTCACAGATGTGGGTGCTAGCACTTCCTGAAAAAAGGTATGAAGTGTTCCACAGTATTTTTTACAAGACTGTTCTGTTTGACATGGGAAGGAGTAGCTGCCCGCTGACTTGCCTCTAAGTAGAACAGTGGAGTGTGTGACCTCAGTAAACAGCTTGCCAGATGCAGCAAAGTGCCCTTTGATATTTGTGTGTTTTCAAATATCCCAAGAAAGAGTAGTGGAGTCAAATAAGCTTCCCCTTCTGTATCTAAGGAATACCACAGTCAGTGTAAGTCCCATCAGTGGAACAGTTCTTGTGGTTATTCGACTTTCCAAACTAGCGATGCTAATACTTACATATTTAGACTGTATTATGAGATCAGTTAATAACAGCGCAATGTAATTGCGGGATGTTAATAGTAGACTTTTTCCAGTAAAGGGTAGAAGGTAGAATGGTAACAGAAAAAAGCTACCATTTCTTAGAATCTAAGCAAAGTAGTTCCAAATCTGTCCCACTGTGACATTTAAAGTAACTGTCAAATAGTTAAAAAAAAAAAAAAAAAACCAAAAAAAAGAAGAAAAGTACTTTCAAGCTGTTACTTTTTGGGCTGTTGCACATCTTTGGAGACCAGTTTGTGTCAAACTGTGTTGAGTTGATTGAATCTATGAGAAAAGAATGTGTTTTTCAGCTCAGCTTGTGCTGTCTTCAGACGGCCATGCATCTGAAGCTGTGCTGTAGAACAAAAGGGAGCACAGCTACATACGTATTTTCAGAACAGTTTTTACTAGTATTAATTTCAAGAGGAAGGGAGCTAATGATGGAATGCTCATATATGGATCAGAACTTCCCCATCCTTTTTAAAAAGGGAGTGGAAAGGTTGGAATTATCTTCTCAGTGTGGTCTGAATTGATATTCCTGTCACATGGAACAAAGACAGGGAAGTTCCTGGTGTGAATGTTGTTCTGATCCTTGATGAACTTCTACTTTGCAAAGGCTGATAGCATCTATTCATGGTTTAAAAGGCTGGTGCTGGAAAAAAACCAGTAGCTCTAACATTTCTACTTTGCCTTTTAAGTCTAGTTTTAAATTATTCTTTGGAAAAGCTGAGAAGTATTAAAAATAAAATAACTGCTTAATGTAGGCTAGAATAAGAAGGGCTGTTCTGTAATTAAGCCTGCTGAATTTGTGTTCATTTACACTAACCTAATTATTACTTTCTTTGAATGCTGTGCTGTGAGTCAAAATAAGCTAGTGCTGGATTTGAGAACCACAGAGTAAGAAAAGTAAGCGAAAACTGCAGAGAGATTTTTGTGCATCTTTTGAGTTTTATGAGACTATAGCAAGCTTTGTGTAGACAAATAACACTGCAAATGGATTCAAGAATATTGCATGGTTTTGCTTTTCAGCATGCTTTCCATTGATTAATAACAGCAGATTAACCTATGCTATGCTAGTGCTTTCTGAGGTTGAGGAATGGTGGAACCTCAGTTCATTTGTACCTGCAACGAGCAGCAAGACCATGAGCTAAAGGAACTGAAACTGATCCATCACAAAACCATGGCATTACTTTTAAATGAAGCAAGATACCGTGTGGATTAAATGATTTTGCATCTGTAAAGACATAGCAACCAATTTCTTCATTTCTAAAAGGAACTAATGCACTTTCACAGTGGCCTTTCTGAAAAAATTGCTCTGATTTGTGGTGCTGTGTTTAAAACAGTTATGCTTCTTGGCAACTAAACCATATAGAAACATGAAAGCAGAATAAGATGTTTCTATTTAATTATTATAAGTAGCCATTCTTTGGATCACATAGCTTGGCAATAGGTAGGGCAAGTCCTGGTCTGTTGACTGTTCAGTGTTGGCTACAGTATTGGAAAGTACAAAGGCTGCAGTAGAACATGTGTTCACGTTTTTCAAATAGAAGTACATGTTGGGAGACTTCTAAGTATATTTTCCAAAGCAACACCAGGCAAATGCTAAATTTGTCCTCTGAACCCAAATTTTGCATGTGTCAGGCACACCAGTGGAAACTAATGTTTTGGTTTTTTTTTAATCTTACATTCAATTTTCATGTATTCCATTTTTTAGTGAAATCCTTCTGACTTCATCGCCATATATCTATGGCTGTTGTTGTACATGCTTGCATACAATCAGAATTACTCAAACCTGTGCATACAGTGACCTTTTTCAGTCAGTTTTGGTGTATGTTTTCACACATGCACGTATTGTGCTAGTGTCTAGACTAATTGCAAACTGAGAGAAAAGCATCTTTATTCCACAGAACCATTTTGTGGTGCATACACAGAGCACACTTACATGTAATATCTGATGTCAACACTCTTCTGTCACTTTATTACATCTATATTTATTTATATATAGAGAGAAATTAGTCTCCTAAAAAAATCTAACAGTTCAAATTACATTATTTTATTTTTAAATATTAATACCCTAAAGATTAATTGAGAGTTTGAATTTGAGATGCTTGGAATAAAGGAAAATAACCCAACCAAACCACAAACCAGTGTGAAACCTTGCTCTGGTGACTTAGATAAATAGCTCTATTTAATAGAACTATTTGTTATTGTTCTGTGCTTTATGCTGCACTGGAGGAGAAATTGTCTGTGCCTTGGACATTTTGTAGTAGTAGGGCTTGATCCTGCATATCATAATGGTGATTGGTCACAGTTTAAGTGGAAGGGTAAAACTAACAAGCAGATTAAGGGAGCTCAGGGGACCTCACTTCTGTATAATTGAAAGTGTGGCTGGGCACTCCACTCTTAAAGCAGTCCCATAGCACGAGTAATGCCAGATAATGGAGACTATAAATAAACAACTAATTCCTAATCCATTATTTAAAAAATCTTTCTGTGCAGGCATTGCCATTTTCACCACAATGGGAGAGAAAAGAGATTTGAATTCACATCTCTGCAATGCCTTGCCCTGTGCCTAGCACTTTACCTGGCTGCAACCCACGACTAACAGGTGTTTAGGTTTAATTTGGAACCAAGAGCATTTCACTCAATCCCATCTGCCACAGGATTTGCAGGATTAAGGCCTAAATGGATGAAGTGTCTAAAATGAAAGGACAGAGTACAATAGTACATGAAAGATGATTTGGTCTTCAAATGTACTTCCTTTGAATAACTCCATGGCCCTTTTACAAAGGCCTTTATCTGCTTGGTGACAGAAAAGTTACATCTTCCCTCATCACTTGTAATAATAGCATGCCTGTTAAATTGCTGATGAGATGCTCACTGTAAAATCACTTATGTTTTTATGCATTTATTACTGATTTTGGTGTATTGCAGTAATGTACCATTGAAGATGATCTGGAGTAGCATGGCAGCATGCAATGATCTGTGAATCACATGGAAGACGAGATAGCTGTTCCAGTTTGAAGTGAGACTCGATAACAAAGGTTATGGGAATTGCTAATAGAGTCTCTTTGCTTTGCAGTGCTGCAAGGAGGAGCGCTGGATGGAGTCTACAGGCTGGTACAGTTTCACATTCACTGGGGATCCTGTGAGGGCCAAGGGTCTGAGCACACTGTGGATGGTGTGAAGTATGATGCAGAGGTAGGATATGCTTTACCTTCTCCAGTCTTTCGTGTATAAAGAGTATTTATTTTTTTAAAGTATTCCATCACAGTAGCAACTTCTCTGTGGATCTTCATAGGAGGAGGTTACCGTAGAAGATTTGCCACAATGCCACCTTAGAACCTACTCCTTGCAAGAGCAGAAATTAGAATTGAAGGACTTATGGTATTTAATTTCTTAGCTACTTCATGCCAAAGAGAAGCAGAAAACCCCACATTAATTATCCCTGGTTTTCCCCTGATTTCTCAGTGTCTTTTGAAAACTATGAAGGAATAGAATTGCAGCACCTCTGTACACACACATCTCCTTTTACTGACTTCAATTTTTAACATCAGAGGCATTTATATAAGCAGCAGAATAATATTGGGGCAGGCAGGGCAGGCAGCCAAGTGAGATCTTGTAAACACTCTTTGTGATACCCTTGAGGCTTCAGATGTCCCTTGGACTCCTTAAGACTCTGTCTTACAGTCTGACTACAGAAATTGAGTGATTTTAGTGCCTTGCATCCCATCTGTCCATGTCCCCTGTTTAGAAATCTACCTCTGGATGCTGCGACAGACTTCTAAATTGTATTCATACACGTTCCCTGAACATACCTGTGATTTGCTTTTACAGGCAAAAGAAATGGCCCTAAAAATTCGTTGGCTTTACCTTTTTCATGAGATAGAAGTAGCTTTTGTCTTTTATGTGAAACTTCCCCTTTGTCTCATGTCTGTTCACAGTACCATAATTACTTGGTGGACTTGCAGACATTGGGAAACAGCCAGATGAACTTAAATTAGAAAAAGCTTAAAAACTAAAAAGAAAGCAACATCCTGAATGTGATCTGGAGATTAAAAATCTTTCCAGAAAAGGACAGGATTGGGGTTTTGGGTTTTTTGTTCGCTTATTGTTTTTTTTTTTTTTATTTAACTTCGTAAACTGCAGGTCAGATGTGTAGTTAGTGTCTTCTCTACTGCTTCTGACACTTAGGATAATCTGTTTCAGTGTTGATAAGAACTCCAGTATATACAGCATTAAAATACTGCATCAAAGTCCTGCAGGCTGTATGTGGGAAAAACTCTTGCTGAAGATAAGAGGAGTTTTGCTAGAAAGCAGAATAAAGCAGCCACAGCTTGCATTTAGAACTCATATGGGAATAAGACTGAGAAGCAAAATACAATGCATTACAGAAATCTCTTTGCATAAATGACACTTTAAAGTAGATGAATGCCTCAGCAAATTCTTGACTATACACAAAATTTTTAAATCTCAGCAGTAAAACTCCCATCTGCTCTTAATAAATTACTTCCTCGCATCTTAATGGGTCAAGTATTCTGGATGGAATAGGATCTTCAAAGCACTTCTTGTTTTCTTGCTCCTAGCTCCATATTGTACACTGGAATGTAAAATATGGTAAATTTGCTGAAGCTGTGAAGCATCCTGATGGATTGGCTGTGGTGGGCATCCTCATGAAGGTTAGTTAAACTTCTGTTTCATTTGGTTTCATTCATGTTGCAAGGAGAACCTAAGAGCCTAAAATATAGAATAAGGCAGCATTGTACTATACTGCCTAAACCCATAGCAAACTCTGTGGTGCTCCAAAATCTCATCTTCTGTTACATATAAAAATTGTACACTAGCTATGGAGTATGGGTGCCATCCATCAGTGTGGCACCCCTGTAGCAGCAAACTTGCCTTCAGCAAGACAGTGACACTACCATAACTCTTACCAGGGAAAGGTGGTGTGCATAACTGACAGCTGTGTGTATGAATCTGCAGTAGGACAGCCTGTTTTCTTGTCATTGTTAAATGTCTAGACTGTTTTGTTTTAGTTGAATTGTCTTTGCAGCTAGTTGGAGAAGGTGTCTGTGCCCCAGCAGTATGTAGTACTGAGTCCTGGCCTCACCGAGGGTGTCTGTTTTATTTGGAGGGTGATTTCTATGTAAAAAGAACAGCTTAAGATTAAAAAAAAATCCTCACACTGTAAATGAAAGCAGCTCTATTCTGTCCAGGGTCTTTGGCTGGTCCATTTGTGCTGACTGTCAACTGGCATGATTTTACAGAGACAGTTCCAGTGATTTATGCTATATTAGTCCTGTTATGTAAAGAAACGGTGCTGGAAAAATGTTCCCGCGATAACTGTAATAGAAAGCTAAACATATCATGAGAGTACCTGGTGACTTTTCTTTTTCTGTTGTCTGTGTTACAGGTGGGAAATGCCAAGCCTGAAATACAGGCAGTTGTGGATGCTCTGAACTCCATTCAAACCAAGGTAATATCTGCTTTCTCCGTTGACTACCACCAATCACAGCTATGCTGTTTTCTTCAGAAAGGAGATTTTTTTTTTTAACTGCTTCCCAAACTGCTGCATGCGCAAAAGTAAAACAAAGCTTCTTGCCATCAGCACTGGTGCTCCTGTAATCCTAAATGCAAAACAGATTTGAAAGGACTTGTGGTAGAGAGAAAAGAGTGCTAGTAGCAGCAATCATTTCCTATCTCTCTGACTACATTTCTCTGTCTTTTAACTGCATTTAAACCTGTAGGGTAGGATTTATCTTCCTAATCTAACTACTCTTCTAGGTGTCCTTTTTAGTCAGTGTTGACAGATGGAAAAGGTATTTCCCTTCATCTCTGCTTCTGTGCGATCAATTTTTGTCCTTCAAAGGACATGCTTCTCATGGCTATTTCGAGAGAATCCAGATAAACAGTTTTATCAGGATATATAACTATTAGGGAAAAAAGCCTTAATGAGAAACTTGAAGAACTTGCTGAGTAACTAGATACCTCTATAGGGAGTAAAGGCCTGTGCCAATGACAAACATGGACAGAAAAGGTAAGAAAGGAGACTACACTGTCATCTTTGTCATCAGGCTCACTTTGAGGTAATTGGACACTGCTGTTTATCATAGTGGACTCTACAACAGGTCTCTCAGCTTTTATATTTCCAATGGCATCTGAAATCTCGTTGTTCTTCAAGCAAGATCAAATGTTATCTCTAGGAGCAAGGAACTTAAATGCAACATTTGATATGATAAGCAGTGTCTTGAAAATATTAAATATATTGCTGAGACTACTTAATCCCAAATATGTTGTAGTTGGTACTCACTACTTCATGCCAAACTCCATTTCTGTCTTTCGCCAAACATGGAACTTCAAGAGAAGTCGTTACTGCTGCAAGCTCACTGTGTGTATGTGGTCTCTCCACTGACATCAGCACATCTTCTTACTTTTGTAGGGAAAGCAAGCTTCCTTCACAAATTTTGATCCCACTGGACTCCTTCCTGCATGCAGAGATTACTGGACATACCCTGGCTCACTGACCACTCCACCACTGCTTGAATGTGTGATCTGGCATGTTCTGAAGGAGCCCATCACTGTCAGCCCTGAGCAGGTAGGTGGCCAATGGATGATGCCAATAGATGTGTTCTGGCATTATATTGATTGCATCAGCTCAGCCAGCCAGGTGGTCTTTGAAGTGGCAGTGTTACTTCAGAGCTGTGCAGGGTACTAACTAGCATCACATGTCAAAAACATCTGTCTGAAGTGGTTATCCTCTTCTGACAGGACTCTGTGTGTAAATAGTTTGTTGTAAAATGTAAGGCTGTCCTCTACTTGGACACAGTCCAGGGAAAATGAAAGGTGTTTTAAAAATTTTGTCAGGCTTTCCGGATACTTGGATAGAGCTGTCTTGTGGTAAAAGTCTGGAAAATTGAGGCATGCATGAAAGGACCATTTGCACATGCAGAGTTAGTCTAGCATGTATTCTGATCATCAGTGGGTTCACAGTACACACATACCATCTCTCTGGGTATACTTGCCCTGAAAATATCAGATTTGCACCTGGAGAGCATGTCTCCTGCATCCACAGTCTCACACTGTAAATCTGTAGTCAGTCTGTTGATTTTCCAGCCTTTTCAGGCCACAGAGCTCTTTTTGCAAGTTCTATTTGGCACAGAACAGACTGTGAAATCCTACGCAGAATTGTGACAATCTTAACAAAACTCAGTTGTTTGGAAGAGGCAAAACTTGCAGATTCCAGAAGTCTGCTGCCTAAGAAAAGACTTTGTTGACCAGCTTGACAAGGACAGTAGGAAGAAGCTTGTGTGGATTAAATCACTCTTGGCCCTAGCTTTCTGCACCATCCATTAGTGAAATAACATATAGCCAAGATTCCATTCTTGGGTTCAGATCTGGATGCTTGGGAGATATAAATAGAATCTAGAGTCTAAATATAAACCAGCCCTGAAGAGCTTTAGTTTAACCTTCAAACTCTTAAATCTCTTTCATCAATGGCAGACATGCTAACAATCTACACATAATTCTACGGGGTTTAGTCAGCAGATGTGAAAAAAAAAAATGCAACTGAGCTGTTGTGGGACTTAATGTAATAAAAGATAGAATACATGATGAGGAAGAACTACTGGAAATAACAATTGCAGCAGTGATTGCCATTAATAAACTTCAGGGGAACATTGAAGTTTACGCTGTGTTTTTTTCTAAACTACCGCTATTGGATAATCCAAGGTTTGCAAACATGTTTTTATTTTAGGGCAGAAGCACATTCACTAAAATAGAGTTGTTTTATCTATTACACCTCCTTTAACCACCTACAAGCGGTAAAAGACACTACTTGTTTCTCCCACACACACCACTCCCTATTACTATCAACATTTCAGTGATGGTTTGAGATCAAAATACTCTGTGTGGCAGCTTGCCTTTTTGTTCCAAAACTGATCAAAACAAGAAACCATATATCAGAGTATTGACAGAGAGTTTAGGTTGAATAGGTTTTACAAAGATAGATAAAAGCTAGGTATAACAGCAGGGTGTAGCAAGCCTGTTATCATTTGTTGTACTGACACAGCAGTTCCTGACAGGGGTTGAACTCTGAACTTTGTTAACAGTAAAGTTCAGGGGAGACGGGTCACTGCTGAGGGCCTCACTCCTTGAATGAGAGAAAGCCGGGTCTGTAGCCTGATTTGTTGGAAATACTGTGTCCCACCTGCCATCTACATTTTTTTTTTTTTTGTCAGCAGTTCCACTTGTCTTTGTGAGATCACATTTGGGCTGGGTTATTACGTTGGCACAGTATTGTTAAGAATTTTGGAGATGCCCGTTTAGACATAAAGGTACTTCTATTACATCAGACTGTGTAAACACCAGTTATGCTTTAGGAACAAGCACTACAATTTTACAGTATGCTCCTATTCATGTGGAATGGTCTTCTCTCACAGTATTTGAAAATTAGGGTAACTTGAATAAATTCATAATTTTTATTTTGACCCAGGAGTAAGTATTTTTTAATTATTAGTTTTAATTATTTTTGTTTCAACTGGATTAAAAAAATTACAAAAAGAGCAAAAACTGTACAACTTGCAGAAGATTCTGAAAGGATTTCAATTCAGCTCTGAATCAAGGATGAACAAATTTTTGCACATGGAGTTCAGAAAACAGGTGCCTACGTCCTTGTTTTCTGTGGTTTCAGTTGTTCTTGCTAGGATATTTTGTGGCCAGGAAAGCCTGTGTCAGGGACAGAAAATGATGTGGATCAATGCATACACATGGGTGCTGACACCATCTCTACACTCCTAGTGATGGCAAAACTGAGCTGGAGGTGTATAATTTCAAACAGTCCTGCTGAAACAAAGGATGAATTTGAGTGTTTTGTGTGTTTTTCCACAGATGTGCAAACTCCGTGGCCTTTGCTTCAATGCTGAGAACGAGCCCATGTGCCATATGGTGGACAACTGGCGCCCATGTCAGCCTTTGAAGAGCAGGGAAGTCAGAGCTTCCTTCCAGTAAATAACCTCAGTGCTGAGTGTGTTAGAAGTTGCTGTGTTTGCGAGGATCCCCTTTTGCTAAGCCCAAATCAGACCTTTGCCATGTGTGCCCTGGCAACATCTTGTCTCCCAGATCCATTCTTTCTTTTGCTCTGCATCTGAAATGCCAGCTAATGAAATGTGAAAGGCCCTTGGCTAAATGGGAAAGGGGTCTTAAGGTGTGGGGTTGGGGAAGCAGGGGGGTGGGTGCTGTGTGCATTTTGGTGAATATTACTGTGACTGACACTTTGTTATGACAGTATGTTGGCTACTTGAGAAAAGATATGATGATAGTAAAATAAGCCATTTTAAGAAACCTCATCTACTGGTGTGATAGTACACATAACTAACAATAACTTGAAGCTTTGTGAGAAGCACAGGAATACAGAATCTATCTATGACTTAGGAAAAAAAGTATTTTAAGAAAGTAAAGCAAAATGAATATCTAGAATTAGACTACTTAGATTTTTAAGAAACTGACATGTAAATATTTTTGAGACTGTTTTGCATTTTTACCCATGTTGTCAACAGCATTGATTATATCTTAATAGTAGTATTGGATTTTTTGAATTAAAAATGTTCTAAATTAAGTATTATCTTTACAAGTTATTACTATAGAAATAATGCAAAATATCTTTTCATTGAAATAATATATGTTCTAATTTAAAAAGGAAAATAATATTGTATTTTAGATAACTTCTCTAATAAATCTATACTTCTATTTTTGCTTCCATGCTATTATTTTATTTCCAGAAAGGAGTCACTAATCTTCACATTGTTTCATATTAAACATGATTACTAAACATACAGTATGTTGGGAATTTGTTTCAGGGACATTGAAGATGAATGCAAAACTATATGAATACATTAGGAGATTTTCTCTAGGTAGATATATTCTCTCTGATAGCAGAGGAAAGTGTTAATTTTGAGCAATCACTACAAATTATCATCAAAGCTGACTGTATAATGGAAGATCGCCTCACAAGACTTTTGAACAAAATTATACTGAAGAACAGTCTCATTAGATTCTGGTCCTAGTTTTTAAAGCAATTTATGATAAGTTTCCTACCCCATCAGGAATCACTTTGTAATTTATAGAAGTTATTAGTTGGACAGACTAGGTTCTGAAGCACCTGGATCTGGAAACATGTGAGATGGGAATGAAGCTTTCTCAGAACGCATGTAACTATCTTTAGAAAACCATAAAACCTCACCCTGTGAAAACCTTTCACATTTAAAATGAACACCATGTTGTTCGTTTTAAGTTAAATATTTCCTTATTGGAGCTACAAAGGTCTCTTTCTCCACCAACTATACTGACTAATTCAAGTTCATGTTGAGTGGTTTGAATACCTCTCTTACTCTAAATCTAAACATCACCTGCAGTTCTGAGTGCTATGGATTCTCCCTAAACAATGCAAGAGGGGGTACACCTCTAAAATGGGAATCAAATACATTGTGTTTAAAGTTGCTGAAGCAAGCTAAGAGGAGGTAAATACCTTACAGAATCAGAGAATGGCTGAGGGTGGATAGGATCTCTGGGGATCATCTGGTTCAATGTTTCTGTTCAAGCATGGTAGTCTTCAGCATGTGCCCAGGACCATGCCCAAATGGCATTTGAGTATCTCCAAGGATGATTAAAAAAATTCCTCCTAAAATTAATAAAATATCAGAGCCCCAGATTTTAACATTTTAAACCTATATCTTGACAACTATGAATCCCTGACTACTAGGTAATAAGACTTTTTAAAAGTAGTAATCTCATAGGTTCCTGTACAGCTTAAATTGTCTCCAGGCTGATAGGTGACAGAGAATGTGAATGAATGCCTAGTGTGAAAACCAGGAAATGTCTCTGGAGTTCTAGCCACTGCTGCAATTAAAGAGTTTGTGTCTTGTGCTCTGTCCCACTTCAAGGTTGTTCCATAAATAGTAACTAACAGCAAAGACAACCAACATCAGCCATATATTTATCATTTTGTTTGCATGAGGCTGTTTACCTGGAAAACACTGTTCTTCATTTTTCTTTTTTCTTCCTTTTTTTTTTTTTCCTGTAAGTGAAACAAGTTGCAGAACTGCCCTTCAAAATCCTCGCAAAAAATCTCTCTCCAGCACAAAATGATACATGGACTTACAAATTCACAATTTGCAGTTAGACTATAGTGCAACTGATAGCCTTTTCAAGGGCAGTATATATTAGCTCCAACCCAAAAATAAAGAAAACAATTTCCTTGGCATTCGTGATTCATTTCCTGAATGGTAAGTTCGATTAAGATAATGATGAATAGAACCATCCAGTTCTTCTTCCTGACCTTTATTCTTCTTCACTATTTGCTCACATGAAGAGCTTATAATTGGGTCTTGCAGCTGTTCCACAGTAGATTTAAAACCACCCATTCTAACATCACACTCAGGCACTGAAAAAGTGTTTATGAATTCATCATGAAAAACAAGATACCACTTTGGTCATGGAACCAATGTTCCACTGCATGTCATTGTGTTATTGTCAAGTAGGCAGCTCTGATGGAAGAGAAATTCATGTGAAAGAAAAAAAAATCAGGCTAGTGTGTTAATCTGAAGTCATCATAAGATACTCAGCTAGCACTTTGATGGGGGAAAGAGAAGCACATTCACTTGCAAACTGCTCATTTTGCACAGTTTGTGATCTTGTCTGGCACTCATCTGCCAACTCCATGTGTTGGAACATTTTATGATTTTTTCCCCTGCTATTTCTAAGGCTTGGATGTGTCCTAGATTGACATGGGTGGGTAGACTGTGATTAGAGATGTTCCCTGGAAGATAAGATAATAATGCCCTGTATGGAGTCAGCAATATTTATAGAAGTCCAGATAGTTTATAGAAGAGTATCACTCACTAAATGACAGCTTTAGGATTTTCTGACTCTTCAAAGAAGAGCCATGCCAGCAACAGCTGTGTCAAATCTAGTATCATAGAAACAAACACTGACGAAAGTACAAGCAGTGGCTTTACTGAAGAATTCCCATGGACCCTTTAACATCAGCCACTTCCTCTTCCAAAGCCTAGCATCCCACACAGTCATGCAGCACCTGGTGACAGTTGCTTACCCCAAGAGTTTGGTATATTTTAAGTCTGTTTGGGAACTGGTTGCTTCACTGCTGTCCCTTCCTCTTTCTGTATGATTGTAAAAGGCTGTGCTGCTTTGATGCCATGAATGGTTCACTCAGGCCATATGGCTTCCCAGCCAGCAACTTCCTAATGGTACAAGCACAAAAATTTTCAGGGATCCCTGAATAATTTCAGACCCCATGTATTGCTTTTGTTTTTTATCCAAACCACAAACCAAAGCCATTTTGGGTACTTCCCCAGCCCAGTGTAGATTACAGTGTAGTGATTCCCCAAATACTCATGTTCATCCAACATGGAGCTATTCTGTTCAGAGCTCAAAGCAGCACAGCTATGTTGCCTGAGCTGATGGGCCCAGATGCTCAGCAGGGCTCAGTGTTAACGTGCTGTACTCTGCTGTTCCTAATCCCAGCATAGTTTTGTCCAGTGAGGATGTCAATGGACTCTAGCATAGTAAGTAAAAAGATACCCTCGGGACATTTGGAACGAGGCAGTGCATAAGCCTTGTCTTCATAATCTGGTGTGGTATGAGGCATTCTATATATGTGTGCTAAGAGGCAGTCAATACCCTTTAACAGCAAAGAAATGCATGGATAATAAGTAACTAGAGCAAAGACATGGATATTAGATACGTGTTTTTCCTAAGCAGTAGATTTTAATGAGTCTTGTAACATCACTCAGTGTTCAAAGACCTGGAAAATTTGCTGTTAAGTACTGGTCCTCTGTCTAGGAAGCCCCAGGATCAGACGGAAAAAGACTGTGTGTGCCACTTGGGTACCTGGGACCAGTGGTGACACAGACAAACCTATCTTTCACTGTCTGCAGCACTACACAAAGTGTCTCTCAGAGGCATGACAGATATGCCAAGGCTGACAGGTGCTACAGAAAGCACAGCTAGGCTCTCCTGGGCACTGATCTACTAACCTCAAGGCCAGATGCAAAGTGTAAGGACCCTCACTTCAGTGAGGTAGGATGACTCCACCTTGAAGGGTTCATCAGTGTAAGAACTGGAACCCAAGACAGTGAAGAATCCTCTTTGCTCATCCTGTGCCACCCCACCTAGAGAGGAAAAATCAGACTGGTGTAATGACTCATGGGATCTTCTCTCCCTCTCTGCTTGACAGCTGGGCCTCCAGAAGGAGTCCAGTGCGCCTCAGCCAGGAAGCACTGTGGAAACAGACTGCCCTTTCCAAAGCAAATGGGGAAGGATAGCAAATGATCCTGGTTTTGCAAAACTGTTTAGCAGCAGAATACTATATTGGAGTTATGCAGAGGTCAGAGAGAACTTCCTCTTTCCTTTGCTCAAATTCCTCTTCAACAGTATGACTTGAACTTGATTCAAGAAGAGGAACATGAGCCTATTTAATGGAATGATACATCAGGTGATGCAGGATATTGTAATTTGGATGGTGCCTCTCTTCACCACTTTATTAGCTGTATTTCCTTCAAAAGTCACTATAAATAGTCTAATTGCATTATTCTCAAATGACAGTATTAAGTAATATATTCCTTGAATTAAAATCAGTACCTAAATGCTTGTAGATACTTGCACTGGGCATGTGTTTTGGTTGTTTTAGTGATTAATAGTCATGCACCAAGAAGGAAGATAGAAATAACAAAGATAACAAGAGCAGCATTTTGCTGGGAAAAAAAACAAGAGAAAAACGAGGCTTGAAAAAATACCATTCTCACTCTGAATCTGTTCTTAGGAGACATTTAAAAGGACAGCATTTTGTGGATCAGTTTAAGAGAGGGTGGTAAACATAATTTCCTCCTACACTCTGTAGAAGTGCATCAGACTTAAATATTTTCTGACTAGTAATGGAAATAATACCCAGACTGCATTTTGAAACTGAAGTATTTTAAATTATTTCCAGACTTGTAATCAAGCATTCAATTAATGATAATGCCTAGAGATAAAAAATGCAATAATTGCAGAATGAATGAAATTCCCTCTGCTTCTTAAATGTCACCTTCTGCTCTTGTTTCCTAATGTTCTTTATCTCTGGAGAAGAACTCATCATCAAGGGTATGGGGGAAGCAATACAAGAAATTAAGGTCTGATCATGAAAACTCTGATATGAATAATCACTGACATGAGTAATCCCATCCATCAATCGAAGTTTAATTGGTTTCCCACACTCATTGCACAGGAAGCATCATTCTCCTTCCATGAAGCATGGAGTTTGGAGGCTGAATATCTGAAAGGTCAGGTGTGTTCCTTTTGATTTCAGTTTAGACATTTATCCTGAGGAACAGTGGAAAGGGGATAGAATGGAAGAATGACCTGTAGTAAAGGCAGCTAGAAGAGATGTTCTTCATTTTCCCCCCAGCTACACAGAGGTTTCCCAAAGAAGTGAATGTGAACCAGGAACTGCGTTACTCTCAGCACAGCACTTGCACGGAGGGCTACTTTCAGGCCTTGTACTCCAGGTTAAGTTGACAACCACTGTAGTGGCTAAAGTCAAATAAAGCCATGAGCAGTACCACCTCCTTCTTCTCAAGGCTGCCAGAGTGCCCTGTAGGGTCAATAGAGAGGTCACCCATGAAGCCCTGCATAACAGATGGCTTCTGCATGGCCTCAGCCACCGTACTTGGACCTTGACTTTCCAAATACCTCACATGCTCACCATCTAGCAGGGAATGGGGTAAATGTAGCTTTGCTGAAATCACCTTCTCCATTTTCCACTCCAGGGATGGCTTCTGCTGAACGGGAGTAAGCAGGTGGGTGGGACTGTTCATGTGAAGAAAGCTGAGCATGCTCTTAAGTGACTTACAGGATCCAGCTCTTAATTTCTATAGAGTAAAATTCTATTTCCATCTAGTTATCTAATCCTTGCAAAGTCTCCAGGTAAATGGAAATGTCAGATCATTGCCATGTGAAAATCTTTCACTATTCCTCAGAGGATATTGTAAGAACTGAGCACCTATCTAGGTCAAAGGAAGAAAGGGGACTGTGAAAATATCTTTATCTTTCAGGAAGAAAAATAGCAAACAGAAAGAAAAATAGCTGGAAAAAAGTCTAAGCTTGTGGAATATTAGATTTTTTTCATTTTGAGGAATAATTATGTCAGTGCAATAATGACATGCTCTGTAATGCAATAACCATACTGTGTTTAATGAAGTTATATGATAATAACAAAATATATGAATAATGGACCTCAGATATATCTAACTACTGCAATATATCTGGCTGCACGATAAATACCAACCCCAATTCATAAGACGGAAAAGTCTGCCTTTCTTCAGCATTTTATTCTTTCAATAATAAAAACTTTTGAAAAAGTTATTTTTGTCATTCAGAGACCATTGTCTTAGAGAGGATATGAAATAGAAAGCCAATATACCCATTATCACCCAAAACAAATAATTTGCATCAAGCCAACCAAAATATTTTGTATTATTTTGTCTTCAGCCCTTTGCACTTTGATCAAAATTGTACCTTTTGAAGTGTTCACTACTCAGAATAGGAAAAATTAGGTCATATGTCTGCTCCAGTAAAAAATACTGTGCATTTCAGACACCACAACTTTGCTTATGTTTGCTTACAAGAGCTAGACATAACCCCCAGGGCTGAAAAAAAGCTTTTTGAAAAGCTATTTCAAGGACTCAGATGAAACTAATTGCCCAAGAGGGATAGGGAGACAAGTAAAAAGTAGACCTGCCATAGGCAGCCATCACTCCTAGTCATTGCATTCCTGGTGACTGAAGAGCTAATGACACCAGACTCTTAGGAAACTCAGTGCCTGCAAGCTTGATTAGGTAAGACAGCAAGTCTAATCTGCATTTAATGAAGGATTCAGGAATAACTTTAAGAGCTTAACTTTACAGTAGCAGAGTGTTGGCAGAATTAGGTACACTCTCTATGCATATATCTTGTGACCTAGGTAATTATGGGTTTCTGAAAAAGTTACTACATTTCTTCAGTTCGGTTTCAAAATTTGTTGTCTGCTTGTTCTGAGAGCTAAGATCTAGGATTTTGTTAAAACTTGTGCTACCATGAAAGCAGAAGCTAGAAAATAATGAAAGAAACTGACTAAACCTGTTATTTCTGCAGTGCAGTGTAGGCAAACAGATATTTATGCCTGCATGGAGCCCCAGTATCATTAGTGTGTATTCACAGAGATCAATAAGGGGGTTTTGACCTATGTGGGTCTGAGTGCTGAAAACATGCAAGCAAATGCAAAGAAAGAAAACTCACCAAATATAAAAAGAATATCAGGATATCTTCATTCTTTTTAATCCTAATAATATTTTCTTTAAGACAGGGAAGAATGACAATTTAAAGAGATGGTTCTTAGATACATTATTTTTCAAGTACAAATAATTTGTGAATGTTGGTAGCACTGCAAAATGTCATGAAGGGAAAACTTTTGACATGCACAACCTACAGTAACACCCTCAAGGTGTCAGTTCTGCCTCAAGTCAGAAAATGAGCACATTCCCTTTGATTTAGCAGGGAAAACTTCCTGAGGCATATCTAAATGTTCCAGCAGGGAAGTGATGTGTTCAAGGGACAGAAAATTGTCACTCACAGTTTTCAGGCCTTGTGTTTCATTCAGTGCCTTGGTTTCTGTCACTGAAATGTATGTGCAGAATTCATTCAGCAGGTACCTATCACCTCTCAGTGCAGATTTCCATCTCATGTTCCATGTTTTAAAATACAGAGCCTGGGATAACCAGGGCACTGTGAAACAGGAGTCATGCTCTGTGTGACAAGAAAAAAAGCCACTGCCAAAAAATACAGTAGCAACCTACTGAGTGTCTGAGAGATGGCACTTTGCTCCTTCGTCATGCTTAGCAGATTAGCATTCTGTCTGTTACTCTGTGTTTTTTTTGTTTCATGTCTGAGTTTCTTTAGTGCTCTGGACAGCAGTGTGGCTAAAATCAAATCATTTGGAACTAATACCCACATTTTACAATGGAGGAAATAAAAGCAAACAGAAATAAAAGTGACCTCTAAAGTCATATTCTGTACAATCAGAAAAAAAGCCCAAGGCTCATACATTCAATGTCAAGACTATTTTTACTTCCCAGCAGTAAGAAATGAGCTACTGATTGCAAGAGCAATAGAGACAATGCTTGAGAAAATGAGGGATCTCGGCCCTTTGAAGCAGTCAAGGGAATCTGGGTTAGACCCAGACAGTAGCACCACTGCTCATGCAGCCTCTGCTTAAACAGTCAGCTTTGCACCACTGAGCTTTTCTCCTCCATGCTGCTGTATATACCATCAACCTCGTGAAGACTATGACTCAAGATCTCTGCAGACTTACAAGGTTGAAAATATCCTCAACAGCTTCAGCTCTTGCAAGGCATTTTAAGATACAAGCAAAACCTGCTGCAACAAGCCCAGTCTGCATGTGCAGAACTGAAAAAAACTGGCACACTGTGCAGTATTTCTATTATAAATCCTCTGTTCCAAGGGACTGAAATGCAACTGTAATTAATCACTGCAGGACAGAGGTAGGCAAGAAAGTGTTCCAGACAAGCACATACTATTTTTCTTTCAGCAAAACTGAAAATCTTGCACATGTATGTGAAACACTGGGCTGATTACTCCAGGGCCTTGGGATTATTTGAATTTCCTTGTTAATGAAAATAGATTTAAGAGCAAAACCTGGCATACCACAAGGTTTTGTAGCAATGGAATTTCACCAGATAAAAATGCTACAACCAAATTAGAGCCTGTCTACCTCTGTTCCCATGTCTCAATCAAAGGTCCTTTATTTAGCCCTTCCCCCAGTTCTGCAGCGGTTTTTTGCACACAAAAGCTAAGGTTTTTCTCATGACCATAAACTAAAGCACTGGCAGGGAGTTTCTTCACAGAGTTATTTGTGGCCCTCAGTGAGTCTGGGCTTTAAAATGTGGTTCAGGAAATTCATACACCTTCAAATCCATTTTATGACTGTGGCTCTGTGTCTGCTCCAAATCCTTCTGGTATTCTGGCAGAAGCTGTGCTGTCAACTATGTCCAGTAGTATTTTTTCTTCTGTTTTTTTTTTCCACCTGCCCTCACTGGTCACCTGTTGAATCTCCTCCTGCAACCACAGCATCAAGAAAAAGAAGGGGGAAAAACTGGGTACTCTGCAGATGGTTCAAACCTGTTTCCCAAGGGCAGGGCAGGCAGGAGTACATATACCCGAGATTTTGTTCTTAGTTTTTATGGCTGTAGAAAATCTGTGGGAAATTCACTGATGGCAAAATAACCATAAGGAAAACATCCGGATGGTGCAAGCATAAAAAGCACTTGATCTGTTATATGGCACATAATCAGGTGCTGTGGAAGAAAATGGTGGTTGACTTTGTGATTATTTATAGCATGTAAAGGCAGATCCTTGAACTGAAGCAACCATGGTAAGTCCTGCACACTGTGGAGACCAGCAGCTGTAACCAAGCTTTTTTCAAAATATTTGTAACACCCAAGGAAAACTCATTCATATTTTATCTATTCAGACTGAATGGCTTGTTCTAACTGGAAGTCTGTTACAGTGTCAATCCTAATACTTTCTCATGCTAAAGTATTTTAAATATTCATCTACAAAAGTGCTGAGGAAAGCTTGGAGTTTATAAACTTTAAAAGGATGTTATGCATTTTATATCTTTTTTTTTTTTTTTTTTCAGCTTAATGTTCCACACTTGGATTTACTACGGTCTAGGTTTCATCATCATGGAAAGCAATAAAAAAGCAACATGCACTAGAGAGAGACAAATCCAAATTTCTAAATATGTCAGTTATACAATGAAATTTCTTGAATACAGCAAACAAAGCACAGAGAACCAACTAGAGAAAAAGAGATGCAATAATGGCATTATTTACTCAAAATAACTGTCAGGAAGTTTTCTACACTGAGATTACTCTTTTTGGCCATAAAGATAAAACATTTTCAAGACACTAACTTTCAACAGTTTCTCAGTACTTGAGGGTGTTAATCCTAGAAATCGAAAATAAAAGTGCAGAGGAAGTTAATATGCTATCAATTTTTAAGAGGTAGCCATTGATTCAAGTAGGAAATATTTTCTAAAACCAGATAGCATTACATTTCCTGATGTGTTGAGCTGATAATAATATAGGTAACTGAGCAAGGAAAGTGACTTTTTTCCCATGCTTATTGTCCTTATCTTTTAGAAAATGCATGAGCTGGAGTAACTGGTGCACTGGACTTTGGTCAAGAGCAGGAATCTTGTACCCTGTGCTGAAAGTGACTAACTTAAGTCCAATAAAAAATAGAAAATCAGTAAGATAAGAAAAAATATTTGTTGCCCAAACAGAAAATAAAAAACTTTTTATTCTCATCTTACTGCTTTGCAGTCTCTTCTTCATCACTGTAGACCAATATTTCTAATAGCATTCAACATTAATTCAGATCTATGGTGGCAATTCCTGAGGTGGGATGGAGCCTGAGATTCTAATGAAGAATTCATTAGAATAAGTAGATTTTTGAACATGAACAGGAAGAGAGGTTTACCTCCTGCTTTCTTGCAGTGAACATAAAATCAATTTCTTGCATTACCCTTTCCCCAACAATCTCTTTCAGACTTCATGGACAGGGAAGCTTTCCAAGATGAAGTCTGGTACTTTCCAATAGTACTACAGAAACTTAACACCAGTTTCCAGGTTTTCATCCGAATGTAGCAAAGAGTTGTGGTGGGAGTAAATTACTCTCTGTAAAATTGAACATGATGAGGCATGTGAGAGCTTTTAAAAAGGCTTTGAATCATCTTAGTCATCTTCACACTTTCCCCACTGTTTGGAAAATGGTACAAGACGTCTCGTTTTTAAAGGTCTGTTGCAGGATGCCTGGTATTGCTTGTGATTCAGCCTCCTTTTTGCAGACAGGTTTTTTTCCAACCTACACACCAGGGAGGCAGTGAAACAACTTCAGTTCACTCAATCTCTGAGTCCTGAAGTACAGTGGCAATTTTCAAGAATGCACTACTGGAGAAATCATTAAAATCTCAGGTGTATTGCCAAGGATCTGCTTCATTTTTCTATAGAAAAAAAAAAAAAGAAGAAAGAAAAAACCCTGAAACAAAACCAATCCCCAACAAAGTAATAAAAGGTCAACTAGCCTGAATTTGCTTGTATTTCTCTCTCTCACATGCAGCAATGGTGAGAATGATTGTTAGAACTAGTAGCTCTAGAAACCACAATCATGAGGATGAGACCTGACTGTATTTCAAGGTACAGCAACTTTGTTCACAGTAGCAAAGTATAGTAAAAAATGAAACTTACTTTATAAGGGTTTTTTCTCTGTCAATAATTTTTGCAAGTAAAATTCCAACGCAGAGGTCATTACACAGGGGCTAAATGTGTGGAACATTCATCAGTCCAGGCAATCAGCTCTGTAGTGATCATAATGCTTTCTTGTTTTAAGAACAAGAAAAAAATGGATGCTTCAAACAAAGGTTTTCTGATTAGGAGCAAAATGCATGAATAATAAACATTTGGGACCATTTTGGTCTGGTTGTAAACAAATGTATCACTCAATGGATTACTATGAATTTATTTGGATACATTTATCCATGATATTCATGATAACATTCTGGAATTACATATTTGTTTGATTGTGCTAATATTTTATTCTGGTTTTGCTAGATGGAGGTACAGACATGCAATATTTTCTGAAGCTAATATGGGATATGCCAGAGTGGGGACTGAGACACTGTCTCCATGGTTCATGGTTCATCTGAGTAGGAAACTTCCGCGAGTCACAGGAATGAGAGAGAACTGCGGTGTTTTAATTAAAGGGATTGCATTCAGCTTCAGAATTAAACAGAGCTGCTATTGCAATTTTCAAGAGAATAGCACTCATAGTGTTATATTCATTTACCAAAACTGACAATTACTGCATACTACCTACGTTTTGTGATACTGTCAATGCAACTTTTCTTCTTTGACTTAGCACATAAAAGAAGATATACATGCCCATCCTGTCTGCAGTTGCTCACCATATAATTTTAAGTCTTATGTAAATCAGCACAAAAACATTACAACTTGTAGAAATTGAATAAGTATGGAAAGAAATGAACAACACTACTGATTCCAGCTTGAACAAAAAGAAAGAGCATTAAATAAGTGCAAGTTTTCCTAGTCTGTCTCATTACATTTGTTTCTTAAATTGCTAGTGTATTGGGCATTCATATTCTTCAGATAATTTGAAATTTGTCATATATATTAGAATATGAATTACACTTTTGGAATCCCAGTCTGGAGTTTTAATTATTCTTTTTATTGACCTCGGGGAAACCCATTATCTGCTTTAGGCAATCTCTACAAAGTTCAGCCTCACAATCAAATTAACATCTTTTGTCCCGTTTTGAAATGCGGAACATTTGCATCCTAAAGACAGTTATCCTGAGGTAATCTGCCACTGAACAGACCCTCTACACCCATTATCTTTGAGGGCTGGGAAGGGTGAAATGGAAGTTATTTGCTTTCTGGAGACTGATTCTGCCTGAGCTTCTCATGCACGCACTATGGGTCATACGTTGCCATCAGCTATTGGGCAGAACAAAGATGTTGGACAGCTCAGCTGTGCAACTGATCACACAATATAAACTAAGATAATCTCTAGTCTGGATCCTGGGTGAGGACAATGATTTGTCATGGTCAAAACATGCTGATCTATGAGATCTGTTCTGTGAGACTGCACAAAGCGTTCTGGGAAAGAATGAAGGAACATCTGCACCTTAAAAAATCCAGATGACTGTGGATTTCCTTGACACATGGTTGATTAAACAGCTACATCCAGTCATTCTTAAATGGCTCCCAGGTTTTGTCACCCAACAATTAATTCTTTTGGGAAATAGAACAGCAAGAGACCTTCATATATGGCAAGAGTCCAGGTACAGTTATTCCTCAGGCATGGCCACAGTGACTTCTACTCAGAGAAAAAGGTGTCACTGGATGGGTAAAGATGATTTTGCCAGGTCTCCACTATCTGAGAATTCCCTCCAGGGATTTCACAAGTAACTGACTGGTCCTCTTGAGACCCTTGAGGATAGAAAGGGAATGTCATAAGCATGGACATGTCTTTGCAGGATTTTAGTTGGAGAAAGGTCTGCTGCTCTTTGCAGGTATTACTCATTAGTGATACAAGTGCTAACAGGAGCTGACTGATGCTCAGTCATGAGAGCTGAATTCACAAATCAGGAACTATAAATCATATGAACAAAAAATTACCATTAAATGAAAGTTTGCCAGTATTGTAGTTTGAGGATTCAAGACAATTGCCTTCCAACATATGTTACAGGCTGGGTGTTCTGTTAAAAATTGGTGCAAGCCAAAGACCTTCTGTAAGAACAGAGAAAGCTACTTCTCATCTCTCAGAAGACATCAAATATTTATTGAGATCTTCATTTACTTAGCCACCCACAGAGAACCACATACAGATGATCTTAGTTGCTGGTTTGACCTTGACTGTTTAATGAGATGTATAATGATGCCATAGAAGCAAACAGAGCCTGGCAGGACAAATGCAAGCAGGCAGTGCACTAAGATCTCTCATCTTCTACCAAAGCACTGGGGAAATATTAGATGAAGGGTACAAATCTCAGCATGCAGGATCAACATATGGTGGCATCAAATACCAGATGCCAAAAGAAGGAATAATGGCTATTTCATGCCATAAGTTTTTCTGTGTAAGATGTAGGAAACCTGCATGTCGTATGGCGGCTGGTAGCAGCAAATTTGATATTGCTCCAAATAAAAGGTATCTGAGTAGCCTCTTCTCTCTCTTATGCACTTGCTATTCTATATCTATCTGTGCAAAGCAAGTATTTCACTTACAAGACAGATATTTTGAGATGCTTTTTTTAGAGGCAGTGTGTGTCTAAGGGTTAGATGGCAGTGAAGGAATAAAACGCTTTCCAAAAGTCTTTGCAAAAGCAGCAGGCAGTATTAGAGGTCCATTAAGCTTGACACGACATAAAACTTCAAGATGTCTCCTGCTCAGGAGACAGGATTGCACTGTATTTTGATAGCTCTGCATCTGGGGAGTCTGTAAGGAAACTAAATGTAAATATAGTCCCTTGGATTTCTTTATTGTACCAAGGGACAAAATTTACAGTACACAAGTACAGAGAGAGCGGGATGCTTTCCCTACTTTCTTATTTTAACCTTGCTTCTTTAGGAGGAATACTTGTCACAATTCTGCATGTCTTCATGTCTAAGTTTTCACCTAGCCAGAGATACGGATTTAGAGCATCAGAGGTGCCCTGCAATGTCGCATATTACACAAGATATAATACTTTTCAGCTGCTGAGGGCTTTTAATAGGAATTATTGTTAGGTAGTTAAGTGTGATTGCTCTTTGTATTCACCCGTAAAGATGGCCTGTGTTGTGTAGATATCTTGGAAGAAGTGAATATGAATGAAGGGGGTGGAAAGGTCAACTGCTTTACAACTCAGGTCAAAGAGACATTTTAGTGAATGAGAAGGGCTGGGTTAAACAAAGTTCACAGTCTGATACAGGGGAAGGGGACCCGTATCCCTGAGAGATGCACGTATGTTTAGGACAAGATTTTCAAGACAAAAGCAAAGGTTTGTTTTTGAGAAAAGACCAAATTAACTCAATTTTTTTAAAAAAATCCTTTGATAATCAGTTTCATTGAGGAACGTCTCTAATACAGAGACAGTTCACTGAGAAATAATGGAGAAAGTGAATTCACGTGTGGGCCTCCCCATTATGTGAACAACCTCAAGGCATACTATCTAAATTATCCCTAATCCATAGGAAGCTGACAGACTTCCCAACAGGAAGGGTACCAGGTGTAGACTAAGAGTATCCACTTTGGAGAATATTCATTCTCCAGCTTCTCGGTGCAGACCAGCCTTCCTTCTTTCTGTTGAGCTGCTGCCCCTCTACCAAGCCCCTTCTCTTATCACTTGAACAGCCACTTCCAAATTTATTACTCCTGATCCCACTGTATTCACCTCTGGGAGCAGCACGTAGATGACGGACATGGTCACAGACAAGAGTTTACCAAATCCTGGCATTACTGAGCTATCTGAGGAGAGTTTTTGCCCAGGCCAGCTCCTGCCAGTGTATAATACCCACTTTAACCTGGCCATGGGGCAATGGGGGTGATTGCAGTCCAGGGTCAACAACCTATTTGCTCCTTTTGAACAGGACTGGAAGTTAACTTTTCTAAGAAGACTCTTTCACATGTGGGCTGTCACCTCTTAGAGGCACAGGCAGTACAGAGGGTAAGGGTGCTTTGCACACTCTTTTCCCTTGCAGTGCTCTGTAAGCCAAGCCACAGAAATTATTTTTTGCTTCTAGACCAACATAGTTCCATGGTAACAACTTTTATCTTAGAAGATAGGTGATGTGAAATAAGGTAGATATATACTGGAGTACTATCACTAACTGGATGAAGTAGTTCATAAGAGGATTCATAAACAATCCTGTTATCATGCAACGGTCAGGAACTAATGGTGCAAGCCCACCAAAATAAGTTTCTCTAGTTAACGTGTCCTCTGTGCAGCCTGGATAATAATTTTTAGCTCAAAGTTTATTGACCACATGGGGATATTCTTCTGGTTTGACAGTCCTTCATGAAATATCTGTGTAATGTTCTCTGGGAAAAGTTTTATTGAAATTTTTTGGTTGTCAGTCTTGGGGCAAGGATCCTTTGGAGTTTAAATGTCTAGTGATAATTGATGTAAGCAGTTGCATTTTGTACTATGTATTGTACAAACCAGAACACTCAAATTATAGTCAAAGAATGGAATATATCTTAAAGAAATGTTTTGATTAGGCCACCTAAAACTTACTATATCTTTAGTTTATATGTTCTTCCCTTTGAGTTATATATTTCACAAAAGAAAAATAATAGTTGCCACTTTTTAAAGCAGTAAAATGGTGCAAAGGACAAAACACATAATTGGCAAAGCTTGGTTGCAAGGCTAGCTTCCCTCCTTGAGGAATTCAGAAAGACAAGCAAAGGCTTTATGGCTTGGCCATTCTTTCACTTTTACAGCACACAGAGATAAAGAAAGCAGTTGCACTGACTTTGCAATGGATAATGACAATTACCTTCCCATTTGGCTCTTGTGGGGTGGAATATTCCTAAGTTTTGAACCTTGGGGAAGAATGACATGGGAGATTCTTCTTAGTGACATACAAGGACAGAGGTTTGTTCTGGTTTTGCAAGTGAAGGTGTTGGAGGCTTGCTAAATCCATGTATTTTCAGGAATAGAAAGCTTTTGGTAGATACTTCTCACTGGAGAGACACGGATACACTCACACATGCAGCTGACCTCTAGGAACCTCTTTGCCCTCCTACCCACATAAAGACAGAGGGGATTCAGAAGGCATTTCCATTTCAAGGGCCTAACCCCTTGACAGAGGAAAGAGGCCAGGGAGGCTGTAGCTGCTTTCCTCTAAACACAGTCATGAAGTAGCTGGATTTGGTTTGGAAGGTTGGCTACCAGAAACTCAGAGGCTCTAGCTATCCCGTGAATTTACACCCACTCAGCAATGCATAAATTATAAAACGTCTTACCTCATCCTTTTTGTCCTAAATTGCCACCACCTTTTGCACATATCTCAACTGACTTCTTAGAGTCTCCCGTGAAACAGGGAAAGGGAAGATTATAGGCTGGCTTTCCACAGAACAGAGTATCATATGACTTAGTGAGCTCTAAGAACATGTAAGGACATATCAGATTGCATATTTGAATATTTCCATGAGAACATGTCATCCCAGCTGATCCAGAATCCTTCCTTTAGAGAACAAAAGGTCTTAACCCTCTACAGAATGAAAGAAAATGAGCACTAGGGCAAAGTAGTAAGTAAGTCAGCACATTTTTGTTAACCTACAACAAACTGAAAAAATTGCTGTGTTTTCTCAGTGAATTTAATTTGGAGAAGGAATTTAGGAAAACCAGAAGCCTCTTTTAAAAAAATGAAATGAACAAATGTGAAACCTTCATCTTTTTATGCTTCAGTTTATTATTTTAAAACATTTCATAAATTATTAATTTTTTCATAGCTGTTATTTCCCTGCATCCTGCTGCTCTTTGCTTCCTGAGCTAGTTCTATTGCTGGGTGAAACAGAAAGATATCTTAGAGGCAACACTGCTTTGCATGAGTGAGTCACAAGCTGGAATAGCTAAAAAGGGCTCCACAATTTATTCCTGATCTTCAGTGGGAACTGACTTGGATTCTTTTGATCAAACTGTTGCTGGAAACCTCCTCTTATGGGCCATCATTTATACTTTTGATCTTCTTGTGTGTTTCCCTGGATGTTATTACAAGCAATAATCACTGAATTAGGAAATCAAATGCATTTTTGAAGGAATCAAGGACATTCAAGGTGACTTTCACTTAGTGAGTGAACTGATTCCAGGTAACAGCAAAGATTTCATAGATTTGGCAGTTCAAAGTCCAGTGTCTTCTCTTAAAGGAGATGTAGAAAGCAGCCCGTCAAGAAGGGAACAGTGATTTAGTGAGACACCCCTCAAAGCAATGGTATTAATGTCATTTTATCTCTCTAGAGCAGAGAATCATAGAATCATAGAATCATAGAATGGTTTGTGTTCAAATGGACCTTGAAGATCATCCAGTTCCATCCCCCCTGCCATTGTTATGGGTTTAGCTAGGTAGGCTTAACTTTAGGCTTTAGATTTCAGACTAGGCCTGAGACTATCAGCTGACTTGAGCTGTGCTGGGCTAGCTGACAGCTGACTACTGACCAATAGTATTCCATACCATATTCTGACATCATCTCAAAGTGTAGGAGCTGGTGTAATGGCTTGTTCAGTTCCATCATGTCAGCAGTGGAGGCAGGACGTGCTGCTGCTGCCTTGCTGTTCTGGGCCTTGCTCCTGCTGCCACTACATTGTAATTTGTTTTAGTTTCCGGGAAGTAGAAACATTTTGTTGTTAGACTTTCTGTTTCTTGCTGGTTGTCTTTTGGAGTGCTTATGGATCTAAAGTGATGGAATCTGTTTTCGGTGGGAAGTAGAAAATTGTTATATCTAAATTGTGTAAGTGTGTGTTATAGTTTTCTTTTAATTTTCTCTTTTCTGTATAAATATATATAGTTAGTTTAAGTTTAAACCTAGTTTGAGGGGTTTTTTCCCCCTTTCTCTCTTTTCTCAGTGTTGGGGGAAAAAGACTGACTCTGTGTTGGGCAGCTGGCATTTCGTCAGCTCAACCCAAGAAAGCCATGCTCACAGAAACCTTCCACTAGGCCAGGTTGCTCAAAGCTCCATCTGACCTGGCCTTGAACACTTTCAGGGATGGAACATTCACAACTTCTCTGGGAAACCTGTTCCAGTATCTCACCACCCTCAAAGTATTTCTTTCTAATATCCAATCTAAACCTAGTCTCAATTTGAAGCCATCCCTCCTTGTCCATGCTCTTGTAAATGGTTCCTCTTCAGCTCTCTTGTAGGCCCCCTTTAGGTACTGCAAGGCTGATAATCTCAGCCACAGAAGAGTAATTAGAGATGGGCTTGCACTGATTATTCATTTATGAGGTCTTAAAGGGAAAAAGAACCTCAAAGTTACCTGCCTACCAGCACAATTAAAATAATTCTGGGTTATAGGATTGGTGAAGCAGAGCTTTTTTTGTTTATAAACATTGCAAAAACACCAAATACACTTAGTAGAGTGGCTCTGAATACGCAGCAAAGTATCAAGACACATTAGAAACATCATTCTTTCAGGCTATGTGTTTCCTTATGTCATTAATTTTTAATCTATTTTAAATCTACCCACTCACTGTCAGACTGCAATACTTCTTCAGACAGCTTCCCATTTATAAGATGATGTCCTAAGAGCTGACATCAATGGAAAAGGCAAGCAGTCATTTTTTTGCCAGACTTAGTTGCACACTGCTCCACAGCCTCTTAGAAAACATGACTTTTTTACCACTACAGTTATTTCACTTAGTAGCTGGCATATTTTATACTATAAAATTCCTGGAATGTCAGCTTCTAGTCCTGGGATAATTTCAATATCCTTAAGAAAGAAGCAACGAAAAGTTTGTGACTGCAAACTACTGAATAATAGAAAATTAAGTATGAATAAACTTTCTTATTTGACATAACATGAGAACTGAGTAAACACCCCAAATTAGAAGTGAGGAATAAACACCGCTAGAGTGGGTTCATGCTTAACATAACCTGCATAAACCCCTTTGTGTTTCCTGCAAGAAGTCCAGCAAGTTTTCATATAAACTCCTCTGCTGACCACATTTTTACCTCATGCTCTTCACAAGCCTTCAGAAAGTTTTAAAGATTCTTTGGATATCCTCATTCCTCAAACATCCTGCCTTCCATCCCTCAAAGATTATTTTATATCCTTCTACACTTATTTTGTGAGGAAGCAGAATAAATGCACATTGCAGATGTAGTGTTCCTTATTTTAGCTGGGGCCTCCAGCAGGCATAAGCGTGTAAACTGGAGCAGAGTCCCAAGAGATGGCTGTCTGGACTTTGCCAAACAGGGCTGTGTGCAGCTTGCATGATTCACTGCTGATGCCAAATGCTTCTCAAACTCCAGTGAGGAGTCAGAAATGGCATGATGGAGGAGCAGTTAAAGATAATCTTCTTTTTTATGCAATATTTTCGTATGGAACTGAATCATTCACTTTCAGTTGTGTACAGCTGAAATGCTTTGTTCAAGCTCATTTTCTAAATGAAAGAGTCTTTTTCTAAACAAAAATGTTCTTTTCTTTCAATTTTTTTTTTTTTTTAATTTATACAAGGAGCTGTTTGTCTCTTCTCCTGAAAAGCTGAGTAAACAGTGAAATTGCCTAGCTCTGTGTTTGAATACTCAAAGACTCATAGCTAGGAAAGACTTCCTTTCATGTGCATGGCTGCAGTCACCTCCAATGCGAACTTGTGGTCCATTTGTGGCCACGCAGTTTTGTCACTGTTGAGAAAAGTCCTCTATAATTAAACCTGAAACTACCACCATGAATTACTTCAGACTTGTTAACCATTTAGTTGCACATAACATCTACTGAGAGGACTCATCTGAAACAGTTGGTGTCTTATTTCACTAGATTATAAATACCAGCTCCCATTCAAGACTGCAGGTCCCTGGATTCAAGTTACCTGAAAGGCAGTGCTAGTCTGGCCATAATCTCTCGAGACAGCTACATCCATTGAAATAGTGACACCATGAATCACAAAACTTGTATGTACAAGAAGCAGAGTTTTCTTGGCAACTGACCCACTCAGCTAACACTCACCTCTGGAAAATGTCCAGAAACTTGACTTCTTAGCAACAGTATAAAATAGTAACAATTCTTCTATCTTTCCTTCCTGAAATACAGTCATCTGGAGACTGAAAATGGGAAATCCAGATCTAGGCTCACAAGGGAGTTCTAACTTGCTATTAAAGAACCCAACTCAGGATAGCTCAGCCCTTAGTTATGTAGCTAATGCCATGCATTGCTTCACATGCAATGCAAGCAAAAATATAGGCTCTAGGCATGTGCTTCCCCCAAATCCAGCAAGCCAAGAAGGTGGCACATGTTAGCCAATGAAACTGATAAGATTTAGGTCATATCTTTAGCCTATTTGCAGTCCCCTACTCCCATATTGGTTTCAAACCACCAGACTTCACCTCAGTGTGAATCCCTGTGGTAATTTAGGCCTTAATTTTAGTAGGCCTCAGTTTAGCAGGCCCTGAAAAATGCTATGCAGGTTAGAGGGGACAAGTATCACCTGACTTAAGCAACCAAATAGATATTTTATATAATTTTGGCATCAAATCAAGTATAAAAGAATGTGTAGGAGGTTCTGAGCTCTTTTTCCCCTTCGTGCCCAGGTGTGAGCAGACCTGCTATCACCATTGCTGAAAGTGTTAGGCCTTGTCACCACTTCACAGCTGTTTGGTTCAGAAAATATACTTTTTTTTTTTGTCATTGGGTTTTGTCCTCTCTCACTGGGGGTTTCTAGGCTGGGGTGGCTGAATCTATACTAATTGGGTGAAGACTCAGTGGTGGTGGTTGTTGTTGTTGTTCTTTTCCACATTTGTATATATATGTGTGATATCATATTCTGTTTTTAATTCTCCGTCTTTTGGTCTTTTGTATAAATTTGAGAAGCTCAGCCTAGCACAGGTCCTTTTGCCAGCACTTCATACCAAGAATGCTCTTAGCACTGACTCTCTTCCATAGGTGGACTTATCTGAGTATTTATGCAAAAAAGGTACAACTAGAATAGATTCCTATGCTATAAGGAGGTTGAACCTACATTTTCCACCCCCAAATCACTGAGCTGATGATACTCTGAGCTGGAAAAGAAATGATTCTTCTCAGTCATCTAGTGGAAGTTATAGCCATCTTCATAGACACGTTAAATATTCATTGTGCCCTAGAAAAAACCCCACAAGTGAACATGTCACTGTAGCTCACTGTTTTCTTATGATTTTCATCTGTGAGAAGAATCTTGCTTTCTGCTCTCTCTTCCAATTAAAAATTTAAATATTTGAAAAGAAATGCTCTGTTCCACAAGAAGCCTATGGCCTAGTCCCTCAGTGTTCAATCTCATATTGTTCTTCTTTCCTTTCTCTGACCTAATGAATATTTGATTATTCCCTGGAAAATGGAAGTTAAGAGAATTCCACTCCAACCTACTATCAGGTACTGTCTTAGAAAATGTATTCTGGGCCTTGTTCCTCCTTTTGTGAAGGCTTAAGCTATCAAAGGTCATTAGAGACTTGAGGTACTGCAAGTACGAGCAGTCTCTATATTTGTGCAGGGTCTTTTCTAATAGTTATGGTCTAGAAGGCCTTACAGTTGTGTAAAAGAAATGGAGAGAACCTCATCTGCAAAGATTGAGGGCTATGTATCAGCTGGCTCCTGAGAATTGGATGTTGTTAAAAATGAAGCATTTTCAGCATACTCAAAAGGAAAACTTTAGAGATTTTGCTAATGAGCGCATAAGGGACTGCAGACTTGGACAACTCTAAAATAAGGCAAAGCAAAATTTTATAATTTGAATACTAAAGTAGCAAAGACTACGAAAGCCAGTTAATTTCTTCTGCGCTTTTCAGACTATGAGTCCTAAATCCTTTAGCTTTCTTATGCTCAGCATTGTAAGGACATGCCAGGGATTGTGTGCAAATGGTAAATGACAGCATCCCTGTTGTCATCTCTCTATGGAAGTACTACAGATTTCCCTGATCTGTAAGGCATGTGCTATGAGATAGGGAGATGTGTGGAGCTGTCCCTGCCATGCTGCGTGAGGCAGCCTGATAGGGGTTCCTGCAGGCACCCCTCTGACTGTGGCACGTTGTACTAGGAAGAGCTGCTATAGCACAGAAATGTCTAAGAAACACTGCTGCTTGCAAGAACCTAATGCTTTGAGGAGTTTAACCAGCAGTTTCATACTCTGTCATAATTGTATTACAGGAGAAATTCTGAAAATAACACATCGGGTTATTTTGTTCCTACTATCAAAGAAGGAGATGGGATATCTGGCAACAGAAAGCTGCTGGCTTTGTCAGTAGGAACACAGCCATGAGAAATGAAATAAGCAGCACTTGTACTGGACACCAGGGCTCTAAGTTGCTACTTTGGATTTATCTCTGCTCAGAGTGGTTGCGTGCATTTAAGAAAGGCACTGAAAATTTGCCTCCAGAAATGCAGCAGTGAGAAGAATACTCAAATAATGGGAAGCCTGTTGAATCCCTGTACAGTCATAGTATTATAAACATGAAGTTTGTACATCAAGAAAAAAAATTATGCAATGAGAATTGTAACAAGGAGAGATCCAGTTGGTGATAAACTCAGATTCATAGAAGAGCAGAAATACAGAACCTGGGAAGACCATCTGCTCCAGTCCTTAGGAATGAAGCTGGCCCATGGTCTACACTAAGATCAGTCTGACAGATGTTTGTCTCACACATCCTAAAACCTCTGTTGAAGGAGACTTCACAACTTCCACAGAACAATTTCAGTGCTTTAATAGCTAAATATAAGTCTTCTCTTATTCTCAGTCAGATAATTTTGGTATAATTTCGGGTAATTTATGTTTGTTCCTATCCCATTGTCCCTGAAGAACTACTTATAATCATCTTTGCAGTAACATTTTATAGCAATGGAAGGGAGAAAAATGTTTTTCATCTTACTGGGATCAAGTAAAAGGAATAATTACCTCCCACATCATTGTCAGCTCCTATGAATGCAACTCAGAGTAAGATTTGCCCACTTGGTTACAGTGTGTAAGAGCTTTTTACTCATTTATAGCTTGTATACATACTGCCTTTTTTATGTTTGTTTGTTTGTTTTGCTTTGCTTTGCTTTTTTGTTTTCTATTATCCTATAACTAACGGAAACCTCAAAAATCTTGCCTTTCTCTGAAAAACATCTTGCATACTCATTGCATCATTTCATTGATTAGCCTGTATAAGAGGGTGTTAATCATTTCACTTTGTAGTCCAAGAAAAAATAAAACCCACTGTAAATGTGCAGGGCATAGGCACATGATTATTTTTTCTTTCTAGAAGAGACCTGTTCCTCTCTCTTAAGAATGTAGCTTCCCACTGTGCTGGAAATTACTCAGCATAAAGTGTTATAAAAATCAAGAGATAAATTTTATTTTTGCAAAACTTCTATTAAGGCTGAATGAATACTTGGATACTTCCAACTTATTTATTTGTAAAGGAAATTGATTCATTGATACCAGAGGCATCAGCTTCTGTCCTCCTCCTTGGTGTAAGGTTAAGAAAATTGTTCCAACTTATAATCCCACAGGAGATCATTAGTCATCTTCACAAACGGAAACTTCTTTAAGAAAAAAAATCGACCTTCTAACTCAAAGATTTCATGAAGAATCCATTTCTGCTTTCATTTCTTCAGTGATGCATAATAAGTCACTGTGAACATATATACAGTGTGTGATTTCAGTTGGAGGGGACCCGTAGCTTCAATACATGAATTAATATTTTATAGTACTTGTTATGTCTTCTTTAGTCTCCCATTTTTCTCTCTTGTAGAGTGGTGTTATAAGAATGCAGTGGAAGAGAGAAAATAAATCAAAGAATTAGAACTATAAGATTCTATTCTTATGTAAAAATGCTGTTGGGGTTTTTTTAAGTTAGAAAAGAAGTTAGAAAAGTCTCTATGTTAGTCTAGAAAAGCTACGAAATCAAGAGGAAGAATGGAAGTGCATAGTCTGAAAATTGCCTGAATTACCTGTATTTTCTGGCAGGAGGCACAGAGAAACAGCAAGTTAAAATCTTACAGAAAAAAAACATGTATTCTATATGCTTAAGTGTGTTTTCATGCCCCCTTAATAATTTTGCTCTCAACTCAGTAAATAATGACGATCTAGAAATAGGAGGAGCCTTATGCAAGGAAAAGTATAGTACACAGAAATCTTACCTTTTCTTTTTCTTTTTTTTTTTTTTTTTTTAATTTATGGTTAAAAGCCATGCTCTAGGGTTCATGAGGACACCTAACTGCTGACCAATGAATGGGATGTATTTTAAAATCAAACCCATTATTCAGTTAAAAATCAACCAAAAAGATTTATCCCTGAAAGTGAAAGAAATGCTTTGTAATCAGTTGTTTTATAAGATATTTTAACATGGTTCAGTAGGTCTTCCCTAGCTCATGTGTAATGCAAGTCTAATAATGTACTATAGGCTTTAAGAATGGGATTTACCTTCTGGCAGAATGTTGTTTTGTATATATACATCACTATGATTTAATAAAAATCTTGATATACCCCTGTGGCATTCCACACTGCAATATAGTCTTTGCTTTCACAGAAAGGTGTCATAGTTTCAGCCAGGTGGAGCCTAAATTTAAGTTTTAAAGTTTAGACTAAGCCTGAAAATTGTCAAGTAACTTGAAGTGGGCTGAGCTAGCTGACAGCTGACCTCTTCTAGCCAATAATATTGTATTCCATACCATAACACATCATCTCAAAGAGTGTAAAATGCAGTGTGTGGGTGTGGCTTGTTCAGTTCTACCATGGCCGAAGTACAGACAGGACCTGTACAACTCCT